>CM041646.1:37195496-37294227 GCA_023333625.1 Bothriochloa decipiens
TGAACAGAGAACCCCATCCATTTTCTGTTTTAAATTCGTCCGGCTTTTCATCATCAGAGTCCTTAGAATCCTAGTTAGTTACAATCATCAGGTGATTCATACTTTCCAAAGGGAAGCAGGGAGAACCCAATGAAAAAATCTAGTAATTCCACCTATTTTGTTCTGGTCAAATGACGGCCACATAATCTTAAAAGAATACTCTCCAGAAGATATGCACATCACGTCATGCTCTCTGACATCACGAGATGTCCATTTACACCAAGAACGAACAAAAAAAAAAGAATCCAAATAATGTGCTCAACATAGAGCGAGTTTCTTTTCAGGAAATGCCCAGGGAAAGAGGAAAACCAAGCCAGCCTGCAATTGGATCAAATCCCTGAAGCAAACTCAAATTACGAGACAGTCATCGATGTAAACGGGATAAGCATTTCGTAAGAAACCCCCATTCGATGTTGCCGTGGCACAAGATCCGGCGACAAGAACCGGCACTATTTTCTATCCCTCCCTCCATTCTTTTCCTTGTTCCCCCCAAAATCAAGAACCCACCAATCAAATTGGAAACATGTCAAACCAAAATTAGCCTACAACCAGCCCAATTGAGGAATCCCTCTCCCTCTATCAGAACGCGAGAAAGAATACCAAAGAAAATCAAGCGCAGCAACTCAAGAAACTGCCAACGCACCGTCGGTCCCGCCGCGCCGCCACCTCCGCTGCCTCCCGCGCTGGGGTTGTACTTGTACTTGAACGGTTTGGGTGGCAACGGTGAACGTGGCGTCGAAGAAGAGGGCTTGCTTCCCGCGCAGGGGTCGTACGTGAACGGTCTGGGTGGCGACGGTGAACGCGGCGGCGAAGAAGAGGGCGTCCGTCGCGGCATGGGGGCCGGTGCTGCTGCTGCGCCGCCGCCGCCATCTCCGCTGATTCCCGCACCGGGGTCGCACGTGAACGGTTCGGGTGGCGACGGTGAACGCGGCGGCGAAGAAGTGGGATCCCGTCGCGGCGCGGATGCCGGTGGTGCTGCGCCGTCGCCGCCGCCGCCTCTGCCACCTTCGCTGGTTCCCGCGCTGGGGTTGGACGGCAACTTGGACCGCACTCTCTTTTCTGGCGTGGCCTTTTCTGCCATTCCGCTGGTTTGTTTTTGCAGTTTCTCCCCTGGGTTTCTTCGCAATATTGACACGGTACTTCTTGATTATTTATAGCCTAAGGGATCCAATGGGAATTTTACTAGTGGAGAGTTATTTTCTGCAATTTTATTTAGAGATATAAATATTGGTAATATTCTTTATAAACCAAGTTGAACTTAAAAAAGCTCGACTTAGTATAACCTAAAATGATATTTCATTTAGGGACAAAGAGAGGCACAATTCAACAAAGCTCTGTCATGTCACATTAGCCCCCTTTAGGGAACAGAGGGAGGCACAATTCAACAAAGCTCTGTCATATCACATTAGGCCCCCGTGCAACCTATTTAACTCAACAAAAAAAGTTTCATCTCAAATTGAAGTGCTTAGTCTACAATTTGTCGTTAGGAGCAAAATCCTTGGATACTTCTAGCATATATATTTTTCCAAGAGATTTCGGAAATATAGGTACATCGCTCCATTCTTGTAAACAAAATACATCGCTCCATTCACATTGGAGCCTCAGCTCCATTATGGTATCATGGAACAATTTTTTTCGCTCTTGAGATTTTTGAACGCAAGCTCTTGAGAAGAATAATTTCACATATACTATGTTTAGGTAGAAAAAGAGAAGAATAACAGTTTCTCTATTAGTCGAACACGCAGTCATGCCCATGTTCAATACTTCCATTATGATCAAGGTTGGCAAAAATTGTAAAACTTACTTCTAGATTGACAATGGACTGAAGCTTGCTTCATCAGGAGTCTAGATCGTCAAATGGACTGATCAAGATTGCTCAAAAAGGAAAAAATAAAGAACTTTGAGCACTGCATTGGGTGTGCAACATCATCGATGCTCATATTGTCATGGTCCTAGTTGAATGTACAGCCAAGACCTGACAACACATATAAGAAGCCAACCACACGGCACATATGTGTTTGTAGTTTTGTACAAACCTAGTTGAAATTCACCTTGTGCTTAATGTCTCAACTTAGTGCACACCACACACCAGTGCTCCCTCAGATCCCCGAGCTGCCTGATCTGGGCAATATATTAGATGAGTAATTTATTTTCTTGAGTAAAAAGATAACTTGGTTTTAACTAGTGAAGTACAACTTGATTTTGACTACTGAAGTAGGAACAAAAATTGGTTTTGTATATGTATTAGCTAGAACATAGTTGTTGCTAGCTGTGTGTTGAGTTGTACTAGCACTGTAGCAGATCGGTTACCGTAGAAACCGACCTAAATAGCATATAAAAGGACTTGTGTAGGTCCTTTACTTTGTAACATTTGTGAGTTTGAATAAAGAGAACAATAGTATCCCCATTGGTTCCTCCCCTCATCATATTTCCCTTCCCATACTAGTTAGTTTGGGCCAATAATTGGTACCGGAGCCATGATGAAATATGAGGAAGGGGGCTTATCTTTGAAGCAGGGTTTGATGGCGTTGCAATACCCGTTGCTCATAGGAAGCAACTACACTGCATGGGCTATCAAGATGAAGGCCTACCTCAAGGCACAAGACGTTTGGGAGGCAATTGACTCGGAGAAGGAAGTTGATGAACACAAAGATCAAATGGCTCTTGCAGCCATCTATCAAGGCATCCCAGAGGAGACGCTCTTGCTGATTGCAGAGAAGGAGACCGCAAAGGAAGCATGGAAGATGCTCAAAACCATGCACATGGGTGTTGAGCGTGTCATGGAGGCAAAGGTGCAGACCTTGAAGAATGAACTTGATGCCCTGCGCATGAAGGATGGGGAATCGATTGATGCTTTTGCTATGAAGCTGACATCAATCGTCAGCAAAATTCGTGCTTTTTGAGAGAAGATGGAAGAGCCCCATGTCGTCAAGAAGCTTCTTCGAGTTGTGCCCAAAAAGTTTTTACAGGTTGTCTCCACTATTGAGCAGTTTGGTGATTTCAAGATCATGACCGTGGAAGAGGTCATCGGACGCCTCAAGGCATATGAAGAACGAATCAGCATTTATGCTGATGGTGAGGGGGAGTATCTTTTGTTGACTCGAGATGAATGGAGAGCCAAGGAAGCAAAGGCCAGTGGGCGCAGTAGGAAGTTCGATAAGAAAAAGGTGAAATGATTTAAATGCAAGAAATTTGGTCGTTACTCCTATGATTTTCCCTTGGAGAAGAAAAAAGGGAAGACATGTATTGCACAGAAGCTAGAAGATGATGCTTTACTGATGGCTGAGGCTTGCTTGCTTTGACATCAGTTGAGTATGTAGACTCAATTTAGGACGTTGAGAGGAGTTTCACTGTCCTAAGTTGAGTTTGTTTGATTTTGGGGTGTTGATTAGTTGTGTTCTCCATCCCAAGGAACTCCAGGATGTCGATTCTCCATCCTGAGAGGGAATATGTCTAGGATGTTGATAAGCTGAGTTCTCCATCCCAAGACTAGAAGTTCAAGATGTCGATTAGTTGTGTTCTCTGTCTTGAGAAATTCAGGGTATCGATTAGTTGTGTTCTCCATCCTGAAAAGGGAGCTCTTGGTGTCGATTAGGTTTGTTCTCCATCAAGAGAGAGGAAGTCTAGGATGTTGATAAGGTGAGTTCTCCATCCTGAGACAAGTTCCGTTGCTGTTCCAAGCTTGCAGTTGCTGTAGAAGACCAGGTCGTATGAGATGAAGATACAGAATATGCCAAGAAAACAAATTAAGAGGGAGATTGTTGGATGAGTAATTTGTTTTCTTGAGTAAAAAGATAATTTGGTTTTAACTAGTGAAGTACAACTTGATTTTGACTACTGAAGTAGGAATAAAAATTGGTTTTGTATATGTATTAACTAGAACATAGTTGTTGCTAGCTGTGTTTTGAGTTGTACTAGCACTGTAACAGGTCGGTTAGTGTAGAAACCGACCTAAATAGCCTATAAAAGGACTTGTATAGGTCCTTTGCTATGTAACATTTGTGAGTTTAAATAAAGAGAACAATAGTATCTCCATTGGCTCCTCCCCTTATCATATTTCCCTTCCCATACTAGTTAGTTTGGGCCAACACAGTATGCCAGCTCTTGCACAGGAATTTGGTAAAGGACGCAGTGCTTCTGCTGCTGCTCAAGTGCTTGTCAAATGCCAGACATGAGAAGGATTACAACGTTGTCAAGCAGTGCATTTGCCTGACAAGTGCCACACAAGCTAAAACATGCAGGCACATAGCCATCAGGCACCTCTGTAGCATATATAGCATACAACTGAATGCAAGTGCACTGCATGGGTACATGCTGTGATTGTAATTCTTCCATGTTTGTGTGAGGGCCATGTTAATCAGTGTGAGGAAGATGGTAACTGATGAGAACCTAAACTAAGTGAACAAACAAGAATTATGTTTCTACCTATCTGATCTTCTATAAGTTGCCTTCCTATTTGTCTACCCTCCCTCTGCTGCCTCTGTTCTCTGCAGATCACTCACAACTCCAGTGCCCAGGAAGCCAGCACCAACATTGCAGTGAACATAATGGACAAAGTAACCTGTTGTTGGGATTAACTGCTGCTGTTCAGAAACTGGCCAAAAATAGCCAAATTAAACAGCAATAGTTTATGTGTTTGAATATCACAAACCACTCATCATGTCAAGTAGGTGGCACTGTATGGCCATAACCTTCCACTTGAAGCAAATCTGTGTTCCCAATTTAATCTCCCTGGTGGCTTTAAAATTTCTACTCAACAACCCCATTAGTACCATGCAACTGCAGCAATACATAAGACTGATTGAGTACTCCATTCACACACATGAGTTTTTGATCCCAAAAGAATGACCGCTCGCATACTACATTTTCATTTAATTAAGTCTGCTGTCAATGCTAGTTCTCCACAAGAAGTGTCTTCAAAGATTTTTCACAAGAAAAATACAAACTCCACATCATTATCAATTTAAAGTTCCTTCTAGAACACATCCAAAAATTTTCAGCAAGCATTACCAATCACAGACCAAAGGAGAGCCTGCAGTAACAGGGACTCTCAAAAAATGTCTTCATGCTCCAAAATTTGGTATTATTGTTCCTTGAACATGGATGATCTAAACCACATCTTGCTGTATCAGAAAATAACTAGTCCTTCATATTCTCTTACCAAATATGAATCTTCCATCCATGCTTCAGCAACGGGAACAACATCCATAATAACAACAAACCACAAAAACTAACAGATCTATCCCACTGCTCCCAGCGTAAGGAGTTCTACCCACTGGTATTAGTGCCCTTAAGTCTCCAGCAACACGAGACACAGTGCCTCAGATTTTATGCCAGTTCAATTTTATTTCATAAACTACATGCATCAGTACATCCAGCAAATGGAACATTTTTTGTCTCTTGGGCAAAAGTGTAACCAGATACATTTTGGAAGCGGATGCACAATCAAACACCCATACTAGAGTAGGTTATCAATAGGTTTCCATGTTATAACCCAAATAGTTCTGGAACTGTTCACCAGAGGCTGCCGCATCTTGTTCACTTGCGATAAAGAATGTCACATTGACCTTTCCTACCCAGTAAGGTGACTAAAGGCATGTGATCAGATGAAAATAAGTTTCCAGCCGGCATGGTTGAGTTGCTACCATCCCTTACTTGCTCTGGGTGTTTAGCAGTTGCGCTTGACAGATAGTAACCTCTGATTGAACTGAGAAGTCCTGATGTTGTGCTTACTCTTGATTCTGATTGAGAAAAGAAGTCAAAGCACTTCACTCTCACAATTCCATCCTTGTTTACGTCCGTAAGTGCCAGGAGCAATGGGATGCCAAGTGCATTTGATAGAGCACTCATTTGTAGCATGTTGGCTTCAGCGTCAAAAGGACGCACTGATGTTATGCAAAACTGTTACCAAAGCCACAAATGCAGAATAGTCAGAGCTACTTGTAAATGGAAAAATAGTATTGCATATTTCTGCTGAGAGAAGACTAACTTAGGAAAGTGTGGATATCATTAACAAAATATAATTGTTAAATCAGCATAAGACAAAAATAATCTACTAATGACTCAAGCATATTTTCTGAAAATGACTGTATAGCAGCCAGAAACACTAACCATAAGGGCTTGGGTTTGCTCACGGAATGCTGGCTCGCAGTCCGCATGATGTGTACGGATATAAACCTCTGTCAGCAGTCTAAGCAAACAAAGAACTAACCAAAGAAAATATTACATAGAGAACAAATAAACAAACAACACATCCCAAAAAACAATGTATCCTCACTCCTGGATGACGTAATCTCCTGTAGGCTTCTCTTGTAAAGCTCATCCGCATTTAGCCTAGAAAGGACAAATAAAATAAAAAGTTTTGTAAAGGTAAATACTATTCAAATAATTGGATCACTGGTGTAATGAGCTAAACGTACCCATTGGCAACTGAATTGACCAATTGCTTGAACTCCTGAAAGCAAATAAAGACATTTGCGGTGATTATTATAATTACTTCAAAGTATAATCTCGGGAAAAGATACTCTTAAGTGATGCATAACGACATGCCATTTTTTTGAAGTACCAATAAAACATAATTTTATCTTAATAGACAGTGAAAATGCAGGGGAAATGGAAAGCAAATGCATACCAGATAGTGTAGTGTAGAAATATGATATAGTGTTCGAGAGAAAAAAAGTATGATATAGACCCAGATATATGTGATTATTCATGAGTTTTTAGTTGGCTTTGTTATGTAATCCATGTTATATGTGTCTGTGCACTCCGTCTTGTTATTAGTTTAAACAAAGTTCCCACTTTTCCCATGTAGGCGATGAGAGCACAGGTTTCTATAAAACTATAAATTATGCCTTGTTATTGTTTATTTAAAACGTTGTCTTCAAGTCTTACTGTCTTAGAGATACACAATACAGTTTTTTTCTCGAATGTGTAGGATAGTTGTGTATTATTGCATTAAGAAGAGAAATTTGAAATAAAACACACCCTAACACATTTTTGAAGTTGCATACACCTGCCACAGGAACAAGAGAACAACCAGGCATGAATACCCACAGAGAACTAAGATGAGGCCAACTCTAGCTGCAGCAAACCCTTAGCTCCAACCGTAAAACATAGCAAAGCATGATTCCCAGCAGTACTTATAACCCTTTGAACAAATATACATTACATAATCTCTACAATTCAAGGCATGGGGTACAATGACTATTTAAGCAACTAATAGATGTCCCACAGGATTATTGTGTGGATGACTGGCTCTGATCACTAGGAAAAATTTGGGATAAAACAATCAGACAATACAAATTCATGTTTTATAAGTTAAGATAATACTTACAGAAACAAGACTTGAGAAAAATGCTTCAGGATTTGAGAAGTACGCACTATCCCAATGTAAATGATAGAAATTCTCTCTGGATCTTTCCACACATTCCATTAAGCGAGTGACCTCAGCTTGACTACCTTGCATTTTCCCAAGGTTTTCCTGTTTACAAGCCTAGCATGTTAAGATTTTGTACAGAAGAAGAAAGCAACAACATCATCATGAAAAAGATAACTGAGATAGTTACCAAGTAAGAGAAAAGGAAAGCTCTGTAAAAAGATGATCCATCTATTCGCATTTGTCTGATGCACACATAATGCTCACTAAGAATCTGCACAAAGAATGATTTTCAGCAATGCAGAAAGCAGTTAATAATGACAGTGCTTCTAGTGTCAAGTTTGTAATAAGGTCAAAACAAACCTTAAACTTTTGCTGAACGATAGAATTTTTTGTAGCTTCACGAACAAAATCAGATAGTGGCTCCTATGGTTGTAAGAGAGTTAGCATCACATAGCATAATAATTGATTCATAAGATTCACTTAATATGATCCACATAGATCCAGATAAGCCATGCCGAGGCAAGGCATGGGGCACACAAGTTTACTCTTTTTACAAAAAAAAAAAAAAATCTATAAGACTCATGGAAAAATGTCTTTGCTTATAAAGGCTTGCAAGCAGGTGCTTGCAGTAAACATTAAGAACCCGCGAAGTCTCTGGTAGATAAGTATTCAACATCGTTTAAGACATGCTTAGCTTTTTGGTTGAATTTCATGATATTTTTATTGTATACAAATACTGCAGGGCACATTGTATCTACTCATGGCAATATTTCAATTTTTTTCCAGGACACCAAATTTCAAAAATAAGAATTGTTTTAGTGGGAACCAAATCTATTTTATGGGTAACATTTTCCCGATAATGGAATAGAAACATTCAGCCTGACCGGGAGATGCATCAGCTGTATTTTTAATTATTTAAGAAATTATAGCTGGAATATCTAGGCCAAGACTCAGAGGAATCTGCAAACGGTCCAAAAATGTTTATTGCAAATCATCATCACATATTATATTGCCATTGATCAGTAAATCTTATCGAGAAACACAGTGAACAGGATATGATCAGGGCATCACAGGTGTTCAGTAGAGAACAATGGTAACATTTCTGGATACTTGATAGTTGATGATGGTATGAAATTTCAGATATCAGACCATTTCATTCAGCTCAAAAAAGGAACTATACTGTGAAGGAGAAACAATTCATGATTAAGGAATAAAAAATAAATTCAGTTAAGTAGCTTATGAGTCTACAATATTTATACCTTACATCGTAGTGCCTTCTCAAGAGGTTCTGGGGTTACAAAGAGGCAGTTGGCATAATTGTCCTTGACAACACGGTTGTTCTTCGGTGGGCGGAGGTACGTCTTCTTGCCATCTAGCAGCTGTTGCCAATTGTGGCGCAGTGAAAAAAACTCCTGTGTGATGAGCGGCTCACAATTCTGCCGGCCAATACAAGGAGGGGGATTTTGCGGATCACCCGACTCCATACAAAGAACTTGAGGATCACTCATGAACAGAGAACCACATCCACTTCTTCTTTCAAGTACGTCCAGCTCTTCGTCTGTGAAGAGCTCATAATCCTAGTGAGTTACAATCATCAGGCAATTCATTTTTTCCAAATGGAAGCAGGGAGAAGACAATGACATAATCCCAGTAAATTCACCTGTTTTATTCTACTACTAGTCAAATGACGAACACATAATTTAGAAAAAAAACCTTTCCAGAAATATGCAAGTCACAACATGATTTCTGCTATCACGAGATGTCCATTCACAACAATATACCAAGAGAAAAAATAATCCGAAAAAGAAAAAGAAAACCAAACCAGCCTGCAATTGGATCAAATCCCTGAAGGGAGCCCAAATTATGACACGCAGTAATCTAAACGGATGATTCTGAATAAAGCGACCAAAAACTTCAGAAGGCAAGAATCAGCCAGAACGGGACAAGCATTTCGCAAAAGACACCGCAAGAAACGGCCATTCGAAATTTTTGAGGCACCACCACTTGGGGACATTCAGTAACCGGCATTCCTTTTTCCCCTCCCTTCCTGCCTTCTTTTTTGGCTTTCCCCCCAAAATCAAGAACCCACCAATGATCAATCAAATCGGGGGCGTGTTCAAACCAAAAATCAGCCTACGACCGATCCAATCGAGGATCCCTTGACTTCTCTCAGAACGGGAGAAAGAGTCCCCAAGAAATTGAGCGCCGCCACTCGAGAAATCAAGAACCTGCCGACGTACCGAACACCGAGAGACCTGCGTGAAGCTGGAACAAACACAAACCTCCTCCTCCTCGTCGTCGTCGGGCGGCGGCGGTGAAGGTGGCCGCGGAGAAGAGGGTTCCGGTTGTGGCGCGGGCCGCGGTGCTTCTGCGCCGTCGCCGCCGCCTCCGCCTCCGCCACCTGCGCTGGTTCCCGCGCTGGGGTTGGACGTGAACTTGAACCGCAGTCTCTTTTTTGGAGGTAGATTTTCTGCCATTTCGGCAAGTTTATTTTTGCAGTTTTTCCCCTGGGTTTCTACAGAATTTTGACGCGCTACTTCTTGATGGGTCAGAAGATATAAGCCCCCTATTTATTTATAGGCATAGGGATCCAATGGAGAATTTACAAGTGAAGAGGTATTTTCTGGAATTTTGCACCTTTTATTTTATTTTAATTTTTTTGCGAGGGAATTTTGCACCTTCTATTACGTGCAGCTTAGTATTTTTTAGTACTTCCTCCGTCCTAAATTATAACTCATTTAGTTTTTTTATCCTAAAATTTGATCACTCGTCTTATTCAAAATTTTATATAAAATATTAATTTTTTATCATAACTTCTTCAAAAATAATTTAAATTTAATTATTTTTATATAAATTTTTTAAATAAAATAAATAATCAAACTTTATATAAAAAAATCAAAGGACTTATAGCTTGATTGAGAAAGTAAAACACTGTTGCTGTGGACGTGCGTGACGGCGACAACCACTGGTTCGCACACTCCCGGCGTATGCGGGCACTATGCGAGCCCGCCTTGTTTCGTGTTCAGGTTAGTTCACATACACCTAACTAATTTGAGATTAACAACAGTTCTACTGTATAGTACTAGTATTTATTAGTTCATACATTAGTCATCTAAATGCTACTTTCTCCATTTCAAATTGTAAGTCGTTTGACTACTCGTCTTATTAAAAAATTTATGTAAAATATTTTTTTATCGTGGCTTGTTTTATTAATCAAATCTCTTCAAAAATTTCTTAATTTTAACTATACTTGCATAAATTTTTTAAATAAGACGAGCAGTCAAACTTGTGATAAAAAAGTTAAACGACTTATAATTTGAGACGAAGAAAGTAGTTAGTTAACCACATATGGTAAACACAAAAATAATGCATATCTTGTATTACCTTTTACGTCTATATAAGAGCATTTTTAATAGCTCACAAATAATTCATCCTCAATAAATTAGTATTACGGACAAACCATCAAAAAGGAGATGTTTTGTGTCAACTGTAGGTATTATTTTCATCTAAAGGTACCATGTTCATAAAGCATAACATGAGCTGCACCGTTGCATCCATACCTAATCTCATATCACTCGGTCACTTGGAATTTGAAACACAATTAGTAAATATATGAAGCAATTCGATTTGGGTCCTGATTTGGATCGAGATATTGGTAGGATATGAACAAAAGCACGAGGGAAACTAACTTGTTAGTGCTAGCCAGTCAATTTACACAGAGTATCATTCCTACTGTAGTACTCAAATGACAACTGTGTCTAGTTGATCGACTGAGGTGGCACAATATTAGATGTAATGCATATATAGGGATCGATTCATGAAACAAAATACCTCAAAACCACTTTGATAGAAAGTGTAATGCTTACGAATAGAACGAATACATAGGACACAAACATTTGCTCCTCCTAATCTCAACTGTGAGCTGAATTCAATAATGCTCATTCATCTCTGCACCTACAAGAACACATATAGGTTCTGTCAAGAGGCCACAACAAAATAATAATATATTATTAAATAAAAAAAAAGAGTTGGCAGGAAGTACCAATCGTAAACTTCTGAGAGAGCTCTCTTGACATCAGGGCAACACTCCGTTTTTCTTTGGCACCCGTACAGCGTCCTGCACCACAGGTAACTCCCCATTGCCAAGAGTGCCCGTCATCGGAAACTAGACGAACGGCCCAAACTACCAACCCTGCCCCCAAGAGCTGGGTTATAAGCCTACGCTACCTGGCTCGGCGAGAAAATGTAGCACAATTCTCTTTTTATGCCAGTTGTGAGTTGTTAAAATAATTGCTTTGGTGCTAAAAAACCATACGTGTGCCTTGTCAACGCCTGGCCCTTACCGGACTCGTTGGTTGCATTGACCGAAACGGGCCTCAGATGGCTATCGCCTAGCAGCCAATGGATGGGCTGTACCATGCAAACAAGATACCAGCAGCACGTGTCAGATTTGGGGCGACTGCGAACTGATCATGCTTACTCATCTCTCCACCTACAAGAACACATGTACGATATATATGTTTGTTTCGCTGCTTATATTATAGCTAAAGTAGAACAAGATCAAGAAGCTAATAAAATCCTGACACCTCTCTCTCTCTCTCTCTCTCTCTCTCTCTCTCTCTCCGTGCGATGTCACATGTATATTATTATTGTTGCAATTTTTTGGTGAATTCAATCCATGTAGGACTCATGTAACAGTGATATAAACGAAATATTGTGAACGCATCATGTTGAAAGTATAATTCTTTTTAATCGTACAACAAACATTACATTTAATTTGCATATCACGTGTTGGAAGATGCCAATGAAAGATAACTCGAATTTTGCTAGACTTGATTTGTGTGGTACAAAGGGAAATACACAATCTGGTGAACCTGCAACGAGCTGAACTAAACTCTAATAGTTTTTTTTTGAATAACTAAACTTCTAGTAGTTAAGACAGCAAATGCATGATAAGTTCTTAACTATAGCCCTCCACCTCACCATCTTTTCCCAATCAAAGAGAACCCAAATACTACCCAAGGAATAAAGGAATTCAGTGAGTAATATAATAGTAATATTCATATCTAGTCTTCTGAAAGTACATACACTGAAAGAAACTAGTAATCAAGTAGAACATATGCAGAAGCAGATTCAATAGTTTATTGTTAACAGGCACAGAAAGCGCTCTATTGGTCTTTACGATCTCGCATATCAAGCACAGACTGACCTCACTGCCGATGCCAAAAGTCCATGAGGAGGGGATGCACCACTGGCAGGTAATCAGGCATGGATTGCCAGCGTCAGCTTTGTGCCAGACTCATTACTAGTATGCATCAGCTCAGCTGTGTGTCGCGCCGATCGATCATCATATTGGGATTGGGACTGGAGCTAGCTGCCAATTGTCTTGACGAAATAATTGTGCTTAGCTTGCTGCCCAGCTCTTGCAGGCGCTCCAGGACAATGCTCTTCACGTCCGTATCGTCGTCAATCAGCGGCGAAAAGAGCAGCTTCAAGTAGGCATTGGTTGCGGCGCACAGCGCCACTGGCTCATCAGAGCAAAGGGACAAGAGGGCGTCCGCGGCCTCGTAGATGACGGAGCTGGAATTGCTGCGAGCGGAGAGGGAGATGATGATCCCGATTAACGACTGACCCTGGTCGTCTTTGTTGTCCCAGCCGCAGCATGCACAGCGAATCAGGGTGATGGCGACCACCTGGACGATGTCTGGCCACTCGGTGACGACGCGGTCAGCGTTGGCGAGCAGGTAGGCCACCGCCCGCTCCCGCGCGCAGGTGCAGAGCATCAAGAAGCCGTTCCTCAGCGCGGCCGCGTCACGCTCGAAGCTCAGCTGGTGCGCCACGCGGTCAAGCCCGTCGTCTTCGTCGGGAAGGACGAGCTGACGAACACCATTGCGCATCTTGGGCCGGAGGTAGTAGTAGATGGCGAAGAAGGCGGAGTAGGCGTGGCGGCGCACGAAGCGGTGCCGGTGGTAGAGGTTGAAGACGACGGATTCCACGAGCAGCGGCTCGAGCAGCAGATCATCCGGGTGGTGCGCCACTGCGATGCGGCTGATGAAACGCAGCGTGAGGCTGCGGATGTACTCGTCGCGGTGCTCCAGGTTTCGGCTGAGGTAGTCGCGGACGAGGCCCGTGTCCGGGGGCACGCGGCCGTAGACATCGTCGCCCTTGTAGAGGGTCTCGAGGTACAGGAGGACGAGCCACTGATGATGGTGGGGAGGTCACGGAAGTAGGTGGTGTCACCACTGATGATGAGCAAGATGGCTTGCTTCTGGGCGCTCGCCTTACCGGCGGCGTCGCCATATTTGAGGGCAGTCTTGATCCCGAAGGCCACGATAAGATCGGGTCTCTCAAAGTGCACCAGGAACGTGCAAGGCTTGTCGCTCATGGCCGCCGGTGCCCGCCCCCCAGTGGATGGGAGAAGAGGATGAAGATGAAGAATAGAAGGCGGCGACGGCGGCGTGTATGGGAGGAGACAGGAGAGGGAGCTTTCCATGCGATAGATAGAATCTCTTGCATCGCTGGCCCGTAGAGCCCAGCAAGCGGCCCACTGGACGCAGCAGCAGGCCTTTGCTTTGCTCCTCTTCAACGCACGGAGCAGCCCACGTGCTTTTGTGGAGGCCCAAGATCGCAACGACTAGCTTAGTAGGATTTGCGCTACAAGAATGTTTGAAGTATATTCCTCTCACAAAAAAAAAAAAATGTTTGAAGTGGTGTTTTTTAAGTTCTGAGTCATTACATTTGAATAGGTTAGCTTGTGTTGGCAATTGACCCACAGTTATTTTCATTCGTCCAACAAATATAACATCTCATTTTACTATAATTCGATAAATAATGCATTAGTGATTTAGTGGAGTACTTCGGTAGAAAAACTTCAATCCGCATTCTTCACATGTATAAGGAGAAGCCAGGTGGCTATCGAGCCAGAAAAGTTCACTGAAGCCACTGTAGTCTGAACTCGCAAGCTCCACTTCGACATTGAACTATTTCATTATTTTTTTTTTGAAAAAAAGTTGCCTCGACTTTATTGAAAGCCATGAGATCTTCGACATTGAACTATAACAACGCAGTACATATTATGTTCAAATTCGCTAGTATTTCAGTAGTAAAGCGGCAGAATGATCAGGCAAACCCTCTGTCAGAAGTGCCACACATACTGTCACCCCTATACAAACAAATGGTGCTACCTCAGGAAACAGTCCACCAGGAAGAAACTCCTTTTCGCAAAGAAAAAATAATTAAAACAAACTCCAGTGCCATTCCTCACGTCATATTCAATCACGAAAATGTGGCTTCGATCAGTCTACCAGATAAAAGAAACTCCAATGCCAATGCGATTCTTCACATCATATTCAAGCACAAAAATGTGGCCTCAATCTGACAGTAAAGAAGTAAGCAACAGGGCACGGACATCTCTATGGGCACAGCAATGTTAGTTGCCTCCAACGCCACATATAAACTTCACTTGGCGCTTCAAATAAAACACCAAGCGGACACCTTATTCTCGTCACAAGAAATGGAAGTACTCGATGCATCTGGACTGACCAATCGGTAGCAATGTCCTCGTCCTCGGCAGAGAACCCATGTTGTTGGAGCTGGATGAAAAAATGTCAACCTCCATATTACTGGTAGGAGATGATGCAGCGGTCCACTGAAAATGGCTTGTTGCATAGGTGCTCCTCTCAGCTGGCTGTCGTTTGCCTCTGAAACAATGTGTAATCGGTGACTGTGGCTCATCTCTAAAAGAATGCGGGCTGAAGCAGATCGACACCGCTTTACTTGAGGCCAATTGCACAGCAGTGTCTCTCGTGCTTCCTATGGTATTAGAGATGCTGCTGCAGGTGTGATGATTGAAGTAAGTGACAGAGAACAATGGTGGGTCGCTTGTGTCCTTCTGTTGGACTTGCTTTGTAGCCGGACACTTCAGGTCGTTCTTGTAGGTGCATCTGTAATAGAACCTGAAAACAGGATGTCATGTACTGAAATCTCAGTTCGAAGAAAAAGAGATGAATTATTGGCAAAAAATTCTGAGGGCAATCTAAATACTTTTACCGACTGCTTACTGCTTACAATCGGATAACTGACTCCTTACTAATTAAAATAGTTATAAAGCTTTTCATTTCTTGGTTTTGTGACAATAAGTACCTCCAGGTCTTCCACTAGTGATATTAGTCATGTCATTTCCCCATCTATTAACACTTAGTCTACCTAAATTAGGTGGAACAGCATTGATAAACACCTTTGAGACATCTTCTGCCCCCACCGCCTTTTAGGAAAGTAAACAAAAGTTTGGTCTGTCAACATGCTCTTAATGGGTTAACAAGACACCGCATTCCAATCATTCTCCAGGAAAGTTAAAAGAACGGGTAGCGGAGACTGTCGGCATTCACACTAGTAATAGTTGAAAATTGAGTTCGAGAATAACAACGCTAAGCAAATGATGGAACTTCTAGTTGCTGGTGAAGTATAAGATTTGATTATTCGGACAAGTTGCATATGGAAGGTAATAAAGATGACATGTGGATCGTATATTACTATATTCATATAGGAAGTACCACTTTACAAGTTTTATTTGTCTAGTTGAGTTGTCAATAATTAAGAACAATCGCTATTGTGAAGGTTATTTCCCTAGTCCAGTAATTGTTTCTTTTGAAAGTCTAGTCCAGTAATTGTTACATAAAACAATTTCTTTCTTTCAATCAATCAAGGCTATGGCCTATATATGGTAACAGAAAAGGGCAATTCCTTATTTTCCATTGTAAAATTGTGCAGTTCTTTATTTGCCACCGATGTCTTAATGGCATATGGTGACCACCTATACCACTAACAGTGGCAGAAACCATAATGATAAGAAAAGAATTTCTTGTCTACTTAGGAGTGACTAGTAGACAAACACACAGTTCGATATATCCTCCATCAAGAGGTAAACAAAACTTCTGTAACATGCTTCGTTTAAGAAGAAAATTTCAGTATTAAAGACAGGGAACATGTATATAGTTCATCTTAACTTATTGTACCACTGGAAGCCATATAGAACAAAGGTATTAAAAACTAGGAATTCTTCCATGTAAAAATTAACTCCAAAGATTTGAGGTAACCACCCTCCGGTTCACTCAGTAACAGGTCCTTCTTACATATTCATTACAAAGCATGTAATAACCAAACTGTCAATTCTAGTATGGTTCTTTGCACACAAAGGGGGTGCATGCACCATGCATTGACTGAACAACAAACTTATTTGAAGAATAAATTTCTATGGCAAGGGGATGAAGAGTCCAAGAGGGACTAAAAACCTTGGGAAGTTGGAGTTGGAGAGCTTCTTCTCACCATACTTCCTCCACTGGTGCCCGTCGTCATAGGGTGCATATGTGTCTGAGGTCCAGGTGTGATCATCTTTCCTGGCAATTTTTTTACACAACAGAAATTTAAGAAAAGGCATATGAAGAACGAAACTGATGAATGTGCACAAATTTTGCAGCAGAATTTAGGAACGAAGCTACAATGAAGTGTACCTGATTCTTTGCTGCTGGGCTTTGGCCGCCTGGTGGGATCCCAGGTTGCTGAGATAAGCAGGAACAGGCTCGAGAGCCATGGCGAGGATGATGGAGGAGGGAGGAGAGCAGGAGGCGTTTCTTGGCAGAACATAACGCAGCTTGTACCTGGGACTTGGAAGAGCTGACCACCTTTATTTATAGCATTAAACAACGACGGCGCTGGAGCATTCTTCAAAGTTAGCACGCGTCACAGCCTCTGGCCGGCTGGAATTCCACTTAACGGCACTGCAGTGCTTTTTTTTATTTTGTCATCCTCTTCCTTCATTTTGTTCTCAATGGCAAGAAACAAAGTCACAACTTGTTTATTGGAGTATTGCTACCAATTAAAATTTACAAGAACTAATATGCTTGAGATGAAAGCAAAATACAGAGTATCTAAGAGTATATGTCATGCTTTGTTCTCAACCGGCCACATCTAACTAACTAAATGCCATTATTTTTTTTAAAAACCACGGAAGAGGTGCGTTTCATTGTATTATGGAGAAGAAAAATAGGGGGAGGGCCCCCAACAGGATCCTCACTCATACGGGGACAAATATGAGTGAGGCGATTACACAATTATTTTTGAACACATAGAAAACAACCACAACTCGACCATAACTAAACGGATCTAGTCAGCCAGCGCCAAACCTAGCCCTTGAAGCTTCTTCGCCCCAACCATACACCAGAGGCTATGTTCGTTCTTCAGCTCACTCCAAATCATGCTAAACGAAGGAGAAGCCCCCTCAAACACACATGCATTTCTATGTTTCCAAATAATCCAAGCCCCTAGAATAATTAGAGAGTTCACTCCTTTCCTGTGCTCCTTGCTAACTCTGCTTATCGTCTTGCGCCACCATTTAGCAAAACTCCGCTCATTTTGTTGGGGTGTTGAATCAGCTAGGTTCAATGGAGTGAATAATTTGAACCATACTTGTCTTGCCATCACACACGATGTTAACAGATGTTGTATTGTCTCCTCTTCTTGGTCGCATAGGGGGCATTTATCCGGATGAGAGAGGCCCCTCTTAGAGAGCCTATCTGCTGTCCAACATCTATTACAGATAGCCAACCACAAAAACATTTTACATTTGCCCGGAGCCCAAGACTTCCATAGACGATGCCAAGGCTCAAATGTCACAGCACCATGGAAAAAAGCTTTATAGGAAGATTTGGAAGAGTAGCAGCCACTTATATCCAGCCTCCATATGTGACAATCCTCTTGGTCAGTCAGAATAATACCCATGAGACAGTCCCATAGCTGTAGGAATTCTCTAATACCAGTCCAGGGTAGGCCTCCTTGAATGTCCCATGGCCATTGCACGTTAGTGAGAGCTTCAGTCACAGTGCGGGTTTTGCGAATTCTTGGCGAGACACAAGCAAAGACAGTTGGCACAAGATTTTCGATCGAACACCCGTGGAGCTACCGATCAGTCCAGAAGAGTGTATTCTGTCCATTCCCTATCTCTGTCGTGACTGCAATGGAGAACAGAGCTATCGAATTAGAGTGCGATGGAAGTTCTAGATCAGACCATGGACGATCAGCTTTAGCCTTTTTCAACCACTGCCACCTGACTTGCAAAGCCCAGGCATCACCTCCAAGTTGGGGATGCCCAATCCCCCAAGATCCAACAGTCGCATGACCTTCTCCCAAGCCACCAGACAACAACCTCCATTAGCCTTTTCCTTTCCCTGCCATAAGAATCCCCTTCTGATTTTGTCCACTGCCTTGATGAACCATTTTGGGACATTGATGGCGATTAACAAATAAATAGGCATCGCTGAGAGAACACCGGACTAACGTTGCACGTCCAGCCCTGTTCATAAGGGCTGCCTTCCAGCATGGAAGTTTGTCTGCAATTTTTTCTATCCATGGCATGAGATCCCTCTTAAGAAGCTTCCTATTTGATAACGGTAGGCCCAAGTATTTACACGGGAATTCTGAAATTGTACCCGGAAGAATATCTTGAACAACTTCCAAAGACCCTTCCACACAGCTAATAGGAATAATCTTGCTTTTCTGAATATTCGTTCGCAATCCTGAGGCATCCCCAAACACCTTGAGAATATCTCTAGTGATCTGCAGCTCCTCTTCAAGTGGCTTAATAAATAAGGCAACATCATCAACATATAGGGAAAGTCTTTGTCCAGTCACCCGTGGGGATAATGGTTGCAACAGCCCCTCATTTGCTGCCTTCACAAACAAACTGTTAAGCACATCCATCACTAAAATAAAGAGCATCGGGGTTGACGAAGGCCGCGCTGGTTTTGTAAGAGTTCTCCTGGTTCCCCGTTCATTAAGATTCGAGTTGAAGATGATGATAACAGATTGGCCACCAAATTGCGCCATGAACATCCAAAGCCCAGATGCTGCAGTACTTCTAAAAGAAACGGCCACGACACCGAGTCAAAAGCTTTTGAGATATCCAACTTGAGAAAGAGGCTAGGCACCTTATGTCGATGTAAAACCTTCACTGTTTGCTGCACTAGGATGAAGTTACCATGGATACATCTTCCACGTATAAATGCACTCTGATTAGTAGAGATTAACGAGTCCAACAATGGAGCCAGCCGATTGGCAAGAATCTTGGTTAGAAGTTTACTGAAGCTGTGAACTAGGCTGATGGGGCGAAAGTCTTTTGCCGCCACTGCATCATTCTTCTTCGGGATCAGAGTGATATAAGCTGCATTCAACAGTCCAAGCCCCCTTGCATCACCTTGTTGAACAGTGATAATTGCTGCCATGAGATCTGCTTTAATCACCTGCCAACAAGCTTTGTAAAATCTGCCTGTATATCCGTCTAGACCCGGGGCTCTATCTGAAGGCATTGATTTGATTGTATCCCAAACTTCATCCTCTGTGATTGGAGTATCATGGGCAGACAGGTCCAATGTGTCTCGATGAAGGGATTGCAGGTCCAAGGACGCAGATCGGACAGGGGCTGTACCCATTAGATTCTCATAAAACTCAAACAATACCCTGTGCTTATCCTCCTGAGAAGTTGCTATCTGATCCCCATCTATGAGTTTGGGAATATAATTTTTTTCTTTTTCGGAAAGCCACCTGCTTGTGGAAGAAGGATGTATTTAGCATCTCCATCCTTTAGGAACCTCACCCGGGAATGAAGTCTTGCCACAATTCTTTCCAGTGAAGCTAACTTCAAGCATAGTCGCTTCAATTCCCTTCGCAACCAATCCTCCTGTGGGGAAAGCGCCCTCCTATCTTGGGCTATTTCCAGCCTATGCAACACTTACGAGCTTGAGTTAACTGAGTTTTTATGTGTCCAACTTTTTTTGCAGTCCAGGACTGCAGAGCACGAGCTAAGCACTTCAGCTTGATGGAAAGGCATTCCAGGGGCAAGTTGTCAGAACTGGCTCATCCCAAGAATTCTTTATCGTGTCAAGAAATCCAGGAAGGTGTGACCAGAAGCTTTCAAAGTGAAAACGCTTCTTACCCTTGACACCATCTGTCAGACCAAGCACAAGAGGACAATGGTCGGACATTTCTGTCGTATGACTTTGCAAAACACAAAAAGGATATAAATCTTTCCAGTCTGCAGTACACAACACTCTATCCAGTTTGACAAGAGTGGGGGAAGCTCTTGCATTTGACCAAGTATATCGATGTCCCAACAGAGGTATCTCTTTCAGTTCCATCTCATTGACAAAGCGACGGAAGCGTCCCATTAGCGCCCTATTGATATTGTCATTATTTTTATCTTCTAATCTATAGATCATATTAAAGTCCTCGGCCAACATCCAAGGTCCTACACAAAAACTCCTGACTTCATGCAATTCATCAAGGAAAGCCGGTTTCTCTACATCCTCATGAGGGCCATAAATTCCAGAGAACCACCATGGTTGTTGTCCATCCTCCTGGAACAAGACTGAAACTGAATGTCGGTGCACTCGATAGCGTTCAACATTGGTTGCTCCATTACGCCATGGTACCAGAATCCCTCCTCTTTTTCCTTGTGTCGGCAGAGCAACGAAGGAACTAAAATTCTATCCCAGAATAGATAACACATCACGCTGGGATATATGAGATAATTTGGTTTCTTGCAAACAAACCACCACCGGTTGGCAAGACTGAACTACTTGGTTAACCATATCCTGGTGTTTTTGTCATTGAGTCCACGTACATTCTAGATTAAGATATTAGAAGAATCCATAGATAGCAAGAAATAGGATGACCCTCAAAAGGAAATCAAACAACAAGAATGCTATCTGCAGCACGCACCTCATCCTCGGTGGTGCGTCCCATCCGAACAAGGCCGCCAAAGCCTTCAGATGTTCCCTGGACAGAGGTTGATCAAACATGGTGGCATAGTGTTCCAAGGAGTCAACAAAGATTCTTCCATCATCAGCAGCAAAGCCTAAATGTCGGCAGACAGACACTGCCGCACTATGATCAGTTGTTGCTAGGGGAAGCTTTGCTACATGGCGGCTCCGTCTCGGCACAAAATTAGACGGCAAGGTCTTCTTCCTTATTTTTGGAATTGGGGGTGCCGGTAGGATAGCGTCCACAGGTTTTACCACCTTGAAGATAAAGGCAGCTCTTGGGGAGGCCTGGACAGGTTGGGCAGATAAGGGAGCCACAACAGCAGAGTCCCCATGGTCACCATCAACTGGGTCTTGCAAAACTTCTCTAGCAGGCAGAGACAGGCCCTGCTACCACGCTTGACAGACCGGGTTGATCCATAAGCAGAGACAGGGCCTCGCCTACCATGCCTGTGAGTCTTGGATGATGAGGAACAACTAAGGTAGACTGCTCACAATCGCCCACCACAGCCACATAAGCATCCTTGTGATGGGAGTCGAGCGTGCGACAATAGACGGAGTCACGGCCATGGCTTCAATGCAACCCAGACCGAGAAGAGGGGTCTGGTGCGAAGTCACGGTCGCAGCTGCAACATCTGCTATCTCGGCCAAGGCTACCACGCTCACCTGATCAAAGTCCAGGAGCGGAGCCATGCCATCCCCTTGAACGAAACGGTTTCACCGCCTGGAGTAAGTCTTCACATGGATGGGGACGCTGAAATCCAGCGAAACCCCCAGATCTGCGACAGATGCCGGATCGGTAGCGGCAAGTTCCGGCAAGGTGCATAGAGCCGCCAAAGACCGGGGCATTGATTGGGATGTTGTCCATCGATTGGGAAGCAAGGAGTTCACCGCTGGTGGCTTCAGCAGTCCGAGCTGGTGGGCCAGAGGCATGTTCCAGTAAAGTAGTTGCAAGCAGAGGTGATTCTGGGCCTGATTGCACGCCAGAAATTTGGGCCGAGGCCAAGGCCAAGCCCATGGTCCAGAGCCAATCTCCAAATGGTCCTCCACATTAATGCTCGACAGCCAACTCTGAAATCCCGACATGACTGGGATCACTTCCTCTTCTCGAAGCCTTGGCATAATGACCAAAGCTGCCATATCATCAATGACCTCCGGCAGAAACAAGGAGGGTGAGGGCATTAAAGACGTCTGTGTCGCATCGGGCTCTGGAGGTTGCGAGTCCTGACCCGGCTCCTCGCACTCTGCCACATCAGGCACCGGGCCAGAACCCAGTCGACGATGCACAGGGACCCGTGGAGCAACACTTTGGGAACCGTAGCCATTAGCAGCGGACTCCGGCGAAGCATGAACATGCCACCGGCGTCGTCGCCGCCCATGGTCGGAGTCATCATGCGACGGAGGCGGGGGCGGAGCGTCGTCCACCTTAGCCATCGGAGCCAATGAAACTGTGATCTTGATCTCATTTCGCAAAGCACGCTTCACCAGGGGCGATTCTACAGCACGCACAGGGGGCTCGACGATGTCCAAATCCATGACTGCTGGGATGAGCTCTGGCTGTGAGCACCACGCTTTGAGTCGAAAGCACGAATAATCCCTCTGGCCGACCGTATCAGGATGGAGCTCACGAACCCAACACCATTCATCAAGCAGGTGCTCCGCCGTCTCGAGCTCCCAGGTGTGCGCCGGTATGCCCCTCAGCTCGACGTCGACGAGCGAGTGAGGGCAAAACCACCGTGGACGCATTCTTGAATCTCGACCAACGCCGGAAACAAAGAGTGAATGGCGATAACAGTAAAGGCCGCCCATCATTATAGATACGAGATGTCGTAGCTTCGTCGGGGAGAACCAAAAAGCCAACATCCTGACTCAGACGATGAAACTCAAGTGACTCAACCGGGAGTTCATAGCGGCGAGCAAGCTCAGCCACCAGAACGTCAACCGAAAGGGTCGCCGAGTCTCCAACTATCGAAACTGAGAGCGCCTTGCCAAGCTCCTCCTCGGCCCTGGCCATCCTAGCCGAGCGGTCAATGATACGCCGAGGCCGGGCAGGGGCGTCGGTGGAGGCGGCCTGAGCCCCAACACTGATAACAGCCTCAGGAGCGCCGTTGTCATCATCAGCCTGACTTGGAGGCCCGCTCTGACCAGCAGCGCCAGAACGCCATTGCTTCCTCACACGACGTCGTTGACGCCTGGCCCGCATGCTGTGATCATCCGCAGCACCAGAACCATCCCCGCCGGGCGTGGACTTCGTGGCCACCATCTTCCGAGAGCCCGTGTCACCAGGCGCAGCTTTTGGCCGCCAGACCAGGTGACCCAGAGGAGCCGAGAGCAGAGACTGCTCGCGCCCGACGCAGCTAGAGGCACGGTGCCCTGCCTCATGGCACTTGAAACAGCGGGGACCTTGGACGGACACATGACGAGGCCGTGCCATGAGGACGACCTTCGGTGGCGGCGGAACCTTCGTCACCGCCGGCTGCGACGAGGCAGACGACGAGGCGCCACCAGACAGCAAAAGCTCGCAGTATGAAGGAACGGAGGAGGAGCCGCCCGAGGAGGAAGACGGGCTGGCGTCGCGCCACCGCTCACCCTTGGAACGACCAACCTGGGGCTGCGGAGAAAGGGAGGAGTCCGGCACCTGAGAGGAAGGAGAAGCCTGCGGAAGCACGGCCGAGAGGGTGGCCGTCGGGCCCTGGGCAAGCTCCGACGTGGGGCTGGTGGAGGAGGAGGTGCCGGGAGGGGGAGGGGTGGGAGCGAGAGAGGCCTTTACTTTAAATGCCATTATTAACACAAACCCATGTGCAGGAGGACAGCTAGCTCAAGCCCAGACTCTACATTTCTTTACAATTCCAAGACTCTCATTGGTCTTATATTACTAGTTAAATAAAAAGGAGGCACAACTTTATTACAAAATCTTGCATTTGGTGGGTCGATCCCCACCGGCACTGGCTAGCCTAGGGAGGAGTTGAAGAGCTTATAATAGTACATCCCTTTGAACAAACTTTCACCAAGTAGTCATTTTCAATGCAGTCCCAAGAGGCAAGAGAGAAACATAAAAAGAAAGAAGATAACTAACCCTTCCAGCATGTCCTGATTAAGTAGTATTCGTTATCATGCTAAATTGCTAATGATCTTAACTGCTCTAGGATATGCTGGAAATGACATGCTTTACATATTTCTTTCCAGCTTTGAATAACTTGGCTGGTTGCGAGGTGCTTCTATTCTCTCCTCTTCTTTTTTTCTAGAATACGCAAAAGACTTGCGCATCTTTGTATTTAAGAAGAAGAGTTTGTACATCGCGCACGGCGCGTTTCGGGAGGTCAAAGATTTACAATAAGTTCCGCCTTCCCTGCAGTTTTACACATGACAATTACTCACGAACTAATTCACCTAGATGGCGCGCCCCCCGCCTCCATCCAAAGGTCGGTGATCTGCTTGAACTTGGCGAGTAGCTGCATAGTGGTGGCCGTTTCATTCCCGAAGAATCTTGCGTTTCTCTCTTTCTAAAACTCTCATGAAACCAGCGAGAAGAGGGTGTCAGCGCCATTCCCCTATCATCTCCTCTTCCAAAACTTGAATACACAAATCCTAAAGCAACGCCGCTGCTAGTGGAGAAGTGAGAGAATTTCACTTTCCATCAGGGCTTTCCTTTTAGTGTAACTTCTAATTAGTTTATAATTATCACCTGCTTAGAGGTTTTGCTTTTTATTATAATCATTTATAACGAATTTATTATTGTCACTTCCTTGTTGTGCGCGAATAAACTCTGCTTGAACATGACATTGAAACAAAACTAGTGATATACTAATGCGCGAAATCCTGGTTAGTGTGCCTATGTTTTTTGTGTAATTAAAAAATTGATATCTCTTTCTTATGAAACATGAAAATTTCCATATTTATTACCCAATTTCATCATCTACCAGTTTCATTTAGTGCACTAAAATGTGATATTACGTTGCTGATGAGCATAGATCAATATAAATATAAACATTTTGTACTTTAATAATATTACATGATGCTAATATTATTTGTCATTGAGATAGTGGCCATAGAAGTAGCCGCATCATCTTGCGGATTATTTTTTGCCGAATCAGCCGACCAAGTGGACTTTCTGGTCACCAGTTTCAAACTATCAAGTCTAGTTTATTCTCTACCTACACATCCAATATAATACACAGAGAAACAGCTCACCCAATTACACTTAATTTCCTTTCTTCTCTTATGCTATGAAGAAGAGGGTCTCTTGTATTAGTACCAAACCGTTGTAAAAAATTATATCTGTAATGCAGTAGTACATACCTAGTCTCAATCAAGACTGAGGGAGGTACAAATGGACGAATTCTAAACCCCAAATACTTCCTTCTTCAGAAAACGAAAATTACTGCCTGTTCAAAAGAACGGACGACGCTCCCTGAAAAAAAAGAATGTTCCGGGAACATACATGGCTTCATCAGAAGTGTAACATATATTTGGAAACCGAGAGAACAGAGAACTCTTGGAATAAAATTCTCTACTCTACACTAAGCCTACAGAAGTGGTTAAATTACGCTTTGCATCTAAATTGCGGTAAATGACCATGAAGGTTGGTTGAATGGCAAAGTAGCCTTCAAAACTGGCTGTTTTTTTTTTCCTCTCGAAAATGCAAGAGAGCTGTGCATCATTGTATTAGAAGATAGAACAGTCCTAATACAAAGCCAGTTCCATGGCTCAGGTTAGTTTTTTTTATGTTACATTCGTGCCCTTTGCAAAGACTGAACAGCCTAACCTGAAATTATTGACGTGTGTTAGCTGTGCCAAAGCTAAAGCACCAGTCCCCACCCAAACATGAAACATGACCCTGGTCTACAACCTCCTGGCTGCTAAAGGATCATAAACAAAGACAGGGATGCTCTGGAAGGACTGAGCATTGGATAATTAGAGATTAATGGGGGACATAAAACAAAGACGATACCAACCTTATTGATCCACTATATCTGCAAATTGACGCTGGTACAAGGTGCTTCCATGTGCTGTTGCACTGTTTGCGAAGAATCTGGCTGCTTATGTAAACAATTTTATAAAAGTAATATAAACTCAGGGCGGTGGGATGATTCCTGGAAGCTAAGATTAATTAGAGGTGACGTACTACCTGGGATTGAAATTGGGCAGTGCTATCTTTTGACAGCTGGTCGATATGTGTAGCTAATCTTTCTTTTCTGATCTTTTTGACAGCACATTAAAGCTAAATAACAAAAACAAAACCAAGGAATATATTATACCATTCCTACCCCCTGGTAGTTTGGTACCATTGTATCAGCGCTGGAAACATCACAACTGGATGCCATGTAATACCGCGGGTTCTAATTCTAACCGCGCACACTGAATTTACCCATTCTTTTTTTTAGCAAAATGGTATCTGGCGTCTGACTCCGTGTAAGGAAAAGAATTTGTGCTCCAGGGCGATGAACGCGGCACTCGAATAATGTAATACTTTGATTTGATTGATAATATATACCCCTACACCCCCCCACCCCCCCAACGTGTAGGAAGGAGTCAAGTATAGTGTTAGATGGGAAGACAATTTCGCTGTCACATCAGATCAGATGTTGAATTCTGAATTCGTTGAGGATTCCTAGTTAATTAGTTTATACAAGGAGCAGTGTCAAGCAGCTTAACTTCAATTATAATTAGGGACGGGGTATTATCCTTCACAAAGTTTGCTAGTAATAATCTAATGTATCCTGTAGGCTGCTGCAGCAGTCCAACAATATTATATTTGCAGACTTGTGCCCGCAATGGGGAATGACTTGGGTTTTGTCGGTGAGAAAAATCAGAGATGGGTGGGGATGGATTGTTAGCATCAAATCAAACGAGACAAGTTAAGCGACGAGAAACGTGCTAATTCGAATGAAACGGTGAACTAGATTAGGACTTAGAACAAGAACAGATGCAACTAGAGGTGAGTGGCAAATTTATAATGAAGCTTGCGTCCATGATGAATAAGAATCATCGATAGATGAAAACTAGCAACAGAAACAAAGCACATGCATGGATATGGACATTTGGAAAAGTTGCCAAATTATACAGTAAAAACAAGTCCAAATTACATCTCGAAAGCCGTCCGTCGGCCCACATACACGCACACACGCAATACGCTATCGGGCCCCGCTCACGTGGGCAGCCAGAGTTGGTCGGCCATTGCGGGGGAGACCGATCATGATCAGTGGCTGGCGCCGGCGGCTGGCCGGAGTTGGGGAAGGAGGCGGCGGGATAGATGCAGTACCAGTCCTCGGCTATGGCCACCGCCTCCAGATGGGCATGAACCAGTTGTTGGGCTTGGGCCTCACTTGGGTGCTGGACCAAGTCGGTACTCATGGGCGGCTGGGGATGAACCAGCGACAATGCGCATGAGGCTCATAATTGGATGGGATCGAGCCTGCTGGTCCCCAATCCAATCTTTTTATGCAGCTTTCTAACCCCTCTCAAATACATAGCGCGCTCCTAATTAATAAAAAAAAGATACTGCATCAGTACTACTCACAGTTACTACCTGCCAAACCATTTCAATCAGTTTTTTTTCTGAACCTCAAAAACCATCTCCATCAGTTAACATTCTTTGCAAACGACAAACTTTGAAAAATAATCAGCATCTCGATGTTTCCTTTTGCGCTTATGAGCGTGCTGGGCTGGGGCATTGGGTTTCGTCAGAACTCAGAAACTATCCAATTTCCAAACTTTCTTCAGTATATGAACAGACATAGCATCTTCAGGTTTTATGATTTTTTTACATCCTAATCAACAAAAACCATGACACACACACTACACAGGCAGGCCGCAGGCATGGAATGCCCACCGTTATTCTGGAAAAGCACAGAGCGGGGTACCGACTGGTTCGACTGATATTTACAACGGGCAACAGCTGGCGAGAACAAGCCTAACAGGGGACCTCACTCTCATCTCATGCTTTGTTGTTGGCCTCAAGTGCCTGGAATACGTCCGAGCGAGTCACAATTCCTGTTAGCATCATGGAAGGTAAAGGTTACCATGTGGGCACCATTTGCAGAATCAGAGTAAGAAAGTAGTACCCAGTTTATATGTACTGCGAATGTATCTTCATAAAATTCGTGGGGAGTAAAGCCAGGCGTGTCAGGAGCAGTGTGGGTAATTTCAACTAAGCATATTTTCAGCCAAAAAAAAAACAATCTCGACAACAGGTTCCTAAATCCAGATCAACTATGTTTAGCTTGCACCTAAAGTTAACTACTCGTAGACCACTAGCATTGTATTGCATCTTGATTGCTTTAGTGAAACCTTATTGTCACAAACACACAGTTTTGTAGTTAATTTGTCAAGCGTCAAGGGTCAAGGGCGTGTATTAAAAGGTTTACCAAGTCCAAACCCAAAACAGAGCTCTTATAACAAAGTAAAACAGTAGGGCAGCTAAGAAAACTGCTCTGCTGAAAAGTTTAGTTGCTCGATTTAGATATAGACTTTATTGATGTACTCCTAGTCCAAAAACAAAAGTAAACAGTCGGGAAATAAAACCTTACCGATCACTTGCTGCTCTTCATTCACAACCGGTATCCTATGAACCTTCTCCTTAAGCATGAGTGCAGCAGCCTCTGCTCACATATCCAGCAACCTGTTAGCAAGTTGTTGTAACAACCTCAAATGTTATTAGGGTAGATGGAGTAAAGGTTACCCAAGACCGTCTTCTCAGGTGTCAGGGTTATCGCAGGAGATGACATGACTTCACCTACAGTTGACTCCATCTGCATCTTGGCAACAAGCTTGAAAAATGAGTCGAGAAAAATTTATTTATCCCACTAGGCAGGAAATGTTTCTCAACAGCCAGGCCCATACACAGCCTGGGCAGAGCTGTTTATAAAGGTAACAGTATTAAAGATAGCAGTCAAAGAACCGAGTATGCTAAAACCCACAAAAAATATTTATTCCAAATGGGAGGAACTCTGATGTCTTATGCATGATAATTAACAAAACTATAGATTGCTTAGGTGCAATATGGGATAAGAGCTCTTTTCAGTCCAAAATGTATCAAACAAACTAAGAAAAATAAATTTCTGATAAGAAAGAAGCTTCGATTGGATTCTAAATTACCTTTATATTTATGCTTTTCAGAAAAATACTTTACATGTTTCAGGAGTCAGGATGAGGACTAAACAACTTTTGAAGCAGGGTAAGCTATTTTGTAAAATATATCATTAAAGCCACTGACCAAATCATTGCAAAATCTCTTGTTGGAGGAACAATCATAATAAACCCTTTTAAGTTATTCCTACTTGGGACCAGAAATTTTCACTAAGCTCTAATTTTTAGGATTGGACTACTTGTTTATCTTTTATGTATGTTGCTTACTTTAGCACGACTGACGGTCACACAGCCAGCATAAGACATGCTACAACCCTTGGTCTTGACTTTGACCATATCCCCAAGGATTACTTTGTGGTCCATGTTCATGTTTGTGGTTCAGCCCAGATGTTCATGTTCATGTTTGAGATGATCATGGGGGCCAAACTAAACAGAAAAGAGCCCATTGAAGATATGCTTAAAGAACACACTCAAAGGGTGAAAAAGAAACATTTCCATTTACAAAATTGATCCACAGTACGCTAAATGCAGGTCATGCAGTTTCCTGGGTTTAACAAAAAAAAAAAAAAAAAAACAAATTGTGGCCCTCCAAGTAGTGATTGGTATTGTTCTCCACCCCCGTTTTTTCATGATCTGACAAACCTATCTGTGGGAACATCCCAACTAAGCAACTAACAGGCATTAACAAGTGTCAGGCAACAAGGAGAAAGAGGAGCAGTTACTGAAAGTGAACCGACCCCGTTGGGCGCCTTGGCCTTGTCCTTCTTGGAGATCACCCCGACGCACCTGCCTTCCTCGTCGACCACGGGCAGGCCCGAGTGCCGCTGCGCGGCGAAGAAGGCGTCCACCTCCGCGATCCGCTGCCCCGGCGTGGCCACCTGCACGGGGCGCGACATCACGTCCCCGAGCTTCGCCGCCGGGCTCATCTGCCACCCAAGAACAACAACCAATTCATTAATATCGAACAGAGACAGAAAAGGGGAAAAGGGAGAGGAGTCGGCGTGTGTGGGCCCGTGGGGTGGACGCACGGTACGGACCTTGTCGGAGCTGACGATCTGGGACTCGAGGTAGGCGCGGAGGTCGGCGTAGCTGAGGAGGGAGAAGTTGCCGGGCCACTCCCCGGACAGGATGCCCTCGGGGTACTCGTCGATGGCGGGGCGCAGGTCATCCAGCGCGGCGGACGCCACCACCGCCGCCGCGCCGCGCCCGTGCTCGCGCCCGCCTAGGGCGGCGGCGCGCAGGGCGTACGGCGTCGGGGCCCGCCGCGCCACCACTGCTGCCACGGTGGACGGCGGATGCGCCGGTGGGATCGGGAAGGCCGCGGCCTTGACTGCGGCGGCGGCGGCGGGGGCGAAAGGCGCGGACGCCATGGGTGGAAGGTGAGTAGGTGACCGAACCTGCTGCCGTGTGGCGTGCACGCTTGCTGCGGCGGACGCTGCTCGTGCTCTGCTGCCGTACGCCGGAGCCGGTGCGGGGTGCCAAGTAGGAGATGTAGGAGTGGAGTGGAGGTGGAGTGAAGTGGAGGGAATGAAGTGGAGAGAGGTGTCGAAATCTCTAGAAATAGCACGGGGCCCACTCGCAGGCGGCCACGTGGATGTCCCTCGGCTCAGGGGCTCAGCCGCTCGGGTGTGGGCAGGGCCGCGGGGGTGGGTCTTTGTCGTCTTGTGTGGTTAGTACACGTGTACGGGTATTTATTTATTTATTTATTTATTTATATAGAGTTACTCTGAGATGTGCTCTGTCTCGCGTGGTGGTGTTTCTGCTTTTTCTATTTTTTCTTGTCTTTGGCTTTTCTCGTTTGATAATATGAAAGACAAACTGTATCGTGTTTTAAGCATATTTTTTATTCTATAGATCGTTTTAGCTTTCTCTAAACATCTATGTCTGTTCAGTTGCACTAAAACAGCGACTACGTACTACAGCCATTGCTGTTGCTATGCTTCCGGACACTCCTTAGCCAAAGGAGCCATATATACTAGACGTATATTTAGTGTACAACCAAAAAGAGAAAATAATAACATAGTTCGACATCTAAGCAGTGGTCTGAAACTTCTACAAACATCTGAATTTATACAGAAGTTAGAGCAACTTTAACGGTTTTATATTTTTTTTAAGAAAATATGGTATTTACCAACTCTCAAATTAATACAGTAAAGATAAAAAAAGTCAATCTTCAATGGTTTTGCATTTAGACTTGACAAAACTAAAAATTACGCGCGCGAGTGGGAAATATCCCGCGGGAGCAGCGCGCGAGGGAGATTGCCAAGCGAACCGTAGTTTGGCATATATGTCAAATATCACCTGGTGCCAAGTTGCTAAAAATATCAAACCCATTTGCCAAACCGTTGGATAGGAGATTTTTAGAACTTTTTTTTACAAAAACAAGAATGATAAACCTATTTGCAAAACCATTGAAGTGCTGTTAGTTAAAACTCATGTTTCTATGTGGCGAGGCTAAATGATCCGTAAACATCAACGGACGCAGGCTCAAAATGAAGGAAGACTTGGCTCAAGTAGGGTTTGTGGGGTTTGCATCATCTTATCTCACCTCTGGATTCACCCATGCATATATATATATTTAGCATAGTAATACATCATCAATAAAAGCCATGCTTAATGGAGATAACAAGCATTATTGTATAGAACAAATAGTTCCAAATTAAGAACAAATAGTTCCAAATTAAGAACAAATAGTTCCAAATTAAGAAATATTGTATCTCCTGCAATATATAAAGATCCAAACAGGAACAAGCTGGCCTTTACTATATAATGATCTTGAATGGCGGACTGGGATTGGAAGAGGTGCAATTAAAACCTTCTACAATCTTTCTAAAACATTGTATAGAAATGTAGTGTTTCTCGTTGTATGAGTTAACCTCGTGCTATGTACACGCTAATAGTTTTGTATTCTTACATATATAAAAAATTTTGTTTCAGAAAGATATGTGGACAAGGTTAACCGGAGTTGAATATCTATCTACTATTTTTAGATACGAGAATATTAGAGTAATAAAACAGACAAATGAAGGTCCTATTTTAAAGGTTTCAGGTGACATCAATGACCAGCAACGACACACACTTCTTTCTTCACATGCTGGGTGCGCCTCATCCCCAGCATTCTTTTCTCCTCTCTCTCTCTCTAACGTAGAGGCCATGGCCAGGCTTATAGACAGCACGAATTGGTTTTTCGGGGGCGCTGAGGGCTGCCGTGACATAGGTGAGGGGGCTTTTCTCGTCTCAGGGAACAAGTAGCGCCCGTGACAGGAGGTCGGAACCGACGGGAGTGCTCCCCACCGTATAGGGAGAAAATTGGTCTGGGGTAGTGCTACCACTATAGTCGTCTAGTTTGCTCATCAAACTTGAATCTCCGACCACTATTTTCAGATGTGAAAATACTAGAAGATTGCGTAGACAAATTAAGTAGGCAATAGAGATATCTTTTGAAAGTTGGCCACGATGGCAAGGTATTTCATCCATGTTCGACGACTCGCCATGCATTGAGACATTACATTATATATGAGTAGCTGTAAGACTCGATCGATCAATGATCAAGAGTGTGGAAAGTAATTCGAATGACTTGAACCTTTAGACCATCGATGGTTTACATACGTCCTAAAGGACTCTTATACATGATCAAGTAGGAATAATCTAAGTCTATTTGGAATTAAAACTCTAAACCTATTATATTTCTAATCATTAGTATCTATACTTCTTAACCTTCTATCTTGATAGCAACAAGATCAAAACAAAAGATTGTGACTAAATTTGAAGTCTTATAGTGTTGCCATAACCTCGCCATCATCAGATGCATCTTTGAAAGATGGTCCAGCATCTAGCTAGAGCCACGCATCTCTCCATTGGGAAACTTACAAATAGATTCGGGCGGACTTCCCTTGAATGGCCGGTCATGGTTTTCTTCCCTCCACACACCCAGTCATGGTTTTCTTCCTTCCACACACCCATAGCAGATGCCAACAAAAGCGCCTCATTTTCGTCGATATAGTTCATCATATCTGGACTGTCCATTTTGCTACCTTTGAAAACAGTCAAGAGTCATTTAGCATTATCGATCTTCTGGTTCACTAGTTATTCTCAATGAGATGTTCTATTTTTTATGCCTTTTTCCAGAGATCAGTTCAACCACACAATTAAATTGGACCAAGTCAATATGGATAGCTACAATGTGGTGTCTTATTAATTACTCATTTTCTAACTTATAGTGCATCTTTTTCACAAAGTGTGTGTAACACCCTGATGTTAAGCATGCATTATCTTGCATATCATGAGCATAATCATCTCCTTGCATGGTCATTGTTTACATAAAATGATAGAATGAAAAAATGTGCTTGCCTTGATTTGAACTAGAGCTGTGTGATAGGTTGCTTGTTTGGGGTTGAGTGTTAAATGAAGTTTGTAGAGAAAATTATTTGGAGCAAAACTTATTTTGGGGTCATTTCTTGAAAAGGCTTGGAAGTGTGTCAAAAATATCAAAAATAGTTTATAAAAATGTTTTTCTTTTAATTTTAAATGAATTTTAAATCCCCATTTTTGAAATTTAAATTCTAGACAGAATTAGGTTTTGATGTTTAAAAGTGAAATGTTCTACTCATCAAAAGGAATATTTCATCTTTTTAAAGTTTTTTCGAAATTCGGATTATTTTGGAAAATATGTAGGAAATCAGGTTCTGTACGAATCTTGACGCAGTGGGACCCACCTGCCAGTCTCTTCTTGATGTGAACCCGCTAGGGTTTGGGGACGATCTTTCGATGAGAGGCGTGAGATAACTTGATTGATGGATGGAGATGACGTTCACGGCCCGACTACAGCCTTCAAGACTTCGCCTTAGCGACCGATACACCACTTTCAAAGGCCGTCACGATCTTGTGGAGCGCGACAACCAGCCACTAGGGCTCTCGTCCTGCAAGCAATCGAAGAACTAGCAAGAACGAGGAAACAAGCACTGAATTGGCAAGATCAAATTGAAGGTTTCAAACTGAATCTTATTATGTGTGGGGTTCCGAAGACAAGGAGATGGGCGGCTGGATCAGCACGCGCACCTACAAGCAAGTAGCGACGACTAAACTTGATGTAAACAAAACCCAATCTATTTGTAGCGGCTATGGAGGTATAAAAGAGGGTAGAGGGTGACCTTGTCCTGGCAGGAGTCGTCCCACAACCCTAGGACACGCCCCTATTGGGCCCCACTTGATACATGGCCCATCGGGCAACAATCAGGTGACACGAGGATAGAAAAATCTCTCAGCGTTATTTGCATCATTGCCTCTGACTCTGAGAAGATATCAACATGAGACTAGATTCATATAAAAGTAGACTTGATAAGCTTTCCATCAAGTATCAAAACGTCCCAATTGGAGTCCGTATGAAGCCATGGTGACCCACATAAGTCGGGGTTGTTCTGCAGTCCGAATCCAACTCCCAAATCGTGTTGGGTTTGGACTCTTGCTTTCCTTGCTCTAGAAGCGACGTGGTAGCCTGATTAGCCTGGTGTTGCCTCGCATTCTGAATGCAGTCGCACCTTCCCTTGTTGATCCTCTCCATCATTCCTGAGCAACACAAAAGTGCACTTGTCTCCATTGTCTAAATATGATGGATGAGAGTTTAAGAATGAACTTACTTGATGGTTGAGTTGATGAGTACGAGCACGAGTAAGAGGACCAGCAATAGGTACTGGTGTCGGCGTGGACGGCGTGGATGTATGGTTGGTGTTGATGTCCTCATCATCCTCCCTTTCTTGAATTTGAGTCGTCCTCGACTCAAGCTCATCTTCCTCACCCAAATAAGGCTTCAAATCTGCAATGTTAAATGTGGGACTAATCCTAAACTCTACAGGAAGATCAAGCTTATATGCATTCTCATTAATTCGTTGGAGCACTTTAAAAGGACCATCAGCTCTAGGCATCAATTTGGATTTTCTCAATTCAGGATATCTATCCTTTCACAAATGCAACAAAACCAAATCTCCAGGTTCAAGAATCAACTCCCTTCTACCTTTATCTCTAGCAAATTTGTACTTAGCATTCATGCGCTCTATGTTTTCTTTAGTGGTTTCATGCAATTTTAACATCAAGTCAGCACGTTGCTTAGCATCAAATTCAATTTTTCAGAACTTGGCAAAGGAATTAAATCAATAGGAGCACGTGGCAAGAAGCCATAAACAATCTCAAAGGGAGACATCTTTGTCGTAGAATGCAATGAACGATTATAAGAAAACTCGATATGAGGTAAACAATCTTCCCACATCTTAATATGCTTCTTTAGAATAGCCCTTAACATAGTAGATAAAGTTCTATTCACAACTTCAGTTTGACCATCGGTTTGGGGATGACAAGTGGTGGAAAATAAAAGCTTAGTCCCCAATTTAGCCCATAAAGTTCTCCAGAAATGGCTAAGAAATTTAGCATCATGATCAGAAATAATTGTATTTGGCACACCATGCAAGCGAACAACTTCTCGAAAGAACAAATCAGCAATATGTGTAGCATCATCAGTTTTATGACATGGTATGAAATGTGCCATTTTAGAGAATCTATCCACAACCACAAAAACACTATCTCGCCCATTCCTAGTCCGTGGCAATCCTAACACAAAATCCATAGAAATATCTTCCCAAGGAGCACTAGAAACAGGAAGAGGCATATACAAACCATGTGGATTTAATCGTGACTTAGCCTTTTGACATGTTGTGCAGCGTGCAACGAACCTCTCCACGTCTCGTCGTATCTTTGGCCAAAAGAAATGACCAGCAAGAATGTCCTTCGTCTTCTTCGCTCCAAAATGTCCCATCAAGCCACCTCCATGCGCTTCCTGCAGCAACAACAAGCGAACGGAGCTAGCTGGAATGCATAGCTTGTTAGCTCTAAACACAAACCCATCATTGACGATGAATTTATTCCATGACTTCCCACCTTTACAATGCAACAAGATATCTTTAAAATCAGCATCATGAGCATATTGGTCTTTAATTGTATCTAACCCAAAGATCTTGTAATCAAGTTTATTCAGCAAAGTATATCTCCTTGACAAAGCATCAGCAATGATATTCTCCTTCCCTTTCTTGTGCTTAATAACATAAGGAAAGGATTCAATAAATTCTACCCACTTAGCATGAAGTCGATTCAGTTTTCCTTGACTATGAATATGTTTCAAAGATTCATGATCAGAGTGAATAACAAACAAACTTTTTGGGCCACAAATAATGTTGCCATGTTTCTAAAGTTCGAACAAGAGCATACAATTCTTTATCATAAGTGGAATAGTTCAGAACAGGCCCGCTCAATTTCTCACTAAAATAAGCAACATGTTTACCCTCTTGTAACAAAACACCACCCAATCTAATTCCACTGGCATCACATTCTAGCTCAAAAGTCTTATTAAAATCAGGGAGTTGGAGCAAAGGTGCATGTGTTAACTTATCTTTAAGCATGTGGAAGGAGTGCTCTTGTGCTTTTCCCCAAGAAAAAGGCACTCCCTTCTTCGTAAGCTCATTCAACGGTGCAGCAATGGTGCTGAAGTCCTTCACAAAACGGCGATAGAAACCAGCAAGACCTAGGAAACTCCACACTTGTGTGACCGTCATGGGTACAGGCCATCCTTGTATAGCTTCCACCTTGGATTTATCAACCTCAATTCCCTGTGGAGTGACAACATAGCCAAGAAACGATACTCGATCGGTGCAAAAAGTGCACTTCTCAAGGTTACCAAATAAATGGGCATCACGTAGAGCATTAAAAACAGCACGTAAGTGTTGAAAGTGTTCATCCATGGATTTGCTATAAATCAATATATCATCAAAGTAGACGACAACAAATTTCCCAATAAAAGCACGCAAAACCTCATTTATTAATCTCATGAAAGTACTAGGTGCATTAGTTAACCCAAAAGGCATGACTAACCACTCATATAAACCGAACTTAGTTTTGAAAGTAGTTTTCCATTCATCTCCCAATTTAATACGAATCTGGTGGTACCCACTACGCAAATCAACTTTTAAAAATACAACAGCACCACTTAATTCATCAAGCATATCATCTAATCGTGGAATAGGGTGTCGATATCGAATAGTGATATTATTAATAGCCCTACAATCAACACACATACGCCATGTTCTATCTTTCTTGGGCACTAAAATTACAGGAACTGCACAAGGACTAAGAGATTCACGCACATAACCTTTATCTAGTTGTTGATGCAAAAAAGGCGTTGGATCTGCAAACACACCGGGCTAATACCCTGGTTCGATATTAAGGCGTGCCAGTCGATTTGACCTGTTAATCGATAAGGATGATAAATTTGAATAAGATCCGAACGAAACGACAGCGATACGCCCGGACGTCAAAGCTCAGATGATATTCGATAACTGTTGAACAGATCAGACGAGACGACAGCGATACGCCCGGACGTCAAAGCCTGAATCGTGCTCGGTAGACGCAGAACCTACAAGGTCGCCGGAGATCAAGTTGATGCAGCCCGCCGATTCTTGAAAGAACTCGTTGAAAAGGAAAAGGTACTGGTGACGAAGTCATCGAAAAGTAAATTGCTTGAAAAGTAGATAAAAGTAATAGATTTGTTGTATTTGATTGTGTATATCTTTATATTGTCTCTCGGTACATATTTATACCCTGGTACTATGAGTCCTAAACAGATATGACAAAGTATTACCTAAACAAGTCTTATCTCTAAGGAATAAAAAAGTAACGACTCGTACCAAGGTCGGACTCAAAAATAAACTATTAAAATAATGGCATAAATATCGCCAGTTTCCTTATCCATTGCTTTACGATGAAACCCCTATCGGCACGCTCCTCATCTCTGTAGATTCCATCGGCAAAACCCATCGATGATGACTCAGATCTGCTTTCCACGTCCTTCAGCTCTGCTTTCTATCGGCAACCATGCCTCTCTCTCCATCGGCAACAGCCCTCTGGCTTCATCGGCAATGTACGAGATCAACATGTCCTTTATCGGCAATCATCCATCAGCAACTCACAAGCAACACTGGAGAATAACCACTCCCTTGCCAATCGGCACAGTTTTCGGCTTATATTGGCACGTGTCAAAAAACGGTGTCAACACATGCCCCCTAATTTCGGAGTATAAAATACTTTATGCGCCGAAATTTCCTCCAGGTCATAATTGCCCAAACCGCTTGAACTTCTCCTCGAGAGTTGCGCGCGTGGTAGTGGAGATCCTATACCAACAGGCCCATATAATGCTTTCTCCGCCACGGCCCATTTTTCACCTGCGATTCAAACCCTAGCTTTTCTCTCTCCAGCGGCGACATCAATAGGCAATCCTTCGACGAACTCGATCATCGGCACTCTCGACGGTGATCCTAAGCCTCCATTAGCATTCTTTGCCTTCTCCATCTCCATCGCGGCCATGGCTATCCGTTTTAACGTCCCCAAGGTTAGTCTTTTTCTTTTGCCTGTCCTCTGACATTTCGTTTCTCCTTCTCTGCGCAGTTCATGACTCTTCCTTGTTCCCAATCTTTAATCTCAGGAACTTTGCAATAATCTTCTTATTCTAACGCATCAGAATCACTTTATCTGCCTAGGCCCAATGGGAAATCCAGACCCAACCGACATCATAAACGCAGAAACCAATCGAATCCCCTTCAGAGCTCAGAATTTTGACTTGGGATTCTGGACCGATACCTTCCGTTCCTAGCCAAAAACCACCAAGGGATGGAAAGATTGGTATTTGAGAGTCGCTAGGCCAATGGAGCTATATTGGGCGGAATGCAAATTAAAACAATGCATCAGAATATCTATTGCCGATATGGAGAGGAATGAGTCTTTGTTAATTGCCGCCTCCTATTTCTGGTCGGATACCCTGAATGCCTTTATCTTTAGACATGGGCCAGCTTCTCCCACCCTTGCCGATGTGTACATGCTCACTGGCTTAGACATCTCCTCTGCCGATGACAACTCACTGTTCCAGCGAAAACCTGAGCATTGGCTGACCACCAGGAACATTGGCGGCTGGACTGGCTATATCAGCGAGTATAAGAAATCTGGTTCAGTCAGTCACAGGGAACATTCAGCTTTTTTGAATATGTGGCTTGAGAAATTCATTTTCTGCGGTAGAACAGTTGGACCGACCAACATGCACCTTCCTGCAGCAGAGCTGTTGGCTAGTGGCGTCAAACTCCCACTTGGCCGATACCTTCTTGGCTCAGTCTACCATCTTCTCCACCAAGTATCACAAAGGCTGCTGCAAGGTAAATCCATCGGCAACCTGGGGGGTCCCTGGTGGTTCATCAATATGTGGTTGAATGCCCATATGCACAAGTATTTCCATATTGACCTGTTCGCCCAGCAATTCCCTCGAATTCTTCCTGAAGATTATCAACTCGGGGAAGAAGAATCGGCAACGCGCCCCCTATCAACTTTGGAGAAGCACTGGCAGTACTACCAGGGGCAGAGGCAAACAGAATCCAGATCGGCAATCTCTTCCACAGCCTCTACATCGGCATCCCCTCTGAGCTTCGGGCCTGGGTCCCGTATGTTGATGAAGCAGCAAGATTCCCTCTTTCCTTTAACCTTACCGATGAGGCCCTGAACCAGGATGCCGACATTCTTAGGGCAATAATCACTCCTCGTGCCATCCCGGTCAACATTTTTGGAAGCGGGAAGAACATTAATCCCACATACGAGTTCTATTATCCATCGGCAGCTGCAAGACAACTAGCTTTTGGACAACTGCCCATCAACCTCTGTTTTGCTGATGTGATTAAACCAAGAGAGACTATTGCGAGCCGTGTGGATTGGCACAAGATTGTTACTCTCCTTCTCGATGCCGATACCTCAAATGTCGATCTAACTGATTGGGTACCGGCTTCTTTTGTCAGTGAGTCCTTCAAATTATGGTGGCAAGAATGGAAAGAGCAGCTATTTTTTGCCTCTCCTCATTTTTACTAGAACCTCATTGATCCCGATCACGCTATCCCTGCCGATGCAGTAAGTCTGACCCTCTGTACTTCTTTCAACTCCCCTTTAATCCATCGGCAACTAACCCTTTTTTTTCAACAGGTTGATGACCCAGTTCCAACATTGAGTAAGAGTGGCAAGGTCATACGGCTGCAGCCGATTTCCCCGGTATCCATCATCGGCCATAAAGCTCCCTCGCTAGATGCTCCAGTGGGCCGTGGTCGTACCAAGAAAAACACCAAATCGGTCACATTTTTGGCACAGACATCTCAGGTAACCACCTCACTTTCTTTTGTAGATGCCGATTACTGTGATTTACCGATCTCACATTTCAGGGCGCGAGTTCTACACCTTTAGAATCTTCATCGGCAATTCGCCCTTCGTCTCCTCCTGCAGCGCCTTCGTCGCCCCACCTTGTTGTCCTTGACGATTCTCCAGAGGTATTCTTTATTCAAACCTTAATTATGGGATCGACACTTTTACTCATCTGTCTCTCTTGCAGCACCGAGTGATTGCATCAGCAACCGTCCCAAGTGTACCGATTCCTCAGCCATCCATTGCCGATGCCCCCAAGCCGTCCGATGCCGATGTCTTACAGCACAAGCGTAAGGCTTCATCGGGCGAAGAATCACAATCCAAGCGGGCAAGACTTACACCATCTCCATCGGCGTCCTCGCCTCGCCCGATATCGCCTGACGTATCTGTGCGGACCTCTCCATCGGCACCTGCTCTTCCATCGGCCATTGTACCCATACAAGGATCTTCATCGGCATCGGTATCGCAGCAGCAACCAATCAAGGTACCAACACAAGGAACGTCATCGGTAATTGTACCTGAGGTTGTTTCTCCGAGCCAAAGGCGAGAGATTGCCTTGAAACAGGTGCGTTAACTCCCTTAGATAACTTTTAACACTTTGGGCTCTTCTGCTGACATCATCCTTTCCTTTTTAGGAGCAAGATTCCCCCGATAGTCTATTCTCCTTCTCTATCAGTGGGATTGTTCCCGATGATGAAGATTCTGAAGAAAGCTCTGCTCCAGCCCTTGGAGTTCTATCACCTAAGACCAAGTCAAAGCTGGAGACGCTGTTATCATTGCTGCAACAAGAGACCTCTCTACTGATCCAAGATTCTGACTCTGCAAGAGCAACTTTTAAAGGAATTCGAGGTCATATTCCCGCCGATGTTGAGGAAGCACTTTTCCAGGCTGCTCATCTAGAGAGCCGGCAGTTGCAGTATCAAAGGGCTGCCCAGCGGATTGCCGATAGAGCCACTCAGGCAAAACTCCAGGAGGACATGATGAAGCATAAGCAACTTGCCGATGAGAAGCACAAAGACATTGGTAAGTTAGAAACCTCTTGTGTAGATCTGGAGGACAAGATCGCTCAACTATCGGCAAGAAGAGAAACCCTGCTAGCAGAGCTGAAATAGATTGAAGGGGCCTTGGATGCAGCGAATCATGAGAAGGCCCAAATGCCCGAAGCTGTTAAGACTCTTCAGCAAGAAAGGGACAACCAAGTCCTCAAGACGCTGGCGCTCAAGAAGAAGATCAAGCCAGTTGAAGGCAATGCCAATGAAGATGCAAAGATACTGGAGGAAGCTGACCAAATTCGCCTGCGTGCGATATCAACTATCCACTCATTGTTGAACTTGTAAACCTCCCTTTTCATCGGCAATGTGATGAATCAGTAATTTGTAAAACTTCACATTAATGTAGTGCTGATACATTCTTTTTGAACAAGCACTTTATCTATATACATATATTTTATTGGCAAGTGCTAAGAATCTCATCGGCAATAGGAAAACCGTGTTGATATCTGCCGATGGATCTTCACTTTTGTGCTTCAGCTGTCATTCTTGAGTTTCTGCTCCATGAGAACTTTCCTCTTTGTGCTCACGCTGCATTTTCCTTTTTTGAGTCCTTGTTAGACCTTTAGGGCACCATTGAAGAAGCTTCGTCTTCCAGACAGGTTGATAAATTTTTGCACTTGAATCTGGGCAATTTGTATTGGGATCCCTGCAGAGTACTGTTTCATCATGGACTCCTGCATTGGTCATCTCCTCGAGCTCCTTTTGATTCATCAGCAAACAGTCAGCATGCCTGCCCAGTCTTTCATGTACACTGGTCCTGCCCCCTAGCCGATCATGTACCGATACCCCTTCTCTGATCGGCTTACCGATGTATCTGCTCCGATCACCATAGCGCAGCCTTCTTTCTGCCCGATTGATTCGATCATAACCATTGCACTCGGGGCAACTATCAACAGTAGGCAATTTAATGCCTTCTTCCCAAAAATAGATGAAGAAGGGGCATCTCCAATGGTCTTTGTGCCGATGCCACGCTCCCCAACGCAACTCTTCTTGCCGATGCCGATAGCGGTTACTTGGTATTCTATATGGAGCTGGTCTAGGAGGCCTTCTTGAACTACTGCTTTCTTCAACTATCACTTTCCCCTTCAAGTCATCGGTAGTTGCTTGATTTCTAGGATCCACCGATGCTTTCCTGCTTACCGATGTCAGCAGTTTGGTCTTGTTTATGGCCTCCACTATGTTTGCTGGGAAAGGATGCTGATCAATCTTCATCGGCCTCTGAGCTTTAGAATTGTCAAACTTGATCCTCCCAGATTCAATTGCCGATTGCAACTGCTGCCTGAAAACCTTGCAGTCATTGGTACTATGCGAAGTTGCATTATGCCATTTGCAGTACCTAATTTTCTTCAGTTCATCTGCCGATGGAATCACATGATTGGGTGATAGCTTGATTTGGCCCTCTTGAAGTAGCAGATCAAATATTCTATCGGCCTTTGTGACGTCAAACGTGAATTTCTCTGGCTCTTGCTGACCAAAAGGACACGATAAAGGTTTTTTACCTTTTACCCACTCAGCTAGGCCGATAGTTGGTCCTTCATCTGAATCTGACTCCTCTGCCTCTACAAAGGACACCTTCTTGTTCCAGCTCTTTCTATGTTCTGGAGCTTGAGCTCTTTGATCAGAGACCCTCTGCACAATATGACTTAAACTTTCAAACTCCTGAGCATCGTATTTGTCCCTAAGATGCGGCAACAAACCCTGGAAAGCCAAACCAGCTAACTGACGGTCATCAAGCACTAGGCTGTAGCACTTGTTCTTCATGTCTCGTACCCTTTGCCCAAAATTCTCTATCGATTCGTCGCTTCGCTGTCTTAATTTCATTAAATCGGTAAGCTTCTTTTCATGGACACCAGCAAAGATGTATTTATGAAATTGCCTTTCTAGATTGGTCCAAGTAAGAATAGAGTTCGGTGGCAATGATATAAACCACGCGAATGCTGATCTAGACAAAGAGGACGAGAATAAACAGATCCTCAGCTCATCCCTGTTCGCTGCTTCCCCGCACTGGATAATGAATCGGTTGATGTGCTCCATTGTTGACGTGTCATCTTGCCCAGAAAACTTAGTGAAATCTGGCACCTTGTACCGATTCAGGAAAGGAATTGAGTCGTAAGATAAAGGATATGGAGTCCGATAAGAGTAAGTATCGATCTTGGGCTGAATCCCAAATTGTTCTTTCATCACTTCTGCAATCTTATCGGTCAAGAGTGCATCCTGATCTTGCCGATGCACTGGCTGGATCTCTACTGGAGGCGTTGGCTGATATGCTTCTACATACCCCTGTGGCACTTGGCTTGGATAAATCGGCATATTCACGGCACCAATATGCGAAGTAAAGTTCATCGGCTGTTTTGCCGATGCTTGTTCCTGGAAAGTTGTCTGTGGACTATACCGTTGAGTCCCTATTGCTTGGTGGCTTGGTTGAATAGTAGGTTGTTGAATTGGCGCTTGCCCTGACCAATTAAGATTGTAACTCATCGGCACCTGGCTTGCCGATGGCTGATAGCTTGTAGACAATTGATGCTCTTGTATAGACGGATGATAGCCAGCATAATTGCCCTGAATTGCAGGTAACCCAGACTGAGATATGAATGGTACTACGGGCTGCTCTGCAGTGGAAGCTCTCTGTTGAACTGGTGGAGGATTAGTCAATGGATTCACATAAGATATCTGTTGCGGAGGTGCATAGAATCCCATTGACAATGGCTGTATAGCAGGAGGTACAGTAGAATAATACGGCGCTTGAGCCACCGGCCGAATTGGAGTAGCCGATGTCATGGGACCCTTCCCTGCTACATCATGCGCTTGAGGCCATCCAGAGTTGGCAGTAGATGGACCTGGAGGCATACCGTATCCCCACCAATTGGCAGCAGTTTGACTATGTTGACCTGAAGGACCTGACATTGTCGATGCCGATAAATCTGTGCTCAACTGAGTACTAGGCTCTCCTGAGATATTAGATCTGATCCTATCGGTGTGGCTTCGATGACGGATGGTCCTGATATAGCTAAAAGAGTAGGCGCTTCCATACTCTCAACGGCTGGAGTTGCCGATGGAGTACTGGTAGATGCCGATCCCAGCTGATGATATGCCGGTCCGACATACCCTGGTGCTTGTCCGTCCCTTAACGTTTGCACAACAGCATTGTAGACAGTATTGGACAGCACGGTGGAGTGGTTGATCAAAGCTTGATTTAATGCAGAATTAACCATCTCCTGTAATTTACCAGGGTTAGAGTCAAAGGTTACCTGCCGAGGCAACGGCAGATCTTGCTTCTGGATAACTTCTCCTCCCCTATTCATGCTGAAAGACTTCAAGCAGAGCTGCCTGTAATCCTCCATAGCTTTTTCCATGGCTTGCCTCTGATCCTCCTTAAGATCTGATTCTGATATTTCGATGATGTTTTCTGGAGTGATATCAGTAGGATTCTTCATGATAAATCTGTTGATTTGGTCCCACCGGGCGTGCCAAAAGATGTGTTGATGCAAAAAAGGCGTTGGATCTGCAAACACACCGGGCTAATACCCTGGTTCGATATCAAGGCGTGCCAGTCGATTTGACCTGTTAATCGACAAGGATGATAAATTTGAATAAGATCCGAACGAGATGACAGCGATACGCCCGGACGTCAAAGCTCAGATGATATTCGATAACTGTTGAACAGATCAGACGAGACGACAGCGATACGCCCGGACGTCAAAGCCTGAATCGTGCTCGGTAGACGCGGAACCTGCAAGGTCGCTGGAGATCAAGTTGATGCAGCCCGCTGATTCTTGAAAGAACTCGTTGAAAAGGAAAAGGTACTGGTGACGAAGTCATCGAAAAGTAAATTGCTTGAAAAGTAGATAAAAGTAATAGATTTGTTGTATTTGATTGTGTATATCTTTACATTGTCTCTCGGTACATATTTATACCCTGGTACTATGAGTCCTAAACAGATACGACAAAGTATTACCTAAACAAGTCTTATCTCTAAGGAATAAAAAAATAACGACTCGTACCAAGGTCGGACTCAAAAATAAACTATTAAAATAATGGCATAAATATCGCCAGTTTCCTTATCCATTGCTTTACGATGAAACCCCTATCGGCACGCTCCTCATCTCTGTAGATTCCATCGGCAAAACCCATCGATGATGACTCAGATCTGCTTTCCATGTCCTTCAGCTCTGCTTTCCATCGGCAACCATGCCTCTCTCTCCATCGGCAACAGCCCTCTGGCTTCATCGGCAATGTACGAGATCAACATGTCCTTTATCGGCAATCATCCATCAGCAACTCAGAAGCAACACTGGAGAATAACCACTCCCTTGCTGATCGGCACAGTTTTCGGCTTATATTGGCATGTGTCAAAAAACGGTGTCAACACTAGTAGTTCTTGCACTTGTCACTGAATTTCCTTTGTTTCTTCCGGATTTGTTCTGTATGATGCACGGTTTGGCAAAGATGCACCAGGAATAAGATCAATTTGGTGCTCAATCCCGCGTATTGGTGGCAGCCCCGCTGGTATCTCACTTGGAAACACATCAGAATAGTCCTGCAAAATGTTAGCAACAGCAGGGGGCAAAGAACGTTGTATATCCTCAATTGAAATCAAAGCATCCTTGCATACCAAAGCATAAGCAATAGAGGTGGATGCATTGAACTCATTAATATAAGATTTTGTAGCAAGCATACAACGTCCTTTCAGTTTTACCTCATCTTTGTCATAAACAACAGATTTGGTATTTTTACTGCTCTCACTCATCGCTTTTGCAGCCTTTGCAACATCATTTTGCATAATGGTTTCAGGAGACATAGGATGCAACATAATTTTTTGATCATGGTATAGAAAAGAATATTGATTTGATCTGCCATGATGCATAGAATCTCTATCAAATTGCCAAGGTCTACCTAATAGAATATTGCAAGCTTGCATAGGCACAACATCACATTCAACAATATCTTTGTATGATCCGACGGAAAAATTAATTCACACAAGTCTAGTTACCTTTGCCTTACCACTATTGTTCAGCCACTGAATGTAGTAGGGATGCGGGTGTGGTTTGGTGGTGAGGGCAAGCTTCTGCACCATATCGCTGCTTGCCAAGTTGTTGCAGCTATCTCCATCAATGATCATGCGGCACGAATGCTCCTTGATGACACATTTGGTTTGAAATAAAGTGTGTCGCTGATTTTGCTCCGCCTTCTCCATTTGTGCACTAAGCACTCGCTGCATAATCAAGCTCTCATAGTGGTCCGCGTCATCTGTAGTAATATGTTCTTCTATGTGTTCCTCACTACCTGCATGGTCAGCCGCAAGCAACGCAAGTGTATCTTCATCATAATCACTAGCAGACGAACACTCACCATCTTCTTTAACAATCATAACATGCTTGTTTGGATAGTCACGCATCACATGCCCATATCCTTTGCACCGGTGACATTGTATCTTGCTTGTTCTACCTGTCGATGCCACGGATGAAGTACTCGCAGCTGGCTTTTGCATTGTCTTCGCAACCGAATTGGTGGGGGCAGCTCGACTCTTGTCACTGGATGATGGCGTAGGAGTACATATAGACGGAGTTGTAGACTGCGTTGCTGCCATGAGTTAGTTTTCTCTGCAAAAATATTATTCCTTGCGCTAGCACGTCGTCCCTGCACTTCCCTTTCAGCTTTACAAGCAAGATGAAACAAACGGGTTATGTTAGTATAATCTTTATATTCAAGGATGTCCTAGATTTCATGATTTAGCCCGCCCAAAAATCTAGCCATAGCAGATTCCTCTTCCTCCTATAACTTACAATGCAGCATTCCTATTTGTAATTCCTGATAATATTCTTCTACACTTTTAGCACCTTGTCTTAATTGCTGCATCTTATTTAACATATCACGTGCATTGTAAGAAGGAACAAATCTAGCCCTCATGACTCGTTTCAACGCTTCCCAAGTTTGAGGTACGTTATTAGGATTTTTGTTACCATGTTCTACCCACCAAACTGAAGCAAAATCGGTAAACTCACTAGTAGCAGCTCTAACACGAGTATCCTCAGGAAAATTGTGACATGCAAACTTTTGGTCAACGGCATTTCCCCAAGTAATGTACGCATCAGGATCATACTTACCATCAAAAGAAGGTATTTTAAATTTAATCTTGCTGAAAGCATCATTATTATTAGGTACCTCACGTCGACGGTGACCACCCATGTAACACCCTAGGTTTTAGAGGTTAAAAAATGGCCAAAATGATTTTTGAAAATAATTAAATAGGCAAAGAAAATATTTTTATGGAAATGAAGTGGGATCATGGTAGAAACATGCTTGAGCATTCATGCTGGTGCATATTTTTATTGTGTGCAGTTGAATTTGAGTTTGAATTCAAAAAAAAAATCCAATTGAAAAAGGAGTTTGAATAAATGGAAAACCCATTTCCTTTTCCCCTTCTCTCTTTCCCTCCTTTCGGCCTGCTCCGCCCTCTTCTCCCTGGGCCAAAAGCCGACGCCGCGCCGTCCGTTCCGCGCGCCGTCGCCTTCTCTTCATCTTGGGCAGGGGCCGCAGCCCAGCAAGGCGCGCCGTCCGCGCGGCCGCCTCCCTCTCACGCTGCCGCCGACAGGTGGACCCCGCGTCGCCTTCGTTCTCCTCCGACTCGGCCGCGAGCCCGAGTCCGACCGGCGCAGTCTCCACGCGATCGGCCGCCCGAGCCGCGACTCCAGGCTATTTAAGCCTTTGACTCCGCACCGCAATCCCTACCCGTAACCCTAGGTCAGCGCCGCCTTCGCTCCCAAGTCGCCGCAGCGACCCGAAACCCTAGCGCCATTGCCGCCGCCGCCGGACTTCGAAATCCGCCGTGACCGTAAGTCATTTAATGGCGTGGCTTGGCCGAAATCTCCTCCTTGATCTCCTAAACATAATGGTAACCTCAATTTTGATCCATTGGCTCACCTTGCGCTGAATTGCTGGCCATAGATCGCCGCCGTCCGCCGCTCCGAACAACTCGCTGTCCCCGCCTCGCCTCGGTCTCCATCTTCGCCTCAGGTGAGCGCAATGAGAGCTCCCCGTTCATTTGGTACCAGTCTTGTGGTTAATGGTGACCTGAGTCGCGAGTTCCATGAACTTCGGCGAGTTCCGTACGCCGCCGGTGAGGTCCACCATCGCGGTCGAATTTCTTCCCGGCCGACGACGTGGTCCGATCAGTTGTCCGATCGGTGGTCCGATCGGTTGTCCGATCGGTTGTCCGATCGGTTGTCTGATCGGTTGTCCGATTTGATATCTTGAATCTGCGTCATCCATTTTGATTCAGATGGCCAGAATTACACCGTACTGCTTCGCGTGGCGATTTTGTAGAAAACCCCCTGGGTTTTGATGTATTCTGTTAAGAGTCCCTAGCGCTTTGGTCAGAATTCGTTTTCCCCACGAGAAAGCGTAAATTATTCTTAACAGATCCATAATACGCTTTGTCCATTGGAAAGCGTATTTTCCCTTATAAGTGCTTCCAGAATACGTTTTCTTCTCTAGAAAACGTACTTTTCCGTTTCGGTTCAGAGTACGTTTTCAGCTATTTACAGTTTTGCCATTATCTTTAAAGGCTTATAACTTTCACGTTTTAGCTCCGATTTGGTCCGTTCAAATTGCGTTAGATTCATAATTTCATAATCTATGCAGTGGTACTACTTTTGAAATATTTTGGAAACTTTATATTTTTAGCCTATAATTAATGTATTTATTTATCTATAGAAAATCTTTGAAAATTCATAACTTCGCCGTTATAACTCCGATTTCAGTGAACTTGACGTCTGTGTGATCGTAGAAGCGAGTAGAATAGTTTGGTAAACATTTTATTCTATTTTGATGACATTGGTGTACTATTTCTCTAATAGCTCTTTGTTTGCTTCGTGTATGTATGCTCGATTGGATTGTCTGGTGTTGATTGTTAACGTCGAGTTCAGATGGTGAGGGTTTTGTTGAGCCAAGCTTTTGTGAGGATCAGCAGGACCAGCAGGACTTCATGAACCAAGGCAAGTATAGCATGGATCTTCCTTGTTACCTACTCACTATAAATAACAGTACATATGCATGTGTCCGTTTGATGACGTAGAGATTATAACTAGCTTTGATATCCTGATTCCTTGAACCTTTTGGGTGCATTGGGTAGCAAGATGCTAGTGCTTAATGATATCATGATCTTGTGGCCTGATGAGTATTTATACCATGAACAGTAATAATGACTTTTAACTACTTGAGAAGTTATCAGTAACGTACCTTCCGGGATCTTACACTACAACTGTGAGGGCTATATGGCTCTGGTTTTAGCTCAGTATGAGGACCTTTTCTAGCATGTTAGCGGTTCCCTTTATGGCGCAAGGAGGGTGTGTTTCGGGTTGGGTGTAGTTGGACCCCTGTCTGTGTATGAGTATAGGCTGCGGTCGTGTGCCATCAGAAGGGGGATACTACATCCGTAGGGCATAGAAACCTCAGTGGCCCTAACTTGTTAGACAAACCTTTGAAAGGCTTCATAGTGAACCCTGCCGGTCCTCCTTGGTAGTGGGCTAAGAGGTCGACGGGCCTCGGGCGGAAGGGCAATTCACGGCTCACAGTGAAAGTGTACACCTCTGTGCAGAGTTTAATAAACTGGTATACTAGCCTTGCTCAAAGACATGAGCGGCCTTGGAAACTCCTTACACTAATGATGATCTCTCTGGTCATGTTAAATTGTTCATACAGTTGCTGTTATGTTTAGTATTCATTTATGTTACATTGATCATGATGGTTTTGGGAGACACTTGCTACCTTGATGCTGCATAATTGATCAATATGATAACTTATAAAAGCTAATGCAGTCAAACAGTGTCAGCTTATTTGAGCCTCATTAACCCATGTTATGCTTGCTGAGTACGGTTGTATACTTACGCTTATTTTATTTTCAATTTTGGAAAATTCCGGATGGGTAACAGATGAAGGCTGGGATGTGAGCTATCGTGCTGAGTACTAGGCTTGGTGTTCACCAGTCGATGTGTCTCTGTGGGGATGCTTCCGCCATGATTTGATCTTAGATTTTATTGTTTATGCGCAAGACTCTGTAATAAATGTTGGTACGTTATGTAATAAATAGGGTGATGATACTCTTTATAATCTGTCATCTTATATGTGCGACTGTTCCTGGGGCGCATATAAGGCTATTCATACATTCTATTATTATCCTTAATAATGGGGTGTGACAACCCATACCTCTACGATTATAGCGTAGACGACGTCGATCACAAGCATCCCGATCATCATGTTCGGTATCACCAGTATAATCTTCATCATAAATATCTGCAACTTGCTCTTCATCCTTCTTGTCGTCATTATGCTGCTCTTTGTCTTTTGTGTGGAAGTCATCAAAACAGTGCAAAAGGGCAGCAAGGCTTTTGTCCATATGAGCCACAGATGCCTCCAACCCTGTAAGCTTGTTGGAGGTGGTAAGTTGGGCTGTCTCCAATTGCCCAATCTTGTCATTGGTTACTTGTAAATCGTTATCAAGTCCGTCTGTGCAGCTGCACTTGGCTTGTAAAATGTTGAATGATGCCCTTGGTACGAGGGGATCGTGGAATCTCATCACCGTCCTCTGATCCTGTCATGGTTCAACAAAACAAAATGGAGACAAGAAAAACAGGTGAAGAAATAAAAGCCCTATATCTATTAGGACGTGGCTACAGCAAGGCGCTCCCTCTCAACCTGTTAGACAAGTTCTTACCAATTCTTACCTTGCTCAACAGGAGGAATCGACTACCAACAAGTCCGTAGCAATGGAATGAAGTGTATCGGTGCCGCAACAACAAGACCTATCAAGTTGTAGAATATGTGGAGCTATAGGTGGCTGAAACAAGGAACGAACTAGCACCACGTTAGTTATAAAAGCTAGCTGAATAAACGTTCAACGGTGGTGCTATGCTGGTCCTAGGCTAGACTGTGCTAGAGACGCGAGCCTGTACACAAATGAAGTCATGATACAATAAGGAAAAGACTCGTAACAGCAAGGAATGACTCGCCTTCTTTTGCTCAAACAGCAAGGAATCACTCCCCTTCTTTTCCTCAACTCTTCTTTTCTTTCTCCTTTTTTTACTGTTTTTTCTTCTTCTTTTTTTTCTTTCACTTTGCACAACTAGAACAAATCTGAATCTTGGCAAATCAGATTTCAGAAAAAAAACTCTTAGTATGTATTTCTCTTTCTTTTCAGGGGTGACAAGAATGCAACTAGCAACTCAGAAATTTTTTTATATGTGAACAAAACTTGATTGAGAATAGTGAGGATGGATATGGTAGTAATATTTGCAGTAGAGATGGCAGCGAAGATGTAAAAGACCAATAGTGACCAAAACGTGACAAGAACTCAAAACTCTAAAAGACTAGAACTAAAACCAGCACTGGACACAACCAAAGCAAACGCAAACTCAACAAGCCCTAACTAACCAGTACTAGCCACGACACAAAGATTTTGTAGGAATATAGAAAACTAATCTACTGTTTTTTTGGCTTTTCTGGACTATAGGAAAAATAAAACAATGATTGAAAATCTCTCACTGGTAAACCTTGCTCTGATTACCAACTGATGTAACCCGCTAGGGTTTGGGGACGATCTTTTGATGAGAGGCATGAGATAACTTGATTGATGGATGGAGATGACATTCACGGCCCGACTACAGCCTTAAAGACTACGCCTTAGCGACCGATACACCACTTTCAAAGGCCGTCATGATCTTGTGGAGCGCGACAACCGACCACTAGGGCTCCCGTCCTACAAGCAATCGAAGAACTAGCAAGAACGAGGAAACAAGCACTGAATTGGCAAGATCAAATTGAAGGTTTCAAACTGAATCTTATTATGAGTGGGGTTCCAAAGACAAGGAGTGGGCGGCTGGATCAGCACGCGCACCTACAAGCAAGTAGCGACGGCTAAACTTGATGTAAAAAAACCCAATCTATTTGTAGCGGCTATGGAGGTATAAAAGAGGGTAGAGGGTGACCTTGTCCTGGCAGGAGTCGTCCCACAACCCTAGGACACGCCCCTATTGGGCCCCACTTGATACATGGCCCATCAGGCAACAATCAGGTGACACGAGGACAGAAAAACCTCTCAGCGTTATTTGCATCATTGCCTCTGGCTCTAAGAAGATATCAACATAAGACTGGATCCATATGAAAGTAGACTTGATAAGCTTTCCATCAAGTATCAAAACGTCCCAATTGGAGTCCATATGAAGCCATGGTGACCCACACAAGTCGGGGTTGTTCTGCAGTCCGAATCCAACTCCCAAATCGTGTTGGGTTTGGACTCTTGCTTTCCTTGCTCTAGAAGCGACGTGGTAGGTTGATGGAGGATGTTGTGGACACCTGGACTTGATCCCCAATCACCTTTGTTAAGGTACCATGCTTCCCATATGCAATCAACCCTTGAGCTGGTGTTGCCTCGCATTCTGAATGCAGTCGCACCTTCCCTTGTTGATCCTCTCCATCATTCCTGAGCAACACAAAAGTGCACTTGTCTCCATTGTCTAAATATGATGGACGAGAGTTTAAGAATGAACTTACTTGATGGTTGAGTTGATGAGTACGAGCACGAGTAAGAGGACCAGCAATAGGTACTGGTGTTGGCTTGGATGGCGTGGATGTATGGTTGGTATTGATGTCCTCATCACTTCTTCCTCCTCTCTTCTTCTTCCTCGCGACGCTGTCTGCGCTGACGCCGTCCGCTGTGTGGCCTCCCCATCCGAGCGCCGCTCGCACGCTCCGCACGCCCGCACTCGGCCTGGCCCCACCGCTCGCCTACTCACCCTGCGCTCGGCCCCGCTCCGCTCGCATGCGTGCCACGCGCTCGTCGAAGCCCGACGTCGCGCTCCGCCTGTCCGAGCCCGAGCGTCTGCTTCAAGGTTTCACGACCACATCATTCTCCTCCCCGCTCTCTTCTTTTTCACCAGACGCCCCTCCTCACCTCGCCTTCCTCTTCCCGAGCTCAAGCGGACGCGGAGCCCACCATTTTCGCCGCCGCGAGCTCGCACCGCCACCGCGCCTCACAGCCTTAACACATTTTGTCCTTAACTCGCTAGAAGCTCCGCCTTGACATGGGACACGTCCTGCGCATGTTCCCTGCCCTCGAGCCATAAGGTATAGGTCGAATCGGCTGATTCCCCTTTTGCCGGTCATGGCCGCCTTGACCGCCGCGTGGTCTGCCGTGGCCAGCAACCCCTCTCTCCCTCCATTAGCTTGCGCATCGTGTTCGCCTGCTGAGTCCGTCGAATTTGGCCGAACGCCGTCGCGGGTCGCGCCGCCGCTCATCGGCGTACCTCGCCGTCGTCGTTTTGGCCAATATTTTGTCTCTTTGACTAGCTAATCCGGGTCGCCTTGGTTTTGCTGTAGCTAGTAGGCAAGCCCTTGTGTCCCGCCGTGACCGATTCCGGCGAGCTCACCGTCGAGCCTCGCCGCCGTCCGCCGTCGCGCATGGTCGATGGTCAAAACCGCGCTAATAACTTGCATCTTGTACACCAATGAGTGTGCGCTGCTGAGACGAGTCGAGTGATGACCGTAGTGTCGCCGGAGACCTCACCACCAGCGAGATCCCGTCGGCCGGCGACCGGTTCCCCGCTGTGTCCCCTGACGTGTAGAAGTGCCATGCTTAATGGAGATAACAAGCATTATTGTATAGAACAAATAGTTCCAAATTAAGAATAAATAGTTCCAAATTAAGAATAAATAGTTCCAAATTAAGAAATATTGTATCTCCTGCAATATATAAAGATCCAAACAGGAACAAGCTGGCCTTTACTATATAATGATCTTGAATGGCGGACTGGGATTGGAAGAGGTGCAATTAAAACCTTCTACAATCTTTCTAAAACATTGTATAGAAATGTAGTGTTTCTCGTTGTATGAGTTAACCTCGTGCTATGTACACGCTAATAGTTTTGTATTCTTACATATATAAAAAAAAACTTGTTTCAGAAAGATATGTGGACAAGGTTAACTGGAGTTGAATATCTATCTACTATTTTTAGATACGAGAATATTAGAATAATAAAACAGACAAACGAAGGTCCTATTTTAAAGGTTTCAGGTGACATCAATGACCAGCAACGACACACACACTTCTTTCTTCACATGCTGGGTGCGCCTCATCCCCAGCATTCTTTTCTCCTCTCTCTCTCTAACGTAGAGGCCATGGCCAGGCTTATAGACAGCACGAATTGGTTTTTCGGGGGCGCTGAGGGCTACCGTGACATACGGTGATGGGGCTTTTCTCATTTCAGGGAACAAGTAGCGCCCGTGATAGGAGGTCGGAAGCGACGGGAGTGCTCCCCACCGTATAGGGAGAAAATTGGTCTGGGGTAGTGCTACTACCACTATAGTCGCTGAGGGCTTAGCAGAGTCAAGTCTCTGGGTACATGTCAGGTACGCGTAGCATTTTCAGTTCAGTTAGTTTTGGAAAATGAATTTTTCAGATTTTTGATAAAAGTTTTGAAAAATCATAACTTTCTTATTTGTAGTCCAAATGAGTTAGTTCAACTTCCACTATTTTTTTATGAGAAGATCTATGCATGAAAAATATGAAATATGAAATTTGTGATACTTTTCTGTATAGATTTATTTATCCCTATTAATTACTTTTATTTTAGAAAATACATAAGTAATTCTCTGTTACTCAGAAAAATATGAGACCAAGTTTGTTAGTCTTTTTATGTCATGCTCTGTCTGTAAAAAATGTTATGAGGCTATGTCCTATGAAAAGTTTATTCTGTCTAGTTATGGTGCCTATTTTCATTAGATGATAAATAATTCATAGTAAATAATATATAAGGAATTTATGTATTAAACCTTTTGAAGAGTGTTTTTAGGCTAATCTAGAGCTAATGTTATTCTGAGATCTGTTGTTTGACATATTCTTATGTACAAAGTATTTTAGGCCTATTAAATTATGCTGCCTTGTTATTTTTGTGTATTATAAAGTACTTACTGTTTTAACCTGAAATTTTTATGGTAGTCTACATTAGACATACTTAAGCTCCTGTAATTTTTACAGAATTTTCTGAGTAGTCTAAGGTCATGTCATAGTTCTACCCTGACTTCTTTTAAATAATTAATAATGCTTTAAGTTATTATTTCATGTGTGTAATAATGCTTTTTCTTATGTTTGTGATGTGTGTGATCTGTTATTAGTTTTGGTTTAGTAGAGGATAGTATGCAAAACAATGGTTGTTTATAATTCCTTATAGTGTGCAAGTAATTGTAATGCAAGGCTTGTTTAAAGATTTATCGGTAGAAGAGAATGCAGATGACGTGTGCTTATCTTACATGTTTCAAAATTATGTCATTTACCTGTAACTGAGCATCCATTCACCATCAGCATGAGCATTGTACTTCTATGTACGCATGGTACTCATACGCACTATGCATCATACAGGATCGTCGGAGTTCAAAACGGTAGTTCCCGGAGTACCAAAAGAGGAAGACCAACAGGAAGCTTTGGTGCAGGAAGTAGCAGCAGAAGAGAATCCCAAAGTTGATCTTCCAGAGTGTCTCAATCATCAGCCAAGCTCTTTCCTGAAAGGCAAGCCCCGGAGCATTCTCCCTGTGGTTTGCAAAAATATCTAATTTGAGTCATTTACTTGTTTGATGCATTAAGTTATAGGCGTTATTTTATACCATTGATGCATTACTTATATTCCTTGCACTGTTATACTTCAGCCATGTTAGGTTCAGGTACGATTATCTGCTTAGCCCTGCTTAAACTAGATCGGTAGAAGTCGGGTGATTTCCTGTCATCCGCGAGTTATAGGTGGTTACTCAGAATGGTTGAATACATTGTTATCTTGGATAACCATGTGGAGATAATAAATCAAGACCGGGCGGGATTGGTGTTGAGACTGAACTGGAGGTTCGGTAAGGTTATTCCATCTGTGTCGAACTAGGACCCTGTCCGTTGTACGTCCTCAAGTCATATTGAATTTATGCCTCACATTTAGCTGGAAGGATAAGTCATTCCGACCGCGAAGCCTAAGTTTGATTTGGGCCGAGAGTCGACCTGTTGTACGCATCGTATTGGTGAAGATGGGGGACCACGGGTTACGCGGAGAGTAAGTCCGAGGTCAGGGTCGCCCTGAATAAGGCAGCCAGACGGTTCCTGGATACGATGGTACCTGTTGATCCCGCGCTTTTCCCGAATTGAATGTCGGTGATCTGTAGCTCACCGTGGCTGGTGAGTGTGGTTTGTGTGAGGAATACCCGCCAGCTGGTTAATAATTGATTATAATCGCCATCGTTCCTAGACAGTGAACACTTGACTTGAGCAGCGGCATCATAGTAAGAACTTGAACAAAGAGATGAGATGGTTGAGCTCTTGAGATGGAAAGATACTCAACCGGATTGGTTACTTTTACTGTTGAATAATTATTACCATGCTTATTTAGTACAGGTGCTAATGTAGCATGATAAGGTTAATCAGATAAAAATACAATGTTAGAAGGTTATGATCAAATCTTTCTTTAATGCAAGCTTTTCTGCAACTTATGAGTCAGCTATCCTACTTATATAGCCTTGCATACCCCTTGGAGTCAATTTATTTTTTGTTTATGACGGGTAAGTCTAGCTGAGTACATTCTCATACTCAGGGTTTTATTTCCCATGTTGTTGCAGATGGTAAAATGTTTTATGGCTATTGTCAGCACTGCTTCTATCCCACGTTGGGTGATGACCAGACCTTGGGCACGGTCACTCTACTCTACCTTATGCTTTTGTTGGATATTGACCGAGGACCTAGCACAGTATTTGAACTTAATCGCTTCTGTTTTATTTCAAAATTAAACTTGGTTTGTAATAACTTTATTCATACTCTGATTGTGAAAAACTATGTGAAAACAATGTGCTTGTGAATGGGAATGCTAAACTATTACGATCTTGGTCGTGCTAGAAATGTTTGAAATCCCTCGAGATTTCAGAATGACTACCGGGTTTATTAGTTCTCAATCATGTAGTTTGCTGTATTAATGGCGAATTATGTGCTTGTGCTCTAATAAATTGGTCGGTTCTATCACAATGTGTATTACTATTAATTACTCATTTTCTAAACTAGAATATGTGACAACCCGGCCCATGGCTTAATAGGATTAATAAGAATACTCATACTAATAAGTTGCAACTTTTTTTCGAAAGCCCATCTCAAGAAAACTCCAAAGTTAAGCGTGCTTGCTTTGAGTGATGGGTGACCGATCGGAAAGTTTTTCCTGGGTGCGCATGAGTGAGGACAAAGTGCGCAGGGTGTTGGTCTGTGAGGTCAGTCCATATTCTAGATAAGCGGCTAGATGTAAGCGGACCTGACCTTAAGAAGGCGGGACGTTACATACTCTGCGTGTTGATATGCAAATTTCTTAGAAATAAAATTCTTGCATTTGTGAGTTAACCTATATGTTCTTACATCATTTTTTATCATAATTGGGCAAGGCAATGAAAAAAAGTAACAATTGGATCAGATTATATTAGAGATTGAACAATAAGACAATTATATTAGATATTGAACAATAAGACAAATAGCAATACATTTATACCTTCTTTATTTTTTTACATTGAAACTAGTAATTGTGCTTAGTGGTGATGATGTGGATAGCTTGTATTAAAAGGTTGGAAGTTAGTGGGGATGACAGGACTATTAGTGAGAAATGATGTGGATAGTTATTGAGAAAATTACCTGTGAGGCCCTGTGAAAAGTCACACAATTCTTTCATGGTTCTCAAAACTTCAAAGTTCATTCTAAGCTACAAAGCTAATCATCCACACACATGAGGATCTGAATTCATTACAGAAAATATTATATATTTATGAAGACAATCAACACATATATATGTTTTATTACATACCTAGAGTGCTTTGCTTTGGAGATCCACTTCTGCCCATACTTCCTCCATTGATACCCATCAAAGTGTGGTGCTTGTGTCACAACTGAACCTGTGTGTTGTGCATTCTTCCTACAAGAGAAAGGATAAATATTGTAAGCCACAGTAAATGATATATAAGTAAACAAATATATGCTCCTTTTGCTACATACCTTCTCTTATTTCCAATTACTTTAGGTTCCTCCCCCAACATGTGGCTCTCCACGTTATTCTTGCCACCTTTTCTTCTATATTTGATAAGATTGGCCTGTTCCTTACTGTTATCACCAAGTTCAAGAAAGGAGATAACCTTTCTTGAGGAGCTGAATATATGTTGAAAGAGTTGCTGCGCAAGCTTCTCTTGCCTACTATAGGGATCAAGTATTGGTAGGATAAGGTCATGCAGGTCCATCACGAGAGATCTTTGGTGTTCAATCTCATTGATCACTACTTGACACCCACTATGAGTGGAAGATTCAAGAATGTTCATTTGATGCTTTCTCAAATATGTGTGGCTATAATAGTTGTACTTTGGAGAAGAAGGTGCTAGGTATATGCAGCTTTAGGCATCTATTTATACAAGCTAGTATCAGCACACAGTATGAGCATAGTGGAGGGAATGGATCGTTTTTCAAATTTTCTCACTAGAAAAGACTTGGGAGAGCACTGTCCCTATCCACAGTAGCAGAGCGTGAAAGGAATTCAAGAGGGAGCTAATAGTATTAAACTTTTCTCTAATGTGCAAGTCTCCATTACTTGCTAATAAGTATTATCCTAGATAGACTATCCTTAGGAAATTTCAATTTCCAAGGCGAGGCCATGGCCTACTATGGCCTACACATGGCTCCACCAACGCCTATCCAACAGTATGGTACAACTAAAGTTGCATTTGCGATCCGATGCGTAAATATACATAGATCCTGATTGTTACATAATTGTCATTTGATGCACATGTTTAATTACATTATGTGTGATGGGCCTAGGAGAAACATTTGAAGTACTACATAGTCATGCTATCCGTGCGCTATGTAATAAAATCTGATTTGGTATTATTTATAATTTATCAACTTATGTGTGCGACTTTCTAGGACGCATATAAGACTTTTATATATCTTATTTTAGTACTTTAAAATGAGATATGACAATCAAGCTATGCACTATACTAATAACTCCCCTAGGTAGTTGTATCATATCTTTTTGTGTGATCCACCTATCCTATTTATGCTTAATTAATACTATTGTGTAAGTGTAATCATCGTCTTGGTGTTGTTGTCTTGGACCTTGCTACCATTTCTTTCCTATATAGTATGTATGTGTATATTCTTTTGCGAAAAATACTATGTATGTATATGGTCCTGATGTTATATCATCGCCACCTTTGCTATTTCTATGGTTATTATCCATTGCTGCATCACCGCACAGCAGTACAGAACACGTTTCTAGTGTTTGGTTTGTGGAGGATTATGCGTTACTAGTTTTGTTGATTATAATTCCCCATTAATATTTGGCTACATAAAGTGAGCTTATACATAATCTCAACCCTAGTCAACTGAAATTCCACTTGTATTCTTTCAAGGGGGAAAAGTTGTATAGTAAGTATCGAATGGACTTTCAAGAAAAGTTGCCTCCACCGTCCACCTCGTCCATGGGGGGGGGGGAGGGGGGGGGTTGTGGAGTGGGTTGGGGAGGGGGCGATTGGGCTCGGCCGTTCTATCTGCAGTCACCACTGCAATAGCCATAATAGCCCTATGCACATGTACGTGGGGACAACTTCTTTGACATGATGCGCTTGCACATAGTGCTCCAGGTTAGCACCCTTGGGGGCTAGTTCCTTTCTTGCCTAATCAGGAACGGCGAGATCAAGGCTATAAAGTGCCATACCGGCCAGGCCTAATGGGCCTAGTCCAGAAAAGCATGAGATGGTGAGAATGATATGATGAACTGTGTCGGTCACATTGGAAAAATTCTCCTATGTATGGACCAAATAATGCTTCCATAATTCTAAATCTGACTGATTGGTGTCGTCATGTTAAGAGATAAGATGCTACAAACATATTGGAACACAAGTATAAAAACTCAGTCCCACCTATCAAATCCAGTCTCTATGTCTCATATGAGGGAGGGGAATCCCCTCATTCCCCATGAGGCTCTTATGACCAATTAGATTTAGAGCAATTAAGTGTATCTTACCTTACAAAGCAACTTGCTCCATAGTCACTCTCTCCATCTAGAATCAAATGATTACTTGAGCCTTAGTCATATAAATCATATTCATCAATCATCTTAATCATATGTTTTCCTAGTGTTAAAATATAGATACAACCTCGGTATACTCCCGAGACAAGTGTTGAATCGACATATTATGTGTGCATGCAGTATCATATGATAGAAAGTAAGAAACACTAGTACATAAATGCACTTTAGTAATGCCCCCCCATTTCCATCTGAGGCGGCTGACATAGCAAATGACTCTAACCGCGCCAAGAAGCACTGTAGCTACACAGCCGTCCCTAAATATCTATCTTTAGAAGCGGTTGCATTAAGAAAGCCGCCTCTGAAGAACGACTAACAAGCCCCTAGAGTCTCTTTTTGTAAATACAAGCCCTAGTAGGGGAAATAATTAAAACATCCCCTCCCACCTTCCCTATAAAAAAAGGAGAGGAAAAGTGGAAGGGGAACATTTTGGCCTCCTTTCTCATTGGAATCAATCCCATTCTCTTAACTCCCACATCTCTTATGTTTGATCTTAGACCAATAGGTACTGTCACTCATTTGGATCTCTCTCATTCTCTACACTTGTACCTCACTTATGTTCGGTCTTATATCAACACCTCTCACTCATTGACGTCCATACAAGTATATTTTGAAATAGACATTGTTGTCACACGAGGAAACATTGATGTCCAATTCAACATCATTTTCAAGCACCCAAATAGCATATTAGCAGCTACAACAACATATTGACAGCACCTACTAGCCCAACTAGGTCAAGTAATATATAATAGGAGACTTGGTTTCAGAAATACCAGGCAAAATAAGAAGTGCCTCAATATAAAATGAATTGGATCAGCTATAAATTGAGGTCTCGAATTCTCAGCTAAACAATACTTATGAACATATTTCTCTAATGGTTCCTTATGATGAGTGATAATTGCAATGGCATGTTGATAATGACCATGAAAATTGTGTACTATTTACCTTGTGCGGAATTTGCCTTGTTTTTTTGGGTCTAGTCCTTATTTATCATGAATTACTCTCACACTAGTTTAATTACCTGTTCTTAAACATGGTCGTTATCATGAATTACTCTCACACTAGTTTAATTACCTGTTCTTAAACATGGTCTAGTCCTTATTTATCATGAATTGCTCTCACATCCAAAGCCTTAATTCCCATAACAGACCTATCATTGCCCCTAAAAAGACACAAATGTGAAGAATGTAAGCATCAACGACCCACCTCCTACAAGTCAGTACTAATGAAGAGTGAATAGATAATCATATAATTTCAAATTCTAAATAAGATAAGGTATACCTGTAATAATAAAAAAAGATAAATTCTATGGTAAGAGCATATATTCATTAGTTTTGTGTAAAAGTTTCACAAATGTTATATCTAGGCAACAAATAGCTTCACAAATGTCATTTCAAAGCAGCAAAGTGAGTACAAACTATAGCCCACTAAATATCAACAACACTACAGCAGCTATTGGCGCCTTGTGTGGCACCAAAACGACTAGCAGCCAACGAGAAATAGACTGATGGCTGAGAGATTATTGAATCCTAGATATTTATCGAAAAAACAAAAAAACCAATATAAATTGCAAAACAAGGAATCCCATTAACAATATCTTTGGTGATGGACCAAGAACTAATAGCAGGGATATAATTTGCAGTAATAAGCTCCCTGACCCCTCTATGGTGCAGTCGGTTTTTCTGCACATGGACTCTTCTGTGGTGTGGTGGGCTATTATGCGCTCTATCCTCTTCAGCGCTTAGCAAGAATCCGAAAGCATATTGGAGTAAACCATAACTAGTTGGTTTTTTTTGCACAGACTCTTCTATCGTGTGGTGGGTTATTGTGTGCTCCGTCCTCTTCACTGATGGGCAAGAATCCAAAGGCATATCTGAGTAAACCATAATTAGTTGGTTGTTCCTCTAATGCAAGTGAAAGGAAGCAGGAAGAAATAGATACTACCTAAATGAACTATATGAGATGAATAATTTCAAATTTTCTCATCTCTAAAGTATAAATGTTAGTTTCAATGATATGAGATATGTTTGTACAATTATGTGGTTGATGTGTATTGTGAACTTGTATGAATGGTGTCTACCTTAGCAGTCCACTATCATTTATAATTAGTTAGCATTCTAACCTATTTATATTCCTCCTCCATACCCATAGAAACGCATGGGAAATCCTACTACTTAAGTACACAATTTGCTAGTTCATAGCAACAGACCATTGGTTGCTAAAACTTTTAACTGATCATTGATCACTTACCACATTCTATGGCAGCTACTATGATGGGGGACTAAGATCGAGACCTCAATACCAAAGAGACGACCTCTTTGGAGTCTGAGAACTACGACATCCCAATGGAGAGGAGCAAAGTGATGGTTGACATGGCTGGCGGTTTATCAGCGATCACCATGGTGGAGACCCATGAGACGAATAGAAATGATGTCACCAGCGCGTCGTCGTCATCGTTAGAGGTCAATGACTACCATGGCTGTGACCCGAAGAGGAAAGAAGCCAACGCACTAGAAAGGACGCTAGTGTCCTCTAGAAGGAGAAGAAAGAGGGTGATAGCTTGTCCAAGGAGGGTGAGATGTTGAGCTGAGGGAGAGGGAGTTCTAGGAGGTGGAGCTTCTATGGAAGAAGGACCTTTTGCTAGGGGCATTGGATCATTGGTTAGAGAGAAGACCACATAGGTGCCCGTGGCCACATAGAAGAATTAGGTGGTCAGGGTAATTATGCCCGATGCTTGCATCGTTTACATCATGGAAAATCCTAACATATGATGAGGGAACTCTCCGACGAGGAGATGACCAAATGTACTGAAGAAATACCACCAAATGTATGCCATTAACAAGGTCATCAATGCTAAGAACCTCACATATCAGCAAACCCTATGATGAAAAATGTGTTCCTAGAAGAGGAGGAGGTGGTGGTGAAGAACTAGGCAGGAAGCAAAGGGGTGGTTCAATAATTTACAAGCATGCTGTGTTTAATTTGTCAAAGATCAAGCTAACCTAACTCCCTAGTATTAGTTTCATATTGTCCCATTATCTAAAAAGAGTATCATGCTGCCTATGTGTGATCCACCTAATGTTTAGTGTCTGCTCATTACTATGGTGTAAGTGTAATCATCATCTTGGGGTTGTCATCTTAGACCTTTATTTGCTACTACTGTTTCACATACAGGTATGGTCCTGATGTTATATCACACCTTGCTATTTGTATGGTCATCCATTGTTCCATCGCCACAGCAGTACATATATAACATGTTTCTAGCATTGGTGGATAGATCTTTTACTAGTTTTGTTCATTATACTATCCCATTAATACTAGGTTACAAAAAGTGTGCAAGCTCATATACATAATCTAAACCCCAGTCAACTGAAGCTAAACAAATATGTTGTGAATGGCAAAAACATATATATATTAAGCTTGAATGGGCTTTCAAATCATTTCTGTTAAATTCCTTAAAAACATGAGCAACAAAGTGGAGTAGGAAGAGCTGGAGTTGGAGGACGCAGAGTTGCCTCCTTCCACCTCCATGTAGGGAGGCATAAGTGGTGTGTGTCATCAGTGGTCTTATTCATCAGTCTCCACCATGTAGGGGTCTGTGTGGCCGTTCCATCCCCAGTCGCCGCTGTAATAGCCCTTTCGCATGTACTTGGACAACTTCTTCAGATGATGCACCACGTGTTGCTCGAGGTTCGTGTTGCGGGTAGATTCAATGTTGGCATAATAATTGGCAACAACAGAGATCAAGGATATAGTTGGCCAAACCAGCCCAGCCCAATATCGATGCAGCCGTAACAAGACCATCCTAACAAAGCACATTAGTTTTGATATTACATAAAAAGTACACAACCAATACTGACTCAACGGTCGTGTTCGTGGCTGCCTAGACAAGCCCTTTCCGCTGTCCGACAAGAGCGCGTCCAACACTACGACGTTCAGGTGGCCATTGAAAATCTTGTCATAGGCCAAATAGGTCATCGAGTCTAGTTAGGCTCGACCAAGAGGGAGCCACACTAGGCTCAACCCAAACCAAGTTGGTCTACATTTTAACTTCTAACATTTGTCTACGTGTTGGAATTATTTGCTCCAATAATATTAGGACAACATAGTCACGAAGATCGAGTTAGATGGTAGCACACGGGACACAAGGATTTATACTAGCTTAGGGCACGGCGTTGTGGTAAACCCTAGTCCAGCCGTTGTTGCTAATCTTGATATTCTTGTACTTAGTTACACGTTGTTGCTCTTATCTGTGCAGTAGATAGATGGAATGAAGAAGGATCCAGAGCTTGAGGCCCCTGCTCTATGTTGGAACATGGTTCCGAACAGAGAGAGTGAAAGTGGAGCCAAGCAGCCAGGGTTTATGGACTAGGTTTTGGGAAGGGAGAGCCGTGCCCCTTGCCCTCCTTCTCCTGATATTTATATAGGCAAGCGACAGTTTACAAGCGACCCCCTAGAGGCGACAGTTTACAAGCGACCCCCTAGTGGTGGCAATTTACAAGCAACCCCCTAGTGGGGATGGAAATGTCAAGTGACTACTAGAGCCCTTATTGGGCCTCTTCTAGGGGGAGTCGGGCCATAAGCATATGGGCTCCCCCAACAGTAGCCCCTCAGCTATTAGGATGGCTGGTACAACATAACCTAGTAGCTGCTCATACAAGAAGAGGCACAATACAACTTAAAAAGTGGTTGCAAATGATTGTCCTTTGCAATCCAAACGTGCACGTCTTGCTAAACTCCATCCCAAAAACCCTGTGGGAAAAAAGGATATGGAGAAAAGAGCACGTGCACAACTCTAACCTATACATGTTCTAACTCTCGGGACTTCTTGGCGTGGAGGTATTCATCATTGAGGCTCCTCCTTGAAGTAATGGTCTTCGCAGCTTCTTGGTGCGAAGGTCTTTGCTTTTCCTTCAGTCAAGGTCTTCGGTCTTCCTTCATATGAAGTTCTTCATCTCTGACTTTTCTTAATGCAGAGGTCTTCGGCGTCAAGTCTTCTTGACGCAGAGGTCTTCGTCTTTGCTTGATGCAGAGTTCTTCATCTCTGGCTTTTCTTCAATCGGAGATCCCATCGGAGGTCCCCGGCTTAAAATCTACCTGACGTGGAGGTCTTTGACTTCGCTTGATGCAGAGTTCTTCACCTCTATCTGTTCTTCAATCAGAGGTCACCGGCTTCAAAATTTCACTCACAAGCGCCGGGCAAAAAGTGCTATGCTTCGGAGCTGCTAGTCCTCCGGTGCATTCCTCGCGCCCCTCTTGGCTGGCATTCGTGAGTGAATACTCAGCCACGCTTGGTGTTGTCGACGTAGTTGTAATAGTCGAAGTAGATGTTGGTGAGCCCCTTGAGCCAAAACTGTTGTCGAAGGTGTGGCCGACCTTGGTGAAGATGATGGTGAAGCCCTCTTGCCAAAGTTTTATCGGAGGCCGGCTGTAGAGGTTTGTTGATGTTGTTTTGCGAGGCTCCTCTTGCAAAAAGTTTGGCAGAGACGATTTTGGTGTAGACACCGGAGGTGATGTTGGTGAAGCCCCTCATGCTATTGTCGGAGGCAAGTTTTCACAAAGGCCCTTCTGCAAAAAGTTTGGCGGTGATGATTTTGGTGTAGACGCCGAAGGTGATGTTGGTGAAGCCCCTCATGCGAGAGAGCTTGGTGAAGGTCATGTTGATGTAGACATTGATGCCTCGTATGGAAGGTCAGAGAAGTCACGTGAAAATGCACCGGAGTTGATCTTTTGCATTTTTAGGGACTTAGGTTGTGCATTATAGCTTTGTCGAATATTGACTTGCTTTGCAAGTCTTTCGACACTTAGAAGGACGCTGGCTTTGTATTTGCTGCAAAAAATTATTAGTCATTCAATTGATACATGAAGGTAGCACGAAAGTCTGAGCTTCGTGACCTGGTGCCTGTATTGATTCAGGACTTTTTCCAAGATTTTTATGCAGAGTCCTGGTGCCCGTGTTTTGGAGCTTCTTCCAGGTGGCCTTGGCCATGCAGTGCTATTTGGACTTAAGCAATATTGCATTGTATGAATGCATGCATGTGATGAGAACTATAGCATTCACACCAGAAATATTTATGGGGGTAAAAAAATTATGCAGCCTGCAAAAAATAATGGTTATGCTTGAACAAATATCAAGCTCGACACATGAAGAATATCATATACCCTGCAAAAAATATGGCTGAGTTTCAGCTAAGTCTATACTCTGCATATAAGAGATAGGACCTTCAAATGAAGGGGTTGCAATTTTCGATGACTAGCGGAGGCTGTCATTCAAGAACCTGTACGAGTATAGATGTGACTTGTAGTAATGAAGGTAAAAATTATTAGTTTTCTATGAAGGTTAGAACAAATAAAATTGGACTGATACGTATCATAAGAATTTAAATATAGAAACTAAACAACATGACCTGCAAAAAGAGGAGAACATTAGCATTAGAGGGTTCAAATGTTGCGCAGCTGACGTGAAAGAGCCAGCGGAGGTTCCGACGGAGGCCCCGACGGAGGTCTATTAGTGAGAAAAACTAGCTGACTGACGAAGGCCATTAGCTACCAAAGTTTTTCAACTGTCATAGGCCTGTAACTGATGGAGGCTGCTGACTGATGGGTCGAGGCCACTGAGTTGGGTCAATAAGTGTCAAGGGCTGCCGCCAACAATAGATGAAGTCCATTAACAAACAATGAAGACAAATGACTGGGAAAACCACTGATTGTTGAAAGGCAATAGCCAGCGAAGGCCACTGACGAATGAGAATCACTGCTGACTGATAGCAACCAATATAGATGAAGCCCATTGGCTCACTTATGTTATTGATTGATGATAGCCACTATACATAAAGGTCACAGACTTGCGGAGACTGTTGATTGATTATAACCAATATACATGAAGCCCACTGACTAGCAGAGGCTGCTGACTAATGATTGCCAATATTAAAACCACTGACTGGCGGAAGTTGCTTACTGATGATAAAGTAACTGACTAATGAAGGTGCTCACTAACAAGGTCCAATATACTGATGAAGTCCAATGACTGACTGAGACTGTTGCCTGATAAGCGGATACTGACTAGCGGAGGTACTAACTGAAAAGGTCCAATATACTGATGAAATCCAATGATTGACGGAGGCTGTTGCCTGATAAGCGGAGGTACTGACTAGCGGAGGTACTGACTGACAAGGTCTAATATACTGATAAAATCCAATGATTGACGGAGACTGTTGCCTGATAAGCAGAGGTACTCACTAGCGGAGGTACTGACTGACAAGGTCCAATATATTGATGAAATCCAATGATTGACGGAGGCTGTTGCCTGATAAGCGGAGGTACTCACTAGCAGAGGTACTGACTGACAAGGTCCAATATACTGATGAAATCCAATGATTGACGGAGGCTGTTGCCTGATAAGCTGAGGTACTGACTAGCGGAGATACTGACTGACAAGGTCCAATATATTGATAAAATCCAATGATTGACGGAGGCTGTTGCCTGATATGCGGAGGTACTCACTAGTGGAGGTACTGACTGGCAAGATCCAATATACTGATGAAATCTAATGATTGACGGAGGCTGTTGCCTGATAAGTGGAGGTACCCACTGGCGGAGGTACTGACTGATAAGGTCCAATATACTGATGAAGTCCAATAATTGACGGAGTTTGTTGCTTGGTAAGCGGAGGTACTCACTAGCGGAGGTACTGACTGACAAAATCGGAGGTTCATGGGGTCTCTGGCTATTACACATGTATTTTGGGATGTTAAAAATGTGTATAAACAAAACAAATATATCTTATGTGAAGGGTGGATGTTGAGAGTAGGAGATACTTACAGTGACGGTGGTCTGCATGTTAACAACAAACAGAGAGGTCTGATATATATGAAAAAAGTAAAAAAGTTTTCGAACTAACCAGCTATGGCCAAACATGTATAGCCCCTCAGGCCATGCTTTTGTTGTGACGAAGGCCACGGCAACACTTTTAGTCACAAAGGTGACAAGTTGTATGCAAAGATTAGTTTTAGAAAAATTATTTTGAGAGCCAAAAATTATTATGACAAGATCATGATAAAATAAATTGTTAAGATCCGAGTCGTTAAAGCAGAATTCATAGGCTTATAAAAAATATATTTATTCACGTTGGTTCGGTTCCTCAGGTTTATATTGCCGAGAAACAAGTACCTCTAGCAAGATGAGAGCCTCCGCTCGGAACTGACGGAGGTTCCAACAAAGGTGCCAGGTCTTGTCTGGACTGGAAAGATGTTGAGGTTTCTGCGCTCATTTGGCTACGCCGACCTTGGTGGAGTCAAAAATTAATGCACTGACTAAGCCTGCAAGAATCTGTGAGATCTACTATACATATGCATTCAAAATATACGATATTTCTCATATAGTCATATATGTCACGAAAGCTTGTGTGGATTTAATGATTAGGGCGCAGTCATGAGGATTTTTATCTATTTATTTACTTATTTTTCAAAAATAGAAAAGTTGTCCAAATAAAAAACTAGGGAATGCGAAGGCAACTTTTGACCGGCTGGATCGGGACGCAGCCTCCGGCCTCCGCACTCGGACGTGGCCAGCGCTGGGCCACAAACCATCATTGGACGTCCGCTTTGCCAGCACCGTCCCGACAGCCATGGAGTGAGCGGCAGATCAGGGCGAGCCTCCGCTTTACCTCCGCGTGGACTCCGAAGGAGTGAGGGATGGATGAGGGCCGGAGTAATCTGGGAGTCCGCGGCGGAGGTCATGGCCTCCGCACGGGCACGGTCTGTGTTGGGCCGAACTGGGCCGAACGGCGAACGCCAGCGCCAGACCTGCGCATGCATATATAGAAACCACAAACTTGCACAGTTCTTGTTAGCATGTGCGTATGCTTTGCAGATGTCTTAAGACCGAGAACACAGTGCTTGTGCTAGCACGACGGGGGCACGCCTTCGCTGGGGCCGCGTCATATGCATGACGCCTGGCGGCACCTCCGCCCGGTTCGATGGTCTTCATGATCCACCTTTGCAAAGGGGACTTCGCTTCCGTCGGTTCTGCAGTTGATAACGAAAAACCAAAACGAAAGTAGCACATGTGTGTATTTGTTATGAAAGCAAGTGGAGGCTGGTACCGACACATCCTCCATGCGAGCGTGGTCAGCATTGGTACGACTCGGCGGAAGACGACCGCCGGCACTGCATCGGCAGCTGGTGGAATGGGCGGGAGATCATGGCCGGAGTTGTTTGGTAGTCTGCGGCAAAGGATGTAGCCTCCGCGTCGGCACGATCGGCGCTGGACCGAAGGACTTGGCAATGGACGCAACCTGCGCGTGGACATCGATGGATGGAGTGGTGGATCTCCGCTGTAGCCTCCGCGTCGACTCCAGTGAAGTGAGCGACGGTCAGGGCTGGAGTGACGGTGAAGGCGCGGCCTCCGCGCGAGCATGGTTGGTGCTGGCGGAGGTGTTGTATAGCCTCCGCGTGGAGCACAGTCGTCGCTGGGCCAGAGGTGTTGCAGCCTCCGCTCGGGGCACGGTCGTCGCCGGTCGGAGGGTTGCAGCCTCCGCGTGGGCATGGTCGTCACTGGCCGAAGACTCCCTTCGCTTGCCAGGACGTTGGTCCGAAGGTCGGCGTTGTGGGTGAGAGGCCTGAAGCAGTGTCCACTGTGCAGTGCTATTTGTTTGTGCAGACGGCCTTGACGTTAGATGATACGTCGCCGGTCTTCGCTTTGCATTCTAGATAGCGTAGACCGCCAAGGACGACGGCCGTGACAGGTTACTGGCAGCTCCATGTGCCCGCGGTCTTGCCTTTGGCCTTGCTCGAGGATGCAAGAGAAAGTGCGGAGATCAGTCCTGCATTCGCTCAATTCAAAGAAAAGCTTGCATTCGTGCTGTTAGCTAGCACGGAGACGAAATCTCACATACGGAGGTCCAGACTAGCGCATGTTCCTGATTCTTCTTCTACTTTATTTATTTATTTGTTTTATTTTATTATTTTTTTTGAAAAACTGTTGACCACTTAGGTGCCATGGCGAACCTAGTCGGAGGCTAACAAGCCTTAGCAGCTTTGTTGGCCTTTGTTGTTTTTTTTTTTTTGGAAAATGTTCGCATGGGCGAAGGCTAGTTGGTAGCTTCGTAGGAGAAGATATATGTTAATTAGCATGCTGAGCAGCACGTGGCTAGCTGTGAATGATGTATGGAAGTCAATAGTGAACTTGCCTGCGTATTCGAAGGCATGTAGATTATGTGCAGTTTTAGAACTTATCTGGCCGAAGGTGATCTTGGCATGCCATATTGGGATGCAGCCTCCGCTGGACGCGGTGGCCTGGCCGGAGAAGGCCGGCGACGTAGGCCTGTCGACAGAGGTAGAAGGCCTGTGGCAAAAATCCAGAGAAACCCAGAGAAGGTTCGCTGACGAAGGTTGATGACGAATCAGAGGTCGCGATGGAGGCCTGTCGATGGAGGTAGAAGGCCAGTGGCGAAAATCCAGAGAAAGCAGGAGAAGGTCCGCTGACGAAGGTTGATGACGAATCGGAGGTCGCGACGGAGGCCTGTCGACGGAGGTAGAAGGCCGGCGGCGAAAATCCAGAGAAGGCCGGAGAAGGTCCGTTGACGAAGGCCGATGACGAATCGGAGGTCGCGACAGAGGAGGTTCCCCAAAGACGGCCGGCAGGAGAAAGTCCCGAATATGTCCTACTAACGAAGGTTCCAACTTCCGACTCTTAAAAATAAGTTTCGTGCCGAGCACTGTGGGCGCCAACTGTTATAACATGGTTCCGAACAGAGAGAGTGAAAGTGGAGCCAAGCAGTCAGGGTTTATGGACTAGGTTTTGGGAAGGGAGAGAGCCGTGGCTCTTGTCCTCCTTCTCCTGATATTTATATAGGCAAGCGACAGTTTACAAGCGACCGCCTAGAGGCGACAGTTTACAAGCGACCCCCTAGTGACGGCAATTTACAAGCGACCCCCTAGTGGGGATGGAAATGTCAAGTGACTACTAGAGCCCTAATTGGGCCTCTTTTAGGAGGAGTCGGCCTATGAGCATATGGGCTCCCCCAAACAGTAGCCCCTTGCCTCCTAGAGGCGACAGTTTACAAATGACCCCCTAGTGGCGGCAATTTATAAGCGACCCCCTAGTGTTGATGGAAATGTCAAGTGACTACTAGAGCTCTTATTGGGCCTCTTCTAGGGGGACTCGGCCCATAAGCATATAGGCTCCCCCAACACTCTCCTTTATATAGGCATAGGGGAGTAGTGTTACTAACAGGGCAATCGGATTTGTTGGCTGGATTGCCTATACCATTGCTGGCATCAAGCAACCAACGTAATCTTATAGCTATCGTCCAGATATGCCGATCTTTGAGCCTTGGTAGCGTGCCGTGCTTGACGCGTTGATCACCTGCAGTAGCCCTCATGGGCGTCCTCCTCGTTGCCTCGAGGGCTGATAGCATAGACGTGTCATATATGCAGATGATGTTGGTACCCCTGACACATATATTCGAGTTAATACATGGAATCCAAAGCCGTAGTGTAGCATTTTATTTAAGTTTGCGCCCCCTTGAGTTGTGGCGATGAGGTTGTACCAGAGCTGCATTTCCATTCAATAGATAGACGTTCACGACCTCACTCCAACCAATTATGCCAAGGCTAAATGAAAATATCAAGAACCAAGAACTGAACCGAAAATATCAAGACACTCCACCCTAAGGAAACATAGTGAGTAGGAGCATGAGATTACACTTAGGTCGTCTAATTGGACAATGAATATATTGCAGTGATAACATGGATCTTCAGTAGCAGCACGTGGATAGAAAGCCATGAAGAGACCATAATAATACGTACACTCATAAATTTTGTGTCAGATAAACGACCGTGACCTCCCATTTGTGTCAAGCTAGCTATAGTATTCACCACCATGTCGTCATCATCGTCTTCGCCATCGGTGACCTCGGCCTCTGATTCATCAACGGCATAGCCAAACCTATCGTACTGCTCAAGGAGTACCCTTCTGCCAGGCCCGCGTCTTATTCATGTGGTCCATGTTCTCGGCGTAGAATTCCTTGAAGTGCTGAGAGTGCTGCAAGCTCGTCTTCTGTGAGGATACACTCGCCAGGGATTATTGTGAAGAGCCTCGCCTTGAAACTTTCCATGACACGCTGCGGCACCACTCTCTTGATTAGCACTTTCTTCTTCTTCCTTTTCATCGTCGTCTTGCCGTCCGGCTGTGCCAGGGCCAGGACCACTGCCGCCTCATCCTCCTCACTGAAGAAGGGGATCCTCGCCGTTGATGTCTGGTTTGCTGCGACGAACTCTTTACTGGGCTTCAGGAACTTGCCTTCCTCCGATGCGCCCACGGCCTCCAGCTGCTGAATCTTAATTAGCTTCATCAGATTCCGAGTCCGACGGCATCGGCTGGTTCTTCTTCCTCTTGAGGTAAGGGACAGAGTCGCTGGCATCCGACGACGACATGACCAGGGGCGCACCATGATATTTTCCCAGCGCCACCTCCTTCCTCTTCTGCCATCGACGACGGGACCCCATCGCCAGTTGTCGACGAATAGATCGATTGCCCTCTCGAAAAAGCGGTTCTAGAATTCAAGACGTTGTGTGCCTCTTATGTGTTGTTTGCTATCCGCATTTGCAATACTCTGTTATCTAGTGGGATGCGGGGTTAGCAGTAGAGCTATCTTTCTTTCAGTTTTTGTAGAGTTATGTCTAGATGATGTTTGTGCTGCTATGTAAAGTTGGTGTCCCAGCCAAAAACTGTTACCTCGTTACACTTTCTATATAAAGTCGGGCAATGCCTTAAGTCTAAGAAAAGGGTTCTAGATTAACTGCGATAAGGGGACACGGCAGGACACGACATGGAAGATATACATTCTGGCCCGTGGCACCGCGCACCCGTATTCGATTCAATTTCCCGTATCCGTATCGGAAGACAAAAATAGGATATACGGGAACGCATTAAGCCAAGGAGAGCCGCAGCAGATATATAGCTCACCAATCCAACCTGTCGGTGACATCCTGACGAAGATAAAGGGGACTTAGCCAGCGGCGGTTTGATGGCGACCAACAAGCTCACGACGGAGGCCTAGCCGTGACCAGGTGCAGGGCCGGGACAAAGAGGAAGGAGGCCACCAGAGCGTCGTCGAAGGCCGATGACTACGATTACCGTGACACGAAGAGGAAGGAGGCCAGCACATCGGAGTCGGAGAACGACGACACCGCCATCAACAAAGAGAATGAGGGTGACAGCTTGTTCAAGGAGGGTGAGATGCTGAAGCTAAGGGAGAAGTTCTGGGAGGCCGAGCGTCTTTGGTGCAAGAAGGTTATCCTGGGGGTGTCGGATTGCTGGTTCGAGGAAGAAGACGACCCAAGTGCCCGCCGTCACTAGCAAGAGGAAGAAGAAAGTGGTTACTGTAACAAGTACAATGACAACCCAATAAATTGGGAAAGATTTCGGGTCAACTGGAGGGCCCAACGAGAGAGGAATGCCAACATCGCTGCAGTAGCCATGTCTCGCGGCCAGGGCGCCGTGCGCACAGGAGGAGGGTGGAGGGAGCAGCCCGCCGCCGCCGCCACCGCCGTCGCCGTCTATGGAGTCGTCACGTTAGCATGATAATTTAGGAAAATAGAATAAATAAAATAGGGAACGAAAGATACGTAGATCTCCGCTCGCTTAAAAGCTAAGCTAACCCCTGGTCTATAAATATAAGGGAAATTGTAACCGTTCAGATCAATAATAGAAAATGGATAATTCCCATCTATCTCGGCTCTTTGTTCTTGGCTCTCTCTCTCCCTCACCCCAAACCCTAGCCGCCGGCCCCACTCGCGCACCTGCACATGCGCCGCCGCCACCAGCCGCTATGGCCTAGCCGCCGGCACCGATCCTCGCCGCCCGCTCCTGCTGCAACGTGTCATCGGGATTTATACTTGTTATAGTTACTCTCTGATGTGGAGATGGAGATGCTAAGTGTCCCGAGCGTTTCCACCAAACGTATGCTATTTCCAATGTCATCAATGCTAAGAACTGTGCATAAAAGCAGGCCCTCATCGATTAGTATCGTGCGTTTGGCTTTTCCTATGACGAAAAGGAGGTCACAGACGAGGAGAAGGTGGCCATGGTGAAGAACTAGCAGGAAGGAAATGGCTGCTTCAATAAATAAATTACAAGCAGCCTGTGTTTAATTTGTCGAAAATAAAGCTATACCCTATACTAACTCCCTAAGTAGTTGTAGTACCATATCTTTGTGTGACCCACCTAATCTACCTGTTTGTTGTCTGCTTAATACTATCGTGTGAGTGTAATCATTCTCTTGATGTTGTTGTCTTGGATACTATGGTTATCCACTGCTCCATCACCGCAGTAGTAGAGCACACGTTTCTACTGTTTGGTGCACGGACCTTTTACTAGTTTTGTTGATTATACTGCCCCATTAATTCTTGGTTATAAAAAACTGTTCAAAGCTCATACATAATCAAAACCCCAGTCAACTGAAAGTCCAATAATATGCTGTGAAGGGGAAAACCATGCATACTAATAAGTATCGAATGGACTTGTCATTCTGTTATAACTCCTTATAAAAACATGATAAGCTACAAGTGGAGCAGGAAGAGCTGCAGGAAGAGTTGCCTCCACCTACTCCATGCAGGCAGGCACAAGTGGTGTGTCATTAGTGGTCTTGTTCATCGCTCTCCACCTCGTGGGGGATCTGTGGCTGTTCCTTCCCCAGTTTGCAATAGCCATGTGCGTGTACATAGGACAGCTTCTTTGACATGATGCACTGTGCACTACGGGAAACAGGGGCTTTACCGAGTAATCCCGGCTTTGCCGACTGCCAAAACTGGGACACTCGGCAAAGAAGCCCTTTGCCGACTGTCAAAGGCAGCAATCAGCAAAGACATCTTTGCTGAGTGCCTGGGTCTCGGCGAATCTGGGTACTCGGCAAAGTTTCATGCGTGCTAACGACGTCTGTCGCCGTTATCTTTCCCGACTGCCATAAACTCAAGCAATCGGCAAAGATATTGTCTTTGCCGAGTGCCACGAGACGCACTCGGCAAGGAGCCACCATGGGCACAGGCTGGCCCTCTTTGCCGACTGCCACCCTGGGCACTCAGCAAAGAGAGAATCTTTGCCGAGTGCCACATCGGCGGCACTCAGCAAAGAGCCACTTTGCCAAGTGTCAAACATGGCATTCGACAAAGATTTGATTTTTTTTGGTTTTGAGTTCAAACATGTTCTGTAGCCCACACATATTCTATTGAATCACATGTTCGAATTTGAGACCTTTTTATAATATTTTGCTATATTTTGTTTATTTATTTTATTTACTTGAATTTTTCACGATAATCCAAATTGGAACTGCAGGTGCATGAAATAATGAAACGTAGCGAAAGTTTGCACACCTTGTCCACAAAAAATGACCATCCAGGTGCGGTAGAAGTATTTTTTAATTATACAAAATCCAAATAAAGTCTGAAAATCATGAAACTTGTTGAGGTGTCATGTTATCGCATGTCAAGGCTATGAAAAAAATTTTAAAATGTTCGGAGCAAGTTACGATGCCAGATGTCTAAAACCCACACATCGCCAGATTCCCTCTTTGCCGAGTGCCCAGGGTGGCAGTCGGCAAAGGTGACACCACATAAATCCTATTTAAAAAGGCCCACTAGGGCCTTATCTCTCTAAACCCTAACCCCACCCACACACGCGCCTGTGTCCCCCCCGCCGCCGCCGCGCACCGCCGTCGCCGCGCCCCGCCACCGCCAGCGACCGCGACCACCGCCCGCCGCCCCAGTGGCCGCCGCCCGCCGCCCCCCGCGCCCCGCGACCGCAGCGCCTAAGCCCAGGCCCGCAGCGCGCCGTGCCCCAGTAAGGAGGAAGAGGAGGAAGGGGAAGAAGGAGAAGGAGGAAGGGAAAGAGAAGAGGAGGAAGGAGGAGGACGGGGAAGAGAAGAGGAAGAAGAAGAAGAAGCAGAAGGAGAAGGAAGAAAAGAAGGAAAGGAAGAAGGGGAAGGAGGAGGCTGACAAGGCGAAGAAGGAGAGGAGAAGGAGGCCGAGGAGGAGAAGGGCTGCAGGGGAGGTGCTGCCTCCGCAGCAACGTCACGTCCCGTTTTTGGCGTCTTCTTCTCCGCGTGTACGCCCCGCCACCACCGAAGGTATATGGATTGTTGTGAATGTCGGCCTTTGTGCCGTTTGCGTATGTCGGCCTTCGTGCCGTTATGGTTGACGACCTTCATGCTATTGTAAATGTTGGCCTTGGTGCCTATGTTTTCTACAGGTTTTGGGAACCTCCCCGTGCAGGTGCGGTGCTGCCAAAATTATCAACTAATACTAATCTATTGTCCTTTTTGCAGGACCCGTGGGAGGGACTTGGCCACCCTGATCGTCGCCTCACCACTGCCCTGCTAGCCTCCCGTGACCCAGTTAGGCGTATCCCATCCGAAAGAGATACGGTTGGAGGTATGCAGGTCTTTGCATATCGGCAGCCGTATCTCTTTCGGATTGTCCACGGTTTTTGGATAGCCCGCGGATGCGTAGATGGGTTAGCTTCCATGTTCTGGTCCCATCTGAGTCAGAGTTTTGGTAGCACCTCTCCGTTGTTCTCTGGATACACACTCTCCCTACAGGGACGTGTATCAGGAGAACAGCGGGGAGGCGCTGCTAAAATTCTGACTCATACGGGAGCAGAGCATGGAAGCTAACCCATCTACGCATCCACGGGTGGATTTAGGACCTATCCTTCACCTATTAGATGGGAGGAACGCCGTGTAGATGCAATTGCTGGTTTATTACTCGCTTACGCATGTGTATGATAGAGGATGGATAACCATGAGTGGATGTACACGGGCTTCACAGCTAGGAGGAAAAGCGATGAATGGGTTAGGGGGACCAATAATTTTCTAGAGCAAGCATTTGGCCCGGCTGCTAAAGGGTCAATTCGGATGCCGTGTCCCTACAGCCAGTGTAAGAATTAAAAAAAATAAAGAAAGATGTCATCAGAGATCTTTTCAAGAATGGATTTGTGGCAAACTATAAGAGGTGGATCTTTCATGGTGAAGGAGGCTGTATCAAAGAGGAGCAGGTGAGAGCACACATCGAGGAGTATGATGGAGATGCCAGGATGGCCGACATGGTGGTAGACTATAACGAGGCACGTGGCAGTGAAGGATTGGTGGAGGAGGATCCAGAGGAAACCGCAAAGGCGTTCTATGAAATGATGTCTTCGGCACAGAAGGCCCTTCACAAGAAGACAACAATGTCACAACTGGATGCCATTGGATGCCTAATAGTGTTGAAGTCAAAGTTGAGCCTAAGTCGAGACGGCTTCGATTACATGTTGGCAGTTTTTGGCACAATGCTTTCGAAGGGTCACATGCTGCCGAATAACACGTACAAGTCACAGAAGCTCCTTCGTGCACTTAAAATGTCGTATGAGTCGATCCATGCTTGTCTTAACGGGTGCGTCCTATTTAGGGGAGACCTTGAGGAAGCAACCCGTATGGAATGATGCTGGCCCCGTACACTTGTTGGCCTGTGTTCGTAATCCCCCTCAATCTTTCCTCCGGCGTCATGTTTGAACCCAAGAATATGTTCTTGTCATTGATAATACCTGAACACCCGGGCAACAATATGGGCGTGTTCATGCAACCACTATAGGATGAATTGCAACATGCTTGGGAAAAGGGGTACTGACGTACGGCCGAGCTACAAAGAAGAACTTCACAATGCATGTCTGGTATCAGTATTCAATGCATGACTTTCTAGCATATGGCATATTCAGTGGGTGGTGTGTTCACAGGAAGTTTCCTTGCCCAGTATGCAAGTCATCTGTGATGTTCACCTGGCTGAAGAAGGGTGGCAAGTTCTCTTTGTTTGATAAACATCATTAATTCCTAGATGACGATGATGACTTCAGACGAGACATCAAGCACTTCATGGAAGGCGTTCAAGTCGTCGACCCCATTCCTCAGATTATGAGCGGTGCCTAGGTCCTTGTCCAGCTAGAGGCTCTTGAAATTGATGAAGACAATGGTGGTTTTAAGAAGTATGGTGTGGAACACATGCGGACCCATATATCGGGCTTGACTACGCTCCCCTACTTCAAGGACCTTCTTCTTCCACACAACATCGATGTAATGCACATAGAAAAGAATGTCACCGAGGCACTTTGGGGTACACTCATGGACATAAAGGATAAGTCAAAGGACAACACTAAGGCTAGACTGGACGTGCTGATTACATCCTGACAAGGGAAGATAGGAAGGAAGAGCTGCAGTGAATCAAGATGTTAATATTCCCTGATGGGTATGCAGCGAATCTGAGTTTCCTGCTGATTGGTGCAAAATGCACATGGACTGCTGGGAGGCCATTGTGGATGAGTGGAGAAAGCTGGATTCGTACGAGCGGCGCAGAGTTAAACGGGGTACCGCCTGGTGATGCCAGGGCCGTCACACCACCAAGGGAGCCTCCCCCTCTCAGGGTTCATGGACACATGGGTACACTTCTGCTGATTTATTTATTTATTCATTCTCATTACGTGTAATCATCCTTGTGTTTTCTTGCAGTCCCAGTCACATGGTGGGCAGGTGATCAACGAGTTCACCGCCTACGCCCTGTCTCACAAGGGCAAAGCGACAGATCCGGACAACGTCTACAGCCCGGTGGAGGGGGTTGACGCGTACACCAACCTGAAGCCTACGAGAGGATGGTCCAGTACACTGAGGCGGCTCGCAAGCGCCATGGTGAGACCTTTGATCCTACCACTGAGCCCCTGGAGACAGACATCCTGATGAGGACGGGAGGAGGAAAGTAGCATGACTGATACTTTATTGCCAACAGCGCAATCGACCCAGCCACCGTTCCCACCCTTCGTCAGGTTCGTCGATTAGACAACACGTCCTCCTCTGACGTCCCCATATGATCTTGACAGTCGAGCTCCACACAGATGTACTTTTCCTTTTGTTTTATTCACCGTTCATTGGTTTTACATATGTACTTTTCCTTTTGCATTGTTTAAACATCACAGGTGTAATATTGCAGTCTGAGCTGGCCGAGTTGCGGGAGACGACGGTGGCCTAACAGGAGGCCCATCAACAGGAGATGGCGCTCTAGATGGAGCTTGTCTGGCACATGCAACGTCAGATGCAGGACTTTGTCGGCTTCTTTCAGAACCTTCACATCCCTGGTGTTGTCTTGCCTTCGTTGCCTGCCTCGATGTTCGCTCCATCCCCTCCTCCTGGCCCTATAGGGACTCCGGTGAGTATATTTATTTGTCTAATGTTTTGGCTTGTGCGGTCATCCCACTGGTACTAATGAGATCGCTTCTCCTATGTGCAGGCATAGTTGGCGGGTTCGAACCCGACTCCTCCACATGGCGCTTCTGCAGGCCATGACTGGCAGGTTGGCCTGAGTGCACACCACATGTGGCCAGGTGACGCTCCTCCTACGCCTCCACAGCACGGGTGGGATCCGTGGTCAAATGCCCCAACTCCTCAGCCTTAGCAGCACAGATGGTCAGGTGGCGCTCTTGAGCCTCGATAGGATGTCGGGGCCTGGACGTACTCCTCGGCGCTGCAGGGGTGGCCGGGGTGGCAAGGTGGGGATATTCACACTCTCGGGGCCATCGGGACGGTGGATCGTCGTAGGTACCTCTCGTTTAGCTTGAGATGGACTCTGTGATGGATGTTGGACATGATGAACTTGCTATGTATGTTGGACTTGGATGTGGATGGATTTGTTAGGGCATGCAGGCTCTCAGATTTGTTATGGTATATGATATATATGTGGATTTGTGCTTTATATGTGGATTTGTGTTATATATATACATATGTTAGCATGTGATATATAAAAAAAGAAAAAAATTCCCAGCTTTGCCGAGTGCCATGGCACTCGGCAAAGTTGGCTACAGACTGGTAACAACACCAGCTTTGCCGAGTGCCGGCACAGGCACTCGGCAAAGATTATTGAAAAAAAAAGAAAAAACACTTTGCCGAGTGCCGTCCTCGGCACTCGGCAAAGACTTTCTGAGTCAAAAAAAAAATATCTTTGCCGAGTGCCATGTCAGCACTTGGCAAAGAAGCCGCCAGATGACGGTGGCCGCCTCTTTGCCGAGTGTTGGTTTGGCACTCGGCAAAGTCTTCGCCGAGTGCCTTGGCTTGGCAGTCGGCAAAGAGGCCTTTGCCGAGACATTCCTTGCCGACTGCTGACGTGTAAAGCACTCGGCAAAGTCTTCGCCGACTGCTTTGCGGCCTTTGCCGAGTGCTTTCGGCACTCGACAAAGATGACGAATCCGGTAGTGGCGTCCGCTGCACATGCTGCTCTAGGTTCGTGGCCTTGGGGGCTTGTTGGTGTAATCAGCAAGAACGGAGATCAATGCATTATATAGAGAACCAAATTTCATAAAAACATTGCGTCACATACTCCTCAATGGTGACAAATTATACCAAAGTCATTTATGGAAAAGTTTCAAATGCATAGTGGAACTTTAGATGCACATATAGATAGCCTGTTCTAGTTTACATATGTTCAATTAGTTTATGAAACTAGGTTCAGCTTTTTAGTTGCCTAATCCACCCGAGCCTCCTCTTAGGCTATTTACGAGCACTGACATCATATCGTTCACACATTTAGAGGATACTCTGTTATTTTTTACCATAACTTCTGTGGTTAATTACAAGAGCAAATTAGATGGTGATTAACACTGATTAGTGATTTTTTACGATTTTAGTATCTATCTACTTTTAGTGTATCTTCAAATTAGTGTGGGAGGAAATACCATGTCCACAAGAATATATTAGGACAAATGTGCGCAAACTCAATCTCACAACTTGGGTACAGTCTTATTGGGTGAAAATTCCCCACCCCTTATGTTTATATATCTTTTCAGCCTTGTTTAGATGTAGTTAGATTGACATTAATCTATATATTTTGGGATGGAATGGAGTGGAACTTGAACTAAAAAATTTCACCCCAATCAACACATGTAGATTGAGGTGAATCCGACAATATCCAAACAAGGCTTTAAATTAATTGCATTAAATCTAATTGGACATAAGAGGCTCATGGGGAATGATGGGATTCCCCTCCCTCATGTGAGACATCGAGATTAGATCTGATAGGTGGGACTGCGTTTTTATACTTGTGTGTCAATATGGTCTTAGCCATGTTATGCTATCTCTTAACATGGCGGCTCCACCACAGTAAGATTTAAAACTTTGGAAGCATTATTTAATGCATAGGAGAAAATTAACTTGTCCAATGCGAGTCGCACAGTCCATCATTCTCAGCATGATTTCAGAATACATTGGATCAAAACAACATCAATGCCTTTCGCTTTTCTCAAACCAGTCTTGGAGCTAGCCCACATTTTAGTGGTAATTCTAACAAAAAAAATCGAGTTAATATGAAATGAAACTTTTTTATGGAAGCAGTCGAGATGAATGGCAATGAACATATGCAAAACACACACATACAGAAAATAAAGCACGAGCAGAAACATGCACGTAAATCAGTTGTGGCAGGTGAATGGAAAACTTTTTCCATCCCGACGAACAGAACTCATGTTGTCGTTTTGATTGGGGAAGATGATGCCGTCGCAGTACACCGTGATGGCGTACAGCCTCGTGCACAGGATACCGACCTTGAAGTGCACCTGTGCACTCACCTTCACGATGAGCCCGGGCCCGTAGTCCTTGAAAATCCAGTCAGGGGCAAATTCCAGGAACGCACCGCTCGGTTTGGCAGCCCACACGCTCATGTTCCTGTTAACCGGGTATTTGAGGTAGCCCTCGGGCATGTCATCGACATGGGCGTTGATCTGCAGCCGCCAGTCGTCCACTCTCCCCTGGGCATCCGAGCTGTAGTTGAGGATGTCGATGAAGATGCTCTCGAAGTTCACCTCGGTGCGCTGCTGGCTTGTGTTGGCGAAGATGAAGAGGTGGAGGGACACCATGCTATCGTCGCTCGAGTTGCTGCGTGAGGCGTCGGTGACCATGAAAGTGACTTGGGCGGGGCAGAGGATGACCAAGAACATGGCAATCAAGGCGGTGGCGGCGAGGGTTGAGAAGAGTGTGGCAAGGATGTATGTCCTTGTGCTCCGTGTTATGCTCGGATCGGCCATACTAGGGGTGAAGTGATACATGTCCTGGCAAGATGGAATGGGATCCGGAGTTGAACAAATTAACAAAGAAGAAAGAAATGGAGTTGTCTAAACGCAAAGATATTTGCATAGAAAGAAAAAAAAAAGAAGCCCATCGAGCGTATCGTATGTGCACACATGAGCCCTGGTCCCACTGCGCACTGCCAAAAGAATATAGGCAAAGCTAATAAGGTCAGGCCCAAAGGTAATTTAGGTCCCAACTCCCAAAATTCGATTCCTACGTCTTGCACATATTAGCCACACATTGGGGACCTCCTTTTGCCCCCAGCATAATTTCCTTTGTCCAAAGGCAAGCTGAAAAGAGGCCTACTCTACAGTGATACATCTTGGGACAGCGAACAGTCATGCACGCTTGAAGCAGAAGCTGAAGCCCGTCTTATCAAGTGACCTAACGATGCTAAAGTAAAAAAAAATGTTCGACCTGATCTGCAGCGACCAAACCAACATTTTCAGTATGGCTTCGCTCCATCAGTGGCGGCAAGGTATTTTAATTCTCACCAGATACGCTAGAACAAAAGATAAGATAAATCCTATACATTCTCACAATATGTAATTGAATAATAAAATGGTTGAGAATGCCGATCGGGCCCATTCCCCAAGACCCCAACACACTGTATCATGGTGCAAACAACTCCATACCACATAGCTCTTCCTCCGGTACATATTTTTTTCTACCAGTAAATTAAAGTTTAACATGCAGGCAGCTGGACGAGTACATGTCACTAGAGGAGACGCTGGCGTTGCCCACGGTGACAGAGCTGCAGTAGTATGCGGTTGGGTTGGTCTTGTGGTGCGAGTAGACGCCGAAGGTGAGGTTCCCAGTCAGGGTTAGGTTCCCTGTCAGGATCTTGGTCTCATCGAACAAGTCGTCAAAAACCTGCTCACGGCTGTTGACATTGAAGCTAGCAGCGTCCGTGCCGATTTTCAGCACCGAGTCCGCAGCCACGACAATGTCCGGGAAGCTGAATGTGGAAGGATCTATGCTGCTGTCATTGACCTCGAGTTTGCACTCGATGCCGGTGTAGTTGAAGCGGACACGGCCGCTGGGGTTGTCGACGCTGAGAGTGAAAGAGAGCTTCGGATCAGACTGGTTTTGCCGATCCACGGAAATGTAGCTGTTGATGACTTCGATGTAGAGGTCGTCGGTGCGGGCGACGACATGCAAGGCGTACAAAGCGGTCATAACGACGACCACCGTCACGACGGCGGCCACAGCATAGCGTAACGCTGTCAGCGCCCACCGGAACACCGATTTTATCCTGTCGACAGCAGCGGCAGAGGGTGCACCGGTTGCCGTGGCGTCGGGGGCGGTGGACATGACCGAGCAACTAGGCGGCGGTGGTGGCGGCGGTGGGGTGGACGGCTGGGGCGGCTACCACCACGATTTAGCTAAGCTCGAGACGAAGTTATCTGCTTGCTTTGGTTGTTGCTTCTATGTATGCGCCGCATGCATGCTCCCGTTTCTATATAGAGCGCATACATGACATGAGGGTAGCAGAGTAGAGAAGCAAGAGAAAAAATGAAGGGAAAGGGAGGTGTGCAAGAATACCAGCTAGCTAGGTTATGAACAAATCAACCTGGTCACTTTGATTGATGAAAGAAACACTAAAAAGGGCCAGAAAATTAAAGTGGATTCTCTCTGACCTTGCATGTGCAATCCTGCTGCTAAAGTCTACAGGGGCGCGTCTCCTCATGGAGCTTGTCTGCAATCCTTGTGTTCACAACAAAATTCTGGATATAGTTCTTTTTAACAGGAAATTTTGGAAGCAGTTGAGGCGTTCTCTATCAGTAATAATTGCCTGTGTATTTCAGGATTGTTCTCACTTGAGTTGCATATATAAGCATTATTAACAGAGAAGGCGACAAGATTTCATGAGTCAACCTTTTTGTTTAGAAATGCTGTCTTTTTGGCTGTTTCGTTCCCGTACAGCATTTGTAACTAACTTTTGTGTCGTTGTGTTCTTGTGGTTATAAGAAAATAAATTTGCCAATACCAGGAACTAACTCATATCTGCGTTTTTCTTTTGCTTATAAGAAAATGACTCACCATTTCTTTTCGCAGGTCGAGCTGAATCCAGATGTGACCTGATCTATGATTGGAAAAAAAAAAAACTTAGTATTTCAATCAAATAAAAGCGACCGGCACACAGAGGTCTGTCATGTGTTGCAACGGGGCAAACATCTTTTACAAAAATTTGTATTATCATCGAAGAGAAATTGTATATATAAGACATACCTTGGATTAATTATTACTAAAAAATGCACACATTGGATTAGTATAATATCCATAAGACATGTGGAGGACCACTTGAGTATCTCCAAAAGTCTTCGTAAATTTCACTCTCTGAATCATCAATTGGAGCCATTAGCATAAAAGTTGTTTTCTATATCTTTTTGCTCTCCAACAGTCTCTTTTCTTTATCTTATTCATATATAGAGTCATTCTCGTTTTCTATCTTTGGCTACAAAGAAATCTGAAATGGAAGATGGCTATACATGGATAACCAAATAAAGGTTGTTAGAGTGTATTTATTTTCATCAGAATCTTTATTTTAACAATTAGAACTGATGTAGAGAGTCTCTTGGAGTTGCCGATGATATCATTGCCGACACATATATGCCATCCTAACACACAGCCAAAGCACCCTGTCGTTGCCTTTGTTATGGTTATTATCGAGGGAATCGTATCCTGTTCTTTTTGCAAAAGAAAAGAGAGAAGAGATAAAGAACTTATCGAGAGAGAATCTGAGTCCCTGTCTTCATTCTGCACTTTGTTGATGGCGGTGGATCGTATTCATATCGTTTCTGTTTACAATTACTATGCCGATCCGATCCACTGTACTAGCTGCAGTAGTGGCATCCGATGAGAAAGCAAACCTTTGCTGCACGCACGATTCTCTCCATCTCGGCCTCTCCTCTTTCGACATAGATGAACTGATGAACTACTATAGAATCAGTGTGTATATAGCTAGGATCCGTGCTTAGCCATTAGCTACCTCGAAGCCAAGAAACCTTCTGAGCGATGCCGTTGCATAAGGCGCGAACAACAAACGATCAACTCAGCTCTAACTCTGAGCGATGTGCATCCATTTCAGACTTCGTATACAACCTCACCTCCACGTACATCGACGAGAGCAATGAGGGCTCCATGGTGTCCGGCTCTGTCCTCATGTTCATCCTCGCCGGGATGTTCTTCAACCTCAACCTTTTCAGCGGCATTTCTGATATCAGCGCCATCCTCGACCCCAACGTCCGCCTCATCCTCTCCTCGGCACTCTCCTTGTTCCTCCCCGTCATGTCCTACCTGTTCTCCGAAGCCAAGAACGGCGAGACGAGGCTTCACCCAGGGTCGTCGTCGTCCACCTCGAGTGGTGCCACCACTCAGCAGCAGACAGACCTGACCCTGCAAGCCGGCGTCATCCTTGTGTGGATGCTCCTGGTCGAGCTCCTCCGCAAGAAGGTGGACGCCATCCGGATGCAGGGCTTCTCCAGCACCCTCCAGCGCGCCGGCCGCGTGGTCTGGCTCGGGAGTCTCGTCTTCGTCAACATCCACAGCTCCGGCCGGAGGATTGTGTATGGCATCCTCTGGATCTTCTGTGCCACTACCTTCGTGCAAAGGTTCGCCTTCAACGAGTTCGAGAAGCGCTCCTTCGCCCATGGCAAGAACGCAAGGTTCATCGCCTACTACATGGCTCAGATCCTGGGCCACGGCGACGACGTCGAGCAGAAGCAGGCCAGGCATTCTGTAAACGTGGGCGACCGCGACGACAGCGAGCACGAGCAGGCCAGCCACCCTGTCAGCGCGCGCGACCACGACGACATCGAGCAGGGGCAGGCTAGCCATCCTGTCAGCGCGGGCGATAGCTACGACATCGAACAGGAGCAAGCCAGCCATCCTGTCAGCGCGCGCGACCGTGACGACATCGAGCAGGGGGAGGCCAGCCATCATGTCAGCGTGGGCAACCGTGACGACACCGAGCAGGAGCAGGCCAGCCATCCTGTCAGCGCGGGCGACCGCGACGATACTGAGCAGGAGCAGGCCAGACAAGGACCGAAGACATCGAGCAGGAGCAGGCCAGCCGTGGACGCTGGCGCTGAGCACGTCGGCAGGCCTGAGCTCCTGCTGGAGTGCCGGTACATCGTGATGGGAGAAGATCACTTGGTGAAGGAAGCCACCGCAGACGGCTACAAGCTCAACATGGAAAAACGTGTCTCAGGACACGGTGGAGAAAAAAACAAGCTCAACGGCGTTGTCACTGTAGGTGATGTCTGGACGCTCGGTGACAGTGACCCACGCTTCAAAGACGTGGACAAAAAACAGCGCCTCAGGAGGCTCTGTCTCTCCTTTGCTCTCTTGAAGCTGCTCCGCCGAAGGATCGAGCTCCGTGAGCCGCCGAGCCATGAGGAAATCCGCAGCAGCAGGGAACTCATCTTCAAAGGCATTTACTACAACAATGATGACAACAACAACAGCAGCAGCAGTGACGGCGTCAGCACGGCGGCGGAGGCTGTGTTCCAGGTGATCAACAACGAGATCAACTTCCTCTCAGAGTACTACCACTCCGTTGTCCCCGTCATTTTTGCCAGTCCCTTCTTCTTGCTCGCCAACTACGTTCTGCTCCCCGTGGTGGTGTTTGGTCTGTGCGTCTTGATTGTCATTGCCTGTGGCAATGGAGATGTACGCTATGCAGTGACTAGCATCCATGAAGACAACTCTAGTCTACAAGCCGGCATAGGCAACCTTACCATATGCCTCATTAAAGACCTTACCAACTCTCCCGCATCCTTCTTCTCGTTGCTAGATATTTCCATCACATTCCTACTGTTTATCATCTTCCTCTACGAATCCCTGTGGGAGATTTTGGTCTTCATCCTTTCCAACTGGTTCATGGTCTCACTTGTCTGCAACTACACTGCCAAAGAAGAACGTTGTGCTGGGAAGCCAACCTTGTGGGCCTTCCATTGGATTCCGTCATTGCGTAGCTGGATGAGCAATGACGACCTTAGCTTCAAGCAACTCTCTGTGCTCAGCCCTCGCTTGCCACCCGCCACCATTGAGCCGCTGCCATTCAAACTCCCCATGCTGGTGCCGAGCAGTACTGTACCGGTCAGTGTGAAGGACGCGATCATGAAATACTTTGTGGCACATAAATATGTCGTTCCTATTTCCTTTGGCAAGTCCGCGCTAGAAAACAATGGAATGTTTTCTAACATTTCATGGGCGTTCGACAGCAAGAGCATTGCTGAGGTCACCCTCACCTGGCACATTGCTACCGACATATTCCAGGAAAGAGTAGGATCATCATCTCATACTCTGAGTAAGGATGCTGCTAATTTCAGAATGGTGGCAAAGGGGTTGTCCAGATATTGTGCCTATTTGGTTGTCTTCCACCCGGAGCTACTGCCCGACAACCAGGACAACACAGAGCGTGTCGTCAAGCTCATGAGGGAAGAGCTGAGGGAGAGCCTTTGCTTCCTGGGGTTCTACTTCTTCAGGCACGCCGCCAGGGTCAAGAGCATCATGCTACTCAAGGGAGAAGAAAGCTGGACTGAAAATAAGGTGGTGAAAAATGGTGTGACACTAGGTGCTTCATTGCTGGACAAAGTTTCTGATGGTGATGGTGATGGTGACGGTGATGATCAACGACTGGCCCTCAGAAAAAAACGATTGGAAATGGTGTGGAAGATGTTGGCCGATGTGTGGACGGAGCTCATGGCCTACTTAGTGCCGTCAACAGATGAGGAACGCCTCAAGGGGCATGAGAATGCACTGGTGCAGGGAGGTGATTTCATCACCGTGCTTTGGGCACTTTCCACGCACACGGGTATATCGAGGCAGCCCGTGTAGAGTGGTCAGGTCAAAGCTAGCCTGAGGCATTTCCTAGCTCGACCAACAATTTGCTTATTATTCTTACTGCTGCTTTTTTACATTTGACCTGCATGTTTTGTGTATTATTTTTTTACCTTCCTTTTGATTCTGACCGCCATGTATTTTCTCTGTGTACTGAATGAAGGTTACAAAGTATCTTGCCGTTTGTAACATACATGGATTTTCAATTCACACTACAACACATCTTACAATTAAAGGCATCTTGTTAAAGGCATTTTTATAAAATTGCCTTAATTTCCTTCTATTTAAAGGCATTCTTAAAAAAACAAACCTCTGAAACGACCTTTCTTGCCGAGTGCCTGACGTAAGGGCAGTCGGCAAAGATAATGGCGACGGACGTCGTTTGCGTCTGGGAAACTTTGTCGAGTGCCTTACTTTGTCGCTCGGCAAAGGGTGTCTTTACCGAGTGCCCAGCTTTGCCGAGAGCTGGGCACTCGGCAAAATAATATTTGCCGAGTGCTGCATATGGCAGTCGGCAAAGGGCTTCTTTGCCGAGTGGCCGAGCTTTGGCACTCGGCAAAGAAGCCGTTTCCGGTAGTGCTAGCGGCGTACCCTACTCCCGCGTGGAAGCTCTCATTGGTGTGGCCACTAAGTCGCCGATGAAACCCTAGCTGACAGTCCTCGTCTCTTTGCCATGATTCCGGAGGATGGAGGGGCGTGCGGTGGCTCCAACAATCTTGACAGCGCCACCACCATGCCCTCGCTCTATTCCACGAAGGGGATGAGCTAACGTCGATTTTGTATGTCGTTGTGTCGCTCTTCTATGAAATCCCTTTTCTATTTCGGTTATGCCTCCTTTCTGGTTCCTCGCAAACACTGGTAGATGAACGCACAGGTCTAAGTGACGCAACAATGCAGTAGCCGTGCAGCGGCCACACAGTGACTTGAACCAAGTACCTACTATGTTCTCTACTTGATGCACGTGAAGATCAGTCTGATATGAGAGGAGCCGCGTTGAATATGCCTCACCGGGACAAAACTCGTGTCACGTCGAGACGAGGGACTTCACTAGAGGAGGGGAGAATAGGGTTGTAACCAGAGAGAGTCAGGACGAAGAAAGGGGAAAGTTACGTGGAGACTATCCTCATGAGACAATTGTGACCAGCTACCACGAATTCATGCCACATGTCTATACGTAATCATCCAACGCATGACGTTGCTGCATAAATTGAGTAACTGGAAAGATAAACAACAATTGTCTCATGCATTGGATGTTTATATATGGTCAGTACGTGGCATGAATTTGTGTGGTAGGTGTTTTTGGATGTCGTGTATAAATTTGAAATTTTTTAATTGCGCACACTGCATGGATTTCGTATTTACGAATCAAAAGTTCACCGAGTATTAGTGCCATAGTGTAGTGGAGTATACGAAGAGGTAGCAGCAAACTGGTAAAACGCCTTGCATATAGAAGATGTCATTCATCACACACATGATGCTACCGGAATCAGTGTCTTTGCCGAGTGCCGAAAGCACTCGGCAAAGGCATGAAAACAGTCGGCAAAGCCTTTGCCGACTGTTTTTCACGTCAGCAGTCGGCAAAGAGGTGTCGGCAAAGACCTCTTTGCTGACTGCCACGCGACAGGCACTCGGCGAAGACTTTGCCGAGTGCCAAACCAACACTCGGCAAAGTGTTTTTCCTTTTTTTTTACAATAATCTTTGCCGAGTGCCTGCACCGGCACTCGGCAAAGCTGAGAAATTTTTTTTCTTTTTTTATTTTTTTCGTATATATCACATGCAAATATATGTATATATATAACATAAATCCACATATAAAGCACAAATCCACATATATATCACATGCCATAACAAATCCGAGAGCCTGCATGCTCTAACAAATCCATCCACATCCATGTCCAACATACATAACAAGTTCATCATGTCCAACATCCATCACAGAGTCCATCTCAAGATAAACGAGAGGTACCTACGACGATCCACCGTCCCGATGGCCCCGAGAGTGTGAAGAGCCCCCACCTTGCCACCCCGGCCACCCCTGCGGCGCTGAGGAGTACGTCCAGGCCCCGACATCCTGCCGAGGCTCAGGAGCGCCACCTGACCACCCGTGTTGCTAAGGCTGAGGAGTTGGGGCACCTGACCACGGATCCCACCCGTACTGTGGAGGCGGAGGAGCGTCACCTGGCCATGTGTGGTGTGCACTCGGGCCAACCTGCCAGTCATGGCCTGGAGAAGCGCCATGTGGAGGAGTCGGGTTCGAACCTGCCGACTGTGCCTGCCGAGGAGTACCAGCGGGATGGCCGCACAAGCCAAAATATTAGACAAACATAAATACTCACCGGAGTCCCTATAAGGCCAGGAGACGAACATCGAGGCAGGCAATGGAGGCAAGACAACGCCAGGGATGTGAAGGTTCTGAAAGAAGCCGGCAAAATCCTGCATCTGACGCTGCGCGTGCCGGACAAGCTCCATCTGGCGCGCCATCTCCTGCCGATGGGCCTCCTGTTGGGCCGTCGTCGTCTCCCGCAACTCGGCCAGCTCGGACTGTAATATTACACCCACGATGTTTAAACAATGCAAAAGAAAAAGTACATACGTAAAACTAATGAACAGTGAATAAAACTAAAGTTACCTAAATCATCACCAACATCTGTGTGGAGCTCGGCTGTCAAGGTCGTATGGGGACGTCGGAGGAGGATGTGTTGTCTGATCGACGAACCTGACGATGGGTGGGAACGGTGGCTGGGTCGATTGCGTTGTTGGCAATAAAGTACCGACCGTGCTGCTTCCCTCCTCCTGTCCTCATTAGGATGTCTGTATCCAGGGGCTCGATGGCAGGATCAAAGGTCTCACCATGGCGCTTGCAAGCCACCTCAGTGTGCTAGATCATCCTCTCATAGGCATTCGGATTGGTGTACGCGTCGACCCCCTCCGCCGGGTTGTAGACGTTGTCCGGATCTGTCGCTTTGCCCTTGTGAGACAGGGCATAACCAATGAACTCGTTGATCACCTGCCCACCATGCGACTAGGACTGCAAGGAAAACACAAGGATGATTACACGTAATGATAATGAATAAATAAATAAATCAGCAGAAGTGTACCCATGTGTCCATGAACCCTGAGAGGGGGCGGCTCCCTTGGTGGTGTGCCAGCCCTGGCATCGCCAGCCGGTACCCCCATTTGGCTCTGCGCCGCTCGTACGAATCCGGCTTTCTCCACTCGTCCACAATGGCCTCCCAGCAGTCCATGTGCATTTTGCACCAATCAGTAGGAAACTGCATAACAACGTGCATTTGACATGTCAGAAGATGAATCAGAATTAATGTTTCTTACTTACCTAGAGGTAGATCTCCTTGGGAAGGTTGGTCTCAGGGTAGAGGATCATCTCCCTAGCTTGCGTCTTCGACAGCGACTGGCGAAGCACGTCAGCGTGGTAGGTGATAAGGACCTGGAGGTGCGCCTCGTAGTACATGTCCTTGAGTCGGTCCATGTAGACCTTGTCCATGCAGACCTCGTGCCCCGGCTTGCACGTGAACCACTCCTGCACACAGATATCATGTATCATTTTTATTATTCCAAGAACATTCAACGAATGCGTAGTATTGACCAAGTGCACAAGGCACCAACCCTTAAGATTCTCATCTTTTTGTCACGCACATGGGAGATAATAAACTGTGTCGTGGTCCTGGCTAATGTAGACTTGAGGCTATGTACTTTGATCACATCACCGAGCATGGTGACCATGATCACCACTTGTACACCGTACACGCACAAGTGCAGTTGCTAAGTGAGCAAAAACTCCCTCTGATGTAACACATACATACAGAATGAGATCACCAGAGTTAGTTGTTGGCTCCTAATCTTTCTCTACATGGTGCTGCTGGCGGCCACAGGGAGATAGCTTTAGCGACGGCGAGTTGCAAGCGGCGAGGTGACGTCATCGGCATGTGCCGCCGTGCCTTGGGTACGTGATGGGCAGCTAGCGCAATGTCCCCCTCAATAGCCAGCCAGACAAGTCATTGACGGGGCGTGCTCGCTCAATAGCCAGCCAGGCAAGTCGTTGACGGAGGACCGGTAGGCCGCCTGTGCCTGCCTCAAAGATTGAGGCGGATGGGCATTTGGGCCAGCATGTCACATATAGTTGGACTTGCACTCTCGCTATGTCAACTGGTAATACCGTCTCCAAGAAGCTTTCGGACAGTAATAAAGTAGTAGACTCTCCTGTCCACACCGGATCCAAGTGATAGCGGTGTGCTTGGTGGCGCAAAAATTGATGACAATCTTTCCCTAATCTGATGACACTACGGGAAACAGGGGCTTTGTGGAGTGCGCCTGGCTTTGCCGACTGCCAAGGTTGGGACACTCGGCAAAGAAGCCCTTTGCCGACTACCAAAGGCAGCACTCAGCAAAGACATCTTTGCCAAGTGCTTGGCTCTTGGCGAATCTGGGCACTTGGCAAAGACACCCTTTGCTGAGTGCCGAGCACTCAGCAAAGTAGCGTACTCGGCAAAGTTTCCCATGTGCTAACGATGTTTGTCGCCGTTATCTTTCCCGACTGCCCTAAAGTTAGGCACTCGGCAAAGATATTGTCTTTGCCGAGTGCCATGACACGCACTCGGCAAAAAGCCACCATGGGCCCAGGCTGGCCCTCTTTGCCGACTGCCACCCTAGGCACTCAGCAAAGAGGGAATCTTTGCCGAGTGCCACGTATGTGGCACTCAACAAAGAGCCACTTTGCAAACATGGCACTTGGCAAAGATTTGATTTTTTTGGGTTTTGAGTTTAAACTTTTTCTGTAGCCCACACATATTCTATTGAAGGACAGACCTTTTTATAACATTTTGCTATATTTCATTCATTTATTTCATTTACTTGAATTTTTCATGATAATTCAAATTTGAACTATAGGTGCATGAAACCACCCACAGCTCCGCAAGCCCCGCGGCCGCCGCACGCGGCCCCCTGCGCCCCGCGTCCGCCTACGCCCGCCGCGCCAAAGGAAGGAGGAAGGAGGAGGAAGGGGAAGAAGGAGAAGGAGGAAGGGATAAGAGAAGTGGAGGAAGAAGGAGAAGGAGGTGGAAGGGGAAGAAGGAGGAGGAAGGGGAAGAGAAGAGGAAGAAGAAGAAGAAGGAGAAGAAGGAAGAAAAAAAGGAAAGGAAGAAGGGGAAGGAGGAGGACGACAAGGCAAGGAAAGAGAGGAGAAGGAGACCGAGGAGGAGAAGGGCTGCAGGGGAGGTGCTGCCTCCGCAGCAACGTCCCGTCCCGTTTTTGGCGTCTTCTTCTCCACGTGCACGCCCCGCCACCACCGAAGGTATATGGATCATTGTGATTGTCGGCCTTCATGCCGTTTGTGAATGTCGGCCTTCACGCCGTTATGGTTGCTGGCCTTCGTGCCATTGTAAATGTTGGAGGTATGCAGGTCTTTGCATATCGGCGATCGTATCTCTTCGGATTATCCACGGTTTTTGGACAGCCCGCGGATGCGTAGATGGGTTAGCTTCCATGTTCTGGTCCCGTCTGAGTCAGAGTTTTGGCAGGACCTCCCCGTTGTTCTTTGGATTCACGCTCTCCTGGCGGGGACGTGTATCCAGAGAACAGCGGGGAGGTGCTGCCAAAATTTTGACTCATACGGGAGCAGAGCATGGAAGCTAACCCATCTACGCATCCACGGGTGGATTTAGGACCTATCCTTCACCTATTAGATGGGAGGAATGCCATGTAGATGCAACTGCTGGTTTATTACTTGCTTACGCAAGTGTATGACAGAGGATGGATAACCGTGAGTGGATGTACACGGGCTTCACAGCTAGGAGGAAGAGCGATGAATGGGTTAGGGGGACCAATAATTTCCTGTAGCAAGCATTTGGCCAGCTGCTAAAGGGTCGATTCAGATGCCATGTCCCTGCAGCCAGTGTAAGAAATCAAAAATAAAAATAAAGAAAGATGTCATCAGAGATCTTTTCAAGAACGGATTTGTGGAAAACTATAAGAGGTGGATCTTTCATGGTGAAGGGGGCCGTATTAGAGAGGAGCAGGTGAGAGCACGCCTCGAGGAGTATGATGGAGATGCCGGGATGGACGACATGGTGGTAGACTATAACGAGGCATGTGGCAGTGAAGGATTGGTGGAGGAGGATCCAGAGGAAACCGCAAAGGCGTTCTATGAAATGATGTCTTCGGCACAGAAGGCCCTTCACGAGAAGACAACAATGTTGCAACTGGATGCCATTGGACGCCTAATAGTGTTGAAGTCAACATTGAGCTTGAGTCGAGATGGCTTCGATTACATGCTTCCGAAGGGTCACATGCTGTCAAATAACACGTACGAGTCCTAGAAGCTCCTTCGTGCACTTAAGATGTCGTATGAGTCGATCCATGCTTGTATTAACGGGTGCGTCCTATTTATGGGAGACCTTGAGGAAACAACGCACTGTCCAACATGCAAAGCCTCTATGTATGTGGAGGTACACGGTAGTGATGGCACGAAGAAACAGTCTAAGATCCACGAGAATTTCCTACGGTACCTTCCTGTCATACCGAGGCTCCAACGGATATACATGATAGAGGAGTCCATAAAACAGATGAGATGGCATAAGGATGGCAAAAGATACAGTGACAAGATGGTACACCCATTGGATGGTGATGCATGGAAGTACTTCGATAACTAGCATCCTGACAAAGCTATGGACGCTCGAAATGTATGTTTAGCGATGGCAACAGATAGGTTCAACCCGTATGGAATGATGGCGGCCCCGTACACTTGTTGTCCCGTGTTTGTGATCCCCCTCAATCTTCTCCCCAGCGTCATGTTTGAACCCAGAAATGTGTTCTTGTCGCTTATATTCCTGAACACCTTGGCAACAATATGGGTGTGTTCATGCAGCCACTATGGGATGAATTGCAACATGCTTGGGAAAAGGGGTTACTGACGTATGACCGAGCTACAAAGAAGAACTTCACAATGCATGTGTGGTATCAGTATTCAATACATGACTTCCTAGCGTATGGCATATTCAGTGGGTGGTGTGTTCTCGGGAAGTTTTCTTGCCCAGTATGCAAGGCATCTGTGATGTTCACCTGGCTGAAGAAAGGTGGCAAGTTCTCTTTGTTTGACAAACATCGTCAATTCCTAGATGACGACCATGAGTTCAGACGAGATATCAAGCACTTCATGAAAGGTGTTCAAGTCGTCGACCCCATTCCTCAGAATATGAGCGGTGCCCAGGTCCTTTTCTAGCTATAGGCTCTCAAAATTGATGAAGACAATGGTGGTTTTAAGAAGTATGGTGTGGAACACATGTGGACCCATATATCAGGCTTAACTAGGCTCCCATACTTCAAGGGCCTTCTTCTTCCACACAACATCGATGTAATGCACACAGAAAAGAATGTCATCGAGGCACTTTGGGGTACACTCATGGACATAAAGGAGAAGTCAAAGGACAACATTAAGGCTAGACTGGATGTCGAGGAGATCTGCGATAGATCAAAGCTAGTGATGAAGACCCCTGAGCAAGGCAAGAGTTGGAAAAGAGGCCCGGCCGATTACATCCTGAAAAGGGACGATAGTAAGGAAGTGCTGCAGTGGATCAAGATGTTAATGTTCCCTGATGGGTATGCAGCAAATCTGAGTAGGGGAGTGAACCCTAAGACTATGAAAGTCTTAGGGATGAAGAGTCATGACTTCCACATATGGATTGAGCGGATCCTTCCTGCGATGACCCGTGGATACCTCGCCAAGCCAGTGTGGCATGTTCTAGCAGAGTTGAGCTATTTCTTCTGCCAGCTTTGTGCCAGGGAGTTATCTCGGGAAGTGATTTGTGACCTAGAGCGTGTTGCACCTCTGTTGATCTGCAAGTTGGAGATGATCTTTTCACATGGCTTCTTCCTGCCGATGCAACATCTGATTCTGCACCTACCGCATGAGGCACGGCTTGGGGGTCCCGTGCAGGCCCGTTGGTGCTATCCAATTGAGAGGTGTCTAAAGATTCTTCGCAAAAAGTGTAGAAATAAAGCCAAAATTGAGGCTTCCGTGGCAGAGGCATTTACAGTGGAGGAGCTGTCGAACTTCACAACAATGTACTATACTGAGAACCTTCCCAACATGAACCCACCCCCTCGTTACAACGGCGATGAGAGTGCATTGACCTTGAGCCTTTTCAAAGGGCAACTCGGAAGGGGAAGCGCAGGTACCCCCAAGATGTTGCAACAACAAGAGTTTCGCACTACCAAGCTCTATGTGTTGTTGAACCTTGAAGAAGTGGCTCCTTATCGAATGTAAGTTCTCAATGAGCTAGTTACATACGCAGTCAATATCCTCCAACTATCGGTCCTACCCCCTTTGTCTCTTGTTTTTTTAGAGAGTTTATTAAGGAACACTGGACAGGGAATAGGGCTCTTACCGACCAAGAAGAAGACTATCTTCTCCAAAATGACTCGTCTGATTTTATTTCTTGGTTCTGTACGAAGGTACCATCCAACTTTGAGATTCCACTTTGCTCCTAGGAGCAAGTAATGTAACGATCTACCTGGCCTCACCTTGCAGGCATGCACGGATAGGGCAATGAGTGGTGAATTAAAACAGGTTGCACGGGGCTTCACCTGTAGGGTCAAGACATTCACCGTTTATGATGTGAATGGCTATCGCTTTCGCACGAGAAGCTATGAGGAGAGTCGGCCCACCCGAAAGACCACGTGCACAGGAGTTCGTACGCCCGGCAATGATGATCGCGACTATTATGGCATAGTCGAAGAAATATACGACCTCCACTTTGAGGGCCCCAAAGATCTTAAACCAGTGGTATTCAAATGCCATTGGTTCGATCCTAATGACACAAGAAGAGCCAATGACATTGGGTAGGTCGAAATTCGATAGGATTCCGTCTATACTGGAGAACATATCTATATTGAGCAGTCGCCAGCTCAGTTCTCACCTGACATTTATTTTCACCTTGCTCTGTTCTGTCCTAAAATGTCATTTTCAGTCCCTTAGAATCACAAGAACAAGTGCTCGTTGGTGCATTGAGGTGTTTCTCCTTAAGAGCAAGCAGGAATTGTTAATTTTAACTTCTGACCAGAGAAGCCTATTGTCTATAAAGGTGTTCTTTTTGCATCCAAGTTCACATATGAATAAGTCCCTCCAGTTCCTTCCAAAAAAAGCAGGAATTGTTCATTTTAACTTTTGACCAGAAAATCTATTGTCTATAAGGGTGTTCTCTTTTCACATCCATGTTCAATTGTGAAATGAACCACAAATACTTCATCCATATCAGCACTATCTACATACTCTGTATACTAGATGTAGGAAGACTAGAGCTGGTTTAATGTACATATATAGATATATTGCTTGAGCCTTTAGGCTGGTTATATAGAGTACATTTGGAGGGCAAGGAGCCTATCCTAGATAAGATAGATATCGTGGGAAGCTGGGATTACAATCACTCCAAATCTACCATATCTAGAGAGAAATAGCATAGATGTGGAACAATAAGAACTCGTCAATGTTGTGTAAAGTTTAAACCTTCATGTCCTCTTAATGAAAAGCAGGTTCAACCTGTTCGCGAATGTAGGACAATCTTGCTACTTATGGTTTGACAGTGGAACAACAGAGTCCCAAACCATTCCTTTCCAGACCATTTCTACTTTGCCAAGTCCCATTCAATTTCTGTTGCAACAAGGAAACTTTGTTCTAACCTCTTGAGCCCTTTTCATCTCCCTCTCTCAGAATAGGCATATGAGCAGTTCCGACAGTTTGAGCAAGATCTTCAAATGTTCAACCTGAATGACCAGACTGATAGCTGGACCTACATTTGGAACTCATCCACAACTTTTCAGTACACACAAGCTTCTACTGGCTGTGGAAGAACTGTCAGAACAAGCTTGGTCTCTCCTAAAAGACAGATCAACACCAGAGATCTTCTAAGAAGGAAAAACATGCATCTTCTCCCGAACAAACCAGTCTGGTCAGTAAGCAGTCGCCTGCTCAGTTCTCACC
>CM041646.1:37309227-37339197 GCA_023333625.1 Bothriochloa decipiens
AAAAAAGGGTGAATTAGACTTAAGAAGGTAATGCAACAATCCTACTAGCACAAATTATTCATCTCCAAAATTACTATAAATCAGTCTTAGGGTAACAATAAAGCTAAACATGTCCTTAGTCGTGATACTTAAAAAAGTGTCCTAAATTGCAAAATTTGAATCCTATCACTAAGAACACCCCAGCGTGGAGAAAAAATGTTGGATACCATTCAAAGGACAAATTTAAAAATTGCATGACAACGAAAAAATACAAAGATAATGATATTTTTTTTTCTAACGTGCTCATTAGTCTTGAATTTGTGTGGCCCAAGCCCAATAGCTTCATCGTCTCAAAAAAAAGACCAATAAATAGCTTCATCATGCCCCCTCCCCTCCCATCGCACCCTCCTCTGTGTAGTTCTCCAAAAAAAAAAAAAACCGAAGCAGTCCTTGTCCTCCTCCTGGCAAAACGGGCAAATCAGACGCGTCCACACAGGCAAACCTAGAGGCCATGCTCGTGTCGTACTACGTTGCGGCCTGCCCACAGGACAAGCGACGGCTGCCCGCGGGCATGTCAGCAGCAGCATAACTGGTATTTGACATTCGAGTAATTGAGTGTTTTGCATTTGTTCTTAGAACTTCGATTGCACAATGCACAACCCCCAACTCTTGATTTCCACTATGCACAACGCATGTGCCCTGTGCAAATTCACCACCTCTGCCACTGCCTAAAAGGAAGAAATCCCCAATTCTCCTCCTGATTTCTGATGCATTTGCTTGGCCCTCCACGTGCAAATTCACTGGCATCTAACACCACAGGGCATACGCAGTGTCAAAATAACGCAAAATCAGCAAGTGTTATACATCAAGCAGGTGCGCACAAAACAACAGACCGGACATCAACGCATAAGAGTACCACATGATTTTCCTTCCTAAGCTAAATGATTCGGTTGATACATATCTCTGACACTTGTGCATGTGCCATATATTATTACTGTGATCAGGGGCTTGATGCTGAACCAATGGTGTCAGGCTCCCGATGTTGTTACAGCCGAGTCATCGATTGGAATGTGAACCTGTTATACACGCTGAAGATACACAGGAGCTGCAAACTGAACCTGCAGAAGATGAGCAGGCTACTGTAGGCGTCCGACAACACAAGCTGAATCTGAAAGACAGAAGCCAAGGCCCAGCGACCAGGTATATCGTGAGAACACCAATGTATTTGGGCCAGAATGGGTATGACCGCTAGGCTTTACTAAGTGATGTATGCATGCTACGGGCCTTGGCCCCTGAGCTCCTTGTACCCATGGGGCCATTCCTGCTAGCCCACCAAGTCAAGGGGCCCGTTGCAAACTAGCGAAAAGTCCATGTAAAACTTTTGCCAAAAAAGTCCATGTAAAACAAATTTCGAACTAATAAGAAATATAATTAATAAAAACTAAAATTAAGTGTAGAATATATCACATATAAGAGGAAATAGCAAAATGTATTTTCACACTAGTTGGAATTTAAAATATAAATAGAAAATCCATGTAAAACAAAATTTGCAGAGAAAACAATAGAATAAGGACTAAGAAAATCAATAGTTTGATCGCCATGCGAATTAGGAAAGTAGATATTATAACTAAATAAATCATACTTAAATAGATAAATTCAAAAAGTTTGAAATAATAGTTTTTTATTGTGTTATTACGAGCACATAAATAGACACACTAGTGTACCCCTGCACAACTAATAGCTACCCAGTCCATTTCTACATACATCATTTCCTAGACTTATGTTGAATCAATTCTTATGTTTCAAAGGGAAACATTTATCCTTGCGCTCTTGCTTGGGCGGCCGGCCACCGTGGCGGCGAGGTTGCTGCGTCTGCGTGTGGGGGTGGCAAAGTCGTCGGTTCCGGACGGAGCGGGATATCAGATGCACATGTCTTCCTCTGACCCTTCTTCTTCGTCCATCAGCGACGCAGCAGCAGGGTGGCGTCACGTAGGTGACGTCATGGGGGCAGGGGCAAACCATGCAACTCGTGCGTGGTCCATCTTAATGTTGTTCTGCTCATCCGGCCCCTGAAACTAGCCTCTGGCGTCCCCATTTATAGGCAAAGGGAGGCTCAGGTGTACGGGAACCCTAGTGTTGTCGTAGGTGGTGACGTCGAGGGGTTGATGCCGTTCATATCATAGCCGTTATAGAGGCGTGCACCAAGCATGGCTTGCCCTGTAGCGACGTGCTTGGAGTCGATGGCTATCCTTCATGTGTGTCCCGATGACACACGTAGATTGTCGATGAAAGACACGTGCCAATGCTGGGGCGTGTGAATCCCTATTGACGTCACGTTTGGAGTTGTTGGAGCGCTGACCGGAGGCGTCGAGGTCTGACTCGAGGGGTGGCCGAGGGGGTCGTGGCCTGAATGGATAAGGTCAAGCCCCGGGAAATACGGTACAGATATTGGTAAATGTGCTTCAAGGGGGGCCCTGACAGTGAGCACTTCAGTGCTCAGTATGGCGTCGCAGTGTAGTACGAACCACCGGTTTCCCGCGTATGGATGGTAAAAAGAGGATTTGACCGTTGTACCCGGTCACTGTAACCGCGCTGCAGCCATGAGGTTAAGCAGGAGTTGGTGGGGGCATTAAATGCCTTGGATCCCGTACAGGAAGTAGGTGAACGGAAGGGAGAGTGGCAATCGACGGGGGGTCGTCCGCCTGCGCAGAGATCCGTCACTCGACGAGGGGTCGACCGCCCGAGATGCGCTCCGTCAATCCGACGGGTGGTCGTCCGCATGGGCGAACGCCTGTCATTCGAGGACCCACGTCGAATAGGAGACGGTCTTGAATTGGACGATGCTGCTCGTGGGCCGGCCCAGCATACCTCGACGTACGCTGGTGGACCCTTGTCTCTCCGAGCTGGTCACGGGCTTCCTTGGTGATTTGGGTTTGATTGTTCAGGGATTAACTCTCCTAGATTGAGGTTTTGGGTACCCCTTATCCAAGTGCCCGATAGTAGCCCCCATGTCTCTGCGCGAGTGCTGCACTCACGCAGAGGCTCATGAAGTGGAGTCATAGCGTCTGTCATTCTCTGAAGGGTGCGCGCGAGCGTACCCTTTGGGGGTAGCGTCCGAGGCCTCGAATGAGTAAGATACTTGTTCTGAGGGCTTTATGCGCTTTTTATCGAGGGGTGCTCGAGTGGTTAAGCCCACTTCATGGTGGTTGGGTGTGGTAGGTTCTCTCCTCGGGGACTAGGTATAAATGAACTGGAGTCGTAGCATCGACACTTTCCAACGGGTGCGTGCGAGCGCATCCTTCGGGTGTAGCCCCCGAGGCCTCGGAGGAGTAGAAAAACTCCTCTGAGGGCTTTTTACACCTGCAATCGGGGGGGAGCTAAAGTCTTCTAGCTCCTGAGCGCGCTTGCCCCTCTTTTGTCGAGGGGTTCCGCACATTGTCGAGCCCCCGGATGGTTGTTTCCTCTTTCGTCGAGGCCATCCGGTTGCTACCCTCGTTTGGGCGAGCTCCGACGTCCTCCGGTGAGCTGTTATCTGGAAATTCAAGTGAGAGCTCGTGCCCTGTTCGATAGGGATCAACTGGTGGCCACGGAGGCACTCTCATCGAAGCTAACAAATGGACACATGGATTTCGATCCCATTCAATAGGGTTCGGTGGCTCGACGCCTCCCTCTGAGGGGATTTCGTTGTTGTCCTTTCGTTTCGCCTTGAATATGTCCGAGGGGGCTTCGAGAGTTCATTCTTGAGCAAGGGACTCATGTCGGCTCCCCCTGATCATCCTTGACTCAGATACTCGAGGGCGGCTGTCGAACCCTAATCGAGGGCCAACCTTCGTTCCCTTGAGATTTTTTGTGGGGCGGGACCCGTGTTCCTTACCGTGGAAGGAATCATCCATGAATAACTCCTCCCATCCATTGGGCGCGCCTTTGAGGCAGGAGTCATAACAGCGCAGTCATGGGGGGCTGGGACAATGGCTAAAGACAGAGCATTCGACGCGTGTCCCTGTACCAAAAAATCAAGGGAGCAGTTAGGTGTGGGCATTAAATACGAGGTTTTACCTGCCTGCCTATAAATTCGAGGGGTAGGGTTCCACCCATTCCCCATCTTGTCTCCCTGCTTTCGTTGTTGCCGCCGCCGGAGAGTAGAGTCTTCCTGTTCATTAGTGCAAGAGAGAAAAGAGAGAGAGATTGGGGATCTTCCCTCCCGTCCATCCGGTGAGCAGGTCCGCGTTGTCGCTACGGCACCGGAACTTCTCCCTCTAGAGGATTGGCTCCCGTTGACCATGATGAAAAGTGAGCTCGAGGAGCCAGTGGAGGATGGGCTCCTTTGCCCCGTCGTCTCGGCTGATCGGCTGGATCGGGTGGTGCGGAGAGCAATTGGCGGGCTTGTGCCTTGGGTTGATCGAGGCGGCCGATGAGCCTAGGGGTCGAATCGCGAGGCTGTTCGAGTACGAGGTGCACCTTCCTGCTGTTGACGATGACGACGAAGGCTTGTGAGCCAGACCTGGGCATGAAGGCCCATGTAATAAGTTAGTTTTTTGACTTGTGTCGATGTGGCCTAGAGGGCCTCAAAACATGATGTTTATATGAATTTCGAATGCTTTCGACTTCGAGTCTGTCATTCCTTTTTTTGCTTGAGTTGATTTTTTACGCAGTCTTCTTGGTGCACGGTTGCATCCTTCGGTGTGGGGTGTGAGTGGAGGTATCGTAGCCTAGAGGCATAGGCAATCTCATGGCTCGACGTCCCCTCGGCCTTAGGGTGCCCTCGCGGCCTTGTCAACTATGTAGGAACTTGTATCGAAGCATATAGGAATGTTAGACATTGATTTTTCGAAATCGTGTGCTTTTACTAAGTCTTCTTAGCGTGTGGTTGCACCCCTTGGCATGGAGGAGTGAGTGGAGGTACCATAGCACAGACGCGTAGGCGATCTCGCGGCTCGACAGCACCTTGAGCCTTAGGGTGCCCTCGCGGCTTTGTCGACTTATGTTAAAGTTTTTCAAAAAATGCAAGATTTTTTTAGAGGCGCAGAGGGTTCCCCCTTCCAGCCCCCGAGGGAGGCTCGACTCTGTGAGGGTAGGGTTGAGCCCACCTGTTTTCCATGAAAGAAAGGTTTGAACATGGATGTATTCTTTATTCATGAATTGAGAATATGTAAAAAGCCTCGAGGCTCTAAAGGCAAGAGTGACGTAGTTGTTCGATGTTCCAGGCGTTGGTGAAGGTCCATGGTGGCTCGTAGGAGGTGCCCCGGGAGATCCTCATACGCACTCATGTTGGTGCTCGTCATAGAGGAGTACGCCTTGGCAGAGTTGTTTAGGCTGAACAGAAATGGTCGTCGGGACTTGAACAGCCGGTGCGGAAGCAAGTCAGATGGTGTTGGGGCCACGCCTACCGGGGAGACTGCACCCGGTTCCCTCGGCGAGCACATCGCGAAGATGAAGTTGGGGTTGCCGCCAAGACCTCTCGGCTCTTTCTCCGATCCCAGGCGTAGGTCTGCCAGGTTCCCAACAAGAGACCCTGCATCCTCAGTCGGGGCGGGGAAGCTGAGGTGGATGTCGACTTGAAGCGGCGATGGCGGTTGCGCCGGCCTCGCCTCCTCCCGAGCGCGGAAGTGGGGTGACGAGACCGACAAGGGGCCAATTGCAGGGATCCGAGACTGCTTCTGCTCGGATCTCCGATCGAGAGTAGGACCATGTCTCGGCCATGGCCTAGCGACATGAACTCCAAGCTCCTGAACCAGATCACCGTAGTGAACGGAAGTGATGGTGCGGAATTTGACATCCGAAAAACTGCAGGAAATGGTTGTGACACGCAGATTCCCCTACCTGGCGCGCCAACTGTCGGTGTTTGGACCCAGGGGTGCCTTAAGCCGATGAGTAAATGTGTACTATGTGCTCCCTAATCTAGACGGTGATGCAAGAAGAACACACAATTTTTATCCTGGTTCGGGCAAAGAAGGCCCTACGTCCAGCGGGGGAGGGGGAGAGATTGTATTATCTTGCACCGAAGTGCTTGTAGAGGGGGATACAAGCGAGCGTATAGGAACGGGGGGTGTAGAGCAATGCCTAAGCCTAGGAGCGCTAACCCTACGCCTTGCAACTTGGGGTGCCTGGATTTCTCTAAGCGTCGTCCGTGCTTGTTGGAACGTTGTTCTACCTATCTGGCCCCTGAAACTAGCCTCTGGCATCCCCTTTTATAGGCAAGGGGAGGCTCAGGTGTACAGGAACCCTAGAGCTATCGTAGGTGGTGACATCGAGGGGTTGATGTCGTTCATGTCATAGCCGCTGTAGAGGCATCCACCAGGCATGGCTTGCCCTGTAGCGACGTCCTTGGAGTCAATGGTTGTCCTTCATGTGTGTCATGATGACACCCGTAGATGGTCGGTAAAAGACCCGTGCCCATGCAGAGGCGTGCGAATCCCTGTTGATGTCTGGAGTTGCTGGAGTGTTGACTGGAGGCGTCGAGGTCTGACTCGAGGGGTGGCTGAGGAGGGTCGAGGCCCGAATGGATAAGGCCAAGCCCCGGGAAATACGGTATGAATATTGGTAAATGTGCTTCGAGGGGGCGCCTGACAATGTACAATGCTCAGTATGGCATCGCAGCGTAGTACGAACCACCGATTTTCTGGGTATGGGCAGTAAAAAGAGGATTTGACAGTTGTACCTGGTCACTGTAACCGCACTGTAGCCATGAGGTTAGGCAGGAGTTGGTGGGGGCATTAAATGCCTTGGATCTTGTACAGGAAGTAGGTGAACGGAAAGGGGAGTGGCAATCGACTGGGGGTCGTCCGCTTGCGCAGAGATCCCTCACTCGACGGGGGTCGACCGTCCGAGATGCGCTCCGTCACTCCAACGGGGGGTCGTCCGCATGGGCGAACGTCCGTCATTCGAGGACCCCCGCCGAATAGGAGACGGTCTTAGCTTGGACGATGCTGCTGTGGGCCGGGCAGAATACCTCGACGTACGCTGGTGGACCCTTGTCTCTCCGAGTCGGTCGCGGGCTTCCTTGGTGATTTTGGTTTGATTGTTCGGGGATTAATTCTCCTAGATTGAGGTTTAGGGTACCCCTTATCCAGATACCCGACAAGGATGCTCTATCTACTTTCGAAGCAGTCGTCAGCCTAAAGTTAGGTTTGAAATCCTTAGGTTGAGCCTAGCCCAACTGATGGAGTAATGTTTACGTGCTAGATTATTACAATCTAATACTTAATCTATCTTCAGTTTTCACCAACTTGCCGATATCATCTCTGCACTGCAAGCTAAAATAAACAGGGACGTTAGCGAGGGTACCCTTAACTTGGTGCCTCACGCAGACCCTGTAAAAAGCCTCTCTCTCTCTACATATAGTACAAGCAGGCATTTACAGAACTCTATCAAATTGAGGAGCCAAACAGATGATCCTAGAAATGCAAAACTTCGCCACGTACGCGTCTAACCAGCCAAACATACAGCCAAACTGTACACTAGTGCCAGGATACAGAAACCAAGTAAAGCAGCAGAGCTTAGAAATGGCAGACAGGCTCATTAACGAGCTGCAGTAGGAGTTGGTCTATGGTCCAACCAGGAGAAGGAACGTGCACCGGCGACCGGAACGGTCCGGTCAAGTCTTCCATGTCCTGCAACGAGCCGGACGACGACGACCACCCATCCACCGGTCCGGTGGTGGCCCAGGCTGCACCGTCATGGGAGGCAGCACCGAACAACCCGCCGCGGTAGTAGTAGCCGTCGGCGTAGTTATCATAATCGCTGCTAGCGCCGCTGGTGCTGCTCCAGCAGGTGATGTCGTCGCCCGAGATCGCCGGAGATTCCGTCCCGGTGGTGATGCTGGTAGTGACGGTGGTCGTGGTCGAACAGGAGCCAGCTGACGTTGTCGGAACCACGAAGATGCTATCGGTGCTGTTGCTGATGTCATCTTGAGGTTGAGGTTTTTTGCAGGTGGTGGTGCTAGTAGTAGTAGCAGCAGAGACGACGACGGTGGTGGTCTCGAGGATGACAGGCGTCTCCATGGAGTCAGTGGCCGTGCAGGTGTGCTCCCCCACGTACACCACCGTGTACTCCGGCGCTACGGTAGTGGCGTTGCCGCCATCGTCGTTGCGCTGCACCGTCCGTTTGGCCGCGCAGCCTTGCTCGGCGCTCCGTGTGCACCTGTAGTAACTCCTGCATGAATATATATGGACGCCAAAAGTAACTCAGTGCACTGAAAGTTTTGCTTTTCATAAAAAGAAGAGTATACACTATTAAGAATTTGGAAACAGTAGTAGTGACCTTATAATAATTCCCTAATATGCAGTTTTGCAAAAGCATATAAAACTGTCTTGATCGATAAGCTAGGTCAATGGTACTCTTAATTGCATGCGACAACGCACAACGTGTATCACGACGGGCCGGCAGAGTCGTATGTTTGGTTAGCCATCACTAGCAGGGGACAGACGGACGGACTCAAACTGATGGAAGGGGACAGCAGCATCAGGCATCCACGCAGCTTGCAGGCTTGCAGCCAGTGTCACTGTCAAAAAATCGATCGATTGGTGGACCTAGATGCATACCTAGATGCCACGCAAAGTATTTATTCGAATTATATATTTTGTCTCGATCGATATACATATAGGAAAATGAAATGGCATCTTAATTATAGCAGTAGGGGGCAGCTATGTATAGCTCTCTCTCTCTTTTCCCTTTCCATGCATCTCTCCTTTTCTGTTGGAAAAGGCATTCTCGATCGAGATTATTCTCAAAACCTTTTGTTTAGTTTGTTTGACGAACAAGCTACTACTACTGTGTACTCTTTATTATTGTTCATTGCATATGTAAGAGGAAGGTACTTACATACAGACTATATTGCATCGTAGAAATCTGGCAACTATCGCGTATCGTATGTACTGTAGTGATGATCGGATTAGCTGGAGGAGTTGAATATATATAAGATTAAGAGCTAGTATTAATTTACCTGGGGTACATGGCGCCTTCGATCTGCTTCTGCCCGTACTTCCTCCATTGGTACCCATCGAAATCGGGCACTGATGTCACAATCGACTTGCTCTTGCTCTGCTGCTTCGTCTTCTTCCTGCAGCCAGCAGCAGCACCGCCATCAGTCATGCATCATCGAGATCGAAATCGGAGGAAATATTGGTTGCTAGCTTGCATGGTGGACCACACCGGCCATTAGCAGCTAACTACCGCACCTTCTTTTGCAGCGGGAAGGAGGGGAGTAATGAGGCTGTGCATCTGCTAGCTCCTCCTCGTGCTGCTCGTCCTTGGCTTTGCTGTCGTCGTCGTTGCGGTCCCTCTTGCTCCGTTGACGTCCCCGCCGTCGTCCGCCGCCGGCCGTAGCCGATGATGCAGCAGCAGCACTTCCGCGTCCGCCGCCACTGCTGCCTGTGATCATGGAAGCTAGCGGCCCGGTGGCGGACTCCACCTTAACCAGAGGCGCCGGTGTCGCCTCCGGCGCCGGGGAAGGCAAGAATAGCAGCGCGTGGAGCTGCGCCAGGAGCTCCTCCTCCCGCCCTACTGCCAGTGCCATCGCCAGGACCCAGAAGAGCTCCTTTAGTGTGTGAGGTTGATGCACAGGTAGAGCTAGCTTGAGTGCTTGACTGCTGCAGTTGCTGATAATATTTTTTTCTCAGCTCGCAGCTCACTAGCTTGTTTATAAAGAGAGCAGCTTCCAGAAAGGCTGGCTAAGATAGGGCAATCGTGAACATCACACATGCTTGATGTCTCCCGGGTGGTCCCCACACGTATGCCTACGTGGCATTTCTTGGCGGTATGGATCCAACAAAAACTAGATTTCCGTGTACATCTGTAGGCCCACGCGCGCGCGATCCACCGTAACCCCGGGATTATGTATGTGGTGGTGGCACCGTGTGTACAAAACAAACATGTGGCCACTGGCCTGTATTCAATTCTGTACGTGTTGCACGAGGTCCGTGTACACAAGGTACTACGTATACTTCAACTTTAAACTATTTTTGACATATCTTCTTTGCGACGACGAAGACGACGTGTAGTCTTGGTTTATTATATATTCTTAACTTCAACCAAAAATTATTAGTACGTCAGGGAATTAAAGAGAACAAGAAGACCAACACTATGCCAGAATGCCACCAATTAAGACACCACATTACAGACGCAACAATAAGCATGCGTCTATGATATGGTATTAATACACTAGCCCAGTGGAAACACGTCTATGATGTATTAGCTCCGGCCAAACAAGTATCCCAGGCCAAACCCCATGAATGTGAAGATTTTTCCTTAGAAAAGAAGAGGAAGAAAGCGCTCCCGAGCCGCCGCCGCCGCTACCCGCACGCCTCACTGTCGCCGCCGCCGCCGTCCGTGCGCCTCCTCGTCGCCTTTGCCCACACGCCTCCCTGCTGCCGCCTCGCACCGCTCTGGTTGCTGCTCCCTGAGCCGCCGCCACCACTGCCTCGTAGCTCACCTCTGCCGCCGCCCGCGTGCCTCCTGGCCACTGCGCGCGGGGCTCCGGTTACTGTTGTCTACGAAGGCGAACGCCGGCTCGCTATGGATGGACCAACGAGGGAAGCAGTGGAGGGAATGAGGCATCGGAGCGCCCTCCTCTCTCCCCGCCGCGGGGGCGGCCCCGCGCTCCTAGCACCGCCTCCCTCCCTCCCGGAGTGGCGCCCTCGCCTGGTGACTCCCTCCCCTCGCTGGTGAGTTTTTCCCCACCCCGTCTCCCCCGAGATGGCTTCTTCCTCCTCGCTGCCTGCTCTTGTGGACGCTACTAAGGGGGGCAGTTTGAGGCATTTGTTCAAAATTCCTTTGGTCTTTCAGTTGCTCCCTCAACTCCGGACCATGGCTCTTTCTCCATGCTGGTTGCCTTCGGCCGTTGTCGCTCTCGTCTGGAGGATTCTTTCGTTGCTAGCTGCTTGAGTGCCATTATGGGAGGACCTGCATCTTCTTTTCATTTCTGTCAGTTTGGAGATCAGATCTTCTTCTTCCTAGTGTCAAGTAAGCAGATTGGGTTCGAAATTTATAAGCTCAGAAACTTTGCCTGTGCGGATTTTGAGCTTTTCTTCCAACTATTTAATGAATCAGGATTGGCTTTTGCTCGTTCTCATATTAGTCAGGATCCCAAATTCCCCTGGGTGAAAGTGAGGAAAAAAAATCCTATGCTGAAGCTGCTAAAAGGCAGCCTGCTCCTCTCACTGAAGCTAATAGCATTCCTATCAGCTCTGGCTCTAGCAAAGGCCGTTCACGGCACAGAACAAGTACCGGCTCTCATCATTTGTCAGTCCATCACCGCTCTCAGGCTACCAAAAATTCAGGTCATATTCATTTCAGGCAGAGCAACATCAATCTTGGAAGGACTTTTAGGCACAAATTGATAGCAGTTTAGATTGTCGTCATCATCAATTCAAACCAAATAGAATTATTGTAGTTCATCCTTCTATTCAGTTCCAGCAACGGTCAGCTGTGGGTGATCGTGATTCAAATATCAATTTGAATTTGAGCTTGGGTAGTAATTTGTCTAGGTACTTGTGCAATGGGGGTGCCTTAGCAACTATGCTTTACCGACGCTATCATTCCTCTACGCAGTCGAGGCGGGAATGCCACGCCCCGATTAAGTGTGACACCTGTTTGGGCTGGGGGCACATTGCAGTGAACTGCACAGAGAAGTGGAAACGTCTCCAAGCCAGTATGAAAGGAAGGCAACTGGACAACTTTGCAAAAGACTTTGGGGGGAGTTTCGATTACTCCAGTTGGTCTGCCTCCTCCCGTATAACAATGGACCTGTCAAGACCCCCTCGCTTCCCAGACTTTCTTAAATTGATCGATGGATCTCTGGCTTCCCGCGTGTCACCTAGCGGACTTTTTAATCACTCACAAGTAAATGAGCATCGCCTTTTTCCTCCAAACCCCAATCCAGTTCACCGTCCACCTTCTCCTTCGACTGAGTTGTGCTTGGGCAATCAAATCATGGCATCCCAGAGGACTAATCCGAGGCTATTCATCCTGCGTGGTCTTAATGGTAGACTGCCACAAGATGAAGACATTTCTCTTGTTCGAGATGCTTGCCCCTCGGGTGGGGTTTTTGATCTCCTTGGTTTTGGTCAGATTGGTCCTGGCCCTATTATTCAGTTTGGCCAATAGATTGCTCTTGGAGGTGGTTTTCTAGGCCATGGTTTTTTTAACCGAAACGATGGTCTTAAAGACAATGAGTGGAATGCCTCTCTCGAAGATTGGAACATCATCCCTGACTTGAACCTGAATAATGAGCCTACAAATCAAGCAGCCATAGATCTCAATGCTCCAGCAGAAAGGAAGGAAATGGTGAATGATCCTGTGGTCGTTGGGCCAATGCTTCAGGAAACGTTGTCGGAAATAAATGCTCTTCTGAATCAAGTAAATGAAGAAGAAGAAGAGGACCAGCATGGTGACAATGTTGATCCTATCCAGAATGAGTTGGCCAATTTGATAAATGATGTTCCTATGAGAGAAGTAGAAGTTGACATTTCAGATCTTAATGGACCTGCAGATAATGTTCTCCCTCTTGAGATACAAGAAAATGGTATGATGAATGAAGAAGAATTACAATAGCAGGTTCATGAAGAAATGGCTCTAGGTAACCAGAATGGGCATCAGAATCTATAAGTTGGCTTTGTTCTCACCAACAATGTACCCATGCCATCCTTTCCTGGTTCTACCTCAGCTTGGATTGGCCCATGGGCCAAATACTTCACTCCACCAGCTGGCTCTATCCCCCAGTTCTTCATTCCAAATGATTGGGTCAATTTCTTCTCTGTAGTGCTGCTTTCTCCTGGCCATTTTGACAAAGCTAAAGAATTGATGAAATCCAAGGCCCTGCTCTCTATCATCAGCAATGAGCAATGTGTTGGGTTTTCCATGCCTGACAAGTGTCCCATTAATACCCCTTTGTCTTGCATTTTGGCTGACATTGAGCAGGAAATAACTGATGTGGACCCCCTAGAAGCCCCACCTGTTAAAAAAGAGATTAAAACAGGGAAAGTTAAAGGCAAGAACAAAGTTATACTGGTGGAAAGTGACCTTAGAAGAAGCCCAAGAATCAAGGAAAGCAAGAAGGTTTTTTATTACCCTGCGTGCAAAGAAAAGCAGTGTCCAGGGTGCAGCCCTAAGCCCCCAACTCTATCCTCTATGGTGAGCGATGAAGCCCTAAAGAAGAAGAAAAATAGTGAAGCTCTGATTGGAAGCAAGAACGATGAAAAGAAGCCTGGTGGTGACCCCATCAAGACCAGGAAAAAGAAGACAGTCAGAAATAAGGCAGCTCTTGATGATGCTGCCTCTGATGGAACTGATGGAGATGAAGGCAAGAATCAAGATGACTAAACCCATGATGGACTTCGATGGAGATTTTACCATCGTTTGTTGGGACCTAGTGGCGGCATAAGGACCCAATTTTTTGCTTGTTTTCTGGTCTCAAGAACTCCCTTTTAGAGTAGCATCTGGTCTCTAAACCTTTGCTGGGTCTATCAGCATGGATGGTTGTGTAGTGATACCAACCTTAAAGTGACCTATTTCAGCAACTTTGCTATGCATTGTTGTGCCATGTCATATTTCCTCAGGTGTTATGGATAGTGCTCAATGTAAAAAAGACTGGAAGGTTCTCTGCTGGAACATCAGGGGTATTAATGCAGAAGGGAAATCGAAGTCCCTGAAGAATAAGATTATGGAAAGCAACTGTGATGTCATTATTATTCAAGAGACTAAGAGAGAAGTCTTTGATTTGGCCTATATTAGGAACTTTTCCCTAGAAACTTTGGTGACTTTTGTTTTCTGCCTTCTATTGGGAACTCTGGAGAAATTTTGGTAGTGTGGAAGAGTGCTATTTTAAAGGGAACTAAAATCTTTCAGAATGAGTTTGCTATATTAGTAGAGTTTAACTCTGTGCATAATAATGACTCTTTGATCGTAACCTCTATTTATGGGCCATGTGACTCAGAAGGAAAGGATGCATTCTTGAACTGGTTAGAGAACATCCAAATGCCAGATGAAATTGACTGGTTGATTTTAGGAGATTTCAATTTGCTCAGGAAACCAGAGGATAGGAATAGGCCAGGAGGAAATGTTAATGACATGCTTAAGTTCAATGATGCATTGAGCTCAATAGGAGTTGTTGAGATCCCACTCCATGGGAAGAAATTTACTTGGACAAACAAGCAATCTCCTCCCCTCCTTGAAAGACTTGACTGGTTTTTTACCTCTCAAGCCTAGACAGTCAACTATCCTTACACTGCTGCTCATTCCTTAATTATGGAGGTTTCAGATCATTGGCCTTGTGTTATAGAGATTAAGACAAATATTCCAAAGAGTAGGATCTTCAGGTTTGAGAACTGTTGGTTGTAGCATGAGTCCTTTTTACCCCTAGTGAGTGCTATTTGGAATGGGCATTTTCCTCAAAGTGATCATGCCAAGCTCATAACAGCTAAGTTCAAAGCTCTCAGAGGTGCCCTTAGAGAGTGGCAGTCAAAGCTATCCAAGCTAAAAGAATCAATCACAAACATCAAAATAGTGTTATTTTTTATTGACCTTATTCAGGAATGGAACTTCAGAGATATTCTTAACCAGAAGCTCTCCCGGCTATTACATCAGCAATAGATTTATTGGAGGCAGAGAGGGGCTATAAAATGGGTAAAGCTGGGTGATGAAAACTCCAAGCTTTTCCATGCAAACGCAACCATCAGGAATAGAAAAACACAATTACCTACCTTGCAGATGCTAGTAGATCACTAGTGTATGATCACTCTACCAAAGAAACACTTATCTGGAATGATTTTAAACAAAGAATGGGCACAACATGTTTTGATGAAATGCTCTTTGACCTCAATTCCCTTATGCAACATGACCTAGATTTGAGCTGCCTTTTAGTCAGTAAGAAATTGATAGTGTGATCAAGCAGCTACCTCTGGATAAATTCCCTAGGCCAGATGGTCTCAACAATGAGTTTCTCAAAAAATGTTGGCACATCATCAAGGAAGATTTCAATAAACTGTGTGGTGCCTTCCATTTTGAAAATTTATGTCTACAAAGCATCAATGGCTCTTTCATAACCTTAATCCCAAAGGTGGATGGCCCCACAAGGGTAAATGACTTTAGACAAATTTCTTTGCTCAATTCTTTAGTAAAGTTGATCACCAAACTCCTAGCCAATAGGCTTCAGCCCTTGATCACCAAGATGATCCACATGAATCAGTATGGGTTCATTAAGTCTAGATCCATCCAAGACTGCTTGGCCTGGTCTTTTGAGTATCTTCATTTATGTCACTCCTCCAAAAAGAGCTAGTTATCCTAAAACTTGACTTTGAGAAAGCTTTGGACAAAATTGAGCACCAGGCCACATTGCATATCATGAGAAAAAAGGTTTTCGTAACAAATGGATCTCTTGAATGAAAATGATCTTTAGCTCTGGCACTTCTTCAGTCTTGCTTAATGGTACACTTGGAAAAGTTTTTAATCATAGGAGAGGGGTAAGGCAGGGAGACCCCCTATCCCCCCTCCTCTTTGTCCTTGCTGCAGATCTACTTCAGGCAATTGTCAACAAAGCAAGAGCTCAAGGACTAATCAACCTACCCATTCCCTTATAGTCTACTAAAGATTTTCTAATAATTCAATACGCAGATGATACTTTAATTGTAATGGAAGGATGTGGCAGACAACTCTTTATTTTAAAAGCCCTACTAAATTCTTTTGCTTCCTCCACTGGTCTTAAAGTCAATTTTAGCAAGTCTATGCTTGTCCCAATTAATTTGTCAGAAGAAAGACTAAGCATCTTGCTGCAACTTTCGGTTGCTCTATTGGAAGCCTCCCTTTTACTTATCTATGTTTGCCCCTTGGTCTAACAAAGCCAAAAGTTGATGATTTTCTTCTATTAGTCACAAGGTGTGAAAGAAGGCCGGTAAGCACTTCTCTCTTTCTTTCTCAAGCTAGGAAACTTCAGATGGCAAATGTTGTCTTCACATCTTTGCCCACCTTTTATATGAGCATCTTTCATCTCCATGCCACTGTTAGAGAACAAGTGGACAAATTTAGGAAGCATTGTTTATGGAGATGATCAAATGAAAAAAATAGAATTAATGCCAAAGCAGCATGGACAATGGTCACAAAGTCAAAAAAAGAAGGGGGTTTAGGAGTCCTAGATCTAAAAAATCAGAATGAATCCCTTCTCATAAAGAACCGGCATAAATTCTTTCATAGAGCAGATGTTCCCTGGGATGCTGGTCTGGGAAAAGCACTATGCTAATGGAAAACTTCCCAACCATGTAAAAAAAGGTTATTTCTGTTAGAGAGACATTTTGATATTGCTTGACAAATTCAAGGGTATGGCTTCTGTCAAGGCTGGAGATGGAGTAACTTGTCTTTTCTGGGATGATTGCTGAAATGGCCAACCTCTTAAGCTGACTTTCCTAGAATTGCATTCCTTTGCTAAAAGGCCTAGCATCTCCTTTACTAATGTCATGGTCCTCCATGAGGCCTCTGACCTCTTTAATCTCCCTTTGTCTGTTGAGGCTTTTGGATAATTTTAGCAAATGGAGCAGCATATCTTGACTCAGTAGCAGCTTGATGGCCCTGATACTTGGCATTACATCTCCAAAGTATTCCTCGAGAAGAGCTTATAAGCACCTAATGGGTAGGACCATGGCTCATCCTATATTCAAGTGGATCTGAAAGACTTCATGCCAACCTAAACATAAAGTGTTCTTCTGGCTTTTAGTTCAAGATAGACTAAGCACCAGAAACATCCTGGGAAGGAAAAGTATGTTCCTGCCATCCTACAACTGTTTCTCTATTCTCTAGGTGTTGAAGAAACAGTAGAACACCTCTTTTTGGAACGTCCATTTTCTAGAAACTGATGGGCCTTGCTTGGACTAGCTGTTATAAGCACTCCTAATGGTTTCCAACGGATTGAGAGCTTTAAACAACAACTGAACGTCAGTTTTGCTATGGAGATCATCATACTCATGTGTTGGAGCATCTGGACAATTCGAAATGATTTGATTTTCGGAGGCATTCCAGTGGATTGTTGGAGATGCTTACAGCTCTTCAAGGTCCATTTTGGCCAACTCCTGTGGAGAGCCAAAAAGAAATATTTCCCTCTGATTGAAACATGGTTAGAGCAAGTTGTGTAATTGCCTCTATTCCCTTTTGCTTTCTTTTTTGTCTCTTAGTTTTTCTACACTTCATGCTCCTATACTTTCTTGTAATCGTCTTGGTTACCTTTTAATAAATAACTTTCAGTAAGGGCTCTTCTGCCCCTCCTGTTCTTTCAAAAACAAAACAAGTATCCCAGAAACACATATCATAGACGGTTCTCAAGAAAACATGTCTGCGATAATATAGTTGTGAACCCAAAAGATATATCAAATGTGGTCGTCAGAAAAAACTAAGTTTATAGAGAAAGTGTATGAACCCCAAAAACATTATCCGCTGCTATTGATGCGCAACTCAAATCCACACCCTCTCTGCCATCAACCCCATATCTCTGTCATCTCCGTTGCTTCGACGACTACCCATCTCTCCCCATCTCTCTCTTGTGATCTTGTCTATGCTACCAACCCACCATTTCCCTTCCTTCTCCTACTCTCACTATGTGGCATATCCATGGAGGGTGGATCTCCTCGAGGTGGATTCACATTCGCACAATGCATACCACCAACCACCATTGCCTGCCTATTAGCTACTTCTTGCTTCTTCCTCTTGCCCACGAAACCATAGCTCACTTGACATTTGGGCACCGCCGCAACAGTGAAATCCTCTAAAAAAAACCCTCTTTCAAATGGTAATTAAAAGGGAAGGAGGATATTTGCTCCATTTTCTATAGTTACAGTTTGTATAGTTGTTTGGAATTGGTGTGCGAAAATGAAGATATTTTTTCAAATCCAATCACAAATTTGATCAGGGATGAACTAGACTACTCGACTCAAGGGTAAATCGGACTCGATCAGTGCTCTTGTTGCAAAGGTCCTCACCTGACCAAATGAATGGAATTAGGCCGCCGTAAGTTCTGATGGGCTACATACTTAGTTACTGAACACAAACTAACTACCCAGCAGATATATATGGCCATGTGCAATGCAATGCATATAGAACACTCGTACCACTAGATTAACATTAACTACCTAGCAAAATTTTCATATTTCCTGAAAAAAATCATAACATTTGACGTACTTTTGGATAATTTTTTCCTAGGAGAGAATAATGTCTCCAGGCCTGCTTTATTTATTTAGTACGTTGTGCAAGAAATCTGTCCTGCAAAAGTAATTTTGCAATTTATCTACTCATTACTAAATATAAATAAATATACTATTTCCTTTTGTGAAGAGCGAAAGTTGGCGGTGGACCTCGACAGAGCTTTAAGCTGGTGGTGTCCTTTATTTTAGTCTCTGCGGTAGTACCTGTCCTTACATGTGCCAGGCCGCCAGGACGACGACGACGCGGTCCTGAATTACGTTACACCGGTGACGTCAGCACCATGACGTAGCTAGTATGGTTGTTCTGTTCTTCGTCACACATCATGCATTCATGTCGATCGTCGTCTGGATCGATCGGGTCGCTGGATATCCACATCCATGCATCTATAGGCCGGAATATACTAGCTACTAGCTATGTTTACTTATTTAGTTTGTTTGTTCGCTCAGTGCAGGGACGCGATGTTGCCACGTTGCAAATGCAAAGCAACAAAGTCCACGAGTTTTTTTTTTTTTTTTTTTTTTTTTGCATTTTTTTGAAAGGGAAACTCCACAGGTTAGAGCACAGAGTATCGATCACTACATACGGCGATAGATGTAGAGCGAGGATGTTCACATGGGAAATATGTGTGAATATTTTACTCATCGAGATGCTGCCATTGTCTATATATATATATATGATAGAGACGTTTCCTTTAGTTAATTTCCATGTTCACAAACTTCACAACGTAGACTCCCAATGCTACTCTCTTTCTGAACAAAATCATATACTTTTAAGTTTGGCTAAATCTATAATGAAAAACAGTAACATTTATGATACAAAGTATGTATCATTAGATTATTATGGAATATGTTTTTGTAATAAATCAATTTAGAGACATAAATGTGAGTGCAATTCACTCTAATTTTGTCAAACTTGATCTACTTAACAGACACAAACACCATACTTGTAGTCTTTTGTGTGGACAGAGGCAGTACTCTCTTCATGATCGTTATTTTGGATTCATCACGAGTATAGATAGTTATTACTTCTCCCTTTTTCAAAACATATGCAATTATAGGTTTTTTAATTAATATTTATGATAGATTAAGGGATGTTTGAATTTCTAGTCCAAAGTTTTAGTTGTCTAAAGCTGAGGACTAAAATGTAGGGTCTAGAATAAAAGCACTTATATTAATTTGTTTACATATGTTTATGGAAGGAGGGAGTATATTGTTAATGAGGGTTGCATTTATTTGCATAATCAACAACAAGCAAGCAACAAGAGCAAACCTGATATAATTATTGTGAGTATTAAAACGTTTAAAAGTCATACTCTCTTTTTTTTCTGTACAAGTACAAATTTCATTCCAAGAGAAAATAGCAATAATGTAGGAGAAGCTAGCTCACGAGAGGGTTGATTTTTTTTTCCTTATGAGAGTTGACAAATATGACCAAGGACCAAATAACGTTGGAATTTTACTAGACTCGCTCACTCCACCGTGATTATGATTGTAAACCTTGGTGCCATCAACATGTTAGAGAGAGCGCACTCGCTCTGGTGTCACACGTACCGCACACTAATATTGATTTTGATATCGAGTCTCGGCTCCATCGCTATTGGTTTTGACGAATCCGGAAGTGATAAATCACTGCTGGCTTTTGTCTAAAATTGACAGTGATAGGATCAACCAACGACTCTCAGGGCTTCACCGTTGGTTCATATCACGGACGGTTTTTGCTGAGAACATAGAACGTGCTTCTGTAGTTTCGCACCTAAAATCATAGAACGGAGAGATTTGAGCACGTAAAGTGCTCGGATGCTATAAGTGGAGGTGGTTATGGTGTGGTGGAGGTCAAAGTGGGAGGGTAAAGTAATTATAATTATGTTGGCTGCCCTGACTGAGTATTTCTACTGTTATTCTCACCCGCTTCCAGGGTTAATTATAGTTTATCAAATCAGTAGAGAATATGTCTTACCAATTATCACACAGTTCCATTTTAAGAGAAGTACGTCGATCTAACCATGGTATCTCATCGCACCGGAGTATATCCATCGCAGCAGCCGCGGTTGTTGAATCGCCAAATAAATTAGTCTAGTCCACACGTGTTGAGTGTTGGCAGTTTGTTGCATGCTTCACAGTTCGTTAATGATCCGCCGTCCCCTCTCTGATCCATCCGTGCAGACGAGACGACTTCCGCGGGTGCCGTCGTTGATCGGCTAGGCTATGACGATCGAAATGACACTAGTGTCTGATGAATCGAAGATAACAAGTATTAACTCCGTGTCTCCGTTCAAAATCATAAACCGTTTGAATTTTTTAACCCTAATTTAACCCATCGTCTTATTTGAAAAATTATGCAAAATATCACGTTGTGGGTACATCAGGTTCAGTTGGCATAGCATGCTTGCGCATCATGCACGCACGCATGACTCCCGTTTAATTTGTTTCCTGCATGTACATTAGTTAGGCGCCCAGCTAGCCTTTTTTTGTTGAGCATTTTTTTTGACAAAATTTTGTTGAGCATTGTTAGCCTTAGCCAGCTAGCTGGTAGCTAGCGTTCCGTAGAAAACAATATATGGCGTACGTACGACAGAAAGAATATATCAATCATGTTTCTTATTTTTATACATACATACATGCATACTGTAACATCCCCGAGATTTAAACACCGAAAACACGAGCTTTCAAAATTTTTTCCAAAGCATACCAACGTCTGGTGAATGTCATGTAGGTAACCACCCAATAGTTACACCAGTAACACCTAATGTTAGCATGAGCATTGCATTTAATTTACCAGAGTTTGATTCGCCTCTTATTCAATTTTATGTGATGTCAATAAAAATCGAATAACCTATCAACACATGTATATATATACGTCTACTAACCGCAGAAATGGATCCGACATACCCATGAGACTCCAGCGGACCTAGTTTGATGTTGGTGCTATAGTCATTAACATGCAAACACTAACTAATCACGGCTTGGCTTGGAAACAATTGAAAAAGAAATGGAAAAAAATTAAAAATGGGAAGAAAAATGAAAAAGCCAAAGCAGCCCGAGCGGCCCAGCTCGGCCTGCTCCCGCGCGATGCCACGCCCTCCGCGCGCCGCTCGCCCGGCCTGCGTCGTGGCCCAGCAACCTACCGCCCGGCCGCCAACCACCTACCGCTCGCTCGCCCGCGTTGCAGCGGCCCAGCAAGGCCAACGGCCCAGCAAGGCCGCCGCTCGCTCGCGCGCGCCGCGCTTGCCCACTCGCCGGCCGCCGGCCCAACAAGGCGGCCCAGCAAGGACGCTGCCGTCGCCCGCGCCGCGCCTTTCCCTTTCTCTCTCGCTGCCACACAGGTCCCGCTTGTCAGCCCCTACCTTTTTCCATTTCTGTCGCCCCGCCGTCCCGTCCGCCATTCCAGAAGTGGAACGACGAAGCTCCGCCGTTCGCCCGCGTAAGGCCACACTCCACGCCGTTCATCTCACTGCCCGACCACGCCGCGCTTCTCCGGAACCCTAACCCTAACCGTGGCTGCACACAGCCGCCCGATGGGCATCTCCCATCCTCGCCGTCGGCAGCCGCCCGCCATGGCTATAAGAAGGGAGCTCGGTGCGCTAGGGTTTCCCAACTCCGCGCCGCCTCCGGTAAGCCCCACGCCTTCCCTTGACCACGCTAGAGAGAGAGAGTGAAAAAGTGGGAGGAAGAACGAAAGCCAGCGCACGCCTCGGGGCACCGTCGCTGTCCGCCGCCGCTACCACTGTCCGTGCACCGGAGGAGGACCTCGGAGCGCCGCTCGACCGGCTCGACGCCCCGGCTCTCTTCTTCCCTTCGCCGAGCTCGCCACCGCGTCACCTGCTTGCCCGTGCACGGCCGCGCAAGGTGAGCCGCTTAAGCTCGCACCCACGGCCGCCGGCCAGCTCACCGCTCATGTTCTGCCGTTACGCTTAGTCTTAGGCTTCATCGACCCCGCGGATAGCTTCGCTTTGATCCAAGACGCCTTCCGGGCAACTTCTCAGGAGCCGGTGTGGACCACAGAGGGGCCACGCACCTTTGCCACCCTGGTCTCCGCGGACTTCGGCCGTCGGAGCGCCGCCACGGCCAACACACCATGTGCGCCTCCGCCGAGCCTTCACTCACCACGTTGGAATGGTCTTGGAGCTCCGAGCTGCTCCACACGATAGAAAGGGGGTGAAGATGGAGGCCATGTCCAGCAACGCCGGCGAATTCAACCGGGGAGCCGCCGTCACCGCCGCTGGGTCGCCGTTGTCGTCCACGGTGCCAGGAGCCCCACAGCCAAATTAATGTGGCCTGTCATCTTTGCCTTGGCCTCGCGAACTCATTGCACGAGTCAAAATGGCCCCTTAGCCTCCGCTACGCCCGGCAGCCACCGCCTCGCCGCCAGCCACCGCCGAAACCCGAGCGCTTGCGAACAGAGGCATCCCCAGCCTGCCTGCGCCCCACGACCGTACCCGCCTGGCCACCGCGCTCGCCTAGCCGCTGTACCGCCTTGCCCTGGTCGCTCGCAGCCGCTCCTCGCCTGCACATCGCCGGCGATGTGCCGCGCCGGCCGCGCGTGCAAGGCAGAGAGAAGGGGGAATCTCCCCTGGTGCATCGCGTCCTCCACGTGGGGCCACGCTGGACCAACCATGGACTGCCACGCAGACCACCAGTCTGCGGTGCACCATAGACCGAGCCTAGCCAGATAACACCGCGGACTAGGACCCGTTAAGAGCCCAGCCGCTACGCGGCCTACCTCCTTGCTCGACACGTGTCCGGGCCGGGCCGGCCCATCCCGGCCCAGATCCAGCCCTGCCTAGGCCCGGTCGAGGCCCGGTCGGCGTTGACCGTTGATTGGCCCCACCTGTCAGTTACCAGACCCGTGGGCCCCACCTATCAGCCACTGACTAGGTCCCCCGTCAGTGCTGATGTCAGCATGACGTCATCCAGCCGCCAGACCCGCGTCAGTGCTGGCGTCAGCATGACGTCAGCCCAGCTCCGGCTGCACTGTGCCCGCACGCCACGTGGCCCAATCAGGAGACGCCACGTGTCGCGTCCAGATTAATCCGCCCTTTTTCTTTTTCAGAAAATAGAATAAACTTCGGAAAGTCATAACTTCTCATACGAACTCCGAAAAATATGAACCAAGTGTCCAAATTTTCATAAAAATGAGCTCCACATCATAGGCTTATGTATGAGTGCATTTGAAGTTATTGAATTTTATTGCTTCTTTGTGTTGACTCTATAGGAGCCGCTAACGCGGCTATTATGTCTCGTTTCAGAGGAGGAGCAGTTTGAGGAGGACGACTACGAGTACGAGGAGGAGCTCGGTGATGACTTCGCAGGTGCCACACCCCACCCAACCTCGTAGATCCTATTACGCATGGCATAATATCTAGTTTGCTAGTGCTTTATTTAAGAATAATACCTGCTGATAGGCTGTATGGTAGAATTGCCTGATAAGCCTTTACCTTGTTGCAACCTTACTCCTGCACACCCGCTGATAGGCTAGATATATGCTTATTTATTTATGATGCTTTACTTCTACTATGCTGATATCTGTGTGATGTGATGCGTGATGGAGAGTATGGTTATATGATTAAGGCACGTGGTGCCACTACACTCGGGGAGAGTGCTGCATGCGTCTTGGGTGTGTGGTGAGGGTTGAGTCGATCGGATAGGATTCTGCGACGAGCCATGTGGACGAGTCTTGCCGGGGGATGTGTTCTGGGCATTCCCGTGTGAGGTGCTTGTGGCGGGCACATTGTGAGGTATATGGTGATCCCGGGGGTGAGAACCTTCGTGGAGCGAAGCCCCGGTAGGAGGTGCTGTTGAAGCACGGACTGTTGTAGTTCCTAAGGGAAGATAATCCTGTCTGATCCCCCTAGGACCTGATATCTCTTGAGGACCAGAACATTGGGACTTATGTGCTCACCACTCGCTCTTGTATGGGCGGGAGACGGATGTCTGACTAGCTAGGACGGTGCCGCTACTACTAGGTTGTTAGCAGATAGTGTCGGGAGGTACGGGCATGGAGACCCACACCCTCCTTAGACAACATAGTGACCTCGGGGGCCCGGTACTCACAGTCTCAGTGTGTCGGTGGTACCTATCTGGGATATCCCAGTACTGAGTCGTAGGGTGGCATCGCACCGGTTAGAAAGCAGCCGAAATCAGCTTAGGCGGGGCACCGCCAATGATAGTGATCTTATGGTTACGGGAGTACATGCTCTGCAGAGTTTATGAATCTATATATATAGTCCGCGAGTCACTGGTATGACTTCTTTCCTAAGACCCACGCTTCTCAGGAGTAGTGAGATGAGTCCTTCTATTCTCCCCCTGGTGTTACCTTTTCGGCTGTGAGCCGCTGAGACAGGCTCCGAAAGGGAGTTGGACCTGTCGACTGAGCGCGAGAGGGTGAGATGTGTGTGATGGTGATGGGATGGGTTGGATATGCGGATGAGATGGGTTAAAACTTGATGAATTATATTATATAATATTGGTCACTATCTGCATAGGAAACCACAGCCATATTTTAGGTCGTTTGATTATATCCTTTACATTCCACCAAATAATACATAGCAAAAGCAAAGCATAGGGTGGGAGATGTGGCCCGTACAAACCGTACTAAAAATTATTTGGCAGGTGAACCCGACTACGACTTCACCGGTGAGGAGTAGACGTCTCGTTCCTACGCTCAGGCTTCTTTTTAGAGATTTATTGTACTTCCGCCTTCCGCAGCTATCCCAGATGCTGCAGCTACTCTGATGATCCCACCAGTGTGGCGATGAACTATTTATGTAATCCCTCTAATTGTACTCTTTTGTTTGATGTATGGATTTTTGTATCGACTATCGCTGGATAATGTGATGGTTTAAGTTTCAAACTACCATATTATTCGTTATTCTGTGTATTTCTCCTTCATGGGAAATTGAGGATGTTTCACGTACGATGTACGGGCATGGTCTCATAAACTAAACACGATCTTTCGTCCTTACTTTTGATTCATCAGATGAGAGAAAACGTAATCCGAGGTGTTTATAAATTATAATCCGATCAATCGACCAGACCAATAAATGTGTTTTGACTTTTAAAAACTGACGAATTCGACCCGAGTCCTTTATTTCCTAGCTAGCAGCTACCTAGTAGTAGACCTTGTTGCATTCAGCTGGTCCAGTGTGTGTGTCTCACGAACTCTCCATCCATATATTCCATCAGTCTAACTGATGACCAGTACTCAGGCTGCAACCCCACCAGGTCACCATGCCATCCATTGTTCTGCACTCGATCCCTCGGATCCAAAATAATCGCCGTTTTCACTTACAGAAATAATTATCGGTAATTATATATTAAAATATATTAATATTTATGTTAAGTAATTAGTATCATTGTAAAGATTTTTAAGTCTAATTTTTTTAATATAATTATTTAAAAATATAAATATTACACATAATTTTGATAAATCGAGTAAAACATACAACACAAAAACCCAAAACATAACTTGTTTTAGAAAGGTGGGAGTACACGTCTGAGCATCTCTACCAAGTAGCAATGTTACTCAAATGGGAAACGGTCCCCTGCTTGTTGGATAGCCACCTATATATTCTATTTTTTGTTATTTTTCTCAGGAAACACTTTCTAAAACTGGCTTTTTCAAATCCATCCTACCTAAAATGGGGGTTTTGTTTGTTGGCCAAATAACATGAAGAAAAAACAAATGATGGCCAAATTTAGGTATGTTGCGTCCAAATGTATTGAATATTATTGCTTGTTTTATTTGCAATAGTTGTTGGACCTCATTTTTTTCTTTGAAGAGATTTTAAAATATCTTTGAACATTGTGATAGTATTTTGAAAATTTTCTAGATATTTATGCATTTTTTCCTAATTTTCTAGAACTAAGTCCAATTTTTAAAACTTCTTGGTATATCTTTATGACCTCAAATTATTTTATTTTGTATTTTTTGCTCAATCTGTATTTTTTTTAGATTATGCATCAAAAGCTTAAAGGTTTTTTGTTTAAAGCCCCTATCAATTTTTAAGAAAAATATTTTACTTAAAAAAGGATAAAATTGCCTTGAAAACCATCTTGACCTATAAACAAAAGCAAGTTAAATGGTTTTAAGAGTTGAATGGGGTTAATATGGCACCACGTCAGACACACTAGCATTGCGCCACATGATGAACCGCTAGGAGGTAAACCACATACTATGTTAATAGTTTTGGAGATCAAATAGATTTTATCATAAGTAAATAAATGTTTAAAATGTAAGCAAATACTTTTTTGATGAAAAGTTATGCAATTAAAAAATTAATATTTCGATTTAATATCATATGTTCAAGCAAATGTTGTTTAGCTCCAAAAATATTGAATTCAGTTTTTTTGTTTTCTAAATAATGCTATATCATATACAAGGTGTATACCTTGAAATTATTTTTGAATCATATATGGTCTCATTTTGATGTTTATTCCCTGTTTGGTCCTGTGTATAGCCACGTCGTGTTTAATCCTGTTTGGTGTGAACACACGTCTTGAGTCTAGGACTCAAATTCTAGGTGAGTGATTTCTACCACCACAAGGAACTAAACGAGCTCGCAATATTTTGTTTCGTTATTTTCACATTTTTTATGTGTTAATTCTCTATGCTAATAATTAAATATTGCCCTGTAAAAAGCCTCTATACATAACAGTCAAACTGTACATCCATCAACCAACACCAAACTAGTAGAAGTGGCAGAGAAGAGGCTCATTAACGAGCTGAAGCAGGAGCTGGTCAATGGTCCAACCAGGCGTGCAGGAACGTGCAGCGGTGACCGGATCGGTCCGGTGGACGAACAACCCGCCGCAGTAGTAGTCATCGGCGGCGTAATTTTAATCGCTGCTGCTAGTGCCGCTGCTACGCCAGCAGGTGAGTGCCGGTGGTGACCGGTAGAACAAGAGCCAGCTGACGTAGTCATCAGAACGATGCTATCACTATATAGGTAAGGTAATGCGGGCGTCCCTTTTGTTGGCGGTGACGTGATAGCAACAGGGACGACGACGTGTGTTATCCGGCACGGCGGCAAGTAACTCAGTACACTGAAAGTTTTTTCTTTTTCTTTTTTGTTGTAGCAAACGAATACTGTGTGAAGATTTGGAGGCAGTAAGTAGTCAGCTTACAATACCCTAAAAAGATATACATGCAGCTTTTATTTGCAAGCATAAAACTGTCACAGTAGATCGGTCAATATGAGTGCTTCATAATTGCATTGCATACAACAAGGCACAACGTGTGACTCACGACAGTCATACTGTAGTACGCATTTGGTTAGGTAGCACTAGCTGTCTAGCTGGAGACCCAAAACAAATCGATGGACGGGAGAGCAGTATCCACTAGCAAGCCGGAGGCCTGTGATTCACCGAGCTAGTACTCCCTTCGTCCTGAAAAATGAGTTGTTCAGTGGTTTGAACATTGTCCCAGAGAAAAATCGTTCTAGCCTCTCCAGTCTACTCCCTCTGTACATCGCGTAGCCTCTACTTCCTCTGCACCTGTCTCACAGAGGCATCAGCCTTCTGGCTTCACTCCTGCATGCCAATGGAACTCGGCCACGAATAAAAAAACCACAAACCTCCATCGACACCTGCTGCTGCTTGTACTAGCACTGCACCTTTTAGCTGATGGACCCATTACATACCAGGGGTGCAGAGCTACGTCCTTGATATATATGCCATTCTCCAAAACGACTCAATTTATGAGACGAAGAGAGTATCACTGTCCAAGTCCATAGGACGGAAACAAATCAGGTGCGGACATGTTCTCCACGTTACGGCTGACAATAACCCACGGGGCCTGTGATTCACCATGGGAAAAATAAAATAAAATGTTTCGATGGTCCACACAACAGTAACACAGACCACAGAGTATCTGGACGTCCATTCATTTTTCTCCCATGCGACCATACCTATACCCCGATGCAGCGAATTGTAAGTACCCCAAGAAAGTGAAATGTCATCTTATAAACGTAACGGCACCTACATCTCCCTTTTCCCTTTCCACACCTCTCTACTTTTCTGATTTTGACAACGTATTCTCAAACAAGATTATCCGCTAAACTTTTTTTGGATGAACAAGCTACTACAATACTTCTCTATACAAGGGATGAAGAGGATCCAAGCACTACTATTTATTGAAATCTAGGTACTGAGTAAGTGAATCATAGGAATCTGGCAACTAAGTGATGCAACTATGTTATGCAAGATTCTTTAATTAGTTGATGATAAGTCCACTTTTAGCCTTAGTGTTCAACATGACTTGACTATACCTGCTAGCTACTTGAGGGGTACGTGTAATAGCACTAGCAGGGGGCCGCCAGGCAATGCAACTATTGCAAGTGAAGGTAATGGTTTCGATGTGATCATGTGAAGATATAGAAAGAGGGTCGAGCAGATGCATATTAAAATCGATGTTGCATTACTACTATTTTATAATTGATCTACTCCTATTGTAATTGTACAGATGCATATTAAAATCGATGTTGCATTACTACTTATAATTTGAAATGCATACAATACTAAAACAAATATATACTACTCCCTTCGTATATGATTTAGAAGTTATTCAAGACGGTGACATGGTCTCCAAACTATAACTTTGACTTCACATTTTTATAAAAATACTCATCGCAAAGTGATATATTTATATTTTTATAAAAATATTTCTCAAGATAAATCTATTTATATGATTTTTATATTTTTAAACTCAACAACTTAAAATTATTCATGATTTATGTTCTCAATGTTTAACAAATCTCGTACAAAACCCCTTCTTTTTCCTATAGGGAGTATTATTAAATAAATAAAGACTTTCTTCTTTGGAAAGGTGCAAGTGGTTGGTAGACCTCGACACACAGCTCGTCGACGTCGCTCGCGAGTCAGGAATGAAATTAAAAGCGCTCTTCTAATTGTACGTCTTGTTTGGCACATGCAAACGTGGTCCTGGATTACGTGCACACCAGTGACGTCAGCGCCATGACGTATGCTTTGTTAGCTGGCGTACAGTACTGTTTGTTTCTTCTTCAGGGGCAGTACAACCTTTAATTTTTATTCACATCACGCATTCATGTGTCGGGTCGCTAGATATCCACATCCATATCTGTCTATAGCTAGGTTTACTCATCACACTTGTTCCTTCAGCTCAGGGATGTTGCCGGCCTGTTGGCTGTTGCAAGCCAAAGTCCACAATTTCTCTTTTTGAAAGGGAAAAGTCCACATGTTAGAGCACACGGCATCGATCACTACCGCCGTACATGTGTGTCCACATTATCGTTGAGTGAGAGTGAGGATGACACACATGGAATGGAAAATATGTGTGAATATATACTTATGGTGATGCCGTTGCATATATGTGATAAAGACACTTCCTTTTTGTTATTTTCCAGGTTCACAACTTAATTTTGCAACCGACCCGAATATATATTTTGTATATGTCTTCAACAATAATTTTAGATTCTTGACGTGGGTGTGTTTGGGACCATGCATGGTATGTCAACTGCGTGATGGTGAGTATAACCGCATTCTCGTTGTCCTCTCACATGAGTCTGATATTTTTCATTTTCCACACGTTGCAACGCAGGAGCTTATATATCGTCCTGCAGTAAGAGATAAAGGGAGCTACTAGTAGGTCATAGCGTATATATGACATAAAAAATATATATGTGTACGGCTCCACGTGCGATGATCAGCGAGTTGAATAAAACGGGTGGTGGGGCCCGTAGAGTGAGCTAGATGACCAAGCTAGCAAGCAACAGTTTGGGTCGAACTCATCGGAGTATCTAATATCCGTCGTAGCAGCCGCGGAGTTGAATCTCGAACA
>CM041646.1:37369197-37393286 GCA_023333625.1 Bothriochloa decipiens
AAAAAAAAGGCTTTCAAGCGCAAAAAGAAAAGGAAAGTGACACTATATAGTGAAGCTATATCTCCAAGAAAAGAGTGGCATATGTTTGCTTGGCTTGGCCTTAGTACAAAGTTGACCAAGTTCTTCTTTGAAGTGCCTCTTCCAAACATTTCTTTTTGGAAAAGGCCTCTTCCAAACATAGATGTCAATCTGTGCATTATATTAAAAATGATTGCCTTCCTTGACGTCCATATTACCCAACATGCTGTAGCGAACATTCAAAGCTGGATCTGGCTTCATTTATCATGTCCGGAGGTGAGAGATTCATATTCCAGTGAATAGGAACAATATTCTAACAACTTTGGCTGAAAGTACATTCAAAGAATAAATGAGAACTTGTTTCTTCATGGGCACCATTGCCCATAACACAATTATATTCATCTAACTGCATATTCTTATCTTCCTACTCATATATAGACATTTGAATTGCCCCAGGATTAGGACCTTTGAATTGCTTCAAAAGAAAAGAGGAGAAGCTTCTGAGTTACCAATTAGTATAGGATGTGTCTAGTTCATTTTCCAGACGAGCCTGTCTAGCAAATTAAGCCAGGCTAGCCTAAGCCATGTCCTAGCAGGTTAACCTTGTTTGTTTGGTTTACATATACTATGTTAGCTTGGCTAGCCTTAGCGTGTGTTTGGTTACATGGATTGTTTGGATTGTCACCTCTTCTTCAAATTGGTATTGTTACCCCCTTTAGGCATTTCATCGAACAACTAGAGGGTGTCCATGGTGAGCACGACAAAAGACAAAGCGAGCACCTCCTCGGAGCGGGAGCAAGGGCTGGTGGCAGTGGTGGGCCAGAGCGGCAGACTGCTCGGGTCTGGGCGCCACCATCGGCAAGATCGTGAAGCGAGAACGAGCGGCGCATGAGCGAGGAGGTGAGGGACGAAGGCGCCGTGCAGAGGTGAGACAAACCGCGAGAAGGTGCTGGTACAAGCCAGGCCCCAAGGCCTTTACAGGTAACCAAACAGTGAAAAAAGTTGGCCCAGAGAAGCCTGGCTATGATATAGAGAACAAACCAACACACCCATATTGTAGGATTTTTTACTGCTGAACTTTGAATTGCCCCAGGATTAGGACCAAAGTGTCTTGAACATTCTCATCCCAATCTCTTTCCTCCAGTAACAACTCTTCAATCTCTTCGAATTGTCTTGCAGCTTGTGAGGAGTGTGGCAGTCTAACATAAAGTATCTTATGGACCATTTTGTTTTTCTAGTGAAGGAACAAACCTGAGGATATGTGTCTTTCAGATTCTGCCCTGCCCTCTGCTAGCTAGGATTGCAAACTGAAAAGCTTTGGAATTTATCGAAATCTTTGATGATGTCGTTCCACCAGAAATATGGGATGAGCATGCATTGCGAAATCATGTTAACTTAAACCTGCTTACATGCTAATTGCTAACCAATTAAGACATGAGGTCTCCATATAAAGACATTTATTATGCGGGGGAACAACAAAGCAGAGCCTGAGAGTGACGATGCCGAGATTATACAGTAACTGAGTAACAGTATGCACATAAACATATGGACCACTACAAAAAGAAAAAGAAAAACGAGAACTAGCACAAGAAACAGAATGTAACAACCGCGCGGGAGCTGAGATCAACTGCAAGCTATACAGCGCTGCCCAATTCTAACCTCGGCACTGGTAGATGACCAGGCAGCCGCGGCTATAGGCCTGCCCACGAGCGGGGCAGGGGCCGTAGCAGGCGGCCTTGCTCGCGGCGAGCCCCCCGTAGCTGATATACCCGCTGTCGTAGAGCGCTCTCCTCCGCGGGTACGCTGCCTCTTCCAAGCTCTCCACGAAGAAGCTGCTTGCGTCGTCGTCCTCCACGCGCGGCGCGTGGAGCGACAACGACGACGGCATGGCCTGATGAGCACCACCCGATAAGTCGGCGGCTGCGGCGGAGCCGGCGAGGAGCGTCCCGGCGGCAAAGAAGGTGAAGACGACGAGCAGGACGAGTCGAGTTTGCGGCTCCATCATTGTGTGGTTGCAAGTGTTTTCCTAGCTAGCTACAGCGGCAGGGAGTGTTGGGGGCGATTTTGTATTGATGGGATTGGAGGGTGTGTGGTGGTTGCTGTGGACTGTGCGGCGACAGCAATAGCACGCCTAACGATACACGTGAAGCTAGACGACGGTGGTGTCTACCGACGTGCTTGTTGTGCCTTGCTCTTCAATGATTAAAAGAAGCCCCCTTTTCATCAGGAACATATGGATCAGCAATGCAAGTTGATGTGGAGTCTAGCTTGTAGTGCGCCCAGCAGCTACCTGTGTCATGCAACTAATAAAGTTCTGTCATCTGTGCCGTCTAGGTTAGGCATCCATGGCGGTGGTTGTTAGCCAATCCATCCATAACTTTTTTTTTTTCACTTGCTTGCCTTTCATTAAATCAACCGGCTGAAACCTCGGATAGTACCAGCTCGGACACACGCTCTGGAGTTACATGCCACGTCTCCGTGCGGTGTGCGTCCGAAACTTGTCTCGTCAAAGTATGTGCTACCTTATTACAAGATCTATTAACATAAGAAAAAGAAAAATCGAGCCTCAAAGCATCTATTTCCTTCAGCAACGGATCAACAATGGAACGTTGTGTGTCCTTAGTCTTCCATAGGTTGATAAGCTCTAAACAATCAGTTTCAAGCATCACCCTTTGCACCTCCATGCTTCTCGCTAGATTCAGACCGTCCCTGCAAGCAGTGGCTTCAATCGTGCATACATCAAGAGCCCTGACATACCACTGCGCTTGCGCTCCTTTGAAAACTCCTTGGTGATCTCTAATAACGCAGGCAGACGCACCACAGAAACCAAGCACGTGGAAAGCAGAATCAGTGTTGACTTTATGCCATCCCGGTGCTGGGTTTCTCCATTTCTGCATCTCCTGCACTGCAACAGCTGTTTGTTTAAGAACTGATGTGTCAAATTCCAGAGATCAAATGCAGTATCCTTCACCCATGCTACGGCTTTCTGCAGACTGATCAGGTGTTCACCATGGCACCTGTTATTTCTTCTCATCCACAGTGCCCACATACCGCATAGAAAAACCGCCAAGTCCTTTTCTGTGCACACTCCAGATATAATATCTGCTGCCCAAGTTAACGGGTTCAGAATGGGGATTTTTACTCCTATCCCCACCTTCACCTGGTGCCATAATTCCTTCGCAATAGTGCACTCCAGTAAAACATGGCTTATTGATTCTTCTGGAGCACCACACACTTCACAGAATGGAACAGGCTCAATATATGTCATTCGCAGAGAATATGTCTTGCCCGTAAGAATTCGTGAATCACTCGCCACAAAAAAACTTTAACCTTCGGAGGAATCGGCAACTTCCAAATAATTTTCCATGGACCATCAGAGGAGGGGCTAAGCGCCTGATCCCCATCTGCTTCAGCCCTCTTCTTGTACATCAATTTATATGCTGAACGCATAGAGTAGATCCCCGACCTCTCCGGCTCCCAGGCCTAGAAATCCTGTCCATTCCGTCCCCTTGGTTGGCAAATTACAGCTTCAGCATCAACAGGGAAAAATGCTCCCTAATCAATAACTCATTCCACTCACCAGATTCTGTAAGTAACTCAAAGATCCGCATCAGTCCCTGCCCATCCTCCATCGGCGTGATCGGGCACCCATTGAAATGGTTTGGAATCCATCTATCAGTCCAAATTCCAGTTGAAGTACCATCTAGCACCCTTCTGACCAAACCGGCCTGCAATGCTTCCCTTCCGGCCAGTGTAGCACGGCAAGTGCTACTTGCATGCTTTTTCCTCCTTGCGTGCATGAAGTGTGAGTCATGGAAGGGAATCAGACCGAGTCAATAGACGCCGACCCTGCTTTCCTAGCATAGCACGGTTAAAGCATCTTAGATCAGAAAGCCCATTCCACCTCTGAGTTTTGGTTTCGTCGGGCTGCCCCATTTCATCCACTGCGATTGTCTGCCGAACCACCCCACCAATAATTAGCGATGGCAGATCTCATTTTGTTGCAGGTACTGACAGACAATCAGCGTATGCACGGATCTATACACAATTTCTAAACCTGATCCGTAAATCTATCCAGAACGTCTTAACTGCATCGTTATAATACACAGTATACTTTACTTTAGGTCGGTGTGCAATAAAAGCAGGGATGGTTCTCTCCTCAGCTCTCCCCTCTCGTCAGCACCACCGCCCCCTCCGCCTCCCCACCGCCGGCGACGATGAGGCCCCCTCCTTGGCCTAGCCCTCCACAAGGATCTCGTGCCATCCTGGCGCGGCATGGCGGGACTCTCGAACCTAGACTTCTCCCCGGCATCGACCTCTCTAGAATTGTTCGGGAGCGCTTTGGCTGTCTTGTAAATCCTCCATCCGTGCTGTCTCTCAAAGCATTCCATCTGGTTGTCAGTTTTGGCCGTTGCGCCATTAGACTCAATGAGGATTCCGTTGGTTTGATACTTCAATCGTGTCTTGGTTGTCAAGCAAAAGATTTCAATGTTGTGCACCTTTCTGGATGGATGTTTTGTTTCTCCGTTTCCTGTAAGGAAGTTGGTTTTACGATCTATAGATCAAAATATTTCTCATGCAAATCTTTCAAGATCTTCTTCCATCTCTGAGGTGGTGGAGGACCCAACTGGAAGAGAGAGTTTGAGAGCTGGAGTTTAGAACAGGAAGCTGAATGTACGGAGGTTAGAAGAAATGGAAATAAAAAGAGCTGTGCTGAGGTTGCTCGTCCCCACCTCCCCATAAGCCTCCAATCCATCATGCGAATCCAAAATCTTCACCTCATCTTCATCCTCCCCCTAATCGCTTTATGGCCAATCTGAATATTTCCCAGTCTCAATCTCACCCCAAGAGGCTTGAACAAAGGCGTGTTCTTCGCTGGCGCATCAAGGCTGACTTGAATTTGGCAACGGTTAGCAAGGCGCCAATCACGAAATCGGGGAAAGCTTCAAATTGAAATCGACCATCTCTAGTGAACCTCCGGCAGGGCACCGGCCCATACCAAGTTTGAGCACCAGGCCTAGCCCGTCAAAGATCTCTGGAGTCGAGTGCACTAAATGTTTGAATCTGGACCACACTAGGCAAGAATGCACAGGAAAGGTCTCTGGGCCCATAACAAGTTCGAGCACCAGGCCTAGCCCGTCAAAGATCTCTGGAGTCGAGTGCACCAAATGTTTGAATCTGGACCACACTAGGCAAGAATGCACAGGAAAGGTAAGGTTCATCCTGTGCTACAATTACGGTCATATTTCCAGACAGTGCCTCTACAAATTCCGTCCTCAATGGTGTTGTCGTATAGTTTCCCATTCTGAAGTTCAAGAGGCACCACCCTCTGATATAAATGCCCACCCTATCCTTTAGTCAGACAGTTCCAATCCACCGCTTCCTCCTCCCCCAAATCGCTACAGTGCAAGTCTCCTCATCGTCTCCATCGCCGTTGACTTCCATGGCGAATTGGCTGGCGGACCCGAGGCCCTTCCTCTCGAAGGGCTTCACCCAGGTGGAGCACACTTCCCGACCTCCGCTTTGCCACAAAGTCTTCGTCATGGGATGCTTTTCGTAGCACAATGAAGACCTGACCATCGTCAAGCTACAGCCGGCTGTGAGTAAGATCGACTTCCAGTCCCTTGACACCGCTCTACGCGATTATTTTCTGAACACCTATGAGGTCCATCTGCTGGAAGTTAAGCAATGTCCCCTAGGAGATGTATACGTCAGATTCAGTACTATCTAGTCAGGGAGAGGTTTCTAGGTTCGATTTTTGCTTCCGTGAGAGATACAACATGTACCTTATCAAACACGATGAAGCTGACAATGCCAGATTGTTCGATCTAGATAGGGAGACTTGGTTCCTACTCTTGGGATTTCCAGATGATCTAAAGGCTGCTAATATTGTTGCAAAGTCTGTGTCCACTTTTGGTATTATGGTAGATTGGTTTGGTATCAATGAACCAGGCATCACTATGGTCAAGGTATATCTGAACGACAATGCCAAGATACCAGACTCCGTCAAAATCAATGTAGGCATTCCCACCACGGGTCATTCTTGGACCTCTCCTATTTATGTGCTGAACCAGAACTTTCTGTCTGAGCCTCAAGATGAGGAAGCTTTTGTGACAATGGGACTTCTTCACCCCATCCCACCATCTCCTCCTAGATGGATGGGATCTGATCAGAATGGCGACACCAGCTCAGACAGCTCTGACTCCCTCGGGTGATAATCTAGGTTCAGACATGTTTGTGGAAAGGGACATGGAGGTTGAAGGCCAAGATGTTAGTATAGGTGTCAATACAGAAGATCACTGGGTCATGCAGCTAGCACCAGTGGAGCCTGTTCAGCTTGAGGCTAGTCATGTGAACCTGTCAAGCAGCCAGAATGCTGATCTGAACAAAGCTGAAGCTGCCCTGTCTCTCCACCCGACCAAGATGGCCACTCAATATGAAGCAGGCTCCTCTTCAGTGAAGCCCAAGATCACTCTAAAGTCTGCCATCTTCGGACCCTTAGTTCCTAGGGACCCTTGATCGCTTGTATTCCATCTCTAGTGAAAAAGGTACTGAATTTCATTAACAGTTCACCTTCACTTGCTTTTCTCTGTCATCTCTCGTTCATTGATTTAGATGATTCTACCATTGTTCCTTCCTACATCAATGATAATGTAATCCTAATTTGTCTGGCCCTCCCATCTTGTCCATAGCTGGTGGAGGGCAACAACTCCTTGGAGCAGTTAGCAAGGGATTACAAACTCTTAGGAGGATGTGGAGATGTAGCTTGCTGAGGAGTTCATGGTGCAAGAATCTGAATATAATGCACCCAATCAGAACTAAGACAAGAACACACTTGAGGGATAGGATTCTGACATGGAGATCCTAGATGAAGCGCCTCTGGTGTTCCAAACCCCTGAGCAGAGAAAAAAAAGGAAGAAGGTGGTGAGGATTGAATAGTTGTTAGACAACAGTTTCTTCAGGCGCAGCAAGCGTGTGGCTGAAACGCTACAAGGCTTCAAGGATGTAGAAAGTGCTAAAGCCCACAAGATGAAAACTACTGAACAAGTGAAGGGAGCCTAAAGTGGATCCAAGAAGACCAAGGGAAAGAAAGAGCCCATCAAGAAGAAACCTGAAGCAACTGAAGTTGTTGATGCAGTGCCACTGGCCATGATCCCACTTGACAATACTTTTGCTCCATAACTTCCTAGTGACGTCCTGGTAGGAATGGGTGAAGGTTTCCTCCTGATGCAGCCTACGGTTGTCTCTGCTGCTCTTCTGGAAGTAGATGACATCGATGAATAGTCTCCATAAGCTTATCAATGTGGCACCAGCATGCCTTGGGGTGCATGGAAAACTCTTATCTTAAGATTTTGACCCAGTGCTTGTACTGGGGTAATAATATGATGTACTCTGTGATGGTTAACAGCTACCTGAACATCTTTGTTATTAGTTATCAGTTCATGCTTTACATCCCATTTAGATGCACCTTTTTTTATCAATGTGGTGTGTTCTCTTGCCTAATCATTTTACACTATCATCTTTGCCTATGTTTCTTTAGGCTATGCTTGTTTGCCTCGTTTGAGTTCAAACACTGTAGTATCTCTCCCAGCTATTTATATGGATAGTAACATCAATAATACTAGAAACAGTAAGGTTTTGTTCTGGAATGTTAGAGGCGTCAACTCCCAACAAAAATAGGATGCTATCAGAAATTAGATCAATGAGAGTGCCTGTCACATCCTATGTATTCAAGAAACCAAGTGGGAAAATTCTGATCATTTTTACATAAAAACTTTTTGTCCTAGAAACTTGGACAAATATGTCTTCTCTCCATCAACTGGAGCCTCTGGTAGACTGCTAACTGTTTGGAATAGCAGTATGTTTGATGGTGTCCTAATCCAGACAAGCCCCTATGCCCTCACAGTCAAACTGACATGTAGAGCAGATAATAGCAGCTTCTTTATCACTAATGTGTATGGACCCTGCCAGCCTGATTAGAAATTTGCTTTCATAATCTGGTTGATGAACCTGGACACATCAGAGTTTGAAAACTAGGTTCTTGGTGGTGACTTCAATTTGTACAGAAGCCCTGATGATAGAAACAAGCCTGGTGGTGACCTTGGGGAAATGAATATATTCAATGATTTTATAACAAACCTTGACCTCACTGAAATTCCATTTAATCGAAGAAACTTCACCTGGAGCAACATGCAAGATGATCCACTGCTTGTGAAAATAGACTGGGTCTTTACTTGCTCAGAATGGGCCACTTCATTTCCTGCCACCTTTGTGCAGCCCTTGGCTAGACCTATATCAGATCATGTCCCTTATGTTCTCCATATAGGCAACTGCATCCCAAAATCTAACATGTTTAGATTTGAAAATTATTGGCTTGACCATCCTGGATTCATGGAAACTGTAAGCATGCACTAGTCTAATGCTCCCTTCTATGCAAATGCTACTAAACACCTGTACACCAAACTGAAACAAGTCAGAATTGGACTCAGAAAGTGGAGCAAAAGTATCTCTAACCTCAACAAACTCATCTTCAATTGCAACTGGGTGCTCTGCCTTCTTGATGGGCTTGAGGAGCAAAGACCCTTGTCCAGACTTGAAGCATCTTTCAGAAAGATAGTCAAGAATCGTCTATCTGACCTCCAGGAGTCAAAAAGAAAATATTGGAAACAAAGGAACACAATTAGATGGGCTCAGATGGGTCATGAAAATACTCACTTTTTTCACATCATGGCAATATCTGCCCCCAAAAGAAACTTCATAGTTTCTCTGTCTAATCTAGATGACAATATCATCACTGATCATGAACAAAAGGCCAACCTGATATGGACTTCTTTTAGGGACAGAATGGGAGTAACTGAATTTAGTGGTATGCACTATGATTTAAGCAACATCCCGAAAAGCAATGATCTCTCAAAGCTCTCTCTGGATTTCACAATGGAGGAAATTGACTTTGTAATTAAAAGTCTGCCCAATGACCATGTAGCTGGACCTGATGGCTTCAATGGGATGTTCATCAAGAAATACTGGCCTATCATAAAGGAGGATTACACCAGACTCTTCATGGACTTCTGCAACTATAACATTGACCTAGCCAGCATCAACCCATCTATGATAGCCCTCATTCCCAAAAAGGATAATCCTGAGATAGTGGGGGATTTTAGACCCATCTCCCTCCTCAACTACTCCCTCAAGTGCATCACCCATATATTGTCCCAATATGTTATTCTATAATTAGTTCACCAGAATCAATATGGATTCATAAGAGGAAGGACAATCCAAGACTATTTAACCTAGTCCTTTCAATTCCTCCACCTATGCCAGCAGTCAAAGAAGGAAATAATGATCCTCAAACTTGATTTTGAGAAGGCTTTTGATAGGCTTGAGCATCAGTTCATCCTTGACATCCTGAAACACAAAGGGTTCCTAGAAAGATGGGTACAATGGGTCCAAAACCTTCTTGGAAGTGGCACCTCCTCAGTTATATTGAACAGCTGCCCTGGAAAATCATTCAAATGTAAAAGAGGAGTGAGGCAGGGAGACCCACTATCTCCTCTTCTTTTTGTCCTTGCAGCTGACCTCCTGTAGAGCATAATCAACCTTGCATAGAGAAATGGTGTATTGAAACACCTAATTAGTGATTCCTCTATCCAATAATACAGTATGTAGATGACACTCTCCCAATCCTCCCAGGTGATGCTACAACTCTTTTCAACCTCAAGGGATTACTCACAACCTTCTCTGACTCTTTTCAACGCTTTTTTTTATACAAGCAGTACCAAATTTGTTATCACGAGGGGATTACTCACAACCTTCTCTGACTCTTTTCAATCCTTTTTTTTATACAAGCAGTACCAAATTTGTTATCACGAGGAACGTACAGTGACTTTGCCATATTTTACACGAAAATTAGTACTATAAATAAGTTGAGAGGTATGCATGCCATGCACTTCTTTTGACGGACAGCAAGACAACCGGGAATAGCTATTTGTAGCAATTGAACAAGTGTCCGCCCACAAAGAAGCCAGCCAGCGATCCATGGGGCTCACCGCACGTCCATGCTTAGTTTTCTTGCCCCCGCCACCCATAAATACGCAGCGGCCACCTACAACATCGATCGCCACACACCTACAACATCCATCCATCCCTCTCCATCGAGACCTCAAGAAATAAACAAAGTTCTGCCAACTCTACGACTTGCTAGCTCACCGATGGCCTCCCTGTCCTCCTCCTTCCTGCTCGCGGCGGCGGCGTTGGCGGCACTGATTGCCGTCGGCTCGTGCGGCACTCCGATCATCCTCACGATCGGTGGGGACACTACCTCCACCAAACTATGCCTCGACGCCAACGTCGCTATCAAAGAGGTGTCGATCAAGCCGAAGGGCGCCACTGATTTCACGGCCGACCTCAAGGAGGTGGCACCCCAGACCTTTGTCATCGACAGCAAGGAGCCGATCGAGGGACCTATCTCCGTCCGCTGGGCTGCGAAGGCTGGTGGCTACCGTGTTGTCGATAATGTCATCCCTGCGGGCTTCAAGGCTGGCGAAGAATACAACACCAAGGAAACATTCTGAGTAATGGACAAATGTGCTCTTCTGCCGCATATTGATTATATTGACCTCTACAATTAACTTTTGAGAGAGACTGAGGGCACAAAACGAGCAAGCCAAAAGTATTCATTTTCTATTGTTATTTTGTGGTTGGCTACCACGAAATAAATTATGTTATATTCTCCCGTGTGTTGCTGTGGAGCTATATATGCACACAATTTACGACTTTGTTTATGTATGCAGAATAATATTGTCATCAGCCTTCATCTAGATGGTTGTGTACTTTGGTTTTCTAAACTTCTCATACATATATGGATATCAGAATCTATAAAGCATGTTTACTTTATGTAGCGTAGCATGTCATAATGGAAGTTGATTTTACACGTGTTCTTTGTAAACACAGATTGCTCATGGACCAGTCATGTTATCATATATAAACCAATTAATACATAATTTTAACCTCGTGAACCAGTCTTCTCATATGACTATCGCATTTTTGCATTGTCATTTTGTCAAGGAGTGTGCTCCAAGAAGCGACTAGGATTTCTAACGAACCAAATAAAAAAATCGAACCAACAAATAAAAAGAGCAAAGAACATTCCGTAGAAGGGTGGCATTCTTTGGAATATGAGTTAGTTTTGCTTTCGTAAAAAATTCTGCAGCAGTTTTGTCTTGGCTAAGTCAGGGCCCACGATTTCCATTTTCTTTTATCCATGTTTGCTAGTTCCTCGTTGTTTTTTTAAGAATTACATAATACAACACACACGCTCACAATTCGCACGCACTCCCCCTATGAGCACACGTACGTAGACCCTATCCATACGAGCATCTAACATTCATATATACTTCTTCCGTTCCATTTTAGGCCTTGTTTGGTTGTTGAGAATCCAATCCAAGAGCAGTCTTTCCCTTCCATCCCAGCCGTCTGTTCCATTTTAGGCCTTGTTCGGTTGTCGAGAATCCGATTCAGGATAGATGAATCAATCCAGGCCCCTGAATCGGGAATTTTAGTTTTCAGTAGCATACAGTAGCCCCTTTACACATTTCTAGTTTATTCTTGTGTAGCCTTGCTTAGTTGAGTAGCCCCACTGCTACCTCGACGGGGAGAAGGTCGCCCTGACATGCCTCAGTGCCGATAGGGGCGCACGACCTCGACCTCCACGGGCACCGTCACGACCTTCACAGGCGCCGCTGCGACACGATCCACAACCACGAACAAGGGATCGGCCAGGCTCCACCCTTCGCGGCGTAGCGACCGAGCTTCACCATGGAGACACAGCAAGGAGAAGGTCGCCCCGACCTTCACTATCGATCTCGATCTCGCTGAGGGCGGCGACCGCGCTGACAATGGGGGCCAAGCTCCACGGGATGGATGAGACCCTGGGATCGAGGCGAGATTCACTGCAACACCGTGGCGAGGAGAAGCTCACCCCGACCTGCCTCGACACCGACGTGGGTGGCCGCCGCCGGATGGCCGAGCTCCGCTGGATCCTTCGGCGACTGCAGGGGGCGTGACCTCTGTGTGTCGGCCGAGCTCCATGACAGCGACCTTCACCGGCCAAGCCCCACTGCGGGCGATGAAGCGACCGAGCTCCGCCGCCTTGATGGTGAAGGTCGAGCTCCGCCGCTCAAGGAGAAGATCGCTTGGGGGGGGGCAAGGTCCACCCAGACCGAGGGGGCGCGACCTCCACTGGCACGTCTTAGGCGGGCGACTCCTGCTGGCGCTGAGGGCCGACCTCCGCGGTGGATCGATGATGAAGGTGGCGACGGCATGCGAGTGTCGGGGATCAACCTCCGCTGCGGCTAGGGTCACGTGAGGGAATCACCTTGGCCTCCACTTGCACGAGATGGATCTGGGGGCTGCGTGGTGAAGCTCGGTTCCACTTGGGCCGCTGGAAGGCCGAACGAGCCAAGCGGACCTTCACCATGGCGGTGAGACAATGTGAAGGTCGCTCTGACCTTCACCAGCAGGTGGGAGCTTGGGTTGGCGAGATGGAGCTTCACGGCCCAACCCGGGTTGCCGTCGTGGAGGCCTAGCGGACCTTCACTATGCAACACATCGACGAGAAGGCCGTCGCGGACTTGGTGGGCCTCCAGGGAGGCCTAGGCGAATCAAGGCCTATTGAGGAGCGTTACGTAAGGCAGAAGAAGACGGAGATGCCCCCGAGGAGAAAAGACTTAGGGGTAGAATATTTGCGGAATGTTCCCTCGTGAGCTGAGGGTAAAGTTGTAATTGTGACATCTTGTCGATGAAACCTCGTCGGCAGTCTACTACGGGATACCCCGAGGTAGTAGATTGCAGTGAAGGGTGCACTAAGACCTACGATCCGGATGTGAGACACAAGACAAACACCGGGGTTTATCCAGGTTCAGGCCACTCGGAGGCGTAATACCCTACGTCCTGTGTCTCTGTTGCTATATTGATGACATATCAAAAGTTCATGTGTTCTAGAGGGTCCTTGCCCGCCTTATTGAAACGACCTCAATTTCCACAAAGGAAAATCCATAGAGTCGAAGTGTAATATGACCATTTAAATCACATTACCCGATAACAGTTGAATACCATAATCCATACATCGAACAAAAGAATGCAATAGAGAGGTTTATAATAACTTATTACATCACCACTTGGCGGAATCAGAGTTCATGCAGCATAAAAATAAAAGCTTGAGGTGCGGAAGCTATCATCTCCGATCCAACTTGAGTGTAGACATGAAACCCTCAATCGCTGTACTCCCCAGAAGAGTACTCACTCCTTGAACCTGAAACCAAATTTTCAGTACGATTTGTACTGGCCACTCCCACCCTATGCATTGCTTTGAGGTAATTGGATGCAAAAGAGGGATATATCAAAAGGAACCTATAAAGGATGGGGTTTCCTATGCAGCAATCAAGTATATAAGTAATTAATAGCAAGTTTATACACATTTCCATACCCACAACATCCATCACCATCCATCTCTGAAACATCATCCCAACTCCTCCAACACCATCTCAGACCCGTGTCGACAAGCCAACTCCCTCTCAGCTTGTCTCAGCGGCCCGCAGCCCTCAACCAGGCTCACGGCCGAAAATCACACTCAGGGGAAAGGTAGAACGCTCCACTCTCTAGTCCGGTGCATCCTCCTAAGGAAAGGTCCATAGCCAAAGAATTGGCATATGTATCGATCGATCAACCATACACTCTGCAGAGGTTTCACTAATCCACTAGATAACCATCATCGGTGTTGATCACCACGTAGGTAGAATTCCGGATGCCTACTACCATAGAACGATGCCATCCTACCTCTCAACCCTGGAACATCCTTAGAGTGGCTGATACTGTGAAGAGTCTATCTCATGATCCCATTCCTGCAGAGCATCATGATCGTCTCGAAAGGGTGTGAGACATCATCATGCTCCTACCTCCCTGACACACGCTCGCCTGATAGTAATGGCATCGATCTATCCAGCGATTCGGCCATCCCCCCCATGAGCAGCGAGTGGAAAGCAAGAGATTCCTAAGGTCCGAATACCAGCGCAGCAGTTCCTAAGTGTGACCAAGCCAAGATGTCTTCTCCTGGGTTGATCTTTAATGTGCTACCATGGCACCTTCGTCCCGGGCTCCACCCCTCAGAGGCTCACACCCAAAGACCACCATCGTACCACAGTTAGTCCGCCATAGACTGCTATTCATGGAAATGTCCAGACACATTCCTCGGCAAGACTCACTACAAAAGCTCATCGTAGATCCTGGCTCGATCGACTCAACCCTCACCCTACTCCTTGCCGTAAGCTCCACCCCAAACCCAGATACCGCATCATCAGCTCACAAGCTCATCTGACCCATCAACACACACACACCTCCAGCCTGGCACCCTCCAAGCCTTCCCAGGGTTCATCACATCGCATCAAAATATAAACGAGTGAAGTATATATATATAAATATAGCAGATAAGCAAGTGGCTAACATAACAGCGGGTACGCAAGTGATAGGTTACAATAAGGTAGGGCTCTTCAAGTAGTAATATACCATGCATACCTAGCACAGGAGAACCATTATATAGCAACAGAAATTAAAGCACTAGCCATAATACATTTGCCATGTGTAATGGGATCTACGAGGTTGGGTGAGATGTGGCACCTTCACTGACATAGCTGTCGAACTTCTCCTGGTAGTCATTGTCCTCGGACTTGTCCTCGCTCGAGCCTGTATCTGAGAATTAATGGTAGAGCTCCAAATAAAAGATCCAAATGCACTCAAACATAGCAAAAATAGGTATAGCTTGATTTATAGAAAATTTGGATATGTGGATCATAATTTTCTGAGCTCGTATGAATTAGTTATGATTTTCTAAAGATTTAACCAATTTCTAAAAAAGAAAACAGGCTAAATTATTCTGGTGCTGACACGTGGCAGCCTGTGATTGGTCCACGTGTCACGTGCGGTTCAAACAGAGACAGATCAGATGCTAACGTGGCAGGTGAACATGCTGACGTCAGCATTAACTGGGTCAACGGCCGTCTAACATGCGGGTCCAAGGTGATGTCACTACTGACATCATCAGTCAACGGTTAGCTGTCAACGGTCAACGGTCAACTGACAAGTGGGCCCCACTGGGCCATTAATGGGCCGTTAATGGGCCGAGTGGGCTGGATCTGGACCAGGCCCACCACGTGGCACACTCTGGTGTGGCCACGTCACCAGTCCAGATCTCACACGGGCTCTGTCTACAGCTCGGGTCCATGGTGCTCCGGTGCCTACTGGATCCACTGACAGCGTCTCTAGTTCACGTGTATCCTCAGGTCCATGCGGTCCACAGGCCGGTCCATGGTGCACCAGCTCACACTGGGTCCTTCTCGCAGCGTCTCGGGTTCATGTGGACCGTGTCCATTCGCTCTGGCTCAGTTCAATCCCCTTCCTCTGTCCCATGAGCCCGACGGCGACACTTGCCGACGATGGCAATCTTCAAATTGCCGGTGATGCAGCGGTCCTCCGGCTCCATCTTCTAGCACATCAGCTTCGGGACATCACGACGAGCTCGATAATGGTCTTCAAGGTAGCAGCTTGGCGTCTGGCGAGGCTGTCCACAGCGAGCGGTGGGTCGACGGCGATGGCGCACGGCTGCAGCTCGATGGGCCTCAAATCCAATCAAAGCAGGGTGCAGGGGTGCGATAGAGGTCACACAGCACCTCCCTGATGTGCCGGCGATGACCAAAATCCACAACAGAGTCCACGTGGGTAGCAACTCCCATGGAGGAGCTCCGACGAGGCCTCGGTGTGCGGCACGGTGCCCAGGGTGGGTCCATGGCCTCCATCTTCTCCTCGAGTTGACACAGCTTCTCTCGGTAGTGCTCCTCAGCGCCGAGGGTATCCACATGGTGGTCGGAGTCGGCAGGAAACAACGTCGAGGTGGCGGTGCTCTAGAGCGGCGGCGCGCTGGCATGGTGGTGCGTCGGCGGTCTCCCGGTGAAGCAAGCAGAGAACTAGTGTGCGCATGGTGTTCATCTCATCAAGGAGAGCACAGATTTGTGGTCAAAGGAGCCCGTGGCTTAGCGGAGCGGTGGTGAAATGGCCTCACTACCATGGTGCACGGGCACACTGGTGCGGCTTGGGTTCAAGCAGTTTAAACGAGCAAGCAAGCAAGCTTGTGTGTGCGCGCGTGAACAGGTAGTACATGGGCTTGGCCTCCGCGTCTCCGTGTGAGACGCCATGACCGAGAGGTAGCAGGTTAGGCCGGGGTTTTAGAAGAGAGGTTCATGACGATGCTCACTGACGCTTGCAGAGGATGGAGGTGCTGTACAAGTCTAGGCTCTGGCGTCCTTGTGGCAACAACTCACAGTTCAGCTCTGGCTCCGTGCTCCTGACGGCGTGGCAATGGCTCTGGCTTGGCAGCAACTCCGATGGGGCCTTCTTCCCCAACTACGGCGGCGGCAAAGCTCCTCCTCCTCCTCCTTCTTCTTCTTCTTCCCCGCCCCTCCTTCTCCTTCCTCCCCTTCTCCTCCAAATTGAGCAGGCTGGTGGTAAGTTGAGAACCACCGGAGTGGTGGCAATGGCTGGGAAGCCTTAGGGCACCGAGGCGTGGTTTTATAAGGGAGGTCGAGGTGGTAGGTGGCCGGCGGACGTTGATCGGGCGAGGAAGCTCGATCATGCGAATCGTGGAGGGCTCCAGGTCACCCGGTGGGGCGTGACTGGTCAGTGAGAGGGGGCTAGCAAGTGTTGGGTGAGCCTAAACATTACGGCTGCAGAGTTCACCATGGTGGAAGCACATGTGCGCGTGCGCGCGAGAGGAAGATGCCTGCGCCATGGGCATTCTTCTGCAGGTTGGTCGGTCCAGGTGGCAAGTTGGCGCACATCGATGAGGCGGAGGGCTGGATCGAGTGGCTGGGGTGGTTTGCTTAGGGGCGATACGGGGAGCAGCGCCTGACATCGGCGACGTCATGCACGATCGGCCGATGGGGGACCGTGGGGAAAGGTATGATAGGGTGACCCCATGCGTCAGCGACTCAGACGGCGACTTGATGTGGCACGGACAGCAGCTCCTTACTAGGCCATCGGGCTTGCTAGGCCGCCCGACGCGCGAGAGAAATAGAGGGAAAAGAGAGGGAGGTCGGGCTGGGCCGGTCGGTTGGTCTCATCCGAGAGGATTTTCCATTTCTTTTCCTTTTTCTTTTTCTGATTTTTCCAAATACTTTTATATATATACCTATATATATACTTATGTGATGTGCCAACTTTGAATAATAAAGTAGTGGACATACAAGGCCCTTATATGGGTTAGGGTACCATATCCCCAATATTTATTTATGAAACAAATAAATATTGTGGTTAGTTTTTATTTAGCAAGCACAAATCAAATAAGAGCCAAATCACATGTAATTTAAAATGCAACTTGATGCATGGACATGAGCTATGAGTTGCAAGATAAAGACATGTGACACTTGTGCAACATGTGTGGGGTTTATTTTTCTACATGACACTTCACCACTCAAGGTTTCTGAGGAAAAATTTTGTAGCTCGGATTTTTCGGGTTGTTACACTTATATAGTGGGGGGCAAGGTTACATATCTAGGGTTTCCCTATGTGGTCGATTACATTGAGCCGTATCCTTGGAGTACACAACTAGATCTAACTGACTAAGACTCCTCGCATGCCAAGTAGCCTTCAGGGCCCACGCGGCCTACCGACCTGGTCGGTAGCGGACCACGAGCTCCGTCTTGTCGTCCAGCCCACCGATCAGGATGATAATGGATTAGCCTTTGTCTTGTGGTCTAGGCCGTCTTGTACCGAGCAGCCCAAAGTCTAGCCGTAAGGGTATATGGGGTCTATACCCCTATAGCTAGTCCCCAAGCACCATGTATCTTGAGGGAATCGCCGTCTTGACCTGTATCGAGCAATGAAGATGTAGACCACGTAGTGCCTTGCAATGAAGATGCCAACCACATAGTGCCAAGCAGTGAAGACACCGACCACGTAGTGCCGAGCAGTGTTATCACCGACCACGTAGTGCCGAGCTGTGAAGACATCGACAATGTAGTGCCGAGCTGTGAAGACATCGACCATGTAGTGCCGAGCAGTGTTATCGCTGACCACATGGTACCAACCAGCACTGACGCTGATTAGTCAGCACCTTCCAGGCTTCTCCCGAGCACTTAAGTCTACTCCCGACCACAGCTCCTGTCAAGGAAGGTGATCAGTCGAAAGATGCATGGTGTTCCAAGAAAAAGAAAAATATTTCCACGTCCTGAGACATGGGCCCATGTTAACACGTGACATGAAGTATCACTGGGATGCTAACATGAACTGTCCACAGAGGTAGGGATACCAAACCAGGAACAAAAGATAAGCCTAAGTCACCGTGAGGTGATGTGGGCCCACGTAGTCCCCAAGCTCAATAGAAGATAGAATATGTTGTATTGACGTTTTAAGAAAAAACTCAACACAACACTGACTAGTCCGCAGTCAATGCCAATTGACGAGTTGATGCAAAATCCCAAGTACGAACCTACGGCCCTCTGCTTAGGAAAAAGAGCTCTGGCTCGAATGGGTCAAGGGACACCAAGAACGATTGTTTCGTAGACACCTCTGGGTGGCAAGTCGAATGCACAGTCCACATGCAAGTCCCAGATGAAGCAGGCTCGATCGGGTCAAGGAACACCGAGAACCGCTGATCCGTAGACACCTCTAGGTGGCAATGACAAATTGCTGAGCAGTATGAAGTCAAAAAAAGAGTCTATACGGTGCATAACACCTAGCCGAGTAATGATAGCAAGTCCCCGAGGAGCGTAAGGCCGAAGACGAGGTTGTGCAGTGTGGAACACCGAGCCATGTGACAATAACGACAAGTCCCCGAGGATCACGTGGTCAGGAACTAGGTATACAGTGCATAGCACCGAGTCGGACCAACTAGGCGGGTAAACACTGGGCAGCCCAACTGGTCAACGATGAAGTCCATGTGCCAGGTTGTGTGAAAAAACTGAATGAAGATCCTTGATCCAATCCCCGAGCGTATGAAGGTTTCCCGGGCATGATGCCCCAGAACGGACAATTGTATGGCTTGAGGTCTTTGAAATCCAACCCTAGCTCCTTGAATGCTGGGAGGAACAGGATGTTCAGGGAGCTGCCACCGTCGATGAGGACCTTCTCGAACCGGACACCGTCTATCACTGGGTCAAGGACCAGTGGAAAACGACCAGCATTAGGGATTTTGGCCCACATATCGTTGCAGCTGAACGTTATGGGCTGCTCAAACCAGGCGGGGACCTTCACATCTGCAACAGAACCATCAGCCTCCAAGATAGCCACAATGGCTCATGTCAGCAGCTTCTTCTCGCGGGCGTTCTCTAGCCCGACTTTGCCACCAAAGATGATGGCAGTGACGTTCTTCACGGGATCCCTGTAGGCATGCCGTGGGTTGGCGTCTTGAGCTTCTTCTTCGTCGACATCTTCTTGCTGGGTGGGATTTTTTCCCTTGGCTTTGGGGGCCAGACGCGGCTTCTGGTTGGCCATCCTATCCAGCGCCTCCTTCAGGACTCTGCACTCTCCCAGTGTGTGGCCCTTGCTAGGATGACGGGGGCAGTCCTAACTAAGGACCTTGTCGACTTCGTCGGCCCCAATGGCCAGTGGGCCTAATTCGCGGTATGGGCCGATGTACTGTAGCAGGGGGGGCATTGGGGCCGAGGCTGTAGCAGCCGGTACTGTAGCAGTCTGTACTGTAGCACCGAATGGGACCAGGCCTGTTTCGAGTACTGTTCACCGGTACTGTTTTAGAGTTACCGGTACAATTTGGAGTTACCGGTACTGTAGCATGGGGACTGTTCACCGGTTACTGTAGCATTGCGAAACACTGTAGCAACCTGGGTTTAGTACCATACCATGAACTCTGAGGTCGCCCAGCCAGCTTAAATACCAGGGCCAAGGACGCGTATTAACCTTCGGTTAACCATTTTGAACGAAGCGAGGACGAAAGTTTAAGTAGGTTTTTACGCAGGTGGGACCCGCTCCTTGGTAGAGTGGGCCTGGGCCGTGTGCTGGGACTGGGTTGTTACATCCGTCCTCTTCTGGCCCTTTACCGCGTTGACAAAGGGCTCATTGTGGTTATGCCGACCACCGTTGTAGCCGTCCTGACCACGTCGCTTGAACGGTCAATCATCACCATGGTGGTCGGGCTCGCGGTTGTCCCGACGGTTGCGGTGATCATTCCGCCGATCTTGCCGGCGGTCGTGGTCGTCATCGCGGTGGTAGTTGTGGTTTGGGGGAATGGGGTCCCTCTCGTACAGCCTATTGTCAAGATGAGCAAACTTGTGGGCAGTAGAGTGGAGATCTTCCATGGTTCTCGGTCACTCGAGGAGCAACTCCTTCTTGTGGTCCAGGCCGCGTGGTTGAACCAAGCCGGTGACGAAAAGGTCGATCACTTCTGTTAGGGTGACGTCGATCACATGGTTCCACGCATTGGAGAACCGCCGGATGTACTATCACAGCGATTCCCTTGGACGATGTTGGACTTGCGCCAAAGTGTACTTGGTATTCGGCTGTACGCAGGTGGGCTTGAAGTTGTCGATGAACATCTGCCTGAGCTGGGGCCGGCTATGGATGTTGCCGGCGTGCTGACGGAGCAGCCAGGAGGTAGCGACGTTACCAGGAGATAGTTTACCATGATGTACTGGTCGCCTCCTGCTGCGTGGACCGCTACTTCGTACAGCATGATCCAGTGCTCAAGATCATCTTGCCCATCGTACATCTTGACGTCTCCGATCCGGTAGTTCTTTGGCTAGAGGACGGCCTTAAGTTCCTTCAAGAATGGGGCTGGTCCGTACAGGTGTCGCCGAGCACGGTACCATTCGTCAAGGTGAACACAGAGGTCACCATCTTGGGGCTACTCAACTTCCTGCTTGCACTCAACACGTCAATTGGCCTGCTGCCTGTTGGCGCGCAGGCGATTGCCGCGTTGGAGCTCGTTATTGCACAGCACCTCTCATGGAGTGTCGTCGGCGTCGGTCCACCGGGGCTGCTCGAACAAAGGGCCTCCATGATTGGACTCATTGTCGATGCCACTTTCTGTGGGTTGGCGGCGATGGCTATGCCGGGACCGTCGCAACTGATGCGATGTGGTCAGCGATCCGGCAGAGCGGAGCTAAACCACCTGCACTTCGACGGTGATCAGAAAGTCCAAATTGCTTTGACCCCGAGTGCGTCGGGGGAAGATTGTTGAGCCAATCCATGACCAAAGCGATGTTGGCAGTGGGAGTCTCATGGACAATCTGGTTTCTAATGATGTTGAATTCGCCATTGAGCTTGTGTTGAAGGCGACGTGGCGGGGGTCTGCCCCATTGCCCCCGTTGCCTCCATTGTTGACGACGTTCGTGTCTTGTGCCTCTTGGAGGCGTCGACGCTCTTGATCATTGTTGCGGTCTTCCCTTGCTTGCCTCTCCTAGTCTGCTTCATTTGGAATGGGAGGTTCATCCATGCTTACGACGAATATCGCACCGTTGAAACCAGGCGGCGTCCTCAGGGTGCCTGGTATCGTGTCGGTAGAACGGGCTGGGTCATCCAGTGTGGTCACATCTGTCTCCTCGATGTTTTCTTGACTTTGGGCCTCAAGACACTCTTCGTCGGAGAGGAGGTACTCGGTAAGATCGAAGGAAATGGAGGGCGTCCCGTTGAGCCAAGAGGGAGAGTCAGACACGACGTTGTCTTCGGGGACCATCGCGCCCGATCTGGAAGGATTCTGCTGTAAAGACACCATGATGATCATGGGCCTTGGATCTTTTGGGACCAGAACTAGGCTGGGATCTAGGTCCAGCAAGTAATCGCCACGTCACTGGGGAGCATCCTGCAGGTTCCTTGCATAGGACACGGTTGCATTGCTCAACTGGTGCTAGAAGACGGGTGCACGGCTCTAGTCAGGGGTGATGGGATCTGTTTGCCCTGGGGCGGGTTGCACCTACCGCGCCTGGTGCTGCTACCTCCACTCTGCTCGGGCCTGTCGAGTAGCGTGGGTAAGCGCTTGCTGGTGCTGATGCACATCGATGAACTCGTCCAGCCTAAATGGAGGTGGAGCACGGGCAACGACCAGAGTTGGATCTGGTCGGCGTGGGTGTCGAGATTGATTGTGCGCAGGGCGCTGCTGGCGGTGCCCCTAGTCGGGAGCAGGTTGTTGTTGACGGTGCTCCACCACAGTAGGGGCCTGCCCCGGCGAGCGGCCGGTGGCCCTCCTCTGTGGTTGGTGTATGGTGCTCGGGCCAGAGATAGATTTGGATCTGGTCGACGTGGGCCACTAGCTTGGCTCGTACGTCCTTGGTGGTGCCGAGCGTTGCCATCTTGATGGACCATGGGAAGATTTGGATCTGCGTGACGTGGCTGGTCAGGATGATTGCATTGGCATGGTCGGACAGGGGTGAAGTTCAAGTACTCTTGACGGAGCTGCCCGGGAGCGAACTCCATGTACTCAAGGAGCTTAGCCAGACCTGCCCCGTGTCGGTCGATCACGTCAATCAGGCCGAAGTTGTCGATGTGCCTCCTCTGGTAGTGAGGAAGCTGCCAGTTCGCCGCTGGCGTGGCCATCGTCTCTGCCCTCATCATGGGCGGCTTGAACGACCCCGGGGGTGGCCCCGAGATCTGAGTTGTCAGAGAAGTGGTCGGTGCGGTCGGTGCTAGGGCCAACTGTGTCACAGCCGGAGCTGGGACCGGCCGCGCTGCTCTCACGAACTTGAGGACGTCATAACGCCGGTGGTCCACGTGAGTGAACCGATGGTGATGGAGACGCCTGCCTTGAAGTCCCTGGAAGCCGGGAACGAAACCATCTGGATCGCCTACAGATCAGATCACGCACCCCCTACCTGGCGCACCACTATCGATGAAACCTCATTGGCAATCTACCACGGGATATCCCGAGGTAGTAGATTACGGTGAAGGGCGCGCTAAGACCTACGATCCAGATGTGAGACACAAGACGAACACCAGGGTTTATCCATGTTCAGACTGCTCGGAGGCGTAATACCCTATGTCATGCATCTTTGTTGCTGTATTGATGAGATATCAAAAGTTCATGTGTTCTAGGGGCGTCCTTGCCCGTCTTATATAGTGGGGGGGCAAGGTTACATATCTAGGGTTTCCCTATGTTGTCGGTTATATTGAGTCGTATCCTTGGAGTACACGACTAGATCTAACCGACTAAAACTCCTTGCATGCCAATTAGCCTTCAGGGCCCGCGTGGCCCACCGACCTGGTCGGTAGCGGACCATGGGCTCCGTCTTATTGTCCATCCCACCAATCAAGATGATGATGGATCAGCCTTGAACGTATGCACGCACGCCGGCAGCCGCCGGACCGCCTCCCCATCTCGCACGATGTTTATGCACACCGCGCAGTGCTCCGCCGGCACCGCAACCGCCTTGATCCGGCGGTATTCGAACACCGGGATGGCGCCTAACTCCGCTTGACTGAGGCCGCCGTTGGCCTGCCCCACTGCCACCGGCACGACGGCGACCCGCAGCGGGCCGACGGAGGAATCCATCGGGAGCAGCGACAGCGGCAGCGCCGCAGCCTTGAGGTAGCAGCACGTGATCCAGCACCCGGCCACCAGGAACGCGGCCGTGGCGACGGAGCCCCAGACGTAGCCGCCGAAGACGTAGAGCGCCACGGACACCGCGATGGCAGCCGACCACAGCAGGAAGAGCTTCACGTAGCAGTCGGACCACGTCGTGGTCGGGTCTGCCCGGACCAGGACGATTTCCCACGCGCCGTTGCTGCGGCGAGCTGCTTCGCCGTCCATGGAAGGCCGCCGTGCAGCCGGTAGCTAGCTTAATTATCTGTGTTATTATTACAGGTGGCTAATGGTGGTTGGGCAGTTGTTTGAGCATGTCTGTACGTGCGTATATATAGTATGTTTGACAAGACTGCAACAAGCCCATAATCTATGTTATATGATCAATAATTGTTGGGTAGGAAATGCTTAAAGTTATGTGGTCAATTGTATTAGAGAAACAAGATATATAGAGATGTTGATGCAAAATTATATCTGCAAACACACCGGGCTAATACCC
>CM041646.1:37408286-37433297 GCA_023333625.1 Bothriochloa decipiens
TGCAAGGTCGAGAGCAAGGCGTCCGAACGCCCCAACTCCACCTTTCACTCCTCACACCAGCTTGTATTTTCTCCTGTACTAGCACTTCGATGCAAGATAACACGAATCATCCCCCCCCCGCTGGACGTAGGGCCTTCTTTGCCCGAACCAGGATAAATTATTGTGTCCTTCTTGCATCACCCACCGGATTAGGGAGCACGCAAATACAATATTACTCATTGGTGTTAACCCCTCGAGGGTCAGAACACCGACAGTTGGCGCGCCAGGTAGGGGAACCGCGTGTCACTAACGATTTCCCGCCATTTTTCCGGATGGGCGATTTCGTTTCACCACTTCCGCACACTACGGTGATCTGGTTCGGGAGCCTGGAGTTCATGACCCTCGGCCAGGGCTACGACATGACCCTGCTCTCGATCAGTGACCCGAACGGAGGTCGCGGTGCACCCCCACGTTCATGGGGAGCCGCTCGCCAGTCTCATGACCACGCTTCCACATCCAGAAGGAGGCACGGTCGGCGCCGTCATCGCCGTCAACCCGAGTCGAGAAGGGTCCCCGCCGCTTTCTCCACGCCCCAGATCGGAGATGAGAAACCTCTTGTTGAGGGCGTATCTGACCCGAGTTTAGAGGCAGAGGGCAAACCAGCAGGATCCCGGCACAACCTTGACTCCGCTCTCACCGTGCGCTCGTCGGGGAAGTGCGACGAAACCCCCGCTCGATCAAGCTCGCTTCCGCACGGGCTGTTCGAGCGTCGTCGGTGGTCTTCGACCGACTCCAACAATCCCAAGACGACGGCTATGACAGCAACCCACTCCGACACGAGCGCGTTGGAGGACCGCCCAGACACCCTTCTCCGCGCGATGACGGACGTGGGGACTGTCACACCGGCCTCCGAGGGTTTGGCTTTCGCAAGAGCGCCCGGCCCCCGGAGGTACACCGTCGGCACACTCTGACGGCGGCTGCAGGAAGAGGCGCGGGGGCAATTCCCCGTCTTCTACTGCGGCGACCCTGACTCTGACTCTGATCACTGGGATCCTACCCGAGAGTGCCTCCACATCGATGGTGGCGTCGACTCTGATCAGGAAACCATTGATCCAGCGGCCGCGGCGTCTACCGCCGTGGTGAGAGACGCTCCCCCCAGAGCAGAGGACCAACAACCAGATGCACCCCGAGAAGCGTGCCCTCGTCCTGGCGAGCAGGACGCGCAGATGGCACAGATTCGGGAGTTGCAGGCGAAGCTTGCCGACGAGCAGGAACGCTTGCGCTTACTCGAGCTGACCCTCGAACAAGAGCGGCGACCGCTCGGCGGTAGAGCCCGAGCCAGGGCCCGAGAGGTCAATCGGCAGATCATCGAGGAAGGAGTACTCGAGCAACCCGTCCACCGTTATCCCCGAGCAAGCCAGAACGTTGTTGCGGCGGCTATGCTCCTCCGCAATATGCCCGCACCGTCCAACTCGCAAGCTCGGCGGATACAACGCGAGGTCGAGGGTCTCCTCCAAGTTGCTGCTGCCCAACAAGCCGAGAGCTCAGCCTCGAGGCGTCGAGGAGCTGCCTCCAAGCCTCAGGTCGAGCCCTCCCGGCCAGAGAGGGAAGGCTCGGTCGATCAGGGGGCGGCCCCCCGACAGAAGAAGAACCCGGCCCGAGAGCCTATCAACGATGACCGCGCTCCCCGTGACGCGCGCCTCGACATTGTCGAGAACCGCAGACGCAAGCACGGGGATGCCGAGGATCGAGGGTACAGCGCCCATCGAGGAGGGCGTTACGACAGCGAAGAAGACCAACAGGCCCCAGAGCCACCGGGCCCCCGGGTCTTCAGCAGGAGGATCCGCTGCGCCCAGCTGCCCGACAAGTTTCGACCCCCCACGAGCCTCGTCAAATATAACGGCGAAACCAATCCCGAGCTCTGGCTAGCCGACTTCCGGTTGGCTTGTCAGGCGGGCGGGGCGCGCGACGATCACGCCATCATACGTCACCTTCCCCTGTTCCTGTCCGACACCGCGCGTAGGTGGCTCGAGGAGCTTCCCCCCGTCCAGATTCTCACTTGGACCAACCTCGTCCGTATCTTCGAGGGGAACTTCAAAGGTACCTACGTGCGTCCTGGAAACTCCTGGGAACTGCGCAACTACAAGCAAAAGCCAGGGGAGTCTCTCCGCGACTTTGCTCGACGATTCTCCAAGCTCCGCACCGAGCTGCCCCACATCTCCGACCTCGACGTCGTTCTAGCGTTTGTTGCGGGTACAACCTGTAAGGACCTAGTTCGCGAGTTAGGGCGTAACCGCCCCGACACCGTCGACGAGCTTATGGATGTGGTCGCCAACTACGCGGCTGGCGAAGAGGCCGTCGGTGCCTTCTTCAGCGACGTGAAGGACAAGGGAAAAACGCCGGTAGCCGACAACACTGGAGGCTCGAGCAAAGGGTCGAAGAGAAATAACAAGAAGAAGAAAAATCAACAAGGCAAGCGGGAGGCTGCGGAAGATGATCTCGCCGCTGCAACCGAACGCAAAAGACCTCGAGGTCCCCCCGTGCCCCCCGAGGGCGCCATCTTCGACAAGATGCTTGAGGAGCCCTGTCCTTACCATAAGGACAGGGCAAGGCACAAGCTTAAGGACTGCCGCATGCTTCGAAGGCACTTCGAGCAAGTGGGTGTGAAGAAAGGTGACGACAAGAAAGACCAAGGCGGCGGTGAGGGAGACAACGGGGAAGACGCAAAATTCCCCGAAGTCTATGACTGCTACATGATCTACGGGGGTCCCTCGACCCAGCTCACGCCCTGACAGCGTAAGCGGGAGAGTCGAGAGGTCTTCTCCGCTCGTGTCACGACGCCTCACTACCTCGACTGGTCTGATGCACCCATCACGTTCGACCACGATGACCACCCGGATCGAGTCCCCAACCCCGGGGCCTATCCGCTCGTCGTCGACCCGATCATCATCAACACCCGCCTCTCGAAGGTCCTCATGGACGGCGGCAGCAGCCTAAATGTCATCTACCTCGAGACCCTCGACCTCTTGGGGGTCAGGAGGCACCAACTCCGACCCAGTGCCGGGGGGTTCCATGGCGTCGTGCCAGGGAAAAAGGCTTTCCCCATCGGCCGTATCGAACTCCCTGTCTGTTTTGGCACCCCTGCCAACTTCAGGAAAGAGACCCTCACCTTCGAGGTGGTCAGGTTTCACGGAACGTATCACGCCATCATCGGCCGACCGGGCTACGCGCAGTTCATGGCGATCTCGAACTACACCTACCTCAAGCTCAAGATGCCAGGACCCAAAGGCGTCATCACTGTTGCCTCCTCCTACGAGCACGCGTACGACTGCGATGTCGAATGCATCGAATATGGGGAGGCCGTCGAGCAAAACGCCATGATAGCCGCGACCCTCGAGCACCTCGCCGACGAGATGCCAGATCCCAAGCGACACGCCGGCAACTTCGAGCCAGCACAAGACACCAAGAAAGTCCCCCTCGACCCGAGCTGCCCATGCGAGAAGGTGCTAACGATCAGCGCCGACCTCGAGGACAAATAGGAAGTCGTGCTCGTCGACTTTCTCCACGCAAACGCCGATATGTTTGCGTGGAGTCCTTCGGATATGCCGGGCATACCGAGGGAAGTCGCCGAGCACGCCTTGGAAATCCGGGCCGAGTCTAGACCGATGAAGCAACGCCTGCGCTGCTTCGACGAGGAGAAGCGCAGGATCATCGGCGAGGAGGTACACAAGCTTTTGGCGGCTGGATTCATCAAGGAAGTTCATCACCCCAATGGTTAGCTAATCCCGTGTTAGTTAAGAAAAAGAATGGAAAGATGCGGATGTGTATTGACTATAGTAGTTTAAACAAAGCATGTCCCAAAGTTCCATTTCCTTTACCACGCATTGATCAAATTGTCGACTCTACCGCGGGGTGTGAAACCCTCTCATTCCTCGATGCTTACTCCGGCTATCACCAAATTAAGATGAAAGAGTCCGACCAGCTCGCGACTTCCTTCATCACACCTTTTGGCATGTACTGCTACGTGACAATGCCCTTCGGCCTTTGAAACGCCGGGGCAACGTATCAGCGGTGTATGCTCCATGTCTTCGGTGAACACATAGGCGACACGGTCGAAGCCTACGTCGATGACATCGTGGTCAAGTCCAAAAGAGCGGACAACCTCATCTGAGACCTCGAAATCGCGTTCGGGTGCCTTCGAGCCAAAAACATAAAACTCAATCCCGACAAATGTGTTTTCGGAGTGCCTCGGGGCATGCTCCTCGGATACATCATCTCCCAACGCGGGATCGAGGCCAACCCCGATAAGGTGGCGGCCATCACGCGAATGGGGCCGATTCGGGATCTCAAGGGCGTGCAGAGGGTCACGGGCTGTCTCGCGGCCCTCAGCCGCTTCATCTCACGTTTAGGGGAGAAGGCCATGCCTCTGTACCATCTCTTGAAAAAATCTGAGCGATTTACGTGGACCGCGGAGGCCGAGGGGGCCCTCGACGAACTCAAAGCCAAGCTAACGTCCACTCCAATCCTCGTCCCTCCTCGACCAGCAACGGCGACTGAACCGCCTGAGCCCCTCCTCCTCTATGTCGCCACAACCACCCAGGTGGTCAGCGCGGCCATAGTGGTGGAGAGGCAAGAGGAAGGACGCACCTTGCTAGTCCAGCGGCCGGTTTACTTCGTCAGCGAGGTGCTTTCGGAAACGAAAATCCGCTACCCACAGGTGCAGAAGCTGCTCTACGCCATCGTCCTTACGCGTCGCAAGCTCCAACATTACTTCCTCGACCACCCGGTTATTGTGGTATCCTCGTTCCCCTTGGGGGAGATCATCCATAACCGGGAGGCCGCTGGAAGGATTACCAAGTGCTGGCAGATTTCGTCGCCGAGTGGACCGACGCTCAGTTGCCACCAGTCCAAATTCAAGCCGAGCTGTGGACGATGTACTTCGACGGGTCGCTCATGAAGACAGGAGCAGGCGCGGGCTTGCTCTTCATTTCACCCCTCGGAGTCCACATGCGCTACGTCATTCGCAGCCACTTTGCCGCTTCTAACAACGTCGCGGAGTACGAGGCACTTGTCACCGGATTATGAATCGCCCTTGAACTCGGGGTCCGACGCCTTGACGTTCGAGGCGACTCGCAGCTAATCATCGACCAAGTGATGAAGGCCTCGAGCTGCCACGACGCCAAGATGGAAGCATACTGCAACGAAGTGCGCAAGTTGGAAGACAAATTCCACGGCCTCGAGCTTAGTCATATCGCTCGACGATACAACGAAGCCGCGGATGAGCTCACGAAAATCGCATCGACTTGAGGTACGGTCCCTCCGGACGTGTTCTCGAGGGACCTCTTCGAGCCCTCCGTCGATTTGGGCTCGGGGGCTGGCTCTACGCCCTCGAAGCTCCACCCCATGACCTCAATCGGGGCCCCCTCGATCGGGGCCCAGGTTATGGGGATCCAGGAGACATCTCCTCCGTCGAACCCGCCACCGGATTGGCGAGCCCCTTTTCTCAACTGCCTCATTCAGGGAGAACTTCCTGAGGACCAGACCGAAGCTCGACGGATCGCGCGACGGGCCAAGTCCTACGTCATCTACGGTGACGGCAAGGAACTCTATAGGCGAAGCCCTTCGGGCGTTCTTCAGCGCTGCATTACCATCGAGGAAGGCAGGAGGCTCCTCGAGGACATACACTCGGGAGCCTGCGGCCACCACGCAGCACCAAGGACCCTCGTAGGCAATGCTTTTCGACAGGGTTTCTACTGGCCGACCGCCGTTTTCGACGCCACGAACATCGTCCGCTCGTGCAAAGGGTGTCAATTCTACACCAAGCAGACGCACCTCCTAGCTCTCGCCCTACAAATGATCCCCATCACCTGGCCGTTTGCGGTCTGGGGGCTCGATCTTGTGGGGCCTCTCAAAAGGACAACCAAAGGGTACACGCACCTGCTCGTTGCCGTCGATAAGTTTACCAAATGGATCGAGGCCTGGCCCATCAGCAACATCCGCTCCGAACGGGCGGTCGAGTTCTTCACCGACATCATCCATTGCTTCGGGGTCCCGAACGTCATCATCACCGAAAACGGCACGCAGTTCACCGGCAAGAAGTTCTTGGATTTTTGCGATCGCCATCACATCCGTGTGAATTGGTCCGCGGTTGCACACCCTCGAACTAATGGCCAGGTCGAGCGCGCCAATGGCATGATTTTGCAGGGCCTCAAGCCAAGGATCCTCAAACGCCTCAGCAAGCACGGAAAAAAATGGGCTGCGGAGTTGCCATCGGTCCTATGGAGCTTAAGGACAACACCTAGTCGAGCCACCGGGTTCACCCCATTCTTCTTGGTCTATGGGTCCGAGGCCGTCCTCCCCACTGACCTCGAGTATGGTTCCCCTCGACTAAAGGCGTACAACGAGCAAACCAACGAAGAAGCCCTCGCAAACGCCATCGACCAGGTCGAGGAGGCTCGAGACATGGCGCTGCTTCACTCCGCGAGGTATCAGCAAAAACTTCGACGCTACCACGACAAGCACGTGCGCCCGAGGGACCTCCAAGTTAGAGACCTCGTCCTACGTCGACGGCAGAGCAACAAAGGATGTCACAAGCTGACGCCACCATGGGAAGGTCCATTCGCCATAGCTGAGGTGCTAAAGCCCGGGACGTACAAGCTCGCTAACGACAAAGGCGAAATCCTCACCAATGCGTGGAACATCGAACAGCTACGTCGTTTCTACCCTTAGGGCACCAGTGCCCTTGTACATTCTCGCATGTCTTGTACATTTTCGCATGACAAATATAAAGACTACTTTCGATTATAAGTTCAAACTCGTTATTGTACATGCAAGAGGTAGCCCCGACCCTGTCTCACCAGAGTCGAGCCTCCCTCGGGGGCTAACGGGGGGGAACCCCCTAAGTTCCTAAAAATACGAACGATTTTTTTTGCACGCCCCCTCTTTTTGCTTCCCAACTAAGTTGACAACGCCTCGGACTCCCTAGGGGTCGAGGGCTGTTGAGCCGGAGCTCTCCTACGCTTCCGGGCTACGGTACCTCCACTCGCTCCCCCCTCGAGGGATACGAGTTCACGTCGAACGCTCAGTCGGAAAGCAAAAGTGAGGCGAGCAGAACTCGAGCGCTTCTTCTTTCTCACACCTCGATACGCTTCGCGACTAAGTAGAAAGCGCATCGAACTCCCTTGGGGTCGAGAGCTGTCGAGCCAGAGCTCTCCTACGCCTCCGGGCTACGGTACCTCCACTCGCTCCCCCCTCGAGGGATACGGGCTTTCGTCAAAAACTTAGTCAAAAAAGCAAAGTCTAGGTGAAAAGAAAGCAGAAAAGGTTCGAAAGTAAAAGGACGCATCACATTACGATAGATGTATTAATGTCCAAAAAGGGCTTTCGAAGCCACAATTGAATATAAATTACAAAAAAGTAATTCATTACATGGGCACCCTCGCCCAGTCTTGCCCTACAGGCTTGCCCTGTCACCGCCCTCCTCGACGTGGTACCCTCCATCCACGGGGGGGAGGACTTCGCCCTCGAATAACTTCGCCAGCTCTCCCCCCGGCCTCTCGGCGTCGTTGATGAGCCCTCGGCAGTGCTCCTCATTCTCGGCGTCGGACTTCGAGATGTCAGGAACAAAGCCTTGGGCCACCACATTCATATCAAAAACGAAGCCGGAGGAGACCACCGCAAGCGCCCGCTTCACGCCAGTGTGAAGCGCCTCCCGCACGCGATCGCGAAGGGTGGCGTCGAGGTAGTAGATCCGGTCCACGAGCGCGGCACCGGGGATGTCTTCTTCGGCACCCTCGACAGGCCCAACCTCCCAGAGGGCGCAGAGCCCGTCGAGGGCAACCCGGAGCCGACCAAGAAGCGCCCCCTCCGCCGCAAGGCTCTCCAGCAGCGCCTTGGCGGCGGCCTGGGTCGCAAGCAGCTCGAACTCGATGCCTGAAACACAAAGCAAGAATTTGATAAACCATACGGAAAGAACAAAGATTAAAAACCCTTTGAGGAACTCACCAGCACAGCGAGTCTCGAGGGCATTGCGATCCCCTAGCACGGCATCGCGCTCCCCCCGAGCCTCGTCCCGCTCCCGCTGGGCCTCTTTGAAGGCTCGGGTCACCTCCGTCTTCTTGAAGCGGAGGGTCTCGAGGGCGCCACCAGCTAGGATGATGGCCTGCTCCTTGTCTTGGAGGGTGGCCTTCATTGCCCCGAGCTAGGTTTCCAGGTCGGCGGCACGGCTCTTCTCCTCCTGGACCAAGGCGGAAAGGGCGTTGCGTGTGGCGGAGACTTCAGCGAAGCTGGCCTCGAGCGAGCGGATGCGCTCCACGAAGCTCTGAGCCTCCGCCATGAGCAGCTCGATGCGCTCCTGGGCTCGGACACTCTCGACCCTGGCCTTCTCTGATTCGGCCCTTGCCGCGTCAGCCTCCTCCCTGGCACGCTCGAGCTCCACCTCGAGGCGGGCGGCTTCCCCTCGAGCGGTGTCGGAGTCCGCCTTCGCCCGGGCGGCCTCCTCTTTGGCCTTGGCGGCCTCCTCCCTCGTCTGCTTCAGCTCCTCCTCGAGCTCGGCCACCCTGCTCTGCGTAGAGCGGCCGGCCTCGAATTGGCGAAGCACTTCCTCCCGGCTGTTGTGCGTTTTGTGAAGGAAGACTGACTTGGAGTAGGACCGCCTCCGCACCACCTGGGGATAGGAAATCGAGGGTTAAGGCATCCCATACGAAAGAACTTAAAAAGCTACATATGGCCTAACACAGCGACTCACCGCGAGGTTCCGGTCAAGGCCTTCGGCGAGCTCGGCGCCCAGTTTCAGCAAGTGCCGCAGCCACGCTCGGGACCGCTCGGCCTCCTCCCGGCACTCGACCTCCGCCGGGTCGTTCATCTCGATCCCCGGAGCGCTGGAATCGCCGAGTTCCCAGAGCACGATGCGCTCCTTGCCCCAATGCGGAAGGACCATCTTGACCTTGGCTCGCGCCAAGGACTCGATCTCCTCCACCACATCGCCCGGAACGCCGTAGCCCACGGCCAACTCCCCCGGGATGCGGAACTCTGACGCGGCGTGGGCACTCCTCAGCCCGGGGTCGGACGTCGACCTCCTCAGCACGCCGACAGCCGCCGTCTCCTCCGGCTGCTCCGTCGACGGTTGCGGCGCCTGATCCGGTGCTGCTTACGGCGCCGTCGAAAGCAGTGAAGGTGTGGAGGCCGTCGCTTCACCCAGTGTGGCGCCGGTGGGACCACCGTCGGCGTGTCTTCTACCGGGCTCGGTACCAAGGCATCCTCCGGTTGCGCCCCCGGCAGCCGCGGGACCGTCGACGCTTTCGACGCCGTTTCTTGTTCGGACAGCAACTCGTCCAAAGTAATCACGGACACCCATTGTTTGGGCAGTCCGGAAGTCGCTTCTGCCTCAGACGTCTCGGGCGGCTGCTGCGCCTGCTGATGCTGGGGCTGGTCCCCAGTTTTCTCCTCCTCCTGCTGCGGCCGTGGCAGCTCTGCTTCTTGCAGGGCCCCCTGCTCCTGCTCCCTCCGGGCCTCGAGCTCGCGCAGCCCCGCCGGCCAGGGCCGCCGCTCTCCCGTCGAGGGGGGAAGGGTCGAGGTCTCCTCACCCTCGAGGTCCACGACGACGACCTCCTCTCCCGGCTCGTGGCCCTCGGGGGCTCCCGCCTTGGGTGCGGGGATCGAAGCCTCCGGACCACCAGGAACGGAAGCCCCCGACGTCGGGGCGCCGCCTCCTGGTGCCGGGTCGAGCTCGAGGGCCGCAGGCGGTGACGTCAAGGAGGCGCTCCCTCCCTCATGCGTCCTCCCAGGCACGGAGTCGCCACCCGCTGCGGCCCCCGGGACGCTCGACCCTGCAGCAGGAGTGGAACCCGTCAGCCTACCGCGCGCCATAGCACCAAGGGCGGAGGACAACCACTTGGCTTCCCACGGGGCCAAGGGCCTCGACGACGCACCTGTAGCCGAGGCCTCCATCTTCGTGGCTGCATCCATCTTGAGCCGCTTGGCCGGCGTGAGAGACGCCTCCTCGATCTGGCGCTTGGGCCTGAATGGAAAGCAGAACGGCAAAAAGTTTATTAAAGCGCACAAAGACGACACAACGAAAACAAAACGATTCAACGGCACTTACCCAAAGGGTATAGAGGCCTTTCGGACACCCCTCGAACTGCCCGCAGATTTTGAGACCCCTCCCGAAGCCGAGCTCTTCACAGGGCTGGGGCTGCTCGGGGCCGTCGATGGGGTCGCCGCGCTTCCTTGCTTCGACGGGGCCTCCTGGGCGCGCCTCTGCTCCGCGCGCGCCGACGACCGGGACCGGGTCTCCCGGATCGAAGTGGGTGGGCTCCCGCCTCGAGTATGACGCGAGGTGGGTGATCCCCCTCGAGGCGAGGCCTCGGCCCCCCTTTTTCCACGTCGGCGCTCCAAGGCCGACGCCGCCGGCTGAGGGGCGCGCTGCTCCGCCACCTCCTCCTGCACGAAGGGGCGGTCAGCATAGGAGGATCCCAGAAACATGCGCTCAAGGCGCCCCTCGACCCCCTCGACATCATCACTGTCATCATCATCATCTTCATCTCCCTTGGACGAGGGAGACTCCTCCTCCGGGAGCCCGTCGCGCCTCTGCTCAGCGCGGCGCCTCGCGAGCCTTTTGCGCTCCCGGAGCTTCTTGGCTTTCTTTTTCTCCTCCTCGTCCTTACTCCGCTTCTCTTGCTGGGCGGTGAAGCGTCTTACCTGACGATCGGGAGCGTCCTCCCTCAGTGGAGGCCTCGATCTCCGGTAGTCGATTCTCCCCTGCGCAAAGACATTTAGTCACAGGGACATAAGAAAGGGGAGGAGGAGGGGGGGGGAACTCGAAGGGCACGAGCCGGGGTACTCACCAGGTCGAGGCAACCCTCCTCCGGCCGCATGGGGAGACGGTTGATGTCATCCACCCTGAATGAGCCAGACACCATCCCCTTTACCCACGCGACAACTTCCGAGGCGGACGGCCTCTCGCCGGACATCCGGCATCTTCTGAGAAGCTCGGGCGCCGCCGAGGGGAGCATCTCGTCCAACCGCAACGGGCGCTCCATCAGAGGGAGCACCCGTCGACTGTGAAAGGCTGAGGCGACCATCCCCGCCGTCAGGCCCGTTTCTCGAAGGGTCCTCATCGCGACGATGAGGGGGTGAAGTCGACGCTGAAGGTCTCCCGCGACACCGAACGGCCAATTGTATGGATGCTCGGCGATGAGCCGCCCGGTGTACGGCAGGAGATAGCCGCCGTCATTGTGAAGATAGAACCACTGCTCGTCCCACCGGGAGTGGTTAGTCGCCAACCCGGTGGGGATGTACTCGCGTGGCTCCTCCGACCTCCCGGTCTTCAACGTGAAGTTGAGGCATCCCGCTCTGACGATTCGCCTTACTCCGACCGACACCGGGGAGGCGAACCACTCCCCCTTGTAGAGGTGGAGCCATAGCTCCCAATGTGGCTCCATTCCGAGATAGCCCTCGCAGACGGCCGTGAAGATGGCGGCGTTGGAGATGGTGTTGGGGGAGAAATGGTGGAGCTCGACGCCGTAGTAGTTCGTCAGCCCCCACATGAACTCGCTTGGGGGAACGCCGAACCCGTGCCGATGAAACTTGAGGAAGCTCACCACATACCCCTCCGGCGGATTTGGCTCTTCGTGGTCCCTGGGCGGCACAATCCACTCCGGCCAATTCAAATCCGTGACGGGGCGGAGAAGTCCTTCTTTCACCAGCTCGGTCAGCCTCTGCAGCGTCACGGTCGACGGGCGCCAGGGCTCAGCGGGCTGGAGAACTGGGGCCATGGTGGCGGCGGCGGCACAGATCTGCTCGGTGGGCGCGGCGGCAGCAACAACAGCACGAATCTCCTCGGTAGACGGTCGACCAGGAAGGTTCCCAATCGTGACTTCTCGCTCTAAGTTTTTATCCTCACGCGCGCAGGAAAGCGGGAGCTCGGCAGAATGGCAAAGGTGGGAGCGAACGCCTGCCCCCCTCCGTTTTTATACTCAGGAAGAGCAACGGGCGGAGCCCGGCAGCAGGGAAAAGGTAACTTCCCGCAATTAATGCGTTTACCTGCCGTTCCCCCCTCACCCCTCGACCGGACGCACGCGTCACACCTCTGACAGAGAGTGTTGCCCGGGCCCGCCACGATCGCACCGCTAAGCCCTTCTCCTCAAAAGGCGTGCCCAACGGTAAGAAAAAAGAACCGTCACTCGCTAACGGAGTCTTCTACATAAGGTAAAATGCACCTCGAAGTCTCGAGGGAGCGAAGGCCAGTCCTCGTGTGAGGGCTTAATGACCGCCCTTGAGCACCGTAAAAGAGCGGGCTCCGACCCCGCCTCGAAGTCTCGAGGGAGCGAAGGCCGGTCCTCGAGTGAGGGCTTAACGACCGCCCTTGAGCGCCAAAAGAGAATGATTACTCGTCGACAGAGATTTCCACGAGAGGAGAAAACGTGCTCTGACCCTATCTCAAAGTCTCGAGGGAGCGAAGGCCGGTCCTCGAGTGAGGGCTTAACGGCCGCCCTTGAGCACCAAAATCGGGCTCCGGCCCTAAGTCTCGAAGGAGCAAAGGCTGACCCCACGAACAAGGTTCGACAGCCGCCCTCGAGCACCCGAGTCAGGGGTGACCAAGGGAGAGCCAACACGAGGCCCTGCTCGAGAACGAACTCTCGAGACCCCTTTGGACGCATCCAAGGGGAAACGCTACGGACTTTATGGAATCCCCCCGAAGGGAGGCATCGAGCCGCCGAGACCTATCGAATGGAATCGGAATCCGTAGGACCATTGCGTTTTGCTTTAATGAGACCGCCTCCGGGCCTCCTGCCGACCTCTATCAAACGAGAAACGGGCTCTCACTTGGATTTTCCCGTTACCAGCTCACTGAGAACCTCGCGGCTCGCCCTATCGGGGGTAGTCCGATGCTTCTTGCCTCACATCCGATCGAAAGGACTCGTGAGAAGAATGCCGAGGCCAGCAACGCCCCAGCCGCACGAGGCTCGGGGGCTCGCCTGTGTCCGGCGCCCCTCGACGAAAGAGGGTCAAAAATCCCCCGGGGGTTCCCCTCGGTAAAACGCTACGACTCCAGTTCAAGCCTATACCCGACTGGACGAGCACCCTTTAACTAAATATAAAATAAAGCCCTCACAGGAGTCTTTCGACTCCTACGAGGCCTCGGGGGCTACCCCCGTGGGGGTCGCTCGCGCGCCCCCCACGAAAAAATCCGAATCACGTCTCATTCCTAAATTCCTGACCCCCTCCCCGAGTGACATCACTCGCGCAGGGGCTCGGGGGCTACTGTCGATACCCTGGAAACGGGTATCCCAGACCCCTTGCTTAACAAACTAAAGCCCTGCAAAATCAGCATCTTGACCCCTCCAATAATCTCCCGCGCTAACGTACGAAGGCCCATAGGCTGAGACGTATCGGACTGGCCCGCGAACGTACAACGACGGCCCAAAACCAAAGCCTGCTCAAGAGGCTACTGAACGGACCAGTACTGTTCACCCGAGAGGATACCGAACGGACAAGTACTGTATACGCAGGGGTACGATTCAAGCGACCCCTCGAGGACGGAACTTCATCCTCCGAACGAGCCTGCCCTCGAGGACGTAACTTCGCCCAGCGAACGAGCCTTCCCTCGTGGACGGAACTTCGCCTAGGCGAATGGGCGGCCCTCGAGGACAGTGCAACCCTCGGCCACCAACTCCCCCGTACGGATCCGAGCGCATTTAATGCGGTCTATCTACCCCCGCCTAACCGCATGGCCACAGTTACGGTAACAGTTACAGGCGTGGCGGTCAAATCTACTTTTACCGCCCATGCCCCGGAATCCCGCAAGTCATATTACGCTGTTGCGCCATACAGAGCGCTGTGCCACGACCCGCACCGCCTCGAGACGTATAAACTAACATGTTTTCTGTGTTTTCCGGGATTCGATCTTATCCAGCGAAGCTCGACCTCCTCGGCACGACCCCCTCGGCTCCGGTCAGGACCCTCGACCGTCGCCCCTCGACTTCACCGAGCGAACCCTCGAGCTGAACTTCAACAACTCCCGATGCGACGGCTGCAGGGCCTCCCATACCGACGTACATCACTACAGCGGCACCGACATGATCGGCCTCAACGTCGTACGTCATCAGCGTCATGCGAACTCGAAATACATGTACACCTGTGCCCCTCCTTTGTCTATAAAAGGAGGCGCCAGGGCGTTAGAGAGGGACCGGACTCAAATCGAGAGGATCTAGAGCATAGAAACATTCAGGCCCTAGATCACAGAGCGACACCGTGAGCCTATGCAAGGTCGAGAGCAAGGCGTCCGAACGCCCCAACTCCACCTTTCACTCCTCACACCAGCTTGTATTTTCCCCTGTACTAGCACTTCGGTGCAAGATAACACGAATCATCCCCCCCCGCTGGACGTAGGGCCTTCTTTGCCCGAACCAGGATAAATTATTGTGTCCTTCTTGCATCACCCACCGGATTAGGGAGCACGCGAATACAATATTACTCGTTGGTGTTAACCCCACGAGGGTCAGAACACCGACACTGCGCCTAGTACTGCTACCGACCAGCTCGTAGCGATGCTCAGCGGCAAAGCAATAGAGGTAGAAGATAGTTACACCGACCAGCAGGGATCTGACGATGGTAGTGAGCAGTCGCCGGTTGATGAGCCAGCCGAGCAGGCAACATCTTCCCAACCCGACTAGAGAGCCCTTTGTCAAATACCTAAATGACCACCTTGTTCCGTCCAGGACTTACCTGGGGATTGTACATTCGGTTTCCCACCCAGTGATGCTTACGAACCACAGGTTCTCGGTGTCCTCAATCTGATCGAGCCTGTGACTTCTCCTGGGCACACTTGGGGACTGCTTGGCGGTTTCCCACCCAATGGTGCTTACGAACCATAGGTTCTCGATGTCCTCGACCCGATCGAGGCTGTGACTCGTCCTGAGTACACTTGGGGACTGTGAGTCAGTTGGAACACATCTAGTCCTTTAATACTAGCCTTGACTTAACTTTTTCCTTAAAAAGCTCAATACAACATATCCTATCTTCTATCAAGCTTGGGGACTACATGGGCCCACGTCACCTCGCGGTGATTTGGGCCTATTTTTTGTTCTCGGTCCTAGAATGGGTATTCAGCATTTTCTATGTCTAGCTGGTGTTTTATTTGACTTTTTCTTAAAAACCTTAATACAAATATTCTATCTTCTATCGAACTTGGGGACTACTTGGGCCCATGTCACCTCGCGGTGACTTGGGCCTATCTTCTGTTCCTGGTTCGGTACCCTTGCCTCTATGGATTGTTCATGTTAGCAGCCCAGTGATACTTCATGTCACGTGTTAATGTGGGCCCACGTCTCAGGACGTGAAAATATTTTTTTTTTCTTGGAACGTCATGCATCTTTTGATAGATCACCTTCCTTGACGGGAGCTGTGGTCAGGAGCAGACTTACGAACTGCTCGAAAGAAGCCTGGATGGTGCCGACTGATCAACGTTAGTGCTGGTCGACATCACGTGGTCAGCATCAGTGCTGGTCGGTATCATGTGGTCTACATCTTCGCTGCTCGGCACTATGTGGTCAGCATCTTCACTGCTCGACACTACGTGGTCGGCATATTCACTGCTCGGCACTACGTGGTCTGCATCTTCACTGCTCCGTACTGGTCAAGACGGCGACTCCCTCAAGATACATGGTGCTCTGGGACTAGCTGTGGGGGTATAGACCCCGTATACCCTAGCAGCTAGACTTTGGGCTGCTCAGTCCAGACGGCCCAGACCAGAAGATGAAGGCTGGTCCATCATCATCCTGATCGGTGGGCCGGACGACAAGACGGAGCCCGTGCTCCGCTGCCGACCATGTCGGTGGGCCACATGGGTGCTGAAGGCTGCTTGGCATGTAAGGATTCTTAGTTGGTTAGATCTAGTCGTGTACTCCAAGGATACGACTCAATGTAACCGACCGTAGGGAAACCCTAGATATGTAACCTTGTCTCCTGACTATATAAGGCAGACAAGGACCCCCTAGAAGACACATCATCGCTCTCATCTGAATTCATCTCATTGTATTCGGATACTCATCAATACAGCAGCAGAGACGTAGGACGTAGGGTATTACGCTTTCGAGCGGCCTGAACTGGATAAACCCTGGTTGTCCTGTGTTTTCGTCTTGCTCTCACATCTAGATCGTAGATCTTAGCACGCCCTCACCGCAATCTAGTACCTCGGGGTATCCCGTGGTAGACTGCCGACGAGGTTTCATCGACACCCCCTCGTGTTGTCCTGCGACTCCCCGCCACCAGTTCTCCAGCTCCACCGCCGCGGCACCCCCAGTCGCCGCCGCCGCGCTCCTGCTAGCGGCGGCGGCGGCCTGCCTCCGCTCCCAAAAAGGCCCCCCGCGGCTGCCTGCACTATCAGAAGGGGAACGCCACGCGACCACGCGCGTCGGCCGCCGCGGAGGAGCGCCGCCCTGCCTCGCGCGCTGGCTGCTGCAGGGGAGCGTCGCCCCACCTCCACGCCGGCCACCGCTCTGTCCTAACGCAGCCACCGACGCGCGTGCTTGTGCTTTGGTTCGGGGCAGGTGCTGCGCTTCGAGGACGAAGAAAGGAGAAAAAAGAAAGGGGGAGGAAGAAGAAAGAGACAAGGGCAGGGATGTCATTTTTTGACCTTTCTCTCTCTTCATCTTATGGAAATTAATAAAATAAAAGACGCGGTGTCCATCAGCCAAACTAAACGGAACCACGATGTCTCCAGGCCAATATCGAAAGTAGAAGTGTGTGGCAGCCAAGTTTGGGCTTTGGCGGTGTCCCACAGCCAATTCTCCCTAGATATAGATACATGGAGAGCTTTGGCTCTACAGTTATTATTAATGTTATTAAAAAAAGAAAAGTTGAAATAGGATAGTTAAAGAAACAAAAGGACGCTTAACTTCTTCCAGCACTCGACCCATATGGGCGTATAGTTGTTTAGTTGGAGTTAATCAACCAAATGGACATCAAAAAGACAGGTACTGTAAGGTACCACTCTCAATAAAGGAGTGCTCAGCCTTGAAGCAAGGCATGCAGGATCAAAACGCCTACAGCAACACGCCGAGCCCACCATGGCTTGAGCTAGAAAGGGAGGAACCTTTTCGTGTTCTTTAACCTGCAATGTTGGGTGTTCTTTGTTCGGGTCATTTTCACATCGTACCTTTTGAAAACCCAAAATACACGAAATTCAGATAAACGCAAGAAGCACGCCACTAAAGAGCCGTGTAACATGAGAGACATCCAAATATATCCACGTCTGTCAAACTTTACAACAAAAACCTCAATGTCAGTTGACCGACGACCGCCCCGGCAAAGAAAACATCTCAACGTTTTATTGGGATAATGAGTGGTGGGGTTGAAGATGCTCTGTTCTGCGAACTGTGGCTAGGTGCTCTGCTCTGTCTACAGGTCCCACCAAATTGGCCAACTTGCCTTGCTCAACGAGGAACTATAAACTATACTACTGCTCTTTCTCCACCTCACTCCTCCCTTGCTTCTTCCTCCCCAGTCCCCAGCGAGCATCACAAGGCCAGTAGAGTAGACCCTCAGCAGCACCATCGGTCGGTCTCCACTACTTCTCGGCCTCACCAGCAATCAGCACTGCAACAGCTAGCTTTTCCGGTATATTCCTGCTTTCCCCGCCCGACGGAACTGTATCCCTTACTGGATCTATTCTTATCTGATGTATTCTCTTGCAGTGCAGTGAATGTTCCAGAGTGCAATCTCCAATCCACCGCTCCGCCGACCTCGCGCTCGTGCTCCTTACGCTCTTTAATTTGTGTAAGATCTCCAATCTCCACTCTTCGTTTGCTATATTGACTTGAGTGTAGCATCCATAACACATAATAGCTATTTGCCAGATGTGGCATCCCGCATTCGTAACACATGATGAGAACGAAAAATAATCGGATTGTCCTCTGTTTCTTTTCAGTGAAGTTCACTAATTTAATGCTTGTTGCCGATTCCAGGTTTTCTCCGGTCCGTTGCTGTCTTTATCAGTTATTTGTCTTCTGCAGAGGCACCTCATCCATACTACATATTAAAAAAAAACAGCTTTGTTACTGCTTCCTATCCCATCTTTCATCCATTCATCCTTTTTCCCCCCTTTTCACCCCTTTTAACCTGTTTCTCTGTCACCAGACACTCGCACCCTACATGTTCAACTACTTCACTTCGCTCCTACCACTACCAGAACCCAATTTAGGTCCCAGCAAAACCCAATAATTTCGTGCCATTGGCAATTCACTAGTCCTCTTGTTTTCATCTGGAAGCTGAAAACATTCATCCAAGATCTCTCCACTCAAAAGAAGGGGAAGCACAAACAACTGCAATTCAATGGGGGACTTTGCGCTAGCTGGTTTAAGGTGGGCTGCATCACCAGTCATCAACAAGCTCCTAGCTGATGCTTCAGATTACCTGAGCACGGACATGGCGCGTGAGCTCCAAAAACTAGAAGCCACCGTCCTGCCGCAGTTTGACTTGGTGATTCAAGCGGCAGAGAAGAGTCCCCACAGGGGCAAGCTGGAGGCATGGCTACGGCGGCTGAAAGAAGCCTTCTATGATGCTGAGGACCTGCTGGATGAGCATGAGTACATTCTCCTCAAGCGCAAGGCTAAGGGTGGGAAGGATCCCTCAATGGGAGAGGATGAAACATCCTCCACTGCATCGACCATCCTGAAGCCACTTCGTGCTGCTACGAGTAGGGCACCTAACTTGCTCCCTGAGAGCAGAAAGCTGATCAACAAGATGAAAGAGCTCAAGGACATCCTGCTTGAAGCCAAGGAGCTTCAGGATCTTCTTGCCTTACCACATGGTAGTACTGCCGAGTGGCCAGCTGTACCAGCAACCATTGTTCCTCCGGCCACAGTGACATCATTTCCCACTTCAAAGGTTTTTGGCCGTGATAGTGATCGTGATCGTATAGTAGATTTTCTTCTTGGCAAGACAACAACTGCCAAGGAAGGTTCAGCTAAATACTCAGGTTTGGCCATTGTTGGAGTGGGAGGAATGGGGAAGTCTACCTTAGCACAGTATGTCTATAATGACACTAGGATTGAAGGGTGCTTTGATGTCAGGATGTGGATCTGCATCTCACGCAAACTAGACGTGCATCATCACACACAGGAGATCATTGAGTCAGCAAAAAAGGGAGACTGCCCAAGTGTACATAATCTTGATACTCTCCAGTGTAAACTACGAGACATACTGCAACAGTCCCAGAAATTCCTACTTGTCATGGATGAAGTTTGGTTTGAAACATCTGATAGTGAGACAGAGTGGAAGCAACTCCTTGCTCCTTCAGTCTCTAAACAGTCAGGAAGCAGAGTTCTGGTGACTTCTCGACGTGAAATGCTTCTAGCTGCTGTTTGCTGTGAACAAGTTGTTCGTTTGGAAAACATGGATGATACTGAGTTCTTGGCTCTCTTTACGCACCATTCTTTCTCTGGAGTAGAAATTGAAGACCAGCCGTTGCGCACAAAGCTAGAACATACTGCAGAGGAGATTGCTAAAAGGCTTGGACAATGTCCTTTGGCAGCAAAAGTTCTGGGTTCCAGGTTGAGCAGAAAAAAATATATCACTGAATGGAAAGCTGCACTAAAGCTCAACGATTTCAGTGAGCCCTTCACATCTCTGTTGTGGAGTTTCGAGAAGTTAGATCCACGTCTACAAAGGTGCTTCTTGTATTGCAGCTTATTTCCAAAAGCTCATAGATATGAACCTGATGAGTTGGTTCACTTTTGGGTTGCAGAAGGATTTGTTGATTCGCTTGATTTGAGTAGTAGGACACTGGAAGATGTTGGGAGGGATTACTTCACTGAGATGGTCTCTGGATCTTTCTTCAAATTGGTTTCTGAAAGACATTATTCATACTATACCATGCACGATATCCTTCATGATTTGGCAGAGTCACTCTCTAGGGAAGGTTGCTTCAGATTAGAAGATGATAATGTGACAGAAATACCATGCACTGTTCGACATCTATCTGTTCGTGTTGAAAGTATGCAAAAACATAAGCAAATTATCTACAAGCTACATCATTTACGCACTGTTATCTGCATCGATCCACTAATGGATAATGCGAGTGTTATTTTTGATCAGATACTGCAGAACCTAAAGAAGTTGCCAAGCTGAAGCACCTTCGGTATTTGGGCCTCAGCAGAACATCAGTTTCTGAATTGCCTAGATCATTATGTGCTCTTTACCACTTACAGTTACTTCAGTTAAACCACATGGTGGAGAGGTTGCCTGACGAAGTTTGTAATTTAAGTAAGTTACGGCATGTGGGAGGGTACACGGACCAAATTCCTAACATTGGCAAGCTTACTTCGTTACAACAGATATATGTCTTTTCTGTGCAAAAGAAGCAAGGATATGAGTTGCGACAGCTGAAGAACTTGAATGAGCTTGGTGGCAGTTTGACAGTAAAAAATCTTGAGAATGTCACTGGAAAGGATGAAGCCTTAGAGTCGAAGCTATATCAGAAATATCGCCTTAAAGATTTGACGCTTGTGTGGGGCTCCAAGAATGGCATGGATGCAATGAATATTCTGCATTTGGATATTCTAGAAGGTCTCAGACCGCCACCCCAACTGAGTAAGCTCACAATCGAAGGATACAAATCTGACACATATCCTGGGTGGTTACTTGAGCGATCCCATTTTGAGAATTCGGAATGTTTTGCGCTCAATAATTGCAGTTTGTTAGAAGGCCTACCACCAGGTACAGAGCTCCTTCGGTATTGCTCTAGGCTGTATCTGTTGGACGTTCCAAAACTGAAGACATTATCATGTCTTCCACCAAACCTTACAAAGTTGTCAATTCGTCGGTGCCCACTGCTCACATTTGTAACCAAAAATCAGCTCAAACAACATGACTTAAGGGAAAATATAATGAATGCAGATGACCTGGCGTCTAAACTTAAATCAATGTGGGAGGTGGATTCAGGATCAGATGTTAGGAGAGTACTGTTGAAAGACTATTCATCTCTGAAGCAGTTCATGACACTGATGATGGATGATGATATATCAGAACATCTTCAAATTATTGAAAGTGGTTTGGAGGAAGTAGGAGATAAAGTATGGATGAAAGAAAATATCATCAAGGCATGGCTCTTTTGCCATGAGCAGAGCATAAGATTGACCTATGGAAGGGCATTGGAGCTGCCAGTGTTTCTACCATCAGGACTCCATAAACTTTCCCTTTCATCATGCAGTATTACAGATGAAGCTTTAGTTATTTGCCTCAGTGGTCTCACTTCACTGAGAACTTTAGAATTGAAATATAATATGGCATTAACTACACTTCCGTCAGAAGAAGTGTTTCAACATTTGACAAAGCTGGAGTGGTGTGAAATCACTGCTTGTTGGTGTATGAGATCACTGGGGAGCTTACTTGCTGCTCCATCTCTTTCCTGTCTTTACTGTAAGGATATTGCCCTAGTTTAGAGTTGGCACGTGGAGCAGAATCTATGTCGTTCAACCTTGCTGAGCGCCTGAGCATATGTGGCTGCATTCTTCCAGCTGATTCATTCATTAATGGCTTGCCACACCTGAAATCTCTTTCCATTTATAGTTGCAGAAGCTCCCCATCCTTATCGATTGGCCACCTGACCTCCCTTGAATCATTATCTTGTCTCCCTGATCTCTACTTTCTTGAAGGCTTGTCTTCCCTGCACCTCAAGGACCTATGTTTGGGAGATGTTCCAAACCTCACTGCAAAGTGCATCTCACAGTTTCGTGTCCAGGAATCGATCACTGTCAGTAGCTCCATATTTCTCAACCACATGCTCATGGCTGAAGGATTTATAGGCCCGTCGTATCTTTGTCTTTCAGATTGCAAGGAGCCGCCAGTTTCATTTGAAGAACCCGCACATCTCTCATCTGTCAAGCGCCTGGATTTCTACTATTGCAAAATGGAGTCCCTGCCAACAAATCTGAAATTTCTCTCCAGTCTAGAGGGTCTTGATATCACTGGATGCCCCAACATAACATCTTTACCATGTCTGCCGTCCTCCCTCCAGCACATATGTATATGGGTTTGCCCCAACATAGCATCTTTACCAGACCTGCCCTCCTCTCTCCAGCGCATAACTATAAGAGATTGTCCCGTTTTGAAGAAGAACTGCCGAGAACCAGATGGACAAAGCTGGCCAAAGATTTCACAAATCCGCTGGAAGGACATCGCCTAGTATTGAGCATGCTTCCTTAGGCTTGCCACTTGAAAGATATGGAAAGGTAAAGGTTCCACCGATCCATTCTCCAGGATAAATTAGATACCTTTCTGATTTTTAACATACTTCCTGTTCCATTACCCGTCGCAGGCCGCCGTGTCTGCACCTGTTATTACTAGTATTAACAACAGTCCGTGAGGGACCGCATATTGATTACCAAGTTTAAGTCTGAAGCAAATCCGTGTTGCCACCTTGCCATTGCATCTGTATGAAATCATTTCACTTATTCTGTTACTCCTTGTTTATGGTTAATATTGCCAAGATGTACTTCTCCGGTAGAATATAAGCCTCTAATAAACGATGGTGACAGAACTGTGGTTAAATTTATTTTTCATGTGGCATTTAGTCATCCTGTGCAAGGCAAATCGGTTGGTTGCAATAAGAATGGCTGTAGTCCTCCCCTGTAAATGAGGCTAAAATGGATAGAGCCTCTTGATTGTGCATGGGGCTCCATTGTGGCTGAGTTAATTGTTAACTGTTACTGCTACCCGGGTCCCACTTACCGGCCACTCGGAACAGGCTGACGAGTGGACCGGCGTATCCTTACCTGGTGTGAACTGGGCGCTTCCTCTGTTGGTGTCTCCAGTCCAGTGACAAGTGAGTAACTGAAGACGAGGACACTGGCAGATGATCTGGCTGCAAATCCACGTTTGCTAAGGCGAATGATGACCTTGTCACGACTCAAACTCAACTCTTAAAAATTTCGTTGGGTAATAAGTAACTGCACTTCTGCTGGATTCGTGACAAGCCACGAGCTAGCACTCTCCCGTGGATGAGGCTGAGAAGTTTCCATTATTTTCTATTTTTTTTAAAAAAAAAAGTAATTGCCACCGGCGTGTGTCATGCATGCAGGACAATGCTCTTCATTTTGTGTTGTGTTAACTTTATCTATCTATTCTATACTATAAAAGAACGAATGAATTATAAAATACACGTTGCCTCCTGAGAAATCCTACCCACCCTATGTTTTAACCGTTAGATAAAATTTAAGATTTAGATATAAGGAATATCAGACATCCTTACCTCCTAACAAGTGGGCCACGCTGTAAGACGTAAGATCTATCCGCGTTCCTGTTATTCAATTCTCACGCAAGGCTCTTTATTATTTTTTCACCGAAACATATTCTACCTGCCCGCCGTACCTCAAATGAATTTAAATCAATAGATAGACATGTCTCTGGTTTTCATCACGTAGACACATACGTACGTGTACATATTTGCTAATTTGTATGACTCCCGAATCCTGACGATCTGGCATGCTACTAGATTAATATGTATGGACTCCTCTTGGACTTGCCTTCTGTCTCCTCTAGATTCCTTGATCATCTGGTCTGCATGCAGATATAAATTCTTTTGCCGAAGCAAACAGGGACGAAGAAGCCTTGGGCGCTGCTGCACGTTGCCATCGTGGCTCCCAAGGATGAAACAACAAACGAACCTTATTCTCTGATTGATGCTAGGAAAGTGCCTACATGTGCCCGGTGCTAGGATGGCCCGACGATGGGGCTGGGTTGCATTGCGATGGGAGGAGAGAGTCCAGGTACGTCGTGCTGAAGGACTTGAATGAGCTTCATGGCAGTTTAACAATAAAAAATCTTGAGAATGCCACTCGAAAGGATGAGGCCTTAGAGTCGAAGTTATACCAGAAAAAAACACCTTGAAGTATTGAAGTTTGTCTGGAGTTGCCAGAATGGCATGGATGGAGCAGACACTTTACATTTGGGTATTCTAGAAGGTCTGAGACCTCCGCCACAACTGAGTGGCCTCAAAATCAATGGTTACAAATGTGCCACATATCCAAGGTGGTTACTTGAGGGATCCTATTTTGAGAATTTGGATAGTTTTGGGCTTTCTAGTTGCGGTTCGTTAGACGGCCTACCAGTTGATACACAGCTGCTTCGTCATTGTTCAAGGCTCCATATAAAAAATGTTCAAAATTTGAAGACATTATCTTGTCTTCCTGGAGGCCTTACAAAGTTGACGATTCAAGGGTGCCCACTGCTTGCGTTTATCACCAAATATGAACTTGACCAATATGGCTTGAGAGGAAAAATAATGAAGACAGATGACCTGGCATCTAAACTTGCATCGACGTGGGTGCTGGATTCAGGATCAGATATTAGGATTGTGCTATCAGAGGAGTATTCATCTCTGAAGCAGTTTATGACACTGATGGATGATGATATATCACAACATCTTAAAATTATTGGAAGTTCACTGAGGAAGGAGGAGATATAATATCGCTGAAAGAGAATATCATCGAGGCATGGCTTTCTTGCCATGAGCATAGGCTAAGAGTCATTTATGGAAAGACCATGGAGCTGCCACTGGTTCTACCTTCAGGGCTCTATGAACTTCGTATTTTTTCATGCAGTATTACAGATCAAGCTTTAGCTATTTGCCTTGGTGGCCTCACTTCTCTGAGAACCTTAGAATTGGGTTATAATATGGTCTTAACTGCACTTCCGTCAGAGGAGGTGTTTGAGCATTTGACACAGCTTGACGAGTTGGAAGTAAGAGGTTGTTGGTGTCTCAGATCACTGGGGGGCTTACGTGCTGCTCCATCTCTTTCCAGCCTTTATTGCTTTGATTGCCCTTCTTTAGATCTGGTACGTGGAGAAGAATTTATTCCGTTCAACCTTGCTGAAGACCTCCACATATGTGGCTGCATTCTTGCAGCCGATTCATTCATTAATGGCTTGGCACACCTGAAACGTCTTCTCATTAAAAGTGGCAGAAGCTACCCGTCCTTATCAATTGGTGTCACACTCCACTTTTAAGGACAAAAGTAGAATGCATAAATA
>CM041646.1:37433697-37482141 GCA_023333625.1 Bothriochloa decipiens
ATACACGAAGCAAACAAAAAGCTATTAGAGGAGCAGTACATCAATCTCATCAAATAGAATAAAATATTTATAAAACTATTCTACTCGCTTCTACGATCACACAGACGTCAAGTTCACCGAAATCGGAGTTATAACGGCGAAGATATGAATTTTCAAAGATTTCCTGTATATAAATAAATAATTTAAATATAGACTAAAAATATAAACTTTTCAAAATACTTCAAAAATAATACCACTGCGTAGATTATGAAATTATGAATCTAACGCAATTTGAACGGACCAAATCGGAGTTAAAACGTGAAAGTTATGAGCTTTTAAAGATAATGGCAAAACTGTAAATAGATGAAAACGTATTCTGAACTGAAACGGAAAAATACGTTTTTCTGAGAAGAAAACGTATTCTGGACGCGGTTATAAAGGAAATACGCTTTCCAGTGGACGAAGCGTATTATGGATCCGTTAAGAAGAATTTACGCTTTCTCATGGAGAAAACGGATTCTGTCCACGGCGCCAGGGACTCTTAACAGAATAGATCAAAGTTCAGGGGTTTATTTGCAAAAGTGCCCCGCGAAGCGTTACGGTGGATTTCTGGCCGTCCAAAACAAAACGGACGACGCAGATTCAAGGTCCAAAACGGACAACCGATCGGACCAGGTCTGATGTTGTCCGATGTTGCCCCATGTTGTCCGATCGGACAACGTCCGATCGCGGCCCGGACCAAATTTCGATCGCGGCGGCGTCCATGGCCGTCAGCGTACGGAACTCGCCGGAGTTCATGGAACTCACGACTCCGATCACCATAAAACACAAGACCGGTACCAAACGAAAGCAGAGCCCTCACCGCGCTCACCTGAGGCGAAGATGGGGACCGAGGTGACGCGAGAACGGCGTGCGGCTCGAAGCGGCGAACGGCGACCGACTGCACACGATCGGAGCTCGAGTTAGATGAGTTTGAATCAAATTGACGGCACAAACATGCTCAGGGAAGCAAGGCGAGGCTTTCCGACCAGAAGATGGCAAGGTTGACCCGAGGACGGCGGCCAATTTTGAGTTTTGGCGGCGGCGGTCAATGGCGGCGGCTAGGGTTTCACGCGTGGCTCGATGAAACCGAAGGCGGCGCTGACTTAGGGTTGCGGGTGGAAGTTGCGGCGTGGAGTCAAAGGCTTAAATAGCCTGGAGTCGCGGCTCGGGCGTGGACGTCGGGTCGAGTTGGCGCGGGGTCGAACTCGGTCTCCCGGTCGCGGCCGGGTCGGAGGAGGACGAAGGCGATGCGGGGCCCACCTGTCGGCGGCAGTGCGCGAGGGAGCGGACGCGAACGCGCGGGCGTGCGGTCGAGCGACGCGGCTGTGCCTGGCTGGGCCGAGGAGAAAGGTGCGGGCCGCGCGGAGGAGAAAGGAGGAGTGGGCCGCGGCAGGCCGTTTGGGCCAGAAGGAGAGAAAGGAAAAAGAAATCTTTTTCCAATTATTTGAATCCTTTTCAAATACAAATTCAAATGTATTTTGAAAACCAAATTCAAATTCCAACACCACACATGAAAATATGCACCAGCATGAATGCTCAAGCATGTTTCTACCATGATTCAACCTCATTTTCATAAAACATTTATTTTCAAACACTAAAAGAACCTAGCCGTGTCTTGCTCAGGTTTTAGAAATTCTTTTTCAAACACCAGCAAAACAAAACAAGGCACCAAGCACAAACCCATCTTTATTATCTTCGTAAAAGTTTTAAAGCCACACTTTTCATCATTTCATAATGATAACAAAAGAATAAAGTCTTGGCTAATTTTAAAGAAATTAGTAAATCCTTTAGTTTATTTAGTGTTTTTGGTTCACATCCCAAAATTGAAAATTTGGGGTGTGACAATTGGCCACCTAACCTCCCTTAAAGCATTAATTCTTGATTGTCTCCCCGATCTGTGCTCTATTGAAGGATCGTCTTCCATGAAACTTGAATACATAGGTTTCCTAGATGTTCCAAACCTCACTGCCGAGTGCATCTCACAGTTTCGTGTCCAGGAAGAGCTCGGCGTTAGAGCTTTCATATTGCTCAACCACATGCTCCAGGCTGAAGGGTTTATAGTGCCACCGAATCTTGTTCTTGTTGATTGCAAGGAGCCATCAGCTTCATTTGGAGAATCTCCAAATCTCTCATCTATCAAGCGTCTCGAATTTGTGAGATGCAAAATGGAGTCCTTGTCGAGAAATCTAAAACTTCTCTCCAGTCTGGAGAGTCTTCATATCTATCGTTGCCCCAACATAATGTCTTTACCAGATCTGCCATCTTCCCTCCAGCGCGTAACTATACATGATTGTGATAAATTGAAGAAGAACTGCCAGGAGCCTGATGGAGAAAGCTGGCCAAAGATTTCTCACATCCGCTGGAAGGACTTCCACTAATGTTGAACTTGCTTCTTTATACTCACCACTTGAGAAAGAAGAAGAAAAGGTAAAGATTCCAGATTCATTCACGAGGACTGGTTTAGTTTCCATTGCATTGTTTAACATACTTCATGTTTCAGACAGACGCCAAGAATTCATTCTGTCATGGCGTAACTCATCAGTCATCTCTACAGCAGGTTATAAGGGTAGGGGTGTGCCCCGGACTCTTGGAGTCTTCCTTCACCCAGTTAAGTCAAAAAAAGCGACCCGCTTGCACTGCCCAGAGTCCCAGCCACTGAACAATTGCCTGATCCAGGTTGCCCGTTTGTTTGTTCCTCTTTATATCATTTCATTCACTTGTCCTGTTGTTCCTTTGGTTATTAACAATTGCCAGCACACGTATTTATCAGATAGTAGAATAAGCCTCCAACGATGAAGATACAACTGTGGCTATGGCTTTGAGGCAAATTTGTTGATTGTAATACGAACAGCTATACTCTCTCAATCTCCCGTGGATGAGGCTGGGAAGTTTCCTTCATTATCTATTTTTTTAAAAAAAGTAATTGCCCACGACATGTGTTTTTCTAACGAATTCAGATTTTCTTTAATTCGTCATTGTGTTGTCGTTGGTTTTTGGTCATGTATGCTCCGAGACTTATGAGATTCAAGCTCCACACGAGTTTGCTAAGATGTCCGGTGTCTGCTGTGTAGTTTAATTTGTAGGCAAGGGTATGTGAGTTATGTTCGAGCTACGGATGGTAGGACTGTAAGCAATATGTCCCTAGCTGAACAACACTGTGAAGAATGTTTGGAACTGGCGATTTCTGCTGGTTACTACTACCGAAGAATGTTTCCATACGAAGTATGATATAGTAGTTTGTAAGCTGCCGTTGCATGGCTCACTCTGATTCGAGAACTTGGCAGTACGTGCCACTGGCGCATTGCAAAATCTGAAAAACAAGGCTCTTTGCTCTCATCTGCCACATAAGGAATTCTCCCGGCATATTTGTTGGCATCCTAACGAACATGCTACTAGCATAGCTGCACATTCTGTGGTTATTGGTTTGAAGCGAATTGGTCGATTGTTTCATTGTTTGTAATACGAACAGCTATATACTCTCACGTGGTTGCAAAGTTTCTGATAAATGATTTTTGGTTTAGAGGCGTGAGTCTCGCACCGATGGGGCGGGCAATACCTTAGCCCTGTTGAACCTGCCGCCCCCCCCCCCCCCCCCCACCCACACCCCAACCCCCAACCCATGCTTCCAAGGCGCAGATGGACTTCGGGAGCCTGCGTCGGCCGCACCGCCGCCCCTGGCCGCCGCCGTGGAGGTGCCCCTATTGGCCGTCGAGGCGCCGCCAAGCCTGGATCTGGCGGCTGGGGCCTCCTCCTCGCCGCAGGGCACTTCCCCTCGGGCCATGTCGTGGATTCACACTGGCGCCGCCCCTGGGTCCGGGCCGGGTTTCCCTCCACCGTCGGCCTTCCCGGGCATGGAGGCTGAGGCCAGGGCCTCCCTGTCACCGACTGGCGGGCTGGGACGGTTGCTACAGCACATTCCCCCACCCTGGTGCTCTGCTTCTCCCCCACGGCGCCGTTAACGAGTGCGTGCGGACGCCTAGGTGCCGCCACCGGCGCTGGCTAGGGAGGCTGCTGAGGTCTCCTCCACACCCGCCTACGCCCCTCCCGAGGGTTGTTCCGATCGGGCGACGGTGGGTCTACGAGCTCTGCGGCCGGTTCCACGGCTTCGGCCAGCTCTGGGGTGGGAGCGTCGCCGAGCCCGGATGCAGCGCCGCCGACGGCCATCATGGGCCTGCTGACTCGCCAACTTCTGGGTCCGGGGCTAGCACTTCTTCAGTGGATCTGGGCCCCGGGCTCGCTGCACGACAGCCAACATGGAAGATCGCGCTGCTACAGCGACTGATGTTGAGGACGGGGTCCTCTGCACGCCACCAACGAGCGCACCCACCACACCACTGCCTGGTGCTACCATCAAGGACGAGGTCCTCCGCAATCTTCCAAAAGCCGAGCAGCCTTTTGGTGACCAAGACAGTGACCTGGCCGAGGCCGACTACTCCATGGTCGTCGTGGAGGATGTCCCAGAGGACAAGGACAATGACGAGGTTGTGGGTGGGAGTGCCCTCAGCCTCGACGCCTTCCTCGTCAACCGGTCCGCCCCCATCCTGAGCCCATATTCATCCCTGTCTCCCAACGCGGCATCATTCCACCCTGGGTGCTTCTCGCAGGGACGCTCAAAGCAGCGGTTGTGGGCGGATGATATGGCGACGTGTCCGGCAACAAGCAGCCCTTGCCACTTGGAGGCTCCCCTCGGGCACCGAGGCCTGCCGCTGCGCCCCAGGAGCGGCCGCAGGCAAGCCTGTGTCGTCACGAGGTGGCTCGCGGGCGGAGCAGACCCCAACAAAGGCGGAGGCGGGCAGATCGGCCACGTCCCTAGCTGGTGAGCGGCATTCCTACTCGACCAGTGGAGGTTCGGGTCCCTACGCGATGGCGCCTCAGTCGGTTTGAGCGCGATGGGCGGCCGATCGCCGGTGCCATCCCGGAGCGGCTCCCCATCCGACCGCCGCCGTGGAGGTGCCCCTATTGGTCATTGAGGCGCCGCCAAGCCTGGATCTGGCGGCTGGGGCCTCCTCCTCGCCGCAGGGCACTTCCCCTCGGGCCACGTCGTGGATTCACACTAGCGCCGCCCCTGGGTCCGGGCCGGGTTTCCCTCCGCCGTCGGCCTTCCCGGGCATGGAGGCTGAGGCCAGGGCCTCCCTGTCACCGACTGGCGGGCTGGCTGGGACGGTTGCTACAGCACATTCCCCCACCCTGGTGCTCTGCTTCTCCCCCACGGCGCCGTTAACGAGTGCGTGCGGACGCCTAGGTGCCGCCATCGGCGCTGGCTAGGGAGGCTGCCGAGGTCTCCTCCACGCCCACCTACGCCCCTCCCGAGGGTTGTTCCGATCGGGCGACGGTGGGTCTACGAGCTCTGCGGCCGGTTCCATGGCTTCGGCCAGCTCTGGGGTGGGAGCGTCGCCGAGCCCGGATGCAGCGCCGCCGACGGCCATCATGGGCCTGCTGACTCGCCAACTTCTGGGTCCAGGGCTAGCACTTCTTCAGTGGATCTGGGCCCCGGGCTCGCTGCACGACAGCCAACATGGAAGATCACGCTGCTACAGCGACTGATGTTGAGGACGGGGTCCTCCGCACGCCACCAACGAGCGCACCCACCACACCACTGCCTGGTGCTACCATCAAGGACGAGGTCCTCCGCAATCTTCCAAAAGCCGAGCAGCCTTTTGGTGACCAAGACAGTGACCTGGCCGAGGCCGACTACTCCATGGTCATCGTGGAGGATGTCCCAGAGGACAAGGACAATGACGAGGTTGTGGGTGGGAGTGCCCTCAGCCTCGACGCCTTCCTCGTCAACCGGTCCGCCCCCGTCCTGAGCCCATATTCATCCCTGTCTCCCAACGCGGCGTCATTCCACCCTGGGTGCTGCTCGCAGGGACGCTCAAAGCAGCGGTTGTGGGCGGATGATATGGCGACGTGTCCGGCAACAAGCAGCCCTTGCCACTTGGAGGCTCCCCTCGGGCACCGAGGCCTGCCGCTGCGCCCCAGGAGCGGCCGCAGGCAAGCCTGTGTCGTCACGAAGTGGCTCGCGGGCAGAGCAGACCCCAACAAAGGCGGAGGCGGGCAGATCGGCCACGTCCCTAGCTGGTGAGTGGCATTCCTACTCGACCAGTGGAGGTTCGGGTCCCTACGCGATGGCGCCTCAGTCGGTTTGAGCGCGATGGGTGGCCGATCGCCGGTGCCATCCCGGAGCGGCTCCCCATCCACCAGTGGCTTCGACCGATGCGCCGCGCGATAGTTCTGCATGCTGAAGGGTGGCCGCGCGTGCTCCCCTAGCGCATTCCCCATCCAACACGCCTACCGCGACCGCGGCAACTCCGTGGGCTTTCAACCGGGGCATAGCTGGCCGCGTCGGTTCTCTGCACACGCCGATGGCCGCTACTTCAAATGCCTTCAAATGGCTGGCAATGGGTCATCGTGTTCCCACCTACAACCTATCTTGGCGATGCCTCCGCTGCCACACCCTGGGCCACGTTGCACGAGATTGCATGAGGCTGAGGCGCATTGACCATGCGGCAGCGAGGGCCGTTTGGCACAGGGGTGGCAGTGGAGAAGGTGCGGGGGGCGACGATGCCGTGGCTGTGGGTTCCAGGGGCACGGGTGGTGGGCCCTTATCCACCCTCACCGTCATGCTCGCAATCGCTGTTCGAGCCAGCGCAGACAACGCGGGTGAAAGGGGAAGCAGGGGGTGGTCAACGCCAACGCCAACCAGGCCCCCATGGTTTGGCGACCACGGTCAGCTCGCCCTAGGGATGGAGCATCGATCACGCCCGAACTGAGAGCTCAGGTCGTGGACCACCGACCTCTGTAGATCCGGTGGCCACCTGGAGGGACATAGCATGGACCATCATCCTTGAGGGTCAACTGTCATCGGTCGGCGACGAGCCCCAGACCATAGCGGGAAGGACATCCCCTGAGTCGATGGCACCGATGGCCAGTGCAGACTAGACTTCACCTGCCTCCTAGGACGCAGTCCTGGAGGGCCTGCTGCCGGCCCTCGTGGACACTTTGGAGGGGCATCCTTCGGACCTCCTACGCCCACCCTTGAGGCTGAAGTAGCACCAGCGCTGGAGACGACAGCGGGCGAGGTCGACGAGCGGGGCGGGGAGCACATTGAGGATGTTGCCTTCGCAGCTGCACCGGTGCAGACCGCAGTTGTGCCAGCGTACAAGGACGTTGGTGGGGCTACCCCGGAGCCGGCAACGCCGGTCGCTTATGTGTATTCGCAGCTTCCGCTTGCCGGCCTTGGGGGCGTGGTCGAAGACCGGTTTCTCACCCCACCCCGCCCTACCAGAATGGACCGGGACACGTCGAGCGACGACGATGATGATGCAGCCGACGCGCTCCGTTCTTCATCACTCAGTGGGCGCATCGCAGGGTTCGCCCAGCGAGTGTTGAAGGAAGGCCGCCACACCCCTGCTGCAGGCGCCTGCAACACCCTTGCTGCGGACCAAGGTCTATGACCCCTCGTCCAGGCTTCCCCACAGGAGCCTGAGGATAGCGGCACAGTCGTTGGCCTACGTCCCGGTCGCCAGGTGAGGAGAAGCGCTGATCATTCAACGACCCCGTTGACGCGGACGCCGAGTCGATGCATGAGCTCTTCCCCGACCTCGCATGCCCACGAAGCCTGCGCGGGCGACGCGGCACCCGCGCTTGAGCGCCACCGCTGATCCATCGATTGAAGCCGGTGCGCGCAATATAGATTGTCCATTTCGTGATTAATCCGCTTAGGAGGAAAGGTATGAGAGCAGCGCTTCATGTAATATGTTAACTCCTAAGAGTACGGGTGTAAAATCTTCTTCTACTTAAATATAAAGAAACACAAATCTTTTGCATATTTGAGAAAAAAGTTTCTAATAAATATTGAAAACAGCGATTTCCAGCGGCGTGTGGTGTGTGTGTAATTTCTTTGCTTCCGTGGTTCTGTCGTCGTCGTTGGTGTCTGCTCATGTGCAAAAGTTATTCAAGCAGAAGAAGGGGGACTCCATCGCCGGTGTATGATGTGGTGGAACGTAGCCGTTGCTCCTGACGCTTTGCTTCAAACGAGCAGGAAGACGAACAGGGCCGGCGGCCCGGCCCAAATAGAAGAGTGACTTACGGAGTCCAATACCCGTCCCCAGTTCGGCCGTTCCATCGCCAGCGCCGCACAAAGGCCGCCGAACGCTGAACCCTCCGTGTCGCCGATGTGGCCGGAGTCAGGTCTCGCCGCCTCGGGGCGCGCGGTTGTGCTGGAGGAGCCTACCACGGCAGAGGAAAGCGAGGATTGGCGACAGGCACCGCAGCCCTAGTTCGGCCCCGACGAGCACTAAGCATAGGCGTCATGGCTGATACCTCTCACAAAGCAGCAGTACTAGTGCAAGACATTGATCAGTTGTCAGTCAAAATTTGTCAATCCTTTTGTGTTTTTATTAGTTCATAATATACGGTGGATTATGTGGACTATGGAATAAAAATTCTTATGTGATTTTCCATGTGAGTGGTGATAGCATTCCACGGTTTCCTGGATATACGTGAGGTGGCCTTAATTATGTGCACCTTGCTTTTCATTTTGGTTATGTTTCGGCAGTGTGAGTTGTCAATACTGTTCTTAGCGATGCCTTATTACAAGACGGACAGACTCCGATCCAGCCATATAAAGTTTTTAAAAAAAACTGCTAAATAAAGGATATAAAAAGGCAGGAACATGGGTGTCCTTTTGCTTCCATCTCTTGAAGTTGTATTGTCCATACTGATTTTGTTTGTGGTGAATAGCCAGATCTAATCCATGTCATTGTTGAGTAATTCATGGCAGGTTCCTCCTTAGATCAGGGTGCATGAATTATATTGCAAAGTTGCTGAATCACCAAACAGGAGGACACGAATAGATTGCTTAGCAGTTACTATTTATTGTCTGAATATAGGCATCACAGTATATCAATGGAATATATTTTGCACAAGCGTGTTTGCCCAGTCACACACACGGATTCACACTTCCACGGACAACGACTTGAACTATTTTTTTTTCAAATAGACCGAAGACCATGTGCGTCATATTGTATTGTTGGCCTTGGTCAATGGTCGTAGCATTGACGCCTGAGAGGATGAAAGCATAAAAGGTAGAAGGTACAGCAATGATAAAAGAGTACTCATGTTAAAATTATGGGAGGAGGAGCAGGTAGAATGGTAGATTTACCTACCGTTTTATTGCCTCGATCGGCCTCTTAGTTTATAGGTGAGTCAATGGTTTTTTTTTAAGGTCACCGAGGGGGGAGGTGTTCTCTACCTGAATATATATATTGGCCTAAAATGGCCCATTGAATAATACAAAGTATTTGTTTACAACAAAGCCCCCAAACCTAAGGGCAAAAGATGAAGAAAAGACAACAAGAACAACGGAGCTATCGTGAGTAGTCCGGACCAGGTGGTCGGCATGGTCGCTGCCACACGCCGCGAGCCATACGGACTCGCCCATGATGATGACAGGCGCACACCGACAACGTCAGTCGCTGTCACACACCGAGCCATACGGACTCACCCGCGACGACGGGAGGCCGGCACCGACAGCGCCGGTCACCGCCACACGCCGCAGAGCCATACGGACTCGCCCGCGACGACGGGAGGCGGGCACCAACAGCGTCGGTCGCCGCCACACGCCGCGGAGCCATACGGACTCGCCCGTGACGACGGGAGGCACGCACCGATAGCGTCGGTCGCCGCCACACGCCGCCGCCACACGCCGCCGAACCATACGGACTCGCCCGCGACGACGGGAGACGTGCACCGATAGCGCCGGTCGCTGCCACATCCCGTGGAGCCATATGGACACGCCCACGATGACGGGTGGCGCACACCGACAACGCCAGTCGCAGCCACACGTCGCGGAGCCATACCGACTCACCAATGACGATGAGAGGCGCGCACCGACAATGCCGTTCGCCGCCACACGCCGCAGAGCCATACCGACTTGCCCATAACGATGGGAGGCGTGCACCGATAACGCCGGTCGTTGCCACACGCCGGAGAGCATTACGGACTCGCCCATGATGGTGGCAGGCGCGCACCGACAACGCCTGTCACCGTCACACGCCGCGGAGCCATATCGACTCGCCCATGACGATAGGAGGCGCACACCGACAACGTCGGTTGCCGCCACGCTCCGCGGAGCCATACGGACTCGCCCATGACAATGGGAGGCACGTGTCGACAGCGTCGGTCGCCGCCACACGTGGCGGAGCCATACGGACTCGCCCGCGACGATGGGCGGCACGCACCAACAGCGCCGGTCGCCGCCACACGCCGCGGAGCCTTACGGACTCGCCCGCAATGAAGGGATGCGCGCACCGACAGCGTCGGCCGCCGCCACACGCCGCGGAGCCTTACGGATTCGCCCAAGATGAAGGGAGGCGCGCACCGACGCCGGTCACCGCCACACGCCGCGGACCCGTACGGAGTCGCCCACGACGAAGGGAGGCATGCACCGACATCAGCCACTGCCACAAGCGGCGGAGCCATACGGACTCGCCCATGACAACGGGAGGCACGTGTCGACAGCGTCGGTCGCCGCCACACATGGCGGAGCCATACGGACTCGCCCGCGACGACGGGAGGCACGCACCAACAGCGCCGGTCGCCGCCACACGCCATGGAGCCTTACGGACTCACCCGCAATGAAGGGATGCGCACACTGACAGCGCCGGCCGCTGCCACACGCCACGGAGCCTTACGGATTCGCCCAAGATGAAGGGAGGCGCGCACCGACACCGGTCACCGCCACACGCCACGGACCCGTACGGACTCGCCCACGACGAAGGGAGGCGTGCACCGACGTCAGCCACAGCCACAAGTGGCAGAGCCGTACGGACTCGCCCACAACGACGGGAGGCGCGCACCAACAGTGCCGGCCGCCTCCACACGCCGCGGAGCTATACGGACTCGCCCGCGCCCTGTCGTAGCAAGAGAGACATCATGGCCATGATGAAAACCAGAAGCGACGCCTCCAGGAAGGGAATGACGCCGATGGCGTCACCGCAACTTGTCTAAGATTGGACCGGGTTTTCACCTGTGGTTGACATGCTTGGGAAATCCGACGCCCTCAGGAGCGAAAGTGGCAACCACAGGGCGTCAGCATCGAAGGCTTTCGCCCAAGGTGCCCCAGCAAAATCATTGAGCCAGGATGTTAGCGCAGGAGCCCTTCCAGAAGGGTGTTAGCGCGCCGGCTGCATGTTGCAGTCGCACAACTGCGCCAACAGCATCCCCTCTGACCAAGCCATGCACGGAGGCCGGGCAAATTCTTTTACGAAGCTGCTGCTGCTGACCGCGGTCTCCGCCCTGGCACCTGCTGCCGACCTGCGCCGTCCACGCTAAGAGCGAGCACCCCATCCCTGCAGGCACCGCCCGTAGCCCCAAGAGCGTCGAACCCGGCCGCTAGGGCCGCGATCCAATCCAAATCGTCGTCGTGGCCAACACCGAAAACGCGCACAGGGTGCGCCGGATCCAGCCACCCAAGCACCGCAGCAGCCCGGGTCGACGACAACGCCACCGCCACGCCATGGACGAAGGGGGGCGGGAGAGGAGCACCGCTGCTGCCCCCTCACGCCGAGGGGCTCAGGCCGGCGCCGCCGCAGCCCCATTGGGAGGCCCAATGAGCACCGCGCAGCTCGTCGGAGGCCGCATCCCGCCAGTCCACCGCCGCCCACGCCGCCAAACTCCACCCAGACGCCAAGAAAGGCCCCGCCGCAGTCCACTCCGGCGGCGGCGCGACGGTTGGGGCGAGGAAGGGGTGGGTGGCGGATAGTGTTAGGCCGCCGCCCGAGTCGCTCGCATGGGGAACAACTCGGGGGCCGCATGAGTCGCCCACGTCTTTCACAATACAGAATGTTTGGTGAAGGGTAGTGAGCCATGTGAATCATTGTTATTTTCGCCTGATGTGCTAAGACCATTTGGGTAACAATCAGTGATCGACCTACTCCGAATTACTGTCTTCATCGTGGCCAGCTGATCTCAACTTAAAAAACTGAAGCTGGTCACTGAAGTATAATATTTTGGGTACAGACAAAACAGGATAATAATCAGAGAAGTTGATGGGCCAATGTGCTTCCCTGCCTTTGCCCGTGTATTACTAGAGCATAATAATCACAACTCTAGTTGACGGGCTGTTTGAGTTTTGCGTCTCCTGCATACAGCGGTCCAGCAAGCTCGCGCTCCTCGTCAGATGCCCATCAACCTCGCTCTGGCAGCTCTGCTCCACACGCCCTTAATAATTTTAAGTTGGTGTAAGATCTCCAGTCTCGTTGTGTCAACTTGTTAGCTATTTTCGTTTGTGTTCATGTATGTTGTCTCTCGTCTGTTTTTCTATCAGTTTCAGACTTTCAGTAATCGTCTTGTTCTCTGTTTTTCTACCAGTTAAAATAATTTCATCTTATCTTTTTGGTACCAGGTTTTCCTCTGCAAAAAGTGCCTCATCAATATACTCCCCAATAAAAAGAGTTTTGACGGGCTGTTTGAATCTTGCGTCTCTTGCACTACAGGGCTCTGACAACCTTGCTTGACACGCCCATCAATCTCGCTCTGGCAACTCTGCTCCACATGCCCTTGATAATTTTATTAAGTTGGTGTAAGATCTCCAGTCTCCGCTCCTCATTAGTTGTGTCAACTTGTTAGCTATTTTTCTCTGTGTTAATTTATGTTGCATCTGGCCTGTTTTTTTATCAGTTTCAGTAATCGCCTTGTTTTCTGTTTTTCTTTCAGATTTAGTAACTTCATTTCGTCTTTTTCGTTCTAGGTTTTCCTCCGTCCATTGTTGCCTTTAGAAGCTATTTCTCCTCTGCAGAAGCTCCTCATCTACTCCCCAAGAACAGAAATTTTTCCCCTACTACCTAACGTCCACCCATTCATCCGTTTTGTCCTGATTTTCTTTATCACCCACACACTTGTTCATTACTACCCAACCAGAAAACAAAACCTAGAAAATCACCAAAAAAAAAAAAGAAAATCTGTCGCTATCCTTTGCTCGTTTCCCATGGTTTGCCTCATTTAGGTCGCAGAAGCCAAACATCTGGTTACCCTCCCACATCTCTGTACCTTTTCTTTTCATCTGGAAACACTTATATCCAAGACCTCTCCGCACACAAAGAAAAAAAAGCACAAAGCCAAAACCTCAGCAATTCCATGGCGGACTTAGCACTTGCTGGCTTAAGATGGGCTGCATCGCCAATCATCAATAAGCTCTTCACTGAAGCTTCAGCTTACCTCAGTGAGGACATGGTGCGTGAGCTCCAACAACTAGAAGCCACTGTCCTGCCGCAATTCGAGTTGGTGATTCAAGAGGCCGAGAAGAGCCCTCATAGGAGCAAGCCGGAGGCATGGCTCTGGCGTCTCAAAGAAGCCTTCTATGATGCCGAGGATCTGCTGGATGAGCATGAGTATAACTTCCTCAAGCGCAAGGCCAAGAGCGGGAAGGATCCGTCGATTGGAGAGGATGAAACCTCCTCCATTGCATCCACCATCATGAAGTCACTTCATGCCGCCAAGAGCAGGGCGTGCAACTTGCTCCCTAAGAACAGAAAGCTAATTAGCAAGATGAATGAACTCAAGGCCATCCTGACGGAAGCAAAGGAACTTCGTGATCTTCTTAGCATACCATATGGAAATACTACAAGTTCAGGGTGGCAAGCAGCACCAACAACTATTGTTCCTCCGACTACAGTGACATCACTTTGCACTTCAAAAGTTTTTGGTCGTGACAAGGATCGCGATCGTATTGTAAATTTTCTTCTTGGCAAGACAACAGCTGATGATGAAAGTTCAACTAGGTACTCCAGTTTGGCCATTGTTGGAGCAGGAGGAATGGGGAAGTCCACCTTAGCGCAGTATGTCTACAATGAAAGTTCAACTAGGTACTCCAGTTTGGCCATTGTTGGAGCAGGAGGAATGGGGAAGTCCACCTTAGCGCAGTATGTCTACAATGACAAGAGGGTAGAAGAAAGCTTTGATATCAGGATGTGGGTCTGCATCTCCCGCAAGCTTGATGTCCGTCGACACACAAGGGAGATTATTGAGTCTGCCACAAAGGTGGAGTGCCCATGTATTGATAATCTTGATACTCTCCAATGCAAATTACGTGACATACTGGAGAAGTCAAAGAAATTCCTACTTGTCTTGGATGATGTTTGGTTTGAAAAATCTGACAGTGAGACAGAGTGGTTTCAACTCCTGGATCCATTAGTCTCTAAACAGTCGGGAAGCAAAGTTTCGGTGACTTCTCGACGTGCAATGCTTCCGGCTGCTATTTACTGTGAACAAGAACAAGTTATTCTTTTGCAAAACGTGGACGATTCCAATTTCTTGGCACTCTTCAAACACCATGCTTTCTCAGGAGCAAAAATTGGAGACCAGGTTTTGCATAGTAGGCTCGAACATACTGCAGAGCAGATTGCTAAAAGGCTTGGACTGTGTCCATTGGCAGCAAAAGTTTTGGGTTCCAGGTTGAGCAGAAACAAAGATATTGTTGAATGGAATGCTGCTCTAAAACTCAGAGATTTAAGTGAGCCCTTCACAGTTCTCTTGTGGAGTAACAAGAAGTTAGATCCACGTCTACAGAGGTGCTTCTTGTACTGCAGCTTATTTCCAAAAGGTCATAAATATAGATCTAATGAGTTGGTTCATCTTTGGGTAGCAGAAGGCTTTGTTGGTTCATGCAATTCGAGTAGGACATTGGAAAATGTTGGGATGGATTACTTCAATGATATGGTCTCTGAGTCATTCTTCTAATTGATTTTTGGAAGGTATGATTCGTACTATGTCATGCATGATATTCTTCATGATTTAGCAGAGTCACTCTCTAGAGATGACTGCTTCAGATTGGAAGAAGATAATGTGACAGAAATACCATGCACTGTTCGACATCTATCAATTCGTATTGAGAGCATTCAAAACCATAAGCAAATTATCCACAAGTTATATCATTTACGCACTATTATCTGCTTTGATCCACTAACAGATGATGCAAGTGATATTTTTGATCATATATTGCGGAACCTGAAGAAGTTACGTGTATTGTATTTGTCATTTTACAACAGTAGTAAGTTGCCTGAATCTATTGGTGAGCTGAAGCACCTTCGGTATTTGAACCTCATCAGAACGTTAGTTTCTGAATTGCCTGCATCATTATGTACTCTGTACCACTTGCAGTTACTTCAGTTAAGCCCAATGGTGGAGAAGTTGCCTAACAAGCTTTGCAATTTAAGTAAGTTACGACATATGGGGTTGTACAAGGAGTTCACAGATCGCTGGGTTGAAGAATCTATTCATAAGATTCCCAATATAGGCAAGCTAACTTCGCTTCAACACATGCATACCTTTTCTGTGCAAAAGAACCAAGGATACGAGTTGTGGCAGCTGAAGCACTTGAATGAGCTTGGTGGCAGTTTAAGAGTAGAAAATCTTGAGAATGTTTCAGAAAAGGATGAAGCCTTAGAGTCCATGCTACATCAGAAGAATCGCCTTAAAAAGTTGTGGCTTGCCTGGAGTAGCGAGAATCGAATGGATGCATCAGATACTTTACATTTGGATATTCTAGAAGGTCTGAGGCCCTCACCCCAACTTAGTGACCTCACAATCAAAGGCTACAAATCTGGCACATATCCAAGGTGGTTACTTGAGCGATCCTATTTTGAAAATTTGGAAAGTTTCGAACTTAATGGCTGCACTATGATAGAAGGCCTACCAACTAATGCTGAGCTCTTACGGCATTGCACTAGCCTGTGTCTAGAAAATGCTCGAAAATTGAAGATATTACCTTGTCTTCCAGCAATGCTTACAAAATTGTCAATTCGGAAGTGCCCACTGCTTATGTTTGTCTCCAAAAATGAGCTCGACCAGCATGATCATTTGAGAGAAAATATAATGAAGACAGAGGACCTGGCATCTAAATTTGCATCAGTGTGGGAGGTCAACTCCGGGTCAAATATTAGGGAAGTACTTTCTCAGGACTATTCATCCCTGAAGCAGTTGACAACGCAGATGGGTGATGATATATCAAAACATTTTCAAATTATTGAAAGTGGCCTAGAGGAAGGAGGAGATTTAACATCAGTGAAAGAAAGTTTCATAAAGGCATGGCTTTTCTGTCATGAGCAGAGGATAAGAGTCATTTACAGAAGGACCATGGACCTGCCACTGGTTCTACCATCAGGAATCTGTGAACTTCGTCTTTCTTCATGCAGTATTACAGATGAAGCTTTAGCTATTTGCCTTGGTGGCCTCACTTCACTCGGAAGATTAGTATTGGCATATAATATGGTATTAACTACACTTCCGTCAGAAGATGTGTTTCAGCATTTGACAAAGCTTGACTGGTTTTTACTAGAAGCCGTTGGTGTCTCAGATCACTGGGGGGCTTAGGTGCTGCCCCATCTCTTTCCAGACTTTATTGTTCTGACTGCCCTTCTTTAGATCTGGCACGTGGAACAGAATTTATGTCATTAAACCTTGCTGGGCACCTCTACATATGTGGCTGCATTCTTACAGCCGATTCATTCATTAATGGCTTGGCACGCCTGAAATCTCTTTGCATTCATCGTTGCACAAGCTCCCCATCCTTATCGATTGGCCACTTGACCTCCCTTGAATCATTAATTCTTGATTGTCTCCCCGATCTGTGCTCTATTGAAGGCTAGTCTTCCTGACAACTTAAATACCTAAGTTTGCTAGATGATCCAAACCTCACTGCCAAGTGCATCTCACAGTTTCGTGTCCAGGAATTGCTCAAGGTTAGTAGCTCCACATTGCTCAACCACATGCTGAAAGCTGAAGAGTTCATAGTTCCACCAAAACTTGCTCTTGTTGATTGCAAGGAGCCATAAGTTCCATTTGGAGAATCTGCAAATCCCTCATCTGTCAAGGGCCTGGAATTTTTGGAATGTAAAATGGAGTCCCTGCCAAGAAATCTAAAAATTCTCTCTAGTCCGGAGAGTCTTTTTATCTATGATTGCCCCGACATAATGTCTTTACCAGATCTACCATCTTCCCTCCAGCACCTAAGTATATATTATTGTGACGACTTGAAAAAGAGCTGCCGGGAGCCTGATGGAGAAAGCTGGCCAAAGATTTCGCACATCCGTTGGAAGGACTTCCACTAATGTTGAACTTGCTCGTTTAGACTCGCCACTTGAGAAAGAAGAAGAAAAGGTAAAGTTCCACTGATTCATTCACGAGGACTAGTATAGTTTTGTAGAATTTGGGGAAGACTCTGGAAACTCTTTTTTTTTTTTGCTAGTCTTGATGTACACATACATATATGTATTTTATTGGGCTGGGCTTCTTGTACAAACATGGCCCAACACTCCCCCTCAAGATGGATGATAGATATCTATCATTCTCAATCTTGCTACATGCTAAATTACATTCTTTTACTCCTAAACCATTTGTTAAACAATCAGCTATTTGACCACCTGAGTTTACATGACTTAACTAAAATATCCCATCATCTAATTTCTCCTTGATGAAGAAGCGATCTATCACCACATGCTTGGTTCTATCATACTGAAAAGGATTATTTGCAATACTAATTGCAGACTTGTTGTCACACTAAAGTCTCATGGGGCCTTTTCTTAGAACATTCAACTCTGACAAAAGATCTCTTACTCATAATATTTCACAAAGTCCAAGAGATATTGCTCTATATTCTGCCTCGGCTGTTGAACGGGATACAACAGGCTGCTTCTTGCTCCTTCATGACACTAAGTTTCCCCCAACAAAGACTCAATAGCTTGAAGTTGATCTCCTGTCATCAAGACAACTAGCCCAATCAGCATCATAATAGCCTTCCACTTTCAAGTGACCATTACTCTTAAATATTAAGCCTTTTCCTGGGCTACTCTTCAAGTATCTCAAGATCCGGTATATAACATCCAAATGTCCACTCCTTAGGTCATGCATGTATCGATTCACAACACTTAATGCATAGGATATATCAGGTCTCGTATTACATAGATAGATAAGGCGTCCAATAAGCCTCTGATATCTTTCCTTATTGACTGGATGACCTGATTCGGCACATAACTTGTGATTCAAATCAATTGGTGTTGATACTGGTCAACATCCAAGCATGCCTGTCTCACTCAGCAAATCTAGAACATACTTCCTTTGTGAAAGAACAATACCTTTTGGATTCCTTGCAATCTCAATGCCAAAGAAGTACCTGAGTTGCCCGAGGTCCTTGACCTCAAATTCCTTACTTAGATTCTCCTTGAGTCCTATGATATCTCTTTCATCATCACCAGTAATGATAATATCATCCACATACACAGCCAACACCGAAATCTTGCGCCCTGAATGTCTATAGAAGACCGTATGATCTCCATTGCACTGCTTGTATCCCATGGCACATAATGCACGTCTCAACCTATCAAACCATGCCCGAGGAGATTGCTTGAGTCCATATAAAGATTTATTTAGTCTGCATACCTTTCCAACCATCTCTGGATTAGAATAACTAGGTGGAACCTCCATGTACACCTCCTCCTGGAGATCACCATGCAAAAAAGCATTTTTTTACATCTAACTGTTATAAAGGCCACCCAAAATTCATTGCACAAGATATCAAAATTCTCACGGTACTCATCTTCGCCATAGGTGCGAATGTCTCATCATAGTCAATGCCATATGTTTGGCTATAGCCCTCGCAATAAGCCAAGCTTTGTATCTTTCAACCTTTCCTTCAGGAGTTTGCTTCACAGTGAACACCCATTTGCAACTTACAACTTTCTTTCCTGCAGGTAGTTTTATGAGATCCCAAGTTCTATTCTTCTCAAGAGCTCTAAGCTCCTCCATCATGGCCTCACGCCACTTGGGATCTTATTTTGCTTCCTTCCAATCTCTAGGAATATATGTAGATTATAACGAAGCAATGAATGCTCTATATGTAGGAGATAATCATGTGTATGAAACATAATTACTTATGTCATGCTCAAAACCATACCTCTATGCAGGCACTCCTGCATTGACTCGTGTACCTTTTCTTAGTACAATGGGTAGAGCATCTGAGGAGTTTTCAACATCAATCTCTGAGGTTGATGATACATCGATAATTTTCGGTCCACTTTCACACATTGGGGCGGAAGGGCATAGTTTAGATGTTGGTGTTTGGATCAACTCCATGTTCTCTTGATGAGATTTAAACTTCTTTCTTGTATATACTTTTGAGATAACTCTATTTTGCAACCCCATACCTGTTGCATTTTGTTGAGTAGGTATTAGACCCCCAGGTGTCTCCTCCATTCTTCTTAACTGTTCATGAATAGGTCCACTTTGAACAATACTATTTTCTCTCTCTTCTGCACTTGTAAGATTAGGGTCATCCATTGGTCATGGAATTGTCCCAATAACAATTTCCATTTTCCTTGGTTGGTGATCACCTTCTCTAGTTTGTGAAGCTTCATTCTCCCCCTCTCGACAATCACCATCATCCATGCTAGATGAGTCCAGTTCAAGAAATAAGGAACTCAAGTCTTTTTTCTCTCCATAAAAGGGCTCATGCTCTCTGAATGTAACATCCATACTGACGAATAAGCGTCGTTCGCTAGGACTCCAGCACTTGTATCCCTTCTGTGTTGAAGAATACCCCACAAAGATACACTTTAGTGCATGTGGATCAAGCTTTCCCACTGAAGGTCGGTGCTCTCTAACAAAGCATGTGCAACCAAACACCTTGAGTGGTATAATAAATTTATTCTTTCCAAATAGCATTTCATAAGGAGTCTTCATATTGAGTACCCTTGATGGGATTCGATTGATAAGATAAGTAGCAGTTAAGACTGCCTCACTCCACAAGAATTTTGGGACATTCATTGTATACATAATTGACCTTGCTACTTCCAAGAGATGTCGATTCTTCCTTTCAACTACTCCATTTTGTGGAGGTGTATCTGGACAGGAAGTTTGATGCAATATTCCCTCAGATGAAAGGAATGTAGCAAATTCATTGTTCACATACTCTGTCCCATTATTAGTTCTAATCATCGGAACCTGAGTATTGAACTGATTCTTAACACATGCACAAAAATCCTTAAAACACTTGAGTACCTCACTTTTATGCCGCATAAGATAAACCCATGTCATGTGAGAATAGCAATCAATGAATGTCACAAAATACTTCATTCCACTAACAGAGACCACGGGTGATGTCCAAACATCGGAATGAACTAATATAAAAGGTAATGTGCTACGAAGCCCTTTACTAATATAGGATGCTCTCGTATGTTTCCCAAACTCACATGCATCGCACACCAACTTCTTCTTATCAACCTTGCTCATAATATCAGGAAATGCTCTGGACATATTGTCAAAGGACATATGACCCAACCGACAATGTTGAAGTATCACCTTAATCTCCTCTTCACTTGTAGTAATTGCCAGAGCAGTACACGTTGAATTATCTATCCTTCTATCTAAGAGCCATAGGCCATTACGTCTAATTCCATTCCCAAGCATCCTTCCTGTCTTTCTATCTTCAATTAAATAATTTTCGTGATCAAGAGTAACACGACAATCCATCTGATCCACTAATGCACTTATGGATACTAGATTAACCGAAAAAGATGGAACATATAGAACAGTAGATAATCTAATTGATGGAGTGTATTTGACTGTACCCACACCTCTAATAGGCTGAGCAGTTCCATCAGCGGTCCGAATAGTTTCCTTGCGCGTGGGAGGAAATGAGTTATAAGATGCAAATTCATCTAATGTTCCTGTGACGTGATGTGTCGTGACGCATTCATCTAAGTATCCAGTTTGCATTAAATGTACCTGTGCCAGGACGAGCAACGTTGACGAGGTTGCCCAGAACTATTGATGTATAATCTGTTCTTGAGAAAGTTTCCCCACCATTAGGCCCTTGTGAAACTGACATTAATTCTAAATTCTTCGCCAAAAATATTTGAGCTAGTTCCACCGGCTCCTTTGCTGTGAAATGCTCTACCAGCTTCTTTACTTTGTCTTTCTCCTTGTTAATCTCATTTTGAAGTGTAGCCACTTCAATGACCAATGCAACATGCTTTTGATTCACCTCGCTGGATTACAGAGCCTCCAATTCCTTCATTTGCTCACGAAGGTTGACATCCATCTGCTGCTTCAGCTTACTGATCTCATCGATCCTCTCCTTCTCCTTACTGTACTTCATGGTCAGGGGCTGCAGCTTGTCCCTCAAATCGTCCAATTCCTTCATCAGGTTCTCCCCTATTTCGCTCTCCAACTTCATGCTCCTGCCATCCAATTCAGTAGTCGTGGCCTCCAATTCAGCCACCTACTTAGCTACAGTCACCTGCTTCTTATCCACCACCATGCAGTCCCTCTCCACGGAGCTCTCTGGCTCCTCTGCAGCAGGCACCTTCCTCTCTGCCTCCTCCACCTTCCTCTTGACCTCCCTGGTTGCCCTCTCCTTGGCCTCCAACTGCGCCCTGATGGCCGTTGCGATGGCCGCCTGGAGGAAGGGTAGTGCGCCACCGCTCCTCTCCAGCACCCTCTTGAGGGCCTCCATGATGCTCGAGCTGTCTGCTCCCACCAATTGAAGCCGCACCTTGCCCTCAACCTTGCTCCTGGCTCCGTCCTTGCACGCCGCGTCTACCTGGGCACGCGGCCCCAGCAAGTCCTTCGCTGCCGCGAGATGCCCCAGCAGCGCGGCTCCTTCCTCGTCGCTGCATTCCGGTGACGAGTCCTGCCCCAGCTCTTCCGGCCCCTGAGTCTCGGCGCTGCGCCTGGCCTCCATCGCCGTCTGCGAGCCGGTTGCCGTCGCTCTCCTCAACACCAGCTCCGATACCACGTAGAATTTGGGGAAGACTCTAGAAAATCTTTTTTTTGCTAGTCTTGATGTACACATACATATATACATTTTATTGGGCTGGGCTTCTTGTACAAAGACCAACAAGTTTCTATTGCGTTATAACATACTTCATGTTTTAAACAGACGCCTCGAGTTCACTCCTTCATGGCATCCTCATCAGGCATCTCTACAGCAGGTTATAAGGGTAAGGAGAGTACCTCAGACTCTTCAGAGTATTCATCCACCCAGTTCAAGTCAAAAAAGGCAACCCATCGCAGCTTGCACTGCCCAGCGTCCTGCTACAGTGTACAATTGCCTGATCCAGGTTGCCCGTGTGTTTATTCCTCTGTATGTCATTTCATTCACTTGTCCTGTTGTTCCTTTGGTCATTAACAATTGCCAGCACATATTTAGCTGATAGTAGAATAAGCCTCCAAGGATGAAGATAAAACTGTGGTTATGGCTTTGATGCGAATTCGTTGATTGTAATAAGAACAGATATACTCTCCCGTGGATGATGTTGGAAAGTTTCCTTCATTATCTATTTTGAAAAGCAAAAGTAATTGCCAGCGAAGGAGTTTTTTTAACGAATTCAAATTTTCTTTACTTTATTGTGTTGTCGTTGGTGTTTCGTCATGTGTGCTCCGAGTTCTGATGTAGATGTTAAGATGTCTGGTGTCTGCTGTAGTAGTTTAATAGCAAGGGTATCTGTGTTATGTTCGAGCTTTGGATGGTTGGACTGCAAGTAATATGTATATTGTTGTGTCCCTAGCTGAACAACACTGTGAGGAATGTTTGGAAGTGGCGATTTCTGCTGGTTACTACACCGAAGAATGTTTCGGTGGGAAGTATGATACAGTAGTTCGTAACCTTGCGCGTTGCATGGGTCAGTCTGATTTGAGAACTTGGCAGTGTGTGCCACCGGCGCATTGCAAAATCTGAAAAGCAAGGCACTTTGCTATCATATGCCACATAAGGCACTCTCCCGGCATATTTGTTGGCATCCCGGCGAACAGCACAGCTCACATTCCGTGGTTATCGGTTTGAGGCGAATCGGTCGATTGTTTGTAATAAGAACAGCTGTACTCTCACGTGGCTGCAAAGTTTCTAATAAATATTGAAAACAGCTCCCTCAAAAAAAAATATTGAAAAACAGCGATTGCCACTAATTTGTGGTGCCTTTGTAATACATTCGGATTTGATTCACTTGTTCTCATTTGATTCACTTGTTCGAGCAGAAGGGGACTGCTTTCTCTGATGTGGTGGAAGACGATCTGGGCCGGCCGCCCGGCCCATCGCCGACCTGGCCGGAGTCAGGTCTCGCCGCGCCGCCGCCTAGGGGATTACTTTTACTGCGGCAGTTGCGGTGCGTGCGGCCGTGCTCGAGGGAGGAACCCACGACGGCAGAGCAAGCGGAGGAGAGGTAACAGCCACCGGAGCCATGGCTGATTCCTCCCCCGAAGAAGCAGTACTAGTGCAAGAAACTGGTTAGAGTTAGTGGTCAGTCGAAATTTGTCTATCCTTCTGTGTGCCTTATTGAATAAAATTTACTTCTTATGTGATTTTGCATACCACATTCCACAGTTTCCTGGATACAGGTGAGGTCGCCTTGTTTTTTCATTTGGGCTATGTTTAGGCAGTGTTTGAGTTGCAAATGTTGTTCTCTGTCAAAGTTACTAAAACTGACATTGTACTAGAATTGTTTTTTGTTTTTTTTTTTTTGGGGGGTGAGGGGCGGAGGGAGTAGGTGGCATCGTCAATCGTCCACAAGCTCCTGGCTATGTACGACTCAGCTTACCTCAGCGTGAACATGATCCGTGGGCTAAAATACTAGCTGGAAGCCACCTTCCTTCAAGAGTTAGGCCTCGTGACACAACTTCATATAATATCAAACGAAGGCCAAGGGTGTCGTATTGTATTTTTGATTGTAGCATTCAGACAAGAGAGGGCGGTAATTTTAAAGCATGAGAGGCCACCGGCCAGCAATGGAGCTAAAGACCACCTGTGCAATAATCAGTTAGTGTTTTCAGTAAGCCCAACGCATCTCTCAACTTATAAAACTGCAACTGGTCCCTTAATAAGTATACTTTTCGTAATGTGAGAAAAATATATAATAATGTTCAGAGAAGTGGCCTGAATATTTTGCTGATGTGCTTCCTCCCTTTGCCACTGGCTGGATCAGATCTGCATCTGACTGGCTGTTTGAGCCTTGCGTCTCATTCTCTTGCATCGATATCACAGCGCTTCTTCCAGAGTCCACAGTCCACCCCTCCGGCGGCCTCACGCTCGTCGGCCAAGCTTTCTCCGGAGACACGCTGCTCCCTGCGTCATTGAAATTTTTAGTTCCGGTAAGTTTTCTTGTGTGAACTTGTTGGCTATTTTCCTGTCTGTCCCTTTAACACATGAGAAATGAAAGGAAAACAAATCTGTTTGACTCTTGCGGCCGATTCTGTTCCATTACAGTGCTTCTTCCGCAGTCCTCCAGCGACCTGGGGCTCGTCACCCAAGCTTGCTTCGAAGACGTACGCTGTTCCCTGCACTGTTGGTATTTTTAGTTCGTGTAAGATTTCTTCTGTGAACTTGTTAGCTATTTTCTGTGTTCCTTTAACATGAGAATGAAAGGAAAATAATCGATTTCTTATCTGTTCTTCACTTCTTTCAGTTCCAGTAATTTTATCTCGTCTTTTATAATTCCAGGTTTTCCATCGACTCCTTCGTTGTCTTCACCGGTTGTTTCCCCCTCTTGAGAAGCACCCCATCCATATTATCAAAAAACAAAAAATAGTATTCTGTTCCTGCTTCCCATCTTGTTCTTGTTTCATCCGTTTTGTCCTGATTTTCTTGGTCACTAGACACACTCGCACCCTATATCATCTACTCGTTCATTTCACCACTACCACGAAAAAAACTGCAAAATCCTAAAAAGGCTTGTACTCATTCATTTCTGTCACACCCGGCCCGTTTGGCCCATAGTGGCCCATGTGGTTCTTATGAGATGTTGTGGAGAGTTTAGTCCCACCTTGGTTGTTAAAGATGGGATAGACCAACATATAAGGCTTCTAGAGTCCATCCCACCATCCCTGGGTTAATCCTTTTAAGCGAAGCGAGGACGAAAGCTTAAGTGGGATGGTGGTAGGTGTGGTTTGCTCAACGTGCAGAGTGAATCTGAGCCGTTTGAATTCTGGGGCATTACAATTTCTTCCCTACCAAAAAAAAACCTTCAAAATCCCCACAAAAAAAGGAAAAAAACAGTCTTGGATCTTCAATTATTTCCCATCCTCACCTAATTATGACCCTGCAAAACCAAAATATCTTGTGCCATTACCAAATCGATCACTTCGTCCTGTTCTATCCCCTCTTCAGAAGCACCTCACCCATATTAAAAAAAACAGCTTTGTTTCGGTTGCATCATCCATCCATTCATCTATTTTGTTCCTTCCATTACCAATTCACGCGGCCATCTTCTTTTCATTTGGAAACTTTTGCATCCTAGAACTCTTCGCTCAGAAAAGAAGGGGAAGCACAAGCCACTGCATCCATGGTGGACTTGGCGCTCTCTAGCTTAAGGTGGGCAGCATCGCCAATCATCAACAAGCTCCTCAATGTTGCTTCAGCTTACCTCACCATGGACGTGGTGCGTGAGCTCCAAAAACTAGAAGCCACCGTCCTGCCACAGTTTGACCTGGTGATTCAAGCGGCAAAGAAGATCCCCCACAGGGATAAGCTGGAGGGATGGATCCGGCAGCTCAAAGAAACCTTCTATGATGCTGAGGACCTACTGGATGAGCATGAGTACAACCTCCTCAAGCGCAAGGCAAAGAGTGGGAAGGATCCCTTGGTAGGGAAGGATGAAGCCTCCTCCATTGCATTGACCATCATGAAGCCACTTCGTGCTGCTAAGAGTAGGACACGTAACTTGTTGCCAGGGAACAGAAAGTTACTTAACAAGATCAAAGAGCTCAAGGACATCCTGCTTGAAGCCAAGGAGCTTCGTGATCTTCTTGGCTTACCACAAGGCAATACCGTCGACTGGCCACCATCTGTACCAGCAACTGTTGTTCCTACAACCACATCACTTCCCACTTCAAAGGTTTTTGGTCGCGACAATAATCGTGATCATATAGTAGATTTTCTTCTCGGCAATGCGACAACCGACATGGAGGCAAGTTCAGCTAGGTACTCAGGTTTGGCCATTATTGGAATGGGAGGAATGGGGAAGTCCACCTTGGCACAGTATGTCTATAATGACAAGAGGATTGAAGAATGCTTTGATGTCAGGATGTAGGTCTGCATCTCACGCAAACTTGATCTACGTCGGCACACACGGGAGATCATCGAGTCCGCGAAAAAGGGGGAGTGCAAACTACAGGACATACTACAACAGTCACAGAAATTCCTACTTGTCTTGGATGATGTTTGGTTTGATAAATACGATAGTGAGTCACAGTGGGAGTAACTCCTCGCTCCATTAGTCTCTAAACAATCAGGAAGCAGAGTTTTGGTGACTTCTCGATGTGAAATGCTTCCTGCCACAGTTTGCTGTGAACAAGTTCTTAATTTGGAAAATATGGATGGTACGGAGCTCTTGGCTCTCTTTAAACACCATGCTTTCTCTGGAGCACAAATTGAAGATGAACTGTTGCACACAAAGCTAGAAAACATTGCAGAGAAGATTGTTAAAAGGCTTGGACAATGTCCTTTGGTAGCAAAAGTTCTGGGTTCTAGGTTGAGCAAAAAAATAGACATCTTTGAATGGAATGCTGCACTAAAGCTCGATGATTTAAGTGAGCCCTTCACATCTCTGTTGTGGAGTTATGAGAAGTTAGATCCATATCTGCAGAGATGCTTCTTGTATTGCAGCTTATTTCCAAAAGGTCATAGATATGAACCTAATCAGTTGGTTCACTTTTGGGTTGCAGAAGGGTTTGTTGATTCACGCAATTTGAGTGGTAGGACACTGGAAGATGTTGGAAGGGCTTACTTCGATGATATGGTCTCTGGATCTTTCTTCCAAAAATTGGATTCTGGTTTTTACTATGTCATGCATGATATCCTCCATGATTTGGCAGAGTCACTCTCCAGAGAAGACTGCTTCAGATTAGAAGATGATAATGTGACAGAAATACCATGCACTGTTCGACACTTATCTGTTTCGGTTGAGAGTATGCAAAGGCATAAGCAAATTATCTACAAGCTCCATCATCTACGCACTATTATCTGCATCTGTGCACTAGTTGATAATGCAAGTGTTATCTTTGATCAGATACTGCAGAACCTCAAGAAGGTGCGTGCATTGGATTTGTCATTTTACAACAGCAGAAAGTTACCTGAATCTGTTGGTGAGTTGAAGCACCTTCGGTATTTGGACCTCACGAGAACATTGGTTTCTACATTGCCTAGATCAATATGTGACAGTTACTTCACTTATCCCATGCGTGCTTGCCCGACAAAGTTTACAATTTAACAAAGTTACGGCATCTGGTAGGGTGCTGCCATCCAATTCCCTACGTTGGCAACCTTACTTCGTTACAACAGCGAGATTACTTTTATGTGAATAAGAAGCAAGGATATGAGTTGCGACAGCTGAAGGACTTGAATGAGCTTGGTGGCAGCTTAGAAGTACATGGTCTTGAGCATGTCAGTGGAAAGGATGAAGCCTTAGAGTCGAAGCTATATCAGAAAAATCGCCTTAAAGTGTTGAAGCTTGCCTGGCGTTGCAGGAATGACACTGATGCAGAGGTTACTTTGCATTTGGATATTCTGGAAGGCCTGAAACCGCCACCCCAACTGAGTGAGCAGACAATCCAAGGTTACAGATCTGGCACATATCCTAGGTGGTTACTTGAGCGATCCTGTTTTGAAAATTTGGAAAGCTTACGCTTGCTGACTGCAGCTTGCTAGAAGGCCTACCACCAGATACAGAGCTCCTTCAGCATTGCTCTAGTCTACGTCTAGTGCAAGTCCCAAATTTGAAGACGTTATCATGTCTTCCACCGAGCCTTACAGAGTTGACAATTCAGAAGTGACCACTGGTTACGTTTGTCACAAAAAATCGGTTCGAGCAACATGGTTTGAGGAAAAATATAGTGAAGGCAGATGATGTGGTGTCTAAACTTTCATCGATGTGGGAGCTGGATTCAGGATCACGTATTAGGTACATACTGTCAGCTGACTATTCATCTCTCAAGCACTCGATGAGATTGATGATATATCAAAACATCTTAAAATTATTCGAAGTGCTCTGGATGATGGCAGGGATATAATATTGGTGAAAGAAAATATCATCAAGGCGTGGCTTTTCTGCCATGAGCAGAGGATAAAAGTCATTTATGGAAGGACTCCGGAGCTCCACTGGTTCTACCAGCAGGACTCCATAAACTTGTTCTTTCTGAATGCAGCATTACAGATGGAGCTTTAGCTATTTGCTTTGGTGACCTCAATTTACTAAGAACTTTAGAATTAAGACATAATATGGTATTAACTACACTTCCGGCAGAAGAGGTGTTTCAGCATTTGACAAAGCTTGAGAGGATTGAAATCGGTTGTTGTTGGTGTCTCAGATCACTGGGGAGCTTACATGTTGCTCCATCTCTTTCAACCCTTAAATGTTGGTACCGCCCTTGTTTAAAGCTGGCAAGTGGAGCAGAATTTATGTCGTTCAACCATGCTGAGTGCCTCAGTATAGCTAGATGCATCATTCCAGCTGATGCATTCATTAATGGCTTGCCACACCTAAAATCTCTTAGCATTGATGGTTGCAGAAGCTCCCCATCCTTATCGATTGGCCACCTGACCTCCCTTGAATCATTGGATCTACTTGGTCTCCCTGATCTGTACTTTCTGGAAGGCCTGTCTTCACTGCAGCTTAAGCACCTAAAATTGAGAGATGTTCCAAATCTCACTGCAAAGCGCATCTCACAATTTCGTGTCCGGGAATCGATCACTGTTAGTAGCTCCTTATTGCTCAACCACATGCTGAGGGCTGAAGGGTTTACAGCCCCGTCGTCTATTTCTCTTTCAGGCTGCAAGGAGTCGTCAGTTTCATTTGAAGAACTCGCAAATCTCTCATATGTCAAGCACCTGGAATTTTGCGGTTGCGAAATGGAGTCCTTGCCAACAACTCTGAAATTTCTCTCCAGTCTGCTGAGTCTTAGAATCTCTGAGTGCCTCAACATAACATCTTTACCAGATCTGCCGTCCTCCCTCCTGAAGATATCTATGTAGGGTTGCCCTGTCTTGAAGAGCTGCCAAGAACCTGATGGAGAAAGCTGGCCAAAGATTTCGCACATCCGGTGGAAGTACTTCGGCAATTATTGAACTTGCTTCCTTAGACTTGCCACTTGAAAGAAATGAGAGAAGGTATAGGTTTCCGCTGATTCATTCACCAGCACAATGAATAAGGTTGCCAATATTTTATTTAAAGCTTTTCATTTCATGTTCTTTTTTCGAATCATTGTATTATAGAAAAGATAAAGGTCCGAGTACATCACCAACTCATGCTGGAACCATACATGAGAAGGTTGGGACACTTACAACATTATCACCTATGGTACATGTGGCGACCAACCCTAGGCTCCTAAACAGAGGTCCCTACCCATCTAACTAAAGTGCTTAGAGCTTCTTAGCACCAGCCAAGCACCACAGTTTGTATTCATCTCTAAACTGCCTTAAGACCTCATTAGACACATAAATTGCGATGCTTCCATATCAGCCAAGATGTCAAAATGATTAGCGAATTAACCCCTTTTCTGTACTCCTTCTTGACTCTACGAATACACTTGGCCCACCAATCAGCAAAGCTATGATCATTCTGTTGTGGTACTGCTTCACCTATCTCCATGGGCAAAAGAATGTTGAACCATACTTGCCACGTGAACACACAATTAGTGAGCAGATGTTGAATAGTCTCCTCCTCTTGGTCACATAGTGGGCATCTCGCTGGATGTGACAGTCCGTGGCGAGCAAGCCGATCTGCTGTCCAACATCAGTTTCTAATGGCGAGCCAAATAAAAATTTTACATTTTCCAGGGGCCCATGATTTCCATAAACGTCGCCAAGGCTCAAATGTGACTGAACCGTAGAAGAAAGCTCGGTAGGTAGATTTGGCTAAATATGTTTCAGAGGCATCAAATCTTCAAATATATTGATCATCATCCTGGGAGAGCACAACGTCGCTAAGATCATCCCAAAGGCAAAAATACTCTGGAAGTCCGATCATGGATAGGCCTCCTTGAATATCACGCACCCAAGCATTATTTTGTAGTGCCTCTGCCACTGTTCTTTTGGTTTTAATTTGAGGCCTAACACGAGCAACCACTGCAGGTGCCAAATCAGCAATGGAACATCCATGGAGCCATCTATCTGTCCAGATTAGTGTGCTGTTGCCATTTCTAACTTGGGTTGTTACTGCAATAGAGAATAATGCCAATGTGTTAGCATGACAAGACAGTTCCAAATCAACCCAAGGACGATCAGCTCGAGTTTTCTTGAGCCATTGCCATCGCATCTGCAAGGCCCAGTTCATGGTCTCAAGATTAAGTATGCCAAGGCCTCCAAGGTCAATTGGTCGTTGCACCTTTTCCCAAGCAACCAAACAGCAGGCTCCATTAGCCTGCTCCCTGCCCTTCCAAAGGAATCCTTTTCTGAATTTTATAATCAATTTGACAACTTTGGGACATTGATAGCAACCAGGAGATACACCGGAATAGCTGAGAGCACATATCTCACTAGAGTAGTACGACCAACCCTATTCATGAGGGAAGCTTTCTAACCTGGGAGCTTATCTGCAATCTTCTCAACCCAAGGCATTAAAGTTGTTTTGCTGAGTTTCTTGTTAGAGATAGGGAGCCCCAAATAAGTGCAAGGGAAATCTGAGGCTGTACATGGCAATATATTGCTAACTTCCGCCAAAGTATCATCTCTACATTGAATTGGAATAATACAGCTCTTACCAAGGTTGGTTTTTAGGCCAGAGGCTTCACCAAAGATATCTAGGACTGCTCTAGTAATATGTAAGTCCCCCTCCAATGGCTTAATAAACAAGGCAACATCATCGGTATGAAGAGAAAGTCTTTGCCCAGCTGTCCGGTTAGAGAGTGGCTGCAAAAGGCCCAAATCACTAGCTTTGACAAAAAGACTGTTCAAGACATCCATTACAAGTACAAACAACATTGGAGATAACAGATCTCCTTGTCAGAGGCCGCGTCGATGTATAATTTCTTCCCCTGGTTCACCATTGAGCAAAACTCTTGTGGTAGAGGTGGTGAGAATGTTGGAGACAAGGTTGCACCAAATGGTTCCAAAACCCAAATGTGTCAACACCTCCAGTAAAAAAGTCCAGGACACCGAATCAAAAGCCTTTGATATCTAATTTGAGGAAGAGACTGGGAACTTTTTGTGATGCAATAGCTTAATTGTTTGCTGTACCAAGATGAAATTGTCATGAATATACCTCCCACGAATGAAGGCACTTTGATACGTGGATACCAAGGAATTTAGTCTTTCAGCAAGTCGATTTGCCAAGACTTTGGTCACTAATTTCGCAAAACTGTGCACCAAGCTTATGGGGCGAAAGTCTGATGGGAGTACTGCCTCCACCTTTTTAGGGATTAAAGTGAGATAGGCTGAATTTAGCAGCTCCAGTTTCCGGGCATCCCCTTGCTGCAAGGTAATAATTGCGGCCATGAAATCTGCTTTGATCAGTTGCCAACAAGCATTACCTGATGTTTATCATCTTGCGAAGTGGCTAAAATGTCTCTTGTCATTAGTTTCAGGATGAAATTTTTCTTCTTACGAAAGCTAGCTTGCTTATGGAAAAAAGAGGTGTTCGCATCACCATCTTTTAGGTAGCGAACCCAAGATCTCAACCTTGCGATAGTTCTTTCCAGTGAGGCGAGTACAAGACAATGTCGTTTCAGTTTTTTCCTTAGCCAATTCTCATCTGCAGATAAAGATCGAATATGCTGCATAATTTCAAGGCGATGTAACACATCTCTTGCCAGGGCTATCTGTGTTTTCACGTGTCCCACCTGCTTAGAACTCCAAAAGAGATAGGTTCTATAGAGCATGTTCTGAACAGCCATCTCGAGGTCACCCCAACACGGCGCCCTCGTCTCTGCAGAGTCGCCGCCAGGTGATGTCAGAAGCCAATCCGTCGCTGATGCCGTGCTCTAGGTTCTCTGTTTGGCCATCCTCCACGGTTGCAGACTTGCGAGGCAGATGGTTACATTTCTCGTTTCACTTATTCTGTTATTTGTTGAGTATGAACAATTACCAACATGTATGTCTCGTACCGAATGAACCTGTAATAAGTAACTTATTATGACGACAAAAACTGTGGCTATGGCTCATTTTTCGTGTGGCAGTTTGTCCTGAGCTTGAGGCAAATTGGAGTCTGGAATGTTTCGTCCCTTTATCTTATTGAAAGAAAAAAAGAACAATTGCCACACGTGTTTCTAAATTCAAAAACATATACCTCTGTAAGTGCTATCGTCGTCTCCGCAGCTTATGTTGGGGATTGCCTCAGACTCATCGTTAACCCAGTCCAAGCCAAAAGGGAACACATCGCCGCTTAGGTTGTCAGGGATGGGCCGTCGTATGGGCCTTGGGCCTTGGGCCTTGGGCCTTGGCCTTGTCGAGTATTTCTGGACCTGGACGTCTTCTACAAGAGCGCAGGAGCTGCAGCCGGTGAAGGCATGGAATCGAATCGAATCAATTACGGAGAAACAGAATTCCTCTCCCTGTTCATCTTCCTCCTCAGGTTTTGGCTCTCCACTCAGTTCTCCTACTCCGGCACCTTTCAAAATCTTCTAGTATCTTCTTGCTAGCTTCCATTCCCCTCCTTGCTGATTCCAAACCTCCATTCCCCTAAGGTCTTGTATTCTGCTTGTAACGTCCCAAAAATCCAAATACCAAAAATACGAACTTTTAAAAAATTTTCTAAAGTATATCAATGTTTAGCGAGTGTCATGTAAGAACCCACTAGATATGGCACAAGTAGCACCTACTCATAGTTGAGCATCTGCATTTTAATCCACAGTTTGGTTTGCATTTTGTTGATTTTATGTATCGAATAATAAAATCAACAAACACCTTAATATCGTATGTGTATATACGTGCTATTAACCTTTGGCATGGCTACCAACCTACCCTTGAGACCCTAGTAGACGTACCATGACACAAGTGTCATGGTCATTTACTTGCTTAACACTAACTTGATCATGGCATGGTATGGAAGCTTGGAAAAGAAATAGAAAAGGATTTGGAAAAAAGAAAATAAATAGAAAAGAGCAAGCAGCCCAGCTCGGCCTCGCAGCCCACCAAGCCGCTCGGCCCAGCAAGGCGATGGCCTTCGCCCGCTCGCCGCGCGCGCTTGCCCCCGCGGCCCAGCACAGCCCGCCTTTCCCCGTGCCTGTCTGCCTGCCTTGGCCTGTCGGCCCAACTGGCTAACGGTCCAGCAAGGCGGCCTGCTGCGCTGCCGCCCGCCCGCTTGCCCGCTCCAGCGGCCCAACTGCCCGCACCAGCCCGCCTTAGCTTGCCGAGCCGCTTGCCGCACCGCTGGCCCAACAAGGCGGCCTAGCAAGGCCGCTGCTGTCGTCGCCCGCGCCCGCGCCTCTCCCCTTCTCTCTCGCTAACGCCCGGACCCCGCCTGTTAGCTGCCCCGTTCCCATTTCTGGTCGGGCGCCCATCCCGTCCGCTGCGCCATTTTTGCCAACGAGCGCCCCGCCGTTCATCCGGCGCCCGTGACCCGCCGCCGCGCTCCGGATGCCGTCCGTCCGCCTCGGCCGCGCACCCGAATCCTAACCCTATAGCGCAGCCGCGCTTAGCCGCTTGATGAGGATCTCCGATCCCCACTGTCTGCCGCCCGCCGCCATGCTTATAAAGGACGAAACACGGGGCCGCTAGGGTTCCCCGTGCCGCGCAGCCACTGACACCGGCCGCACCACCACTTGCCTGTCCAAGCACGAGAGGGGAAGAGGGAGGCGGAGAAGAGCTACCGTTGCTGGAGCCAGACCCGCTCGCCACCGCCGTTGCTGCTCGCCGGAGGAGGACCCGGCGGCTCTTCTCGACAACCACGACCGCTGCTGCTCGGCTTCCACGTCCCCAAGCCACCACCAGCACTGACGCACCACGCAGGTGAGGCTGCCACCGCTCTCACCCTGCTCTGCCATGGCCGCTGCCAGTATACCGCCGCCGTTCCCGCTCTCCTCTTTCTCTTTCCCTTCATTAGATTCACCGCCAAGCTCGCCTCATTTTGGAACGCCTAAATGGCAACTCCAAGGGAGCTTGGCTCGACCACAGTGGGGTCACGCGAGTTTGCAACCCCGGTCGCCATGGCATCCCGGCTGCCGGAGCACCGTCGCGACCTCGCCTCAGGCGCACCCCCGTGAGCTCCCGTTAGCCGCGCAGTAGCTTCTTCGAGCTCCAAGCTACTCGATTCGGCAGGACATGGGAAGGGAGAAGCGCTACGCCGCACAATTTTGGAGCTTTGTCGCTCGCCGTTGATTGTCGCCGCCGCCGTCGCAGGCCTTCTTGCGAGCCTCGGTCCAATTAAAGCATAGGGACACACTCCCTGTGACCTTGCGACCCCTGTTCCCTGGTCAAAGACGCCCCTGAGCAGCTCCTGCGCCCCACCACCGCGGCCATGCCGCTCGGCGCCGCCGCGGCACGTGCGCCGACGAGCAGAGGCACCGCGAGCCTGCCCGCACCCCACTGCCACCTTTACCCTGGCCTAGAGAAGCCGTAGCGCGCACCAAGGAAGCATCTAAGGTGCCGTAGCACCCCGCCGCCGCGTCCCTACCACTCGGCGCCGCCGTCGCGCACGCGCCGGCGAGGTCAAGCCCCATGAGGCCGCACAGACCTCGCTGCTGCACCGGCCTGGCCTCCACGCCCGATTAGCCTCGCCTCAGCCTAGCCAGCATCGCCAGCCGCCGCTGCTTGCCCGTTCGTCGCCGACGAGTCCCGGCCAGGCTGCCGCACGCACAAGACAGAGAAGAAAGGGGAAGGGGATTTCCCCTGTACCCGTGTGGACCAGGCCCACCACGTGGACTAGCTGGACCAACCGCAGCCTGCCACCCAGCCGCTCTGCCTGCGATCCATTATGGACCAAGTCCATGGGCCGGCCGACCGTGGACTGAGCCCACCTGAGATCCAGACCGCAACGTGGCACGACCAGAGCACGACACGTGTCTGGGCTGGGCCAGCCCAACCCGGCCCAAGACCGGCCCTACCCAGGCCCACCGAGGCCCAATCGGGCCCGATCCGCGTTGACCGTTGACCCGGGCCCACCTGTCAGCGACCGTTGACAGGGGCCCACCTGTCAGTGACTCAGCCGCCGGAACCGCGCTGATGTCAGCCTGACGTCAACCTTGCGTCAGCCCTGCGCCAGCTCCACTATGCCAGTGCGCCATGTGGCTCAACCAGAGACCGCCACGTGTCGGCTGCTGGTTATTTGGCCCTTTTTCTTTTTTAGAATATGATTAAATCTTTGGAAATTCATAACTAATTTATACGAACTCCAAAAAATATGAACCAAAGTATCCAAATTTTCATAAAAAATGAGCTCTACGTCGTAGGCTTATGTATGATTGCATTTGGAGTTATTAAATTTCATTTGGTTCTTTGTGATACTCTATAGGAGTCGCTAACGCGACTATTTACGTCTTGTTTCAGAGGAGGAGCAGCTTGAGGAGGACAACTATGAGTACGCGGAGCTAGGTGATGACTTCGCAGGTGCCACACCCCACCCAATCTCGTAGATCCTATTACGCATGGCATAATATATAGTTTGCTAGTGCTTTATTTATGAATATTACCTGATGATAGGTTGCATGGTAGAATTGCCTGATGAGCCTTTATCTTGTCGCAACCTTACTCCTGCACACCCGCTGATAGGCTAGACGCATGTCTATTTACTTATGATGCTTTACTTCTACTACACTTATATCTGTGTGATGTGATGCGTGGTGAAGAGTATGGTTATATAGTTAAGGCACGTGGTGCCACTTTACTCGGGGAGAGTGCTGCGTGCGTCTTGGGTGTGTGGTGGGGGTTGAGTCGATCGGACAGGATTCTACGACGAGCCTTGTGGGCGAGTCTTGCCGGGGGATGTGTTCTGGGCATCCCCATATGAGGTGCTTGTGGCGGGCACATTGTGAGGTATATGGTGATCCCAGGGGTGAGAACCTTCATGGAGTGAAGCCCCGGGTAGGAGGTGCTGTTGTAGCACGAACTGTTATAGTCTCTATGAGAAGATAATCTTGTCTGATCCCCCTAGGACCTGATATCTCTTGAGGACCGTAAACTTAGGACTTACGTGCTCACTACTTGCTCTTGTATGGGCGAAAGACGGATGTCTGACTAGCTAGGACGGTGTCACTACTACCAGGTTGTTAGCAGATAGTTCGGGAGGTCCGGGCATGGAGACCCACACCCTCCTTAGACAACATAGTGACCTCGGGGGCCCGGTACTATATCTCAGAGTCTCAGTGTGCCGGTGGTACCTATCCAGGATGTCCCAGTATTGAGTGGTAGGGTGGCATCGCACCGGTTAGAAAGCAACCGGAATCCGCTTAGGCGGGGCACCGCCGATGATGGTGATCTTGTGGTTACGGGAGTACACGCTCTGCAGAGTTTATGAATCAATATATATAGTCCGTGAGCCACTGGTATGGCTTTTTCCTAAGACCGACGCTTCTCAGGAGTAGTGAGGTGAGTCCTTCTATTCTTCCCCCTGGTGTTACCCTTCCGACTGTGAGCCGCTGTGACAGGCTCCGAGATGGAGTTGGACCTGTCGACTGAGTGCGAGAGGGTGAGATGTGTGTGATGGTGATGGAATTGGGATGGATATGTGGATGAGATGGGTTAAAACTTGATGAATTATATTATATAATATTGGTCACTACTTGCATAGGATACCACAACCATATATTAGGTCGCTTTGATTATATCCTTTGCATCCCACCAAATACTACATAACAAAAGCAAAGCATAGGATGGGAGATGTGGTCAGTATAAACCGTACTAAAAATTATTTGGCAGGTGAACCCGACTACGACTTCACCGATGAGTAGACGTCTCGTTCCTACGCTCAGGCTTCTTTTGAAGATTTTTTGTTGCTTTCGCTTTCTGCAGCTGTTCCAAATGCTGCTACTCTGATGTTTTTCGCCAGTGTGACGATGAACTATTTATGTAATTTTTCTCTAATTGTACTCTTTTTATTCGATATATAGATCATGTATCAACTGCTGCTGGATTATACGATGGTTTAAACTTTAAACTATCATTCTATTCATCATTATATGTATTTTCCCTTCGTGTAAAATTAAGAATGTTTCACTGCTACTTCTCAATTAAGTTACCTTTTGAACCAGTCGAGGTGTGTCGCTAACAAGTGCTATCAGAGACATCGATCCTCGCCATAGATCAACCCCTCTTCGACGAGATCCTCAGGAAGTGTGGTGGGACACTGCCATCGAGCCCTGCGCAGTCGGCCTCGAGCAGTCCGGCGTGACGCAGCTCGTCGTGGCCGACGAGATCCCGGTGCCTGAAGCCGTGCCCTGCCCCGCGTCAGAGCAGCTCATCTCCGTTGCGCTCGAATCGTCCTGCGCCAACCTCTCCGTCGGCCCTCTCCAGGAGCTGGAGTCATTGGAGATTACGAAGTCACAGATCCACTCCGTCGACAAGCTCCTCGTGGTGCTGCTCTCAGGTACCGCGCGCAACGCTGCCACCACCGTCGAGCTCTCCGTACATGAGAAGCGACCTCATCTCCGTCCGCCTCGACTTTGCCAGCCGCGGTGTGGTCCTCTGCGCCCGCCTCCGCTCCGCCGACAGCGGCGAATTCCTTCGCTTGAGACACCGATCCTCGCCGTGACCAATCTCTCTTCGACGAGATCCGCAAGAGGTTTGATGAGCTCGACGCTCGTACGGAGCAGCGCTTCTTGCGAGCCATGGCCAAGCTGGAGCAGTAGGGCACCGCCGACAAGCCCCGCACCGTCGGCCTCGAGGAGTCCAGCGCGACGCAGCTCTTCGACGAGATGCCGGTGCCCAAAGCCGCTTCAGAGTTGCCTCGCCCTGCGTCCGAGCAGCTCGTCCCCATCGCGCTCGAGTCTCCGTCGACCCCCTTCAGCAGCTCGACAAGTTCCTCGTGGCAACGCTCTCCGGTACCGCGGGCTCGGCCGCCACCAGCGTCGATCTCACCGTCGAGCGTCAGAGGGTACAGATCGAGGCGCGAGCCTTCTCTCTCGAGGTGTCGTTCGAGCAGGACGCCGTGCAGGACCTCATTTCCGCTCCGCGTCAGCAAGCTCCTCTGCGCCTGCTTCTGCTCTACCGACAGTGGCGAATTCCTCCGCGTCTGCCTCGGCATGGACAACCGTGGTGTGCACACCCACGCTCGATTCGACTTCACTAACCGTGGCGAGCTAGTTCGCGTCGATGCGGACGGCCTCCACTGTTCCTGGTTCGAGTTAGAGGCCGGCGTCCGCGACATCGAGCCCACGCTCGGTACCGTACTCGTCCTCCTCAGGGATCCCCGCGAGATTGCCTCTGCCACCACCGTCTTCGTCTACGGGTGCCGTCCACAGTACCATCCCGACGGAGCCCGATGGGGAGGATGCACTCTGCGGCGATGCCCTTATCCCCACCACGCTCCAACTCCGTGTCAGCCTCGCACGGACCGACACCGTGCCGGCGGCGCTGCGCCATCTTCGCATCGACAGTTCCATGTACATCCTCACCAACATGAACATCGTCCTCGTCGGTGCCGAGATTGTGTCGTGGAGCACGACCGGAGGTCTCCCATACGTCCTTGGCGGCCTCCCGCCGGCCATGGCAGCGAATGGATTCCACGGGGTGGCTTCGTCGGCACACGCTACTGTAGCTACACCAACGTCATCTCCAACATCTACACTTCCAGGTACCTCAACCCCAAGCCTTGCCATGTTGAGTTCGATATGTCTGGAGCATGCTAGCTTGGGTGCACGGCAGGTGTTCGTGGAATTGTTACTGCATGCCGACAGCTTCGATCTGCAACATCTGTATTGGCTTTGAGCTGCCTAGATGCATGTCTCTGGGAGTCAGTCAACGCCAACCATGGCCACTGCCGTATGTGCAGGTTGAGTTCGAGTATGGCAGTGCTGCTATCCGCCCAAGTCCATGGCCATCTTTCCTCTTGAGAAATCACAGTGCGTTGGGCTCGGTTGTCAGCTCGGAACCTCGTTGGCCACTTCAACCTCGACAGAACATCAGGTGTGTGCCAGCTACTGCACTTCCGGAGTTTCTGAGCTGTATGATGATATCAGTGAGTATTGTTGCTTGTGGGCTGATTCTCGAGCTAGTGCAGCGGAAGTGTAGTGGATATTGTTGGTGTTTCTTGCTTGAAGGTAGTCAGCTAAAGGATATTGGCGCTTCCGCGAGTCGAGGCCGAATCCGATTTGTCCATGGTGATGAGTATTGGAACTCGTTGTATGAGTTTTACTCTGACTTTTCAGTTTTGATAGCAGTTGTCCTCCAGCGACACAATGTCCTTCACTGCTCATTGTGCTCAACATGGGTCCAGAGTACTGGTCTTACACTTCTGGATTTTTATCCTGCAACTGATGAGCTGCGGGTGTAGCCACTGCCAATCTGTCATGGCCACCTGATCACCCGCTGTGGTTTAAGTGTGCCATTATACACCTTTGGTATATGCCAGAAACTTCTACTGTTCAACTATTCTTTTAGTGCTGTTCAAGTGCAATAGCATGTGTACGTCTAAATCCATCTCGTGGATACTGGAGTGGTTTGACGTATATGTTTACATGGTGGCGGATGTAATTTCATTGTGTACCAAATGGGAGTTGGCCTTCAGTTGCACACAAAGAAGGGAATCTAGTGGGAACTGGAATTATTGAGGTTACAACAGTGAGATGTTTTTGCCGCCTGCTTGCACTGCATTTGGCAACCACTTCTTTACTCAGCAACCACTTCTTCAAGTTGGATGCCCGATGGCTAGTGACCAATCATGTTCAGTTGCTTTTCTGCTTACAGGGCTTTTCTGGTTCAAGGTCATTTGGCTGCTACTTTCATTTGTGCTCTCAACATATTCTGTACAGCTGAAGCGTGATGGGCTCACACAGTTTGATTCCCTCTTTCTGAGCTGTATCTGGCCAGTTAAAAAGAAGAGCCAATTGCTTGGTGCCGGTGTGGTTCTGAATCTGGAGTATGCTTACTTTCGTGCTCCATTTTATATCGATACAGCTGATCAAATATGCTTCTGTGCACTTCCTTCTGTTCTTAGTTCCATTTTGGCAAGTCTGAAGGGTGGTAATCATCTCAAGCTAGCTGTATTGGTTTTAGTATACACATTCTATAGCGACAGTATGTTATTGCATCAGTTCACCACAACTGTACAAGCACTACCAGTTGGCGTCATGAGGGTGCTAGTTGAAATTATTTATCTTGCTCATGAGGAGTTTCAGTTCACCTCTAAGATGCAGCAGCAGCTGGTATCTGCAATTATTCAGAAAATGAGTTCTTGCAATCTACTTGCATTGCTGGATCTCATCGATGACGGATATTGTCGAGACGATGTCCTCATTACAGTGCTCTGGCAGCTACTTGCATTGGTTGAATTCAAGAGCGCGGGAGTATGGGCCGTGGGCATTAGCCTTGTCGAGTATTTCTGGACCTGGACAATCTTCTACAAGAGCGTGGGAGCAGCAACCGGAGAAGGCATCGAATCAATTACAGAGTGTTCGATTTGGGGGAAACACTCTGTCTGGCAGCTTCCAGAACAAAGCCCTCTATTTCTTGCTCTAACTTTTTACATATAGGTCCCTTTATAATCCATTATTTACACCAATACTTCCCCTCAAGAGGGGCTAAATATATCTAACATGCCCATCTTGCTACAACTCAACTTCACTGGGTCCTAAACCTTTTGTAAAATAGTCCGCTAGTTGGCCATGCGATTTTACATGCTTTAACTTTAGGACTCCACTATCTAGCTCCTCCTTGATGAAGAATCTATCAATCTTCACATGCTTGGTGCGGGACCGGATTTGTTTGCAATATTGATTGCAGCAATGTTATCGCAATGAAGTGTCATTGTCTCATTTCTTAACACTCGTAGCTACTTTAGCAAGCCTTTTAACCACAACATCTCACATAAGCTCAATGTCATTGCTCAATACTTAGCCTCCGTAGTAGACCGAGCCACAACTGCTTATTTCTTGCTCCTCCATGAGACAAGATTGTCTCCCACAAACACACAATACCCAGAGGTGGGCCTCCTATCATCTTTGCTACTTGCCCAATCCACATTGCAGTAGCCCTCCACATCAAGGTGCTCATTCTTTCTAAACCATAATCCTTTCCCAGGGGTTTCCTTTAGATACCTTAAAATCCTATAAACAACCTTCATATGTCCTGTTCTTGGATCATGCATATACCTGCTCACCACACTCACTGCATAGGAAATGTCAGGTCTTGTATGACACAGGTATATCAGTCTTCCCACCAATCTTGGATATGTTTCTTTGTTCACAGATTCTCCACACTGGGCACTGATTTGATGATTCTTATCAATAGGAGTGCTACATGGCCGACATCCAAGCATACCAGTTTCAGCCAACAGACCAAAGACATATTTTCTTTGAGAGAGAACTATCCCCTTAGGCGACCTAGCAATCTCAATCCCAATGAAGTACCTTAGTGGTCCAAAATCCTTTACCTCAAACGCCTTTGCAAGATTCTCCTTCAAACATTTTATTTCCTCCACAACATCTCCTGTAATCACAATATCATCCACATACACTACCAAAATAGTGATAAATGTTTCTCTATGCTTATAGAAGACTGTATGATCACCATTACATTGAGTGTAGCCCATACCACAGACCACTCTCCTAAACCTGTCGAACCATGCCCGAGGTGATTGCTTTAGTCCATAGAGTGACTTTTTAAGTTTGCACACCTTCCCAGCAGTTTGACTATTCGCAAACCCCGATGGGATTTCATGTAAACTTTTTCTTGTAAATCACCATGAAGAAATGCATTCTTCACATCCATCTGATGTAGAGGCCATCCAAAATTGACTGCACAGGATATTAAGGTTCGAATAGTACCTATCTTTGTCACAGGAGCAAAGGTCTTATCATAATCAATACCATATATTTGACTATAGCCTTTTGCAACCAGTCTTGCCTTATATCTATCCACCTCACCTTTTGGGTTTTGCTTCACAGTGAAGACTCACTTGCAACCCACAGCTCTTTTTCCTCTTGGAAGTGGTACCAATTCCCATGTCTTGTTCTTCTGAAGAGCATGGATCTCTTCTCTCATTGATGCATTCTAGTTAGGGTCCTGCTTTGCACACCTCTAGTCCTTTGAAATAGGCATTGTTTGTAAAGATGCAACAAATGCTCTATATGCAGGTGAAAGGTGAGAGTATGAGAGGAAGTTGGCAATATCATAATTTGTACTAGGATGCTCAAAACCATAGCGAACACGAGGTTTTCCAAAGTTAGATCTAGTATCCCTACGTTGTGCAAGAGGTAACTCTACATGTCCAAGGTTAGGAGGGACATTACCACTTGATGGAGAGAGGTCTGAGGGGTGATTTGGAACTGGTGTAGCAGGCTTCTGTGGCTGTGGTGCACTGATTTGCTCCCCTGACTCCTGAACCATCTCCTCTTATATACTATCGGTTCCTTCTCTTGCTCAACATTTACCTCTATATTTACTCTATCAGTTGTCTCCTCATTCTCATCCCAACTACCTCTTCACCTTCACAGTTACCATTTCTCACATCAACACCTCCATTATCCTGATGAATTTCCCTTTGAGTTTTGGTCCTATCCATTGGACATGGAATGGTACCAACAATCACCTCCCTTTTAGTATCATCAACTCCTTCATTCTCCCCCTCTACTGTCACCCTCAGTGATAGAAGAGAACTCCTCCAATAATGGATCAAGATCCCATGGTTGTGTATAGTATGGTTTAGACTCCCTAAACGTCACATCCATGCTCACGAACAATTTTCTTTCAATAGGGTCCCAACACTTGTAACCCTTTTGTGTAGAAGAGTATCCAACAAAAACACACTTCACCACCTGAGGATCCAGCTTACCAACTGAAGGTCTGTGATCTCTAACAAAGCACACACAACTGAAAACTTTTGGTGGTACTTTAAATTCTTGTTGTCCCATCAGCAGCTCCACAGGTGACTTCAAACCAAGAATCCTAGATGGCATACGGTTGATTAAATATACTGTTGTTAGCACCACTTCACTTCAGAGGTATTTGGGCACATTGATCTGAAACATGATTGATCTTGCTACCTCCAACAAGTGATGATTCTTCCTCTCAGCAACACCATTTTGTGGTGGGGTACTAGGACAACTAGTTTGATGTATAATCCCATGTTCCGAGAGATAAGCCCCAAAAACATTATTTACATACTCCTTTCCATTATCAGTTTGGATAATTTAGATTCTTGCATTAAATTGATTTCAACCAACTTATGAAAGTCCTGGAAACATAGAAGGACCTCATGCTTACCCCTAAGCATGTAAACCCATGTCATACGAGTATAGGAGTCAATAAAGGTGACAAACCACCTAAATCCACTCACAAATGTAATTGCACAGGGACCCCAAACATCAGAATGTACTAACATAAAAGGTTCACAACTCCGGAGGCCAATACTAGGATACATTGTCCTTGTATGCTTCCTAAGTTCACAAGCATCACACACAAGTTTCTTTATGTCCACATCTTTAAAGATGTCAGGATATAATTTATTCAAGCTTCCAAAGGGTACATGTCCTAACCGCCAATGAAGTAAGTAGATCTCCCTCTCTTGTGTTCCAGTAGCTACTGCCAATACTGACTGCTCCTGGTTGATGTACCACAGCCCATTATGCCTGACTCCAATCCCAATCACTCTCCCTGTCCTCTTCTCCTGAAAGATACAGAAATTTTCATCAAATGTAACTATGCATTTAAACTGATCAACAAGTGAGCTAACAGATAGGAGATTGACTAGGAAAGAATGAACATGCAAAACAGAAGATAAGTGAAGAGACGGAGTGCACACTATAGATCCTACACCATGAATGGGTTGGGAGGTACCATCAAGCGTTTGAATAGTCTTAGAATAAGAATGTGGGGTATATGTTTCAAAGGAACTAGATATGCCAGTGACATGTTTGGAGGCTCCAAAATCAATGACTCATTCTATATTATGCCTACATGTGAATGCAAATGCCTATGCCTGAGTACCTTTGCCCATGTGGGCATAGTTGGCAAAGATACCAAAGTGACTGGTGGCGGCAATCACAGAACCAATTGGAGTAGTGCTGGAAACTTCAGATGCTTTAAACTTCTGCCATTGCTCCCACTGCTTAACATGTTCTCCAGTTAAGGTAGGGACTGAGTCTCTGCATTAGTCTGATAATCACTTTCTGTGGTAGAACTCTCCATGGTAGTTGCATTGGCCTGAGGGGTACGACGACCTCTGCCACGTCCTCTTGCATGTCCTCCACCACGACCACCACGACATCCTTGATCACCACAAGCACCACAACGACCTCCTCGAGTTCCACTCCTACCACCATAGTTTCTTGGAAGGGGACAGTTATAGCTCATGTGTCCCTTCTCTCCATAGTTGTAACATAATCTCTCTGCCATAGTGGTATAGGCTGACTTCATAGGATTGTCACCACTCATCATCCGAAGCCTACTCTCCTTAATGACACAGCCTCCTCCATGGTTTGTAAACTATCCTGGTGACAGAAAGTAGCCCTTCTACTCTCAAACTCAGGATCCAAGTTCTTCAAGAAATGAGTCACCCTCCTGTCCTCAATCCACTTCTGAACATCATGGGCATCCTGTGGATCCCTCATATAAAGTGGAGCATAGTAATCCAGCTCTCCCCACAATTGCTGCAACTCACATGCATATTGCTCCACATTCGCCATGCTTGTTTCACTGCATCAGCCTTGTTCTGGATCTCTGTCATCACCATCACATTCCCCTGCTTGGAATACCTGATACTCAGAGTTTTTCAAATTTGTGTTGCAGTGTGCATAGCTTCCACCACTTTACTAACCGATGGTGACATGGATGCCAATAACCATGCCACTATGGTAGAGTTCGTTGTGTGCCAAACTCTTCATTCGGGGCTAAGCTTGTTAGCCAAATCAACACAATCCTCCCTCAAATAGGTCTCTACCTCTTTTTCTCCTAGTATCAGCTGCACTCTTCTAGACCAACTTAGATAGTTCTTACTTCCCTCCAGCTTCACATCATTTGAGATGAGTTCCAATTTGAGTTCACGCACCTCCCTAGGACCAATCAGATTCATCTCGAAAAGCCCTTGAATCGTAGAAATCATCTCATTTTTCAACTTACTTTTGGTAATTGGCGGATCACCTCCAATTTTGTCGTTTTGGGTCTCAGCTGAATCCTTCTCTGCATCATCTGCCGCTTTCCTCCTTGCCTCCTCCATCGGATCCATCTCCTACCTGGATCAAATCTCTCCCAAACAATAAATCACCTCAACTCAAATCACGGTCAGCAAGCAGCAGTCCCTTTACTCCTGTTCACCAGATCACAGTACTGCAGCAAAGCACCAAAAATGTCTTCCACCAAATCAACACTAATCCCCCTCAGCAACAAGCAATAACAGCTCCACTCAGGAGTCAACACCACTTGTCATTCTCTTCCCTCTTCTCAACTACGGGAGTAAAACCACCACTGCCAACTACTATCACTACCCCCAAATCACCGCACACCACGTCGTCAGCAACCACAGACGCACCAACACCTGCCTCGCAAGTCCACTCTGTTGCGTCACCTCCACACGTAGCACGCAGGCCTCCACACACAGCACGCACCTGCCCGTGCTTCTTCCTCAGCCCGACCACGCAACCGTGTCCGCGCTGCCTCAGCGTGAGTGCGCCGCCAGCGCTCGGCCGCGCCACCTCCAGGCGACCGCGCCGCTCCGGCTGTGCGACCGTGCCGCTCCAGCTGTGCGAGTGCGCCGCCCGCACTCCGACCTGCACTTCGACATGCGCTAGCCACGCCGCCTCCAGGCGACCGCGTGCACCGCCTCTGGCCCGGCGCCCAGACTTCCTCCGCGTGAGCGCGCCGCCCGCACTCACGCTGGCCTCGTGCCGCCCGCACTCACGCTGGCCCACACCGCCTGCACACGTTCAGGCGACTGCGGCGCCGCCTGCACATGTTCAGGCGACCGCGGCCGCCGCCACCACGCGAAACCCTAAGACCGGCTCCGTATACCATGTTCGATTTGGGGAAAACACTATGTCTTGCAGCTTCCAGAACAGAGCCCTCTATTTCTTACTCTAACTTTTTACATATAGGTCCCTTTATAATCCATTATTTACACCAAGAAATAGAATTCCTCTCCCTGTTCATCTTCATCCCCAAGTCTTCGCTCTCTACCCGATTCTTCTACTCCGGCACCTTCCAGAATCTTCTAATACCTTCCTGCTAGCTTCGATTCCCCTCCTTGCTGATCCAGACCTCCCTTCCCCTGAGGTCTTGTATCCTGCTACCTCTGAACCAAGTTACCTATGAACCAGTTGAGGTGTGTTGCTACCAGGTTGCCCGGCGCCCTGGACACCGTGAACTGGAAGGCCTCCATCAGTCCCAGCAATTCTCAGGTTGCCGATTTGTTTGTTCCTCCTATACCATTTCACTTGTCCTGTTATTTGTTCCTTGGTCATTAACAATTGCCAGGACGTATTTCTCTGATGGTAGATTAAACCTGTGATGATGAAGATAAAACTGTGGTTATCTCTTTAAGGCGAATTGGTCGATTGTTTGTAATAAGAACAGCTACAATCTCACGTGGCTGCGCAAAGTTTGTAACAAGTACTGAAAACAGCGATTGCCAACGTCATGTTGTGTGTTTGTAATGCATTCGGATTTTCTTTGCTTCTGTGGTTCTGTTGTCGTCGTCGTTGGTGTTTGCTTATGTCAGGTGTGCTCTGAGTTATCATGTGCTTCAGTTGTTCAAGCAGAGGAAGGGACTGCGTTGCTGGTGTTATATGATGTGGTGGTCTGGTGGAGCCTGGCTGACTAGCCGTTGTTACTGCTGCGCTGCTTTAAAAGATCTGGGCCGGCCGCCGGGCCCAAATATACGTCCCTGCTCTGTTCAGCGTTTCCCCATCCCCTGTTTGGCCCTTCTTCTGTTCCAGGCTTCCAGCGCCAGCGCCGCGCCGCCGCTAACCCTCCATGTCACCGGAGCCAGGTCTCGTCGCCTCGAGGGTTACTGCGGCAGTTGAGGGGCTCTCGGCCATGCTGGAGGAGCCGCAGAGGAAGGCGAGGAGAACTGAAAGGCACCACAGCCCTTTCTTAGGACGCCCCGACGGCGTGACGGCTGATTCCTCTCAGAAAGAAGCGGTACTAGTAAAAGACACTGGTCAGTGGTCAGCCAAAAAATTTTATATCCTTTTGTGTTTTGATCAGTTCATATATGGTGAATTATGTGGACTATGGAATAAAAATCTCTTCGTATGTGATTTTCCATGTGAGAGGTGACTACATTCCAGGGTTTCCTGGACATAGGTGAGGTGGCCGTAATATGCAACATGCTTTTCCGTCTGGCTATGTTTAGCAACTCCAGCAGATCTTGTAAAACCAAACAGCCAAATTGCTTATTTTACATATTTTATAAAATAGAGAAGTGCTAAAAATAGAAGAATCTACAACAGCCTGGCTGTTTTGCCTATGGTATATTTGAAACATGCCACGTCATCGCACCTCCTTCCAAATCCCAACCAATCGTGATCGTGGACTTGTTCTCCCACGGGAGAACAGGACTGCATGAGCGTCGGAAGGGTTGCGCGGGCCCGAGGAAGGAACATGGCCCGCGATTTCGGTTGGAGCTCAGTTTAGCATAGATCATAAAAATAGCATGTTTCTTGGAGATGCTCTTGGGTGGTGTTTAAGCTGCCAGATGCCTTGTTACAAGATGGACAGAGTCCGATCCGGCCATATATATTTTTAAAAAAACTGCTAAAGGATAAAAAAGGCCGGAACATGTGTGTACTTTTGCTTCCATCTCTTGAAGTTGTGTGGTCCATGCTGATTTTGTTTGTGGTTACTAGCCAGATCTAATCCATGCATGTTATTGTTGAGTAATTCATGGCAGGTTCTATTTAGATCAGGGTGCACAAATTATATTGCAAGGTTATTGAATCACCAAACTGGAGGACACGAATAAATTGCTTAGCGGTTACTAATTATTATCTGAATATAGGCATCACAGTAGATCAATGGAATATATATATTTTGCACAATTGTGTTTACCCAGTCACACACACGGATTCACACTTCCAAGGACAACGACTTAAATTATTTTTTTCCTAATAGACCGAAGACCAAGTGCGTCATATTGTATTGTTGGCCTTGGTTGTAGAGTTCACTACACCTGAGAGGGTGGAAGCAGAAAAGGTAGAAGGTACAGCATTGATAAAATTATGGGAGCAGGTAGAATGATAGATTTACCTACCGTTTTTTCATGGCTTGATTGATGTTTTAGTGTAGTTTATATAGGTGAATCATTGTTATTTTAGCCTGATGTGCCAAGATGTCACACTCCACTTTTAAGGACAAAAGTAGAA
>CM041646.1:37501568-37626113 GCA_023333625.1 Bothriochloa decipiens
CATGAAATTATGCACCAGCATGAATGCTCAAGCAAGTTTCTACCCCATTTTCATAAAACATTTATTTTGCCTATTAATTTATTTACCAAAAATACATTTTGACTATTTTTGGAAACTTTGAAAATTAGGGTTGTTACAGTTGGTTACTGGAGCCATCCTATTTCGAGAATTTGGAATGTTTTCAGCGTGTTGACTGCAGTTTGTTAGAAGGCTTACCACCTGATACTGAGATCCTACAGCATTCCTTTAGGCTGTGTCTGGAAAAACTTCCAAAATTGAAGACACTATCTTCTTTTCCAGTAGGCCTTACAAAATTGTTTATTAATGGGTGCCCACAGCTTATGTTTATCACCAGAAGTGAGCAGGAACAGCATGACTTGAAGGAAAACATAATGCAAACAGACGACCTGGCATCTAAACTTGCATCAACGTGGGAGCTGCTGCAGTTAGATAGCAATGTACTATCACATGACTATTCATCTCTGAAGCAGTTGATGACACAGGTGGATGCTGATATGTCACAACATCTTCAGATTATTGAAAATGGTCTGGAGAAAGCAGAAGATATTGTATCCGTGAAAGAAAATATCATTAAGGCATGGCTTTTTTTCCATGAGCAAAGGATAAGAGTCATGTATGTACGGACCATGGAGATGCCACTGGTTCTACCGTCAGGACTCTGTGAACTTTCTCTTTCTTCATGCACTATTACGGATCAAGCTTTAGCTGTTTGCCTTGGTGGCCTCACTTCACTGAAAATTTTGAGATTGAGATATAATATGGCATTATCGGCACTTCCATCAGAAGAGGTGTTTCAACATCTGACAATGCTCGACTGGTTGGAGGTAATAGGCTGTTGGTGTCTCAGATCACTTGGGGGCTTACGTGCTGCCCCATCATCTCTTTCACGTCTTGAATGTACGAACTGCCCTTGTTTAGAGCTGGCACATGGAGCAGAACTTATGCCGCTCAACCTTGATGGGCACCTCGAGATAAGTGGTTGCATAGTTGCAGCTGATTCATTCATTAATGGCTTGTCACACCTTAAAAATCTTCTCATTAGGTATTGCAGAAGCTCCCCATCCTTATCGATTGGCCACCTGACCTCCCTTGAATCATTATGTCTAGATGGTCTCCCTGATCTGTGCTTTCTTGAAGGCTTGTCTTCCCTCCAACTCAAGGACCTAACCTTGGTAGATGTTCCAAATCTCACTGCCATGTGCATCTCACAATTCCGTGTCCAGGATATGCTTCGCATTAATAGCTCCCTATTGTTCAACCACATTCTCATGGCTAAAGGGTTTATAGTACCGCCGCATCTTTGTCTTATGAAATGCAAGGAGTTCTCACTTGAAGAACCTGCAAATCTCTCATCTGTCAAGCACCTTGATATATTCCGTTGGAAAATGGAGTATCTGCCAAGAAATTTAAAATATTTCTCCTGTCTAGAGAGACTTGATATCTTAATGTGCCACAATATAACATCTTTACCAGAGCTGCCGTCCTCCCTCCAGCACATAACTATACGAGATTGCCCCGTCTTGATGGAGAACTGCTGCAAGCCTGATGGAGAAAGCTGGCCAAAGATTTCACATATCTGCTGGAAGAACTTCTTGACTCTTTAAACTTTACGCTTGAACGAAATGAGAAGGTACATGTTCCACTCATTCATTCTCCAGCACAATTAATAAGTTTTCCAATATTTAAAAAATTTCATGTTCTAAACAGCCACGTCGAAGGTTGCCCCAACACTGCACTCTCGTCTCTTGCAGCTGGCTATAAGGGGTAGGGTAGTGGTGGAGTTCAGACTTCCCACCCAGCTCAAGTCAGAAGCCAATCTGTCACTGATGCCGTCCCCTCGGTACCTGTTTGGCGGCTCTCATTGCTCAGCCACCCTCCACGGCTGTAAGGCAGGTGATTATATCCATTCCTTCATTATGAACAACTAGTCTGGTCCATCAGCCCCTGCTGCTGTACGTGTTAGAATGTTAGGAGCCTATGAGAAAAATTTTGTTGTGGCATCATTAATCTAGATTTTTGTTTAAAAATTACGGTCCTTCTCATTTGATACATATGGGTAATTCACTTTGGCCAAACCTGCAGCATCTACTCTGCCGATTTTTTTTCTACACACCGAGATGACGGTTGGATATGGAGAAGACTTGGGGCCACTCCCCCAGCATGCCACAACCCTGCCTGGGTTCGCTCTACAGGCGGACACAGCTCTCCGTGGGGCTCTCTGTCTGCACTCTGTGAACCGCAAGAAGACAAATTCTCCTGTGCACGTGGATGCAGTGCATTTTCCACCATCCGTAGACCCCGGGAAGATATTCTCTGGTGCACACGGAGGCACCATGCTGGGCTTCGTTATCGTGATGGTGATCTTCAATGCCTCCTGACTGAGTCATGCCCCTATGGTGAATGTGCCGGAAAGGACCCACGGCTACAACTTCGACGCCTCAATGGAATATTTCTGTTAGTCTCTAATAAGTAATGACAATAAAAATGTGGTCATCGTCTTTATTTTTCATGTGGCTATTAATCCTCCTGTGTGAGGCAAACTGGTAGATGAGGGCTGGTATATTCATTCCTTTATCTCGTAAAAAAGGGCATTTCTAAATTTGGTATACCATTTGTAAATGCTCTGCATTTTTTTATATAATTTTGAAGCTTCAAGCTCCACACGGTTCCTTTCACACAGGCTGGTGTCAGCTGTAGTCTGTAGACAAGGTTAAGCATCTGGGTTGGAGCATAAGATAGTTCATGGTTGGTGTACATGCCCAGGGCTCAGGTCTAATTTGTTTTCAGAACTTCGTGGTTTCATTTGGGTAAAAGAGCTGGATGCTTATGGTCTGGAAAAGGTCATGGACGACACACTCACTGAATTTTTCTATAGTTGAGGTCTCATAGTTGATACAGTTTGCTAGGTGCTTGTTTCATTGTTTGGAGTCCCTAGACTTTTAAGCACACGGTAACCAGAACTAGACAGCCAGGCCTCTGGAGCATAGGCACAAACACAGTGGGCCTAAGCATTATACTTTGTGTAAGAAACCAAAACGATCCATAACTTATTCAAACACTACACCCACACAGGGCATAGAGGTATTTAAATAGAATGAACAATACCATGGACATCAAAAGAGTATGAGGCAACAGGGAATGTACCATGGTCACAAACGAGCAGTAGAAGTATCAGCACAAAAAGTACATCCACCTCAACGCGTAAGAGGATCCTCTTCTTCAGGCTCCACAATTTCCTGCAAATGATCCCCCTGCTGATGTTTGCAGCTTGTCTGTCTTACCTGCGTTTGACAAAAAAAAATCAGTGTTAGATAGCAGTGCTACAGCGGCTCATGTGGAGAACACAGTGTGCACAGCCCCATTGTACCATTCAAGAGCCCCAACCACAACTATGGCAGGAACAACACGTGTGGAGAACACAACTATCCTGAGTACGGATACTTTGCCCATGTGCCTGCATCTCATCATCTAGGACCATACAATCTTCAGCGACTTCTACGGGCTCTTCATATGGGGTGTAAGAGATGCCACTCGCCACAAGCTTTGTGGTAGCATACACAGACTATGTGGAAACTCGAAGGTATCACTATAGAAAAGTTGATGACATTGCCACCAGGAAGCACAAGCCATGGCACTGGAAATGGAGGAGGCAAGGGGGACAGTCGAAAAGTCATTCCAGGCAGCACCAGGTGCGGCAAACAGCAGAAGAGGCTCGGTCAGCAGACATAGGGTGGCGGATGAACACCAGACCGAGGAGCTCTGGTGGGAGGTCCAACCATGGCAATGAGCCTTGGACCTGCGTCATACTGTAAACAAGAGCAAGGCATGGTCAGACGAAGAACAAGACAAGGAAATACTCGTAGCTGTGTAAGCATAGAAACAAACACCTGGTGGGCATGGACATGGAATGGAAGCAGAGTAGCAGACCAATGCTTAGCCAACCAGAGAAAGGATCTCACCTTTCGGTTATATCAGGACGGATCTTCATAAGCCCTCAACAGCAGCAGGAATCAAAACAAAAACTGTAGAGAACAACGAAATACTGTCCAGAGATTATGTGGAGACGTCTAGGGTGTCTGAAGGAAAGGCAGATATTGAAACATCAGAACCAGAACCGCCATTTACGTGTTGGACGTGGCATGAAGGAGGAATCGAATACCAGGGATGAGATTAAAGGAAGAGGGAGGAGGGAACTCATTGTAACTCGCAGTTTTCGCGCTTCCGTTGGGGAATGTGAATGGCTGAATGAGCATCTGAGTAGCATGGATGCAAAGGGCGAGACAACCTTTGACTTGTTTTTTTTTTTATGCAACAGGGGTTTGCACCCCCCCTACTGGTATTTATTAAAAGAAATAGGACAAAAATTTTGGCTGGTTTTCAATGGATCTGGTTTCAGCTTTTGTACCAAATTCCCCTCTGTTTCATATTTTTTATTAATTGATTGAACTTAAAAGATAAAGTCCAAATTACTCCCGTATGTTTCATGATAATAACCCTTTAACCTCATCTTGTGATTGATTTACCCTTCCAACTATTCATATGCTTTAATGTACCATTTAATATATTTGTCTTTTTATTCTTCATGTACAAGTTGAGTTTTAAATAATTTTTTGGAGTGAGCACACATCATAACTTAGAATATTTTAATGTAAAAAGTAATAGGAAAACAAAACATTTCTTAGTATAGAAGATTTTTTTTAGAAAATAGACCCAGTATAAGAAAATGATCAATCTATTCAAATTTGTAAAATACAAGTACTTGGCAATGGAAAAAGGCACGTATTCAATAAGTAATGTAACTTATTCTCATGCCTCTCAAATGATGTACATGAGTTGCCATTGTCAATATGATGTCCACGTTACATCAGCTGAAAGAGACTCATTGTCAAATAAGACCATACCTAAAGATTTAAAATGTGTACGATCAATTCACATGAAATTGTCAATAAAGCCTGGCATTCTAGAGTTATTAAACACCCCATTGATGGCAGCTTTCAGGATGATTACCCTGTAGTCCAATACGCTGATGACACTGTGATAGTTCTTCCAGGTGATGCAAGAACTCTATTCAATCTCAAAGGTTCGTTGAGAAGTTTCTCAGATACTAGTGGCCTTCATGTTAACTTTGCCAAACCTTCATGGTTCCAATCAACATGAAGAAAGAGTGACATACCTAGCTAACACCTTTGGTTGTCAGATTGGTAACATGCCTTTCACTTACTTGGGCCTACATCTTGGCAATACCAAGCCCACCATCACCGAGTTTTCCCCCATGGTCATCAGAATTGAAAGAAGACTAACAGGGATTAGCAAACTCCTTTCGTATAATGTAAGACTGATACTAGTAAACTCAGTATTCTCTGCCCTCCCCACATTCTACCTATGTTGCCTCAAATTGCCCCCTCAAATCATCACATAGATAGACAAAGCCAGAAAAGCTTGTCTTTGGAATAAAGGAGAACTTAATTGTAGAGGGAAAACACTGGTTGCTTGGGAAGAAGCATGGAATACTAAAAAGCAAGGTGGCCTTGGCATCATTGACATTGAGAGACAAAATGATGCCCTCCTCTTGAAACATCTTGACAAGTTCTATAGCAATGCATATATCCCTTGGGTCTCCCTCACCTGGTCCAAACTCTATAATAATCAGCAAACACCACCTTAGGGCAGATCCCCAGTAGGATCCTTTTGGTGGAAGGACATCTTGAAGCTCTTCCCCAAATTCCAGTCTATGGCCATCTGTTAACCCAATAAAGGTAACTTAGTCTTATTCTAGGGCAGATATCTAGGTAGATCAACCATTGAAGGACAAGTACCCTCAGCTTTTTCTCTTTTGCAAGAAAGCCAAAATATTCAGTCAGGTTCTTGCTATCCCAACAGTTGGATAGGATCTTCAGCCCAACTCTCTCTTCTGATCAAGCTTCCCTACAGTTAGAAGAAATTCAGAACCATATCCAAGGCAGGGACTGGGATCAAGCGACAGATGACAATTGGACCTATAATTGGGGATCAAGTAAATTCAGCAGTAAGAGGGCGTATCAAAAAATGACTCTAGAAACAGTAGCATCACCATTGTCTAGGGGGATTTGGTCTCGAAGCAACTCTGGAAACCAGAAATTCTTTTTCTGGCTCCTCATCAGAGATAGACTCAACACAAGAAATATGCTCACGAGAAAACAAATACATTTAAGTGATTATTCCTGTGTGATGTGCAATTCAAACATTGAGGAGTCTAGCTTCCATCTATTCTTTGAATGCAGTTTTCCTAGTGAGTGTTGGAACAACATTTTGATGACATGGAACCTCAACCTGTCTCCTCTAGATATGTTACTGCAAGCCAGAGCTAGCTTCAATAGTGTAATCTTCAGAGAAGTCATAATTGCAGCCTGCTGGAGCATTTGGCGTGTGAGAAACAGCATAATATTTGACAATGGTGCAAGAAGCCTCGACATCTGGAAAGCCATCTTCAAGCAGGAGCTAGGTTTAGTTTGTGACAAAGCTAAACCAAACAAGAGTTTGTTAATTAGTAATTGGAGAGATAGCAATCTATGATCTTACATTTTTTTCTTTTCTGGGCCTGAAGGCCTCGTAACACTGTGCCTTTCTTTCATTTAATTAAAAAGAAAAAAATAGGTAGGGGGCTCCCTGCCGTTCGGGTCAAAAAAAATTCACATGAAATTCAAAAGATCAAGCTCCTTGCGTCTCTGGCAAAGGTAATACATGATTCCTAAATAATTGTATATGATTTAAGTTGTTCCATGTTCACATGAAAAACAGAAAATTAAGCTCCTCGCTTGCGGCAAATAAAGATAACAGAAAAGATAAAATTGATGACTCATACGATCATACGAACATGTAATTTAAGTTTTTTTAGCAAGCCACTTCATACTAAACATATTCATATTTTTGAAAAAAAAGGCACACATTCATAGATATTAGTCAAAAACAAACAATAATACTTGGAACTACAAGCCATGCACACCCCCTCCTAAAATTGCACAGACCATAGTGTCATGATTAACCTATGGAGGACCTTCTCCTCTTGGGCGTGACCACTAGGTGATGCTGCGTCGTTTTGCACTGGCTTCCACCGGCGGCGATGCTGCTGCCGGTGTGCTTTGCCGTCCACCACCCGTCTTTCAACGGGTTCAGCCGGCTCAACGACCGGGACACCGACCCCAAGAAGCTCGCTTTCGTCTTCGCCGTCGTCCGAGACGGTGACGCCGGCGTCGACCCGCTCCCCTTGCCGCTGTGGTGCATCGCCGACGACATGTACGCCCGCATCCGTACCAGCTCCTCCCCCAAGAAGCCCGCCGCTTTCTTCGTCGTCGTCCGGGACGGCGACGCCGGCACCGTCTCCGTCGACCCGCTACCCTTGCTGTGCTGCTGAATCCCCGACATGTAGGCCCGCATCCGTGCCAGCTCCAGCCGCAGCGCCTCGTTCTCCCGCGCCAGCGCCGCGTCCGCCATGGCCTGCGCGCGGGCCCTCCCGGCGGCCGACGACGACTGCGTGTGCGTGTCCAACACCACGTCGCCGCCCATCGACGTCACGGCGGCGGCGTCGGCGCTGCGGAGCTTGAGCTGGTCGTAGTAGAGCGCGCTGAGCACGGCCTGCAGCGGCAGGCGCTTGTTCTGCGACGCGTGCAGGCGCGCCTGGTACGAGAGCTTGAGCGGGTCCATGACGCTGCACACCTTCTCCCGCTGGATCTCGTCCAGCGCCGGGTGCGTCTTGAGGTAGATGTCGACGGCGCGGTACAGGCAGTCGTGCGACGGCCGCGCGTCCTTGGGCACCGCGCCGGCGACGCCCACGAACTTGGAGATGGGCAGCGCCTCCTCTGTCGCGATCTCCGCCGCCACCTCGTCCACGATCTTCGCCACCTTCTCCATCGCACCTGCCCGAGTCCCGGCACCGAGCTCTGTTGCCACCGTCGTCCCGGACATTGACGCCCGGCGGCTTCTCCTCCGCTCGCTCTCCGTCGGCGCCTTCTCCGCCGCGTGCCGCTCGATGAACGCGGTGACCACGCGTCGCACGGTGTCGGTGTTCCTGACGCGCACCCCGTCCGCGTCCAACGCGACGCCAAGGAGGTCCTCGGAGGTGGCCTGGTCCAGCACGGCGGCGACACGGAGCTCCAGGTCGCGGCACGCCTTGGCGGACGCCTCAGTGGCGACGGCGGCGTGGAGGAGCCGGCACAGGAACGGCGCTGGGATGCCCGGCGCGTCGGTGGGAGACGGGAGCACGTCGACGACGGACTCGAGCAGCGCCCGCTGCTCCGCGCAGTCCCGCGGCGCCGCGAGGACCTCGGCCAGCACGAGCTCCGCGTAGCTCCCAGCCGCGGCGGCGAGCACGGCCGGGTCCGCGCGGCGGCACCGCAGCGCCGTCACGACCTTCCCGAACGAGCGCGGCGACAGCGCCGCCAGCTCCGCCTTCCACGACCACGTGGTCGGGAACAGCGCCTCGCGGGAGACGGCGAACGCGACGGCGTCCGCGGCGCGGCGCGCGACGCCGAGCTCCTCGGCCGCCGGGAGGAGGGCCTCGCAGGACCGGAGCACGGCGACGGCGCCGGCTAGCGTGCGGAGCGCCGACCGCGTCAAGAACTCGTCCACGCGCCGGGCCAGGTCCGCCGACGCGTGGCGCATGTCGAGGAACGCCGCGGCGCAGCGCAGCGCCGCCGCGTTGGCGGGCGTGATCTCGAAGTTGGCGCCGTAGCAGTAGCGCGCCGCCTTCTGGAACGCGTCCGCGCCGCCTGGGAGCGCGGAGAGGTCCAGCTCGACGACGGTGGCCGTGGGGTCGCCATCGTCATCGCCCTTGCTGCTGGGCGGCGTCGCCGCCGCGACGGCACGGTGGATGTAGCTACACTTGGGCACCATCACCGCCTGCGTTTACGTAGAAGCAAAGTCCGTTCACGTGCCACGGTACGTCAGTAAGTCCATGGTTGTTTTGTTCTTGCAGTGCTGATGTTTATTTTTTATTGCGAATTGCGATGAATCACTAATTCACACTGATATACTAGTCTAGATTATTATGTTTCTCGGCTATGATCGACATGGATGAGGTAAGAATGGCATTGTTTCACCATGACCGTACCTTGTGGAGAGGAAAGATGGAGTCGCCGATGCGGATGATGAGATCGGCAGGGATCACCATCTCCATCTCCGGGGACGACACCTTGCTGATGTAGCCCAACACAAACACACACACACACACACACACAATGGTAATCAGCATCACAGCATGCATGGTTCACGTTCACCTCTGAATAACTGAAGAAGAAAAGGCATGATGAGATCATGGAGATGCATACATACCACTGCTGTTTGATTGTGTCCATGGCGACGGAAGCAGAGGTGCTGTAGCAGCTTGCGGCGGTTTCCGTACAAAGAGGAGCAGGATCAGGCAAAGAGAGCAGGTACCAGAGTGGGGGCATGCATCATATGCAGCGGCCTAGCTAGTCTTCTGCTGCCGAAGCAGTCTTCTGAAGAACCAGACTTCTGCCCATCCTTCTCGTATATACAGAGAGAATTTCAGTTCCAGTTCAACCGGCTCTCTCGAGCTTTCTGGCCTTTTTTTCATGGTATTCTTATTTCGGTAATTCGGTTGGTACCAGTACCAGTCATGGATTTCTGAAGGAAAAACAAAAAGATCTGATTGGGCACTGGGTTTTTGCATGGCTGGTGTTTATTCGACGGATCAACGAGCTAGTGAGCTGAAACCAAAAACCGCTTAAAAGTTCGGTGGCTTGGAAATTGGAATGTACGTCCTGATCATCGTCTTCGCCGTCGCCGTCGTTCCGGCAACGACCTCAACTGGTGTCCACTGCTTGCTGTGGTGGCCCGGTCTCTGCCTTGCTCTCTTGGCCAAGACAAGCAGACAGGCCTCCGTCTCGACGGCACCATCTCCATGGTCGTTTCTACAGGTACAATACAGGCAACCTTCTCTGAAAGCTCTTCTGCAACTCTAGCCTCTATAGGCTACGCAGCGTTTTCCGTTTCCAGAGATTTCCTCGGTGCTTCTGTAGCGCTGCTTCAACAGCGACACCTTCGCCAACGCCAACTCCGCGCACGCGCAGCGTCGGCGTCAGCTCGCACCGAAACAAAACGACGCCTGCAAAATCCTGAACAGTACAAGCAGAAGCAGAAGCTCGATCGCTATCAGTTTCGGCGTCGCGCTTTGGATTACGCGCCGTCCGGTCGGTCTCCGGCGGCGGCCGGGCCAGTGAACAAGCGGCTCAGCTTGGTTCCGGGCCTACGCCTCCGGAGCGGACATTGGCAGCTCGGCGCCGGCGATTATTCCGTCCCCGAGTCGCGTGGACTCCGGCGAGCCACGTCGGAGCGAGGAGGATAACACGCTGGGATCCCGCGAGAATCCGGAGTCCGTATACGAGGGACCAGTGCCGGCTCGCCACGTCGGAGATATGGCATCTCGGGGTGCAATGAGATAAGCGGATCAGATACTGACCTGCGCTTGCATTGCTTCGTTCAGCTGGAGCTTTCTTGCTCTTTTGCCTGCACGAATGGCAGCAGTGCAAAAGATTCGATCGAGTTCGTCTCTTTTTACTTTGTCTCAAACTTATCCTGGAATCCAACTTGTCCTATATCATGCTTTTTGATGGAAGAGATCGATCGATCAACATGCGCAAAGCAAGCACCCCAAACTAGATCAGATCCTTTGGTACACAGTGGAGTATACCGTAATGACTAGTGAGTGACATACTGGAAAATCAGATAGCTAGTCATCACCTATCTTTTTTTTTTTGTTCTTTTGACGAACCACTGCCAAATGGTTACCGAATTTCAATCCGTGCGTTATCATATATATGATTACTTTTTGTTTGTTTGTTTTTACAAATTTGTTTTCTCGAAACTAAAAGCTAGACCAACTAAGAACAAAAGGAAAACCAGCCTAAATAACCAGAATACTTTGGTTGGTTATTTGGAATTTTTGTGAATCTACACCCCTGGTCCATGTGGGAGAACATTTATATATTAAAAGAAAAAAAAGGCAGCGATACAAAGACAAATTCCTTTAATCTTTTCTCTTTGGCAAAAGCAATGGTAGCAGTGCAAAAGATTCAAAGTGGGATTTGTGATTTGGGTCGTCATGGCATCTGGTCCTCATCTGTTGATCTTTACTTTTCTGTCGAACTTATTATAAGGCGAAAAGGAAAAGTTCATCTTGCTCGTAGTTTGCCAAACATATCAGATAATTTGGTCACGCTTTTTTTCTCAACAACATGAGATTGTATCAAACAAGGTTCCAAATTAATTCCACTAAACTATATGTTAATACACTAATCAATTGGTTCAGACACATAGTATGATTATGAAAACTATATAATCTATACTAAGTATTGTTTTTTTAAAACTAGAAATAAAAAAAACCTAAATATATAACCAAATTTTTTCATGTATTGTTTGGTTTTTGTTTTTTTACGGCACCCCGTGAATATCCATGAAAAATGAGTGGTGCAAACACAAAATCAACAACATGTTCATCAACTATGATAGTAACATAAACTAGTAAACCAAAGTCGTAGTGAAACAATAAACCATCTTGTAAGTATCATGTGTGTCCATGTGCATGATTATATATGATTTTGATGCTAAAACCATTACTATGATAAAGATGTGTGCTAAGTTTTTTTTCTGATAGTGGAACAAGGTTCTAGTCTCTATCATCCGGGAGATGATACATGGCTAAGAGACAAAACACGATGTTGAAGAGGGAAAAAAAGCAACAAAGTTCAGCCTTAACCCTTGCGAACAACTAATTAACACATGGAAATGAATTACGACTAAGCTTCAATTCAATCCCGAAAGCTCCATCCAAACTCTACGAAGACTACATAATCGATGTCTCCAAGTTTTTGCAGCGGTCACTCCTTATCCTTATGTGGGATCGATCTAGTATGTCACCTTGAAAACTACCGACAAATAAGTATTAGATTTAGCCATGTTAAATACCATATAATTTCTATTCAACCATAAAGCCCAACAAAGCGTAGCCGCTCCTAACATAATTTGGCTTCCAAGCTTAAGGCATAAGGAAAACAAAGTCTAACAACCAGAATCCTTTGGTTGGTTTATTAGGAACTTTTGTTAACATGCACCCCCTGGTCCATGGGAAAACGTTTTTACAAAAGCAATGGTAGAAGCAATGGTGATTTGGATACCAATTACTTTGAGCTTTCCTCTTTGGTAGAAGCAATGGTTGCAAAGCAAAAGATTCAAAGAGGCGTTGGTGATTCGGATCAGGGCATCAAGTCCTAAGCCCATCTATTGATCTTTTCTTTTCTGTCAAACTTATCGAAGAACCTGCTTTTCATGCCAAAAACAAAAAGGAAAAGATCATCTTGCACGTGGCTGGGTAGCAACACAAAATGTTCAAAGAGGGGTTGGTGATTTGGTTCTGGGCATCAAGTCCTCGTCTATTTTTGAGAAACATGCTATCTCAAGAGAGCTTGAACCTATACAAACTTCTTGTCTCATGTACCATCTTTATCATCTATTGCACTAGCACCCCCAACCCCCAAAGAAACATCGTTAGAATACAACAATAGTGGTTGAAAATGAAAAGACAAAAAACTAATTTTGTCATATTCTTTTCCAAAAAATTATAATTTTGGTCATATGGTTTATCAAACTTATTCCATCCAGATTGATGCTTTTTTTTAAAAAAAACACATAATGGAAATAATCTATGAAAATCAAATCACTCGAGTGGATCAAAAAATGGTAGTTGACAATCTTTTACTTAATGTCTACAAATTGCTATGATATTCATAGTTGAGCACAAGTTTTCATATCTAAACTTTTTACCCATATTTTGGACATAAAAAGAAATAAAAAGAGCTTTATATTAAAGAGTTCTCCGCTGGTACAAAGTTGCCGAGTGCAATGGTTTCATATAATAAATATTATTTTCATCCGAAACCATATGAGAATGCTACGTATGTTTTTTTTTTTTATAAAAGACGGTATCTACCGATGGACGTCCACCTCCTTTCAAAGAACACAAAACCATCATTTGACCAAATTGAAATTATTTCAATTCATCTGTGTTCGCTTGTCTTATTTTCAACTTAACTTATTTTAGTATTTTATCTTACAGAACACGTATTATTGAATCAACCAAAATCAGCCGGCTTTTCTATAGTTTAAACCTGAAGTTTGTCTTTTCCCATGGTCTAGAATTATGTAATGCTACATTCCGTTCTCCCAAACAGCGAAAGCTGATTACGTAATGCTACATCTCTGTTCTTCAGAACCGTGCAACTCTATAGTTTTCGTTTCGGCACTTTAGAGCTGCGATGCATAGATGCTGGATGCATTATGCAGTCCAGTGAAGGCAGACATTCAGATTTCAGGCGAAAAATAGAAAGTATACTACACTAGTGTATATATTACAGTCATCAAGTTTTGACACTGGTAGTTACTACTGGTGGTACTTTGCTGATCCGACGTTGTTCCTGCTAAAATGAAAATCTCTCGATAGCTTGTAGCGAAGCACAGGCAATTCCTGCCATAACCTCCTCCCATTCCATTCCTCCCTGCTGTTCGCCTGAGCGACGAACTGTCACCAACATCTAAAAACGCAGTCTTGATCATCCTCACCCACTCGCCAGTCACCAATCCTACCCAGCTCCGACCCTCCGGCTGCTGAGACGGCATCCGCGATCGCTGCCTGGCTACCTCCATTGTTGGGGATCCCCCATTGTTGATGCCAAAGCTTCAGTGCTTCAGTCGTAGGCGAAGGACGCCTTCTGCCGCCTGCGAGCCTTGCCGTCGGAGCTCCTGCTGCTGCTCTTCTTGCGCCTCCTGTCCGCCGCCGCAGGCCCACCAAACATGGAGATGCGACCAAACCCCCTCGACAGCGACGCGAGGAACGCGCGTCCCTGCTCCCCGCCGCCGTGCCTTCCGCCGCCGCCGCCACCATCCCGCATCCGCCCCTGCTGCTTCATCAGCCCCTGCTCCCGCTCCAGCTCCGTGAGCCGCACCCGCATCCGCGAGATCTCCAGCTTCAGCTCCCGGTTCTCCCGCCGCAGCGACGCGTAGTTGTCCCGCTGCGGGGACACGCACGAGCTCGGCACGCCGCTGCTGCTGCACACCACGAACCGCTGCGACAAGGAATCGCCCAGGCCGCCGGCGCCGAGGCCGAGGCCGCTGACGCACCCGGACCCGCCGCCCGAGAAGGAGGACTTGAGGCGGAGCTGCTCGAAGTAGAGCACGCGCACCACCATCTGTATCGGGAGACGGTCGTTCTGCGCCGCGTGGCTTGATGCGTCCTGGGAGAGCTTCTGGCAGTCGATCAGCTTGCACAGCTTCTTGCACTCCGACTCCGTCAGAGATGGATGCGCCTGTTTTTTTCGCAGCAAACATGGTCGGTCAACCAACAAGTTCTCTTTCTCTTATTTAGACAGAAAATCAAGAATAACAAAGCAAACAGCTAGTGCAAAAGATGCGCCTGAGTGCAAACATGTTCAGGTAGGACCAGACATAAAGATTGATCTGGCAAGTTTTGTCAGACACACAGAGAGCAAAGTTCAGTGATCAGCTAAATTTATTCTGGTTGGAATTTTACATTCAGGCCTAAAGATTGATCGGACAATGGAGTTCAAACACACAGAAATCAGTGGTAAGCTAGAACAGCATTTATAGCATTTGATTGCATACACATTTCATGCTATCTTGTTACATGGGAAATATGCCTACTCATAATATGGAATTCATTGCCACTAAATCATGTTTTTGTCAATGACAGTCTTTTCATGCAATTTAACTTCAGGCATATACATTGGTCCGGAAAGTTTAATCAGGCAGAGAGCAAGGTCCAGCGATCAGCTAGAATTAGTTCCATTTGATATTTTGATTGCATACACACAGTTTCATTAAGACTGAATAGAAGTAGATAGGAAAATATGCCTACTAAGAAGAGAATATGGGATTCTTTGTAACTAAATCAGCTATGTGTATTAAACCACCGCATTTGCTGAATGTGACATTTCTAATCTAATGCCTTTCTTTACCTTCAAGTATATGTCGATGGCACGATAAAGTCCATCATCAACAATGCGTGCATAGTCTGGCAACAGTTCAATAAGAGCCATGAACTTCTGCAGCTTCAGATACGGATCTGGTGCTACCTCTGCAAGATAACCATCCATTAGTCTTCCAACCTTGAGGACTGAACTGTGGCTTGGAGACTTTAGTCCGTCAGAGTCATATCCACAAGGCGACGACTCTCCTGAACTATCTTCATCTATCCTCTGCAAGAAGTTCACCAATATACGGTGGACAGTGTCAACGTCAAACATCGAGTCACTTGTTTGCGTGGAGGGGATCAGCAGATCATCTAGTGATGCCATCTCCAGCTGGAGGCCAATCCTTTTCTCGACTTCGATTCTGCAGTCTAGGCTTGCATCAACTTCAATTGCCATTCTCAGCATGCCAAACAAGAAGGACAATGTAACCGTTGTAATATTCTCAGTCGCCAACAGATCGATGAGTGTTTCAACAATCATCCTTTGACTGTCTCCGACAAATGGACCTGAGTCCCACACATGGCGTCTTTCGACGCCCTTAAGTGATGTTTGGGCATAGTGAGTGATAGAGGTGCCAATACTCTCTGGCCTGACCCCATTCCTCCTCATCGCAGCAATCACACGTCGATAGTGGTCGATTCTCAGCGCAGAAAGGTCTTCAACCCACCAATCCTGGCAGTGCATTCGCAACTTTGCAGATCCCACATCACATTCCAAGTGAGCCAAACCTGAAACCAGCTGCTCCTTGCTTGCATTCACCGCGATTGCATCAACACACCTATCGACAAGCCCGACTTCCTCCACTACTGGATCCAATCCATCACATTTACAAAGAACTTCCAGGGCTTTATCGAGGTTCTTGAGCACAATCTCGTTTAAGTACGTCTCTGTCCTGAAAATGAGGTTCTCCTCTTGATAGTCCTCCGTCATTTCCAAGTACTCCGCAACGCATCGCAGATGGGCCACGTTTCCCGTGGTTATTTCGAAATTGCTACCGTAACAGAACTTGGCAGCAAGCTCAAATGCAAAAGCACCCCCTGGTACATTTACAAGCTCCAGCTTTAGGAGATCTGGATCCTTGGAGTCCACTACCATTTTCCGTACTCGTCCACACCGAGATACTAAAGGGAACTGCAAAACAAATACACAATTTTAGGGTATCGTAAAACTTATTCCAGGAAAGGAACCTTAAAATTTGGTTCAAGGGTTATGCAGAGCAACGTACCAATAAGATTTCTCAGTTTATACATAAATCCTTTACTAATAATCCTTCAAAATTTGCATGAGTTTTACATAATAACTGGTGTACTGGAGAGATTAAATGCAAATTTCCCTATATGTGTTTATTACTTATTGCTTCTGAACCTTTAGAACGACCAAAAACATCTTACAGGGTGAACTGCATTCAAACTGGCTGATACATGATACTTATTATTTTCCAAAGACAATGCATGTGAGAATTTTACGGGAAGTGGAATCACTGATTACACACCACATAAGAGTTCAAATCATTAGTCATTGCTACATCATTTGTACTGGTTTCGTATACGGTATTTACCCATTTCTATGTCCTGAAGGAAAAGCAGTTTCCATTTTTTTCATTCACTACTGGTCCTTCTCCCAAGCAATCTATATTAGAGGTGGCATGCCCATCCAACCTATGGAGTACTAACATGGCACTCAACTTACAGCAAAGGAAAATGCGCCTGCCTAAACTGAAGAATCGCCTAAACAACCATTCTGGCATACCGATGACTGAAGCCAGATTCATATGGAATGGAAGCAGAGGGAATCAAACTCGCTCCTAAAAACACAGGAGTGCTGAAATGGAGTACAGACTAACCTTGTGCAGCAGAAACGACTGTCCATCCACTGATACCGTCACATCCTCTGCGACATCTGAAAATATCCTGCACAAGCACAACAGGCAATACAACGCCCCAAAAGATTAGTTAATACCTTGAGTTGGTAATGTCAATGTGTAAACAGGCAGCGCATTATTTGTAAGACCATTTTGCCACACACGCCCCCTCCCAAGAACAGCAGCTGCTGAGGAATCAACTGACTGAAACAGACTGTTCCAGAGACAGTGATGCTAGTGGCTCAACTCTGCTTCGAGTAGCACGGCACAGTTGGTGAAATTTCACTCTCTAGGACATGAAAAAGCAGTGTAGAACTATAAGCAGGGATGTCGTTGAGACATGAACCTCCCATAGTTTCAGGATTGAAGGCATGGTATTATTATCAAGGGAAGAAGTGCCGTCTGATGGACAGGACCTTGAGAGGAGCAAAAGCAGGGTATTTTACAGTAGCAGTTGGATGCTTCCTTCCAAAACGAGTAACCGATAGATGCACGGCGTCCAAATCGATGGAATGGAATGAGAACAGGAGCCGCCGACGCAAATGGCGAAGGGATCTACAAGAGCCAAGACTGGCGCGCCACCAGCCGGCATGGCAAGGTGTTCCTGTTCCTGACCTCCTGTTCCCCACTTGCCCAGGTGCGCAATGGTATGCAATGCGAAGGAAAGCAAAGCCGACGACGGGACTCAGGGATGGGGATCTTTGCTGACCTCCTGTGGCTGACGGCGGTGCCGCAGAACCGCGGCGACGTCGTGGTGGTGGTGGCGGCGCCGGTGGCGAAGGGGAACAACACGGCCACAGCGTCGCTGCCCATCCCCATGCCTCCCTCCTCCTCTTCTCCCCCTTGCTCCGCACGCCGGCCGGCTCACCTGCCGCCGCCTGCTTCAGTGATTCTCTCTCTTGTCTCTCTGGAATGCCGAATGCTCTCAGCGGTGGAGGTCTGGAGAAGGAGGTGAGGAGAAACGGACGAGGCCAAGGAATGACGGTCGTTGGCGCGTGGCAATAACAAATTGGGAGCCTGAAAGAGAGAGAGAGTGCAGACAGCGACCGAGCATCGTTTGTTGTGTCTTGATCTTGACGTCGGAGGGGGATTAGGAACAAGATTATGATTAGCTCAGCGTCGGAGAGAAAGCAACCCAACAGGGGAAAAAGCGACTCGACAACGGAGCGGATGGGAGGAGGAATAGCTGGGTGACTAGGGGACACCGTCTGCTCCACTGTCAGTATTGTATGCGGCCTCCTGGCTGCTGATTGATTGAACCGAAAGGAATGGAATTGGAATGGAGCCAGGTTACTGTGGCTTGATCTTGTGTGCCCATGTAGGCCATGGTTTATACTGCAAGTTTTTTTTTTTTCATCCATCCATGATATTTCTGTTACTGCCACAACCACTCCTACACACACAAGGCTTGTCGTGTTCATTAAACCGCTTATGATGTTTTATTGTTAGAGAAAGAACAGTATATGCTCGTACTTGTTTTTGTTCTTTCGGTACTTTGTTATCAACCAACCTGAATTATTGCCACATGTAACGTGATGTGAGACTACTAGTAAGATGCAAGAATCTAAAGAGGGAAAATGTTCAATGTGTTGTAGCATAGCAGCAGCAGTAGGTGGGAATACAGTACGGCAGTAGGAAGGAAGGAGTGGTAGAGAGTGGAGCCGAAGGCTGTCTGTCGGTGAATAATGGGATGGAAATGAAATGATGCCAGCATGTTGCCCTACAGACCCCCGGGAATGAAATGCCCCTTTCCCGTCCTCCTTTCACTTTACCGCTTTACCACTCGGTCTTGCTTGCCGCTTTGTTGCCTAGTACGAGTAGCCTAGTACTTGTACTCCGTATACTTCATTCATGGGTCCAAGGAAAAGAGGCAACCCAAGAGTCAAATAATTTTACGTCTAGTAACAAATAAATTCATCGAGAACATTATCGTCTGATTCAGACATTCAGCAAGTACTATTGTAGTACTGAACATAGAGAGTATTTTAATGGTAATTTAAGTTGATACAAAATTTAAGAAAAAAATAGATTAATCCGAGATTGAAGTTGCATTGTTGTTTTTGTTCCATTAGACGATAACAGATCTCGAGTCATCGAGTGCTGGCGCGAGCATGCAACGCAGAGAGAGCAGGCACGCGGTACGCCCGCCTCGTGCGAAACTCGATGACGAGGCAGGCGTCCGTCGAGGAGGCATTGGTGAGTGGCTCAGTGCACTCAATGACGCGTGTTCCTTCGTGCGTGCAAGTATATACGGGCTTTCATTTGTTCGTGCAACGCCGTCATTTCTCCATCTTTTTTTTTCTAACCATGGATGATGAAACTTACAGTAACTTTACATTGGTTGACTCCGATCTTTCCAAAGCCAAGAGAAGATCCAGCAGTTGATCGAATGGAGGCTAGACGTACGATGCTCAAAGGTTCCTATCCTCTTAATAGTCCTAGGATTGTGCATTTATAGGCTTCCCAATTCCCACGGAGTAAAAAGCTACAAATAACTTGAGTACAGCCTTGACGTGATGGGTGCCTATCAGACTCTAAATCCGCCGTGGTCCTGTTTGGCAGGTTGAGACGCCGACAGATTCAATAGTGGTTTATGAGTAGTGGCTTTTTAACCGGCTGAATAGGATCATCGGTGAGAGCCGAGACATATGTCATTGAGGTGAGGAGGGTCAAGGGTGCAAGTATTGTTACTATATATCATTTATAATACAGAGTGTGTTTCTCTACTGATATAACTATTCTATGTCATGAGTATTAATACCCTCTCTTCTAAACTTAATCAAATTTTAAATAGTTTTGCCAAAAGAGAATTATAACTAGGCCTTATTTAGATATCTTTAAAGTTTTAAGTTTTTTCACTCTCTCTCTCTCATATCAATCTTTAGTCGTTTCATGGAGCACTAAATATAGGTGTAAAAAAACTAATTACACAGTTTAGATGTAAATCATAAAATAAATATTTTAATCTTAATTAGTCTATAATTAGACAAAAATAATCAAATATAACGAAAGTGCTACGGTGCTTAGGATTAGCACAACGTAAAATCTAAACAAGGCCCTGCTACTGCGTACACTTCCGAACGGGGCAGGAGCGGTGCACATACGCAATCGATGGTACCCACGGCGACTTGTCGGCATGAGGCCAGGGCTGAGGGCCAAGATGATTACAAGCAACGTGACATGATGGCACCATCACCAAGGAACGGACGGATGCGATGACTAGGCACGGAACTCAAGGAAAGCTACCCTGCTAGTGGTACCGTGCTACTACTCGTATAGTAGCTCCGGAGGATAGCAGAGGGCAGCCCACAGGGCCATGTCGCTACTCGGCACTCGCAGCTGCGCGTGCGCTTTTACCCTTTCTCCTTTTCTACTCTACCAGTTGCGCGCTGCCGCCTGCCGGAGCCGGGCCGGGGCCGCCCCTCCACTCTCAGCTCTCACTACCCAACACACGTCTCCAAAAGAATCTCACTCTGCTTTCCTGTATAGTAGTAGCTTGTTTTCTCGTAATGTAATGTCGCTCCTCTTTGCAACTAACTTTACAATAAATGAAAAGCGAGCATACTTGCCATTGATTTCACCTACTACTACTTATTACATGAGTCATTTTAGACAAGGTAATAATGCTTAAAAATTAAAAGGCATACATAAACTGATGTATGGATAGGGTATAAACAAAGAGTATCCTTACAAGTTGTTGTTGACAAACTAATCCAAAATATCTCATAGTTCAAGACAAAAGCTTAACTTTCTATAGCTTGTACTTTAGAATAAAGGGACAGCGATGCTCTTTCAGGAGGGGGGAAACTCAAATTTTGTAAGAGCAGCTCCAATGGCAACTTATGGGATAGCTCGTAGCATATTGTTTCATGTTTTAATAGTAAACAGAAAAAAATAGCTCTTGATTAAGAGCTAGCTCCATGCACGCATTGCACACTGAACCACTCTGGGTCCGTTTGTTTTAGCTCCAGCTCGCTCTGATTCTACTGATTATTCACTATTCCTCTTTTACTATTCATCACCTGATTCAACTGATTCATCTGATTCTGAAGCTGAAACAAACGCACCCTCTGACACACGTGGAATGTGTTCAATACACCACCTAACACATGTGGATCGAGGTGGATATAATTGCAGCCAAACATGCCCTTAAGATGTATTATATATGTGTGCATCTACTGTCTGGCCCCGAACTAGTTTGAACTAAAATTAGTCCTTCTATTGACCTTTCTGTTAAAATGCACTAGGTTTAATTTTAACTATTGTTTAGTAGCTAGTACTGATTAGCTCTTGTATCAAGCAGACCCTAGTGGTAGCTAGTTTGCGTCATCTAAACAAAAATCAGTTCGTGTTTGCACGGGCTTTTTGTGATAGATAAAGGCCATGTCTTGTTCCAGTTCCAATGGGAATCTCTCTGTCTGACTATATCATCGTCTTTGCACGCATGTTCCAATTATTGCTTTAAGCTTTTGGCCTTTCTTCATCACGTTGTGTTCTGGGTCAAGATTCCCGATTACCAACATCGTGGCATTTTATAGCTCGGGATCCAAGACCGGGGAACACATGGGAAACCTTTTTCTTTTGTGCTGTCCAACTCTAGTAACGTTGAGGACATGCTGCGCAAACTCAGCCTAACGGAGGAGGAAGAGGCTGTGTTGGACCTCAGCGAGGAGGAAGAAGAAACTACCATGGCCCCTGCCGAATGGGCGCTGGTGGGGAAAGTTCTATCTCCGGCGCCGATCCACGCCGATACGATTCGTACGGCGATGAAGCCCGCCTGGGGTAAACTGGTCCGACTCAAGATCCGGTCAATTGGAGAGAAAGGAGACAACATGTTTGTGGCAGAATTCGGCAGTGCTCGCGACATGGGGCGTGTGCTGTTAGGAGCGCCATTGATGGTTAAAAAGTATGTTGTGCTACTTCAAGAGTATGATGGAACCCTCAGCGCATCTGATATTGTGTTCGATCGTGTTGAGCTGTGGGCTCGTATCATTGATCTCCCATTGGGATGGATGAATCGTGCTAGGGGCTCTCGTGCCATGGACATGCTTGGGAAAGTGATATCCATGGACGTGGATGCTGATGGCAAGGCGAATGGTGTGTTTCTTCGAGCCCGGGTTGCTATTGATCTTGACAAACCGGTCCAAAGAGGTGTGCTGCTCCGGGTGAAGAGAGACAAAGAACCAAAATGGCTCAAGGTGCAATATGAAAAGCTTCCATATATTTGTTTTACCCGTGGCAAGATGGGACACTCTGATCTGGAGTGCACTACCCCTGCTGCGAGAGATGAGGAAGGGAAACTACCATATGATGTGCAGCTTAGAGCACCCGAGGAGAAACGTAGAAGGATCTAGTCCTTTGCTGGTGCAGCTACGGAAAAGTTCGGTAGCGGCTCATCCTCAGGGTTTAGACCGCCACGACAACATAGCTTCTCTGGGAACGAGGATGTAAATCAGAGACTCAGCACTCAGAGAGTGTGGTGGGCGACTCTGAGGAGGTGGAGGTGCAGTCACCGATGAAACAGGATCATAGGGGTCAGGCTGCTGATGCTGCTGCTGGTGGGCTCAAGGCTAGCAGACAGCTTGATCTCCAGGGTGGTGTGGAGGATCGGCGCCAACATCCCCGTAAAAGGAAGTCCAAAGTGGCTACCCCAGTCACACAGACTCCAGACCTAAACATTCCTGTTGGAGGTCTTCAGCGCTTGTGCCGGCAGGCTTGGTAAACTCTCGAGTGAGCCAACTGGATGGGAGTCTGGATAGTGGAGGAAGTAGTATGATTGAGACCCTGAAGAAACAGAAGCGTGTTTCCAACCCTATTGCAAGATTGGCGGCGCCTGCAGAGGATAGCCCCCGCCAGGCACAATGAATCTGTTAAGTGTGAACTACTGGGGCTACAGGCAGCCCATGGCAGTTCAAGAGCTCCTACACGTGGTGCAGGAAAAGAAGCTTGCGGTGGTCTTCTTGATAGAGATTAGAATAGGAGAGGAGAGGGCTCTTGGCTTGAAACGCAGCCTTGGCTATCCAAATGCCATCGTTGTTAAATCAGAAGGCCTCAGTGGTGGATTGATGTTGTTGTGGTGCCATGATGTCCTTGTTGCTGAGATGAGCAAATCTAGGTTGCACATTGATGTAATTATCTCGTGTGACAGTCTAAGAATTCCACAGTGGAGGTTGACGGGGTTTTATGGTGAACCAAGAAGAGAAAGGAGAAAAGATAGTTGGTACTTGATGAGATTCCTAAGAGCACGGTCGGCTAAACCGTGGTTGTGTGTTGGGGATTTCAATGAAGTTCTTTCGGTAGATGAGCAGATGGGGGCCAATGAGAGGGAGCAATGACAGATGGCAGGCTTTCATGATGCGGTGAATGATTGCAATCTGACTGCCCTCGGTTACCATGGGCTCCCATAAACTTGGGATAATCGTCAAGACGACAAACGGAATGTCAAGGCTCGGCTGGATAGGGCGATTGGTGATGTGAAGTTTATGGGTACTTTGGGCGACTCTGAGGTCTATCACATTCCGCTTGCTGAGTCTGACCATTCAGGCCTCTTAGTGGAGGTGAGGCACCGAGTACCTACTGGCCGTAGGGGTCACAGGAAACCGAAGCCTTTTCGATACAAAAATATGTGGCAATCCCATAGAGAATATAATGATTTTGTTAATAGGGTTTGGGACCCAAGATTGGGTGGAAGTGACCTATCTTCAGTTGCTTCCTCCCTTACGTCCCTCCAGCGCTCACTACAGGCCTGGGATCGTGAGGTGTTTGGCATGGTGAAGAAACAAGTCGTAGATCTCCGAGCTAACCTGGAGGAGGAGAGAAGTGGTACCCTCTACCGTGGTCCTACGGTGCGCGAACGTGATCTCATGGCAGAGCTATCCATTGTGCTGGCCAGGGAGGAGACCATGGAGCGCCAACATTCGAGAATAGCCTGGTTGAGAGAGGGTGACAGAAATACAGCTTTCTTCCAGGCTAAAGCTCGTGCTAGAGGGAGAGCCAACCGGATCAAGATGCTCACAGATGACAATGGGAATATGGTCACAGAGCAAGAGGATCTGGAATGGCTGGCTTGCAATTTCTATCAAAAGCTTTTTTCTGCACAGGAGGTGTTACATCCCGAGTTGGTGTGTTGCTATGTGCCAAAGAAATTAACGCAAGAGATGTGTGATCTCCTGCCAAGACCATTTTCTGCAGAAGAGGTTGAGGCGGCCTTATTCCAGATGGCACCAAACAAAGCCTCGGAAGTCGATGGCTTCAACGCGGGCTTCTTCTAGACGCATTGGCAATTGCTGAAGCCGAGTATGCTCAAAGCGGTGCTGGCCTTTTTGAATGGTGGGGAGCTACCGGAGGATGTTAACCAAACCCTGTTGGTTTTGATCCCTGTTGATACTCACTAATGCATAAATATACCTTTTAATTATTGCTTAATAACATCTAAAAAAGATCATAAAGCATAGTTGTAGGGTATTAAAACTAACAAGTTCCATGAGTTGTGTTGTTTACACTTGATTGCAGGATTATCCTCATTTTATCACAGAAAAGTATCTCAGATGAAGAATTAGAGCACACCATTTTGAAGAGCTCATCAAGACAATCAAAACGGACATATCACTTGCTATATTTGGAGTCCCAACGATAGACACTTTAGATACGCTTTGAATCTTCTAGAAGACATCAGAATCATCACCAAGCAAGAGTTTTCTAGACTAACAAAACAATTTCCATAGCTTTGGTGAATTATGATATTTCAGGGATTAAAACAGAAACAACCGAGGAAGAGTAGGAGTCAAGAAACCGAACCAAATCAAGTCGGATTCAGGCAAGAATTGACGGGAAGGTTCTAGAGGACATCAGAGGACACCAAAACAAAGCTGGACCAGGTCTGACCCTAGGCCAAGCCGACTAGCCTGCCATGTGGGGCCGGTCGGCCCAGGTGGGTCCCACCTGTCGGTCCCCTTCTGAGTTTAATCTCCAACCGCCTTTCTCGACGCATCTTGACCATTGTTTCAAGTCAGTTTGATCCAAGGGCTGCGGTTCATCCCACCGGACTATAAAAGCATGGGTAGACCCTCCTCAGAGCATCTGAATCTACAAGACTACAATTCATTATCTCCAAAGCAGATCATAGGAGAGGGGTCCCTTGAATGGATCTTCTCTCTAGAGCTTAGCAATCAAGAAGAAGTCTAGTACACCTCTAGTTAGGTTTAGATCTAGTCTTAAACTAGAACTGGAAGAGAGAGAGAGAGGTAGAAGATCTGGAGGAAGCCCTGGGCCTGTCGGTGCTCCTCTACGCCTTGTACCTGCGGATTCAAATTCTTCAAAGCTTGGATCAGATAATTCTATGGTCGTCAACTTCTATGAGTCTGTGAGTAATTGTTCTTATTGTTCTTCTACTTTCGCAACTCTTTTGAGTACTTTGATCTTGGTAGCTCTAAGATTAGAGGAGTTAGTTGTTCGTAAGCATGGTGCTTAGGTTCAATTGCTTGTGGAATGCCCCCTATGTTTTGGGCCATGTGGTAGATCGCGAAGGTGGCTTTATAGCTTCGTTGAGTCCTCTGTAGTCCACTCCCCGAATATAGGTCTTGCAGGAGATTTAGTTACGTGGTAGATTCGTACTCTGTTTGCGGTCTTCCATTGTAATCCCATAGTGGATTGATAAGAGGAATACTTTCTAAAAGTAGAACTAGACAGCCCTAGTCGTAATCCCATAGTGGATTGATAAGAGCAATACTTTCTAAAAGTAAAACTAGATAGCCCTAGTCTTCTCCTCCTAACTTCTAAGCATCTCATCCTTGATTGTGCTCAGGGATTAAGCATAGATCAAGATCCCTTCTTCGGTTCCTTTGGGTTCGATATTTAAAACTAGGTCATCCTGGTGAAGTGCCACATCGGTATATTATTTGTGCGCTTGCGGATAACTTCCTTATTTTAGTTTCACTTAATAAATACCAACAATCCCAAAGGTGAGTAACCCGCAAGATCTTTCACAATACCGCCCTATTTCCCTCTGCAACGTGCTTTAAAAATATGCTCCAAGTCCATGGCAAACCGGCTTCGTCTGATCTTGGATGATGTGATCGCGGAGGAGCAAAGCACGTTTGTGCCAGGGCGACTTATTACGATAATGTGTTGATTGCATACGAGTGTGTCCATTACCTAAGGAATTAAAAGGGCAAATTGGAGATTGTGTGATCAAACTTGACATGGCAAAGGCCTATAATCAAGTGGAGTGGAGATACCTAGAGGCCATTATGCAAGCTCTGTGTTTTTCGGATAGCTGGAGCAGGTTGGTGATGAAATTTGTCAAATCAGTGTCATTCTCAATGAGGGTGAATGGGGTTTTCTCTGACAGTTTTAAGCCAACTCGAGGGGTCCGGCAGGGTGACCCTATATCGCCTTACCTGTTCCTACTATGCTCAGAAGGTTTGACAAGTATGATCATGAATATTGGTCCGCTATACATTTCAAGGGGAGTGAGAGTTAGCCAGCATTTGTCGTGGATTTCCCACCTCCTGTTTGCGGATGACTGCATGATTTTCACCAAAGCCTCAAAGAGAGGAGCTGACCGGGTGGCTGCTATTTTAGATGATTACCACAAGGGGCCTAGACAGATGGTGAATAAACATAAGTCCGCCATCTTCTTTAGTCCGAATTGTGATCAGGACTATAAAGATGAAGTACATGCAAGCCTGCAAATACCTACTGAAGCTCTTGGAGAAAGGTACTTGGGCTTGCCTACCGTGGCTAAAAGGGGAGCGACAGATGCTTTCAATTATGTTCCATTGAGAGTACGAGGTATGATAGTGGGTTGGGCCGAGAAGAGCCTCAGCTGTGCTACAAGAGAGGTGCTGCTAAAGGCCATGTCCAATCAGTACCAACATATCCTATGTCTTGCTTCAAACTCTCGTCGGTTGTTTGTAAGAAACTAACTACGGCGATCAGTAACTACTAGTGGGGTAGTTCTCTCGACAATCATAAGCTCCACTGGCTTCCCTAGCATAGCGAGTCTGGTTGAGAGATCAACCTCCACCCTTGCTTCCCTAGCATAGCTTGGTTGAAGAGAGTGAAATCTCTAAAACCCATGCCACCATCAGCTTTTGATCTTGTAAGTTTCTCCCATCTACTAACCACAAAATGATTTCCTCTCAGTGACCAGAAAGAGGTGTAGTTCGGTGACTTGGAGGTCAATTTCGTATGGCAGAGAAGTGTTGCGTCGAGGTTTGATCAAAAGGGTCAGTCCTGGCAACATCAGAATTTGGGATGAGAATTTGATACCAAACTTGGGGTCCTTAAAACCTATGGTGCGTATGCCGTTAGCCACCGTGGAGTTTGTACATGAGTTGTTCATGCCGGGTACCAGGACGTGGGATGAGCAGGAAGTGTGTAAATCTTTTATGGCATTGGAGGCTGCGGAAATACTCAAGGTGCAGCCAAGTGGGCGTCTTGAAGATGATGTGATAGCTTGGGCCTTTGAAAGACAGTGTATTCAGTCTGCTCTGCTTATCGGCTCCTGAAGCAGGACCATATGTCATCTATGAAAGCATCCATAGATGAGCCTACAACTTCAGGTGACTCGCGAGCATGGAGTGCCCTATGGAAATTGCATGTTCCTCCAAAGATTAGGGTCTTCTGGTGGCGAGTTTTACACAACTCTCTACCATCAAAAAGTGAATTGCATAGAAGGCATGTGGAGAAGGAGAGCTACTGCAAAGTATGTGGTAACGCAAGCGAATCCCTCTACCATATTTTCTTTGAATGTCCAGTTACAAGGAGATTCTGGGCTGAGGTCAAGAACTTGATGGGGGTGACCATTCTAAACTTACACCCTGCATCATGCATGACTAATGCGCTTCAACCGGACATCTGCTCCCACTCCAGGGCGTCTACGCTGATCTGCAGATCTTGGTGCCTCTGGACCGGATGGAACGCACGCCGTCATGGCAGGAAAGTCTAGGAGCCGGGCGCAACTGCAAGGTATATCTCAACTTTTCCTCCTTCAAACAGCATGCTACGCCCACTGTGAGTCGAGCGTCAGTGAAGTGGACGAAGCCAATGGAGGGATGGTTGAAGATCAAAACCGATGCAGGGTTTGATGAAGACACCTGTACGGGGAGTATTGGGGTGGTCATCCGCGACCACTCTGGGCTGGTGGTCGCAGCAGCTGCGAGAAGGTATGATGGGATGCCAGACGCCCTGTCCGTGAAAGCACTTGTGGCAAAGGAGGGGTGGAGCTTGCGGCAGAGTTAGGCCTGGAACGGGTGATTCTTGAAACCGATTGCCAAGGCCTGACGAAACTGCTAAAGGACCCTTCGGCGGTGAGATCTTCCATAGGTGGAATTTGCTTTGATATTACAAAGCTTGCTAAGTGTTTTACTGATTTCAGTGTTGAGTGGGTTAGAAGAGAAGCGAACTCGGTGGCCCATGCTTGTGCTTGTACGGTGTCGGCCATAGAGCGTTTCTTTTGTTGGCTTGATGAGATTCCAGGGTGGCTAATCGAACTCACAGCCGCCGAATGTAATCCCTCTGTTATATAATGAAGCTCTGTGATTTGCTAAAAAAAACTCTAGTAACCTGTGTAACGACATTGCCCACAAGCTGAGAAAGACCAGACGGTCCACCAACGTTAATGGACCGTATCGTTACGTTCATAATAAAAAAATAGACCGTGTCATTCATATTATTTGCACCAAGGCATCTTTTTATGTGTTTTATTTACATCTTAAATATTGTATCATGTTGTTAACGATATGCTTAATGGTAGCAAAGAATTGGAGGATTTCATTATGTGGAGGTTGGGGAAGAACATATTTACAAGGGATGAATTCAGTTTGACGGTATTCCTTAACCCCTTGTAAGTTGCATTACATAGCTTATAAGCTGACTATCATAGCTAGCACTTGGTCCTACAAATCCAAGTCCAAGATAACATAATTACAAATCCGAAATCATTGGCAAACAAAGCGTAAGGAGGCTATACAAAGCCAACAATCGATCTGTTGACTGCTCGCTCCTTTGCCGCTTTGTTGTGTCTTTATCACCGCCGCTTCACTAATTTTGTCAATCGTGGAATGTTGGATTAGGTGGATGAAGAGCGAGGTTGTGGCTAGCTTCACCGCGTTGTGTGTATTCCGTTGTTTGAAGCCACCATTCCGACTGGGATAGATCTAGCGACGGTGCGGCGGGGGGCTCAAGCCCCCTACCATCGCACCATGTGTTTGTTGAATAAAGATAAAACCCACAACGTGGTCCAAAATGTAGGATGGAATGAAGAAAGTTACTCACACTGTGAACGGGGAGCCTTCATCTACTCATCTCAGCCTCCGTCACTCCGAAGCAGCTCCTCAACAAGCTCACTGAGCTCCGAGGTGGTAGCAGTACGTCATGACCCACAGCAGGAAGTCCTCCTCTAGGGTTGTTGCACGACGACCCACTCGGCTATCTAGTTGGCTCCATTGATGTTGTTAACAACCTGTTACTGAATTAAGTTTTTGATAATTGATATTTTGTGTTATGTTTTGGTTTCATGCTTATAGTTTCTTCATTAATTAAGTTGCTTTGATATATGAACTAAATTTGTTCTAGAGCTAGGGATATTCTGTTAAGTTTTGTATTATGACATTTTTTATAAGTGGAAAGAAATTAGTTTCTCTACGATACATATAACTGTAAATGCTATAGGTAGCTGTCAAAAGTCTTGTATTCTATGTTACAAGTTGTGACATTAATTTTGAATGTTTTAGTGCATTATATTTCGGGGCGGAGGAGGTTAGATGTTTGGAATCATTCACCGCCCATAAAAAGGCACAAAACTGTGCAATTAATCAGAAAAGATAAGATAAGATTAATTATAGGGGAGTCGTCCCTATAATTTAGTTTTTTAATATTAATTAAGCAAAAATACGAAGAAGAGATGGGAACAAGAAAAAACACAGTTCACCTTCTCATGTGTGCTTCAACTCGGTGATGGGCCAGTTGGCAGGTGGCTCAGGCAGTCAGGATGTTGGAACGTTCCTGAGCTAGTGGGCTGACGATGTTGGTGGGACGCAGATATTCGTTGGGCCTGTAGTGCAAAGTGGCCCAGAGAAGCCTCACGGTTGTGGGCTTGTGGCGTCGTTGAAAATACCAGCCGTCGTCTCTGGGCCCACGGCCGAAGCACCAGGTAAAAATGGCAATGGACTGGAAAAAAAAAACTGAATGTTGCATTGCAAATTGCATGTCTTGCCTTCCTTGTATTGTACTGCAGTGGCGACACCTGGACGATTCGTGCGTGCAGTGCAGTATCTTTCTGTTTCGGTCTCTGACAATTAGGTCTCTCTATATTCTATACAGGGCTACAGGCAGAATACGATGTTACTACTTGTACAGAATGGCAGGCATTTGCTTAGTTGTAGGATGACCGCCGACGTCCTCTTTTCTTTTATGGATATAAAATTCTTGTAGGCCGCCAAATGAGGTCAAATCAAATGAATCCAGTATACTTTACTTACCTAACCTACCTGTGTTAATTAGATCCAGAATCCAGGGCTTATATAATTGGTTTCTTAACCAAGTATAACCTCAGCAGCACTTCAGCAGGTGCAGGTCAGCCACCTCGCTCAATTTGCGCTACCGGCTGCCTCAAGCTCAGCTCAACTATCACTATCAACTCACGTCCTGCTCCTCGTTTGTTTCCTGAGTACAACCAATCTACATGTATATTACGAAAAATAATTCAACATCAAATAATTAAAAGATACATTAGTACAAATATTTATTTTATAAGCTTATCAAGCATGATAAAATATCCGTAATTAGCAAACCACATAGTAGTAACACTTACCGTTCACTAAATTTGTAAGTAATTTTCTTGAAAACATTTAAATATTTTGATTGAAGCATTATCATATATATGAATATTACTAACCATTGTAATAATAGCCATTGAATCTGAACAATTAATGAGCTTAAAATTGATGAAAAGAATCAAAATTTAGGTTCGCGTGTCAAAGACTACAACTAAAACCATCATAATATAACAAATGTTTCAGTCAATGTACGTAGAAGATACACAGTGTTATGTAAAGAAAAAGACTAAAAAGATGGATGAAGACTACATATTATTTTAGTGTACTTAGTGAAGAAAAAAAACATATTTAATATATAAGTGATTTTTATTAGTTATTGTCACATAAGATTATAACATGTGCGATAGCACAGGTTAGGTTCCCTAGTTAATTGGCTAATAACTAGTTTAAAACTTAGCTAAGAAATGAGTCCATCTATTAGCCCTTCTGTTTAAATGCACTAAGTTTAATTTTAACTATTTTTAGGTAGCTATTAATTAGCTCTTGTATGAAGCAGACCCGAACTGTAGTTTGCGCAATCTAAACAAAAATCTGTTTGCACGGGCTTTTTGTCAGTGTTCTGATAATTAAAAGTGCCATGTCTTGTTCCAATTCCAATGGAATCTCTAGTCGTATGACTATATCATCGTCTTTGCATGCACGTTCCAATTAGCCGCTTTAAGCTTTTATAAGGTTTTTTTTTTTTTTTTTTTGCATCACGTCTCGTGTTCTGGTCAAGATTCTCGATTACCAGGATCGAGTCATTTTATAGCTCGGAATCCAAGACCGGGAACACATGGGAAACCTTTTGCTTTTGTGCTGTCCAAAAACTCTAGTAACGTGTAACGACATTACCCGTAAGCTGGAAAAGACCAGACGGTCCACCATGTTTGGACCGAATCGTTTGATGTTTGCACCAAGGCTTTTTTATATTTTTTTCTGTTTTGACTTTCATCTTATTGTATCGTGTTGTTATATACATGCTTAATGGTAGCAAAAATTGGAGGATTTCGGTGGTATTTGCAGTTGGGGAATATCATAGTTACAAGGGAGGAATTCAGTTTGACGGCAGTTATTTCCCTTGCAAATTGCATTACAGAGTCTCCAATGGTTCTCGAATAGGTAGTGCAGGAGAAATCCTATTGTTTCCTCGGCGTGGTCAGCGGCGCTACACGCCGCCGTCGCCGGATGAGGATCATCGTCTTCGGCACCACTGTCGGACAATCGGTTTAGTAGTTAGTACAACCTCTAAAGCTCCGCCGTTCGACCCGGCGCCTTCTGTTTGTGTTTAGTCCGTCTAATTGTCTTGGCACCTTGCCATTAGATTAGCCGGAATGTAAAAACAATTCTAATTCCCTTAATGAGATACGTGCAATGCACGTTTTCAAAAAAAAATTCTATTAGCTATTTGGACATCCTCAACGATAATTTACAAATAGACAACTAGATAAGACATAGAAATAAACAGTATAATGGAGAGTTATGTGAAAAAGATATTTCTAGAAGATCATGCTAAACTAGCTATTGAAAGTGCTACTTTTTTATTGTTTCTATATCTCATCTAGTAAGCTATTTGCAATTTCCATTAAAAATGTCCAGATAGCAAATAGAATTCCTCCTAGACTAGCTATTTGACAACCATTGAGGATGGACTTATATGCTGACTCTCACAGCTAGCACTTGTTCCTACAAATCCAAGTCCAAGAGAAAATAGTTATAAATATAAGTCATTAGCAAACATAGCCTAAGGAGGCTATTCAGAGCCAACAATCGATTACGCTTGTCCGCAGCTCGAGATCGCCACCCTTGGTTTGCTCACATTGTTTATCGGTCGCTCCACTGATTTTGTCGAACGTGGCATGTAGGATCAGATGGATGAAGAGTGAGGCCGCGACTGCCTTCACCATAGCGTTGCGTGTTCCATTGTTTAAAGCCGCCATTTCGATAGGGATGGATCACGGTGGGGCAGGGGGATCTCAAGCCCCCTACCACCATACGACGTGTTTGTTGAATAAAGAAAACCCGCAACATGGCACAAAATGTATGTAGGATGGAATGAACAAAGTTACTCACACTGCGATTAGTGTTCTTCAGTCCAGATTCAGACAAAAGCACTGGGAGAGTGTTACCTGAGAGGGGGGAAACCGTTGTAAGATGTTTCGTGGGAGGATGGGCTGAGAGGAATTTAAGATGTGCGGCGCATGCAGTTTTGTTGAAGGCTAGTGTATCTACATTGCCATCATACCTGATGTCATGTTCAAGTTGTCACCAGTCACCAATGGTTTTGCCCGAAGCTCACATCAATGGTGTCTAATCGTTGGTTGAGGGGAGCTCTCTAGATAACCACAAACTTCACTGGATGCGGTGGGAAAAGCTGACTCATGCTAAGTGCCAAGGTGGCATTGGCTTCAGGGATTTCACCCTTTTCAATCAGGCGATGTTAGGAAAACAAGGGTGAAAACTTTTGATAAGGCCAGACTCGTTATGTGCTCGGGTGCTAAAAGGGAGGTACTACCCAAACTCTGAGTTCCTCTTGGCATAAAAAAGACGGAGTTTGGCGACTTGGACAACGATCCTTCATGGCAGGGAGGTGCTCAAGAAAGGTTTCATCAAGCGAGTTGGTGTGGGTGATATCGATATATGGCAAGATAATTGGATCCCTGTTCTGCGTCCTCTGAAGCCCCTAGTGTCAATGCCCACGACGATAGCAGAGAGGGTTCGTGACCTCTTTGTCCCTGGGAAGTGTGTTTGGGATGAGGAGATGGTTCACAAGTCCTTTATGGTTTTGGAGGCGGAAGATGTCCTAAGAATCAAACCAAGCTCTCGGATGGAAACTGATGTTATGGCTTGGGCTTTTGAAAAGAATGGATCGTATTCTGTTTGATCCGCATATAGGCTACTGAAAGATGTTCAAATGGCCAGGGCGATGGCCGCCTCAAATGAACAGGCACAAAATTGTGCAATTAATCAGAAAAGATAAGATTAATAATTAAGCAAAAATATGAAGAAGAGATGGGAACAAGAAAAAAAAACACCAGGAAGTCAGGATGGACATGGACTGATAGAGGTGGCTCAGGAGATCCTGAGCTAGTGCCTAGTGGGCTGACGATGATGGTGGGACGCAGATTGTTGTTAGGCTTGCCGTTCAAAGTGGCCCAGAGAAGCCTCACAACCGTGGGCTTGTTGGCGTCGTTGAAAAACACCAGCCTTCTGTGGGCCACGGCCCACAGCCGAAGCACCAGGTGACGATGGCAATGGACTGAAAAAACTGAATATTGCATTGCACGCCGTCCCTTGCTTGTACTTGCACTTGTACTGCAGTGGCGATTCTTGCGTGCAGTGCAGTACTGTATCTTTCTGTTTCGGTCTCTGACAATTAGGTATCTCTGTATTCTATACAGGCGGAATACGATGTTACTACTACTTTATTTACTAGTCGTAGAGAATGGCAGGCATTTGCTTGGTTGTAGGATGACCACCGACCTCCTCTATTCTTTTATGTATATATAAAATTCTTGTAGGCCGCCAAATGAGGTCAAATGAATCCAGTGTACTTTACTTACCTACCTCTGATTAATTTGATCCAGAATCCGGCTTATATAATTGATTCATTAACATAACCCAAGTAACCTCAGCAGTCAGCACTTGAGCAGGTGCAGGTCGGCGGCCGTCAGCCCGCTCGCCCCAATTTGCGCTGCCGGCTGCCGCTGGGCACGGCACCTGGCCACCTGCTCGAGCTCGATCAGCTCAACGTCCTGATCCTGACCCGTCGACCTCCGCACAGTTTCTCTTCTCATTTGAAATCCAAACCAACCAGTTTGGAGTCAACCAGTATTATATACATACATCGAAAAAGTAAAATCCGCAAAGATTGCTGCAATAGTGGAATGGTGCCAACTTGCCGAGTGCGCTGCCGACTCATGCTCTTGCACCCGTTCATGTCCACATTTTGTGACCCCTGTAGAGGCGGAAATAGACAACATGGTCTGTATTTGTTTTAAGCCTTTGTTTACACATGGATCAACATCAGCATAGGGTGTCTCGTGTCCCCTTCCTCAGAATGTCAGTCACAAAATAGGCGAGGATTATTCTATGACCCTCCTGTTTGTTTTGGGAATAGAATAAAAGAGAAAATCAGTGCACAGGGTACTCCAACAACAATCAGCTAATTTAACACTCTATAAACAGCTGCAGGCTGCAGCTGAACCGCATCTTGCCATTACAAAACAAGCGGAGAGAGCAGAGCAGCCAGCGCACATGAGCTGTGAATCCGCGCACATTGACAGCAAAGATTCCGCTACGGCGCCAAAGCTGATGATGCGCCACGCCACACGCCAGCAGCCAGCTTTTACAACTCCTTCCAAAAATGCTTTACTTTCTCCGTCCTAAAAAAAATAACTACGTATCGCGTGTCAGTTAAAATGGTTTAAATTTGACCAAATTTTTACTAAATGATTATCATATTTATAACTTCAAATTAATTTATTATAAAACTATATTTTGTAAATAATCTTAGGGTACTAATTTAATATCATAAATATTTATACTTTTAAATCTATAATTGATTAAACTTAAAACACAAAAACAAAATACTATGCTAGAATTAGGTAGTACCTTCGTCCATAAATCATAAAAAAAAATAAAAAATTCCCCAGCTCATCACAATTCACACACACTGCCGGACCAGCTTCTCCGTCTTCATCCTTCGTCATGGATCCTGTCATCCTGTGAATGAACAAACAACACAACAAACAGATGCTGATGAAGACACCCAGAGGCACCACAGCTGCATGCTCCCTGTCTTCTCTTCTCCAGCTAAACAAGAAACACACACACACCTTGGTCTTTGCCATCTCCAGAAGCAGCAAGACTTGTGGTGTCACCTTGCTTCTGTTTCTTTTCTATTCCATCAGCAAAACACAACTATAAGTTCCAGCAAGTCCAGCTGGGTAACAATATAAATCCATTCTGTCTGTCATTCTTGGCTTCACCTTATCATTACTCCTTGTAGGATACAACAAGGTATCGCTCACGTGTGAGCAGGTCTAGCCAATTTAGCTTACTACTACTAGAACTAGAATGGAGTACATACATATGCTTGTGAATACAGCAAGTGCTACCACTCATATACTAATCCTGCTACTCGAGGTTGCTTCTCGTTTCAGCACGATACCATGTTGCCCAGAATAAAGAGACTGGACTTTGAGAGGAGATGCATGTGCACCAAATTTCAGCTTTTCAAGTGGGAATCACATCTCAATTCATAATCCACAAGTACAAAATCTTATATCAATTCTCTCGTGCTCCTCACCATTCCCAACATGAAAACTGAACATGCAGCAACAAAGTGCAAACGCAAAAGAATACTGCATGCATGCTCACAAAGTGAGCCGGCCTAAAGCAGTTGGCCAGCTCACACATTGATCCTTAGTACAGACTATTGATGCCCTCTCATAGTATGAGTTATGCAATCTTTTTGAGGAAACAACTGAAATCTAAACTACTTTCTGAGAATCAGATGATACATGCTACAGCATGAGTGTACAAAGTAAAAAAAGAAAAAAAGAAAAACAGAGAAAGAGAATGGATCTCCATATGTTCATCTCTCCTATTTCAATATCAGTAACAGCGATAAGTAATTTGTCACAAGTGCCAATTGACTCAACATATAGACAAATGCATCTACTTTTCTTTGTTGAACGTCTAGCTCCTCACTGACAGCTTTACATCAAGCTTACAACATTTCAAACTAAGTTGATGACTGAAGATCAAGCCAGAATACTACCAGCTAAGCTTTTGGAACTTTTCAAATGGAGCAGTCTTCAATCCTTCTGTTTAACTCACATTTATTTGTACAGCACCCATACTTGCATTGCATCTTTCTCAGTTGATCGTCTAGGTCCCTATTAACAGCTCTAAATGAACCTTTACAATATTCATAACTAACTTAACGATCAAGCCAGAAGACTACCAGAGAAAAGAAAATCAGCAAGTTTGGAAAGTTTCTAACAGAACATTTCTTGAATTCCTCTGTTTAATTCTACTTATTTTGTCAACTGGTCATACCTACATCACCCATACCTCCATTCCTAAATTTCAGGCTTTTAGCAGCTAAATATGGAACCTGATAAAAGTCAGCATTAACAAAATCTAGAACTGACAGTACTGTCAGGCCATAAAATACATAAGAAATTAAGTTGTTTCCCAAACAATAACAAAGAAGTGAATGATGCCCGAAAACATACACAGCGGATGTAAACACAATTGGCCATGAAATCAATGATCACAGTCAGATTAATTACCACAGCACTAGACAAGTGAACATTTACATCACTACATCATCTTCGCAGTCATCTAAACATCAAATGGAGAAAAAAAAAAAGAAATGAAATGAAAATGCAACTGGATGGATGAATGAATTTCCCCAACACAGCATATCACAATGCGCAATGAATGTTACCTCAGCTTTATTACCAAACCCATTTCCTCTTGAATACAACCACCTAAGAAAAAAAAATAACAGGGGATTCCAAATCCAATATGGCTAACATTTCCTCCATTGCTTGCTTGGAGATGAAAGGGACTCCCCACATATGAACATGGCAACTATGAACATGAACAATAGCCTCCCATTCCTTGAAGTACAAAGCTTCAAGCTTCTGAACAAACCCACCAATGTGCTGAAGAACCCTCATGGAGCAGAACCTGGGCTCTGAAATTAGTGGCTAGCTTTGCCATCACTGGTATGGAAAATTTGCCGCCATCAAGCAACCAATGAACAATCCTATCTCTAGCCAACACCATCAACTCTTCTTGTTAGCAGAAGTATCCAAAGAAGACCGAAAAATCCACTATTGTGCAGCATAATCGTTCTCAATCACCGGTTGTGTCCTTGTCCCCAACGCCACAGGCGCCTGCGTCTGCCCGACCTGCGCCATCCGCAACGTCTCCCCAACCTCGGCATTGTGCTCCATGACCTGAAGCTTCTTGTCCCTCTTGTACCTCACCAAGCACAGCACAAGCGCAGCCACCAGCCCCAACGCCGCGGCGCCGCCAACCACGCCGACGGCAATCTTCCACGCGTCCGAGCCGCTCCCCTTCTTCCCACCGCCGCCTCCCTCAGTCGGTATCGGCGGATGAATCACGCCATCTGGAGGTGGAGCCGGAGCCACGCCAGTTGGAGTTGGAGCTGGAGCCGGAGCCGGAGCTGGAGCAATCTCACTGGAATTCACCACAATCCCGACGTGCCCTTGCCGATACGTCGTGCACACATTGGTTCCCTGCACGTCCCGGAACTCCGTCCCGCCATCCAACCCGAACACCACGCACCTCGGCACCGCCGCGCTTCCACCCGCCGCCTTCACCACCCGGACACCTTCGAACGCGACAGAGATCGGCGCCCCCGCCGCGACGACGACTTCGAGCTCCGGGACCCCCGCGGGCGCCGACAGGTTGGCCGCGTCGTAGGCGAGCAGCCCGACCACCGGCGCGAGGTACGCGTACCCAGCGGGCGGAGGGTAGTACTGCTCCGACCGGCCGCCCAGGTCGTGGTACACCAGCACCACCCGCTCGACGTGCGGCTGGACCACGATGCCCGGCGGGATGGCGAACTGGAAGTAGCCCGGCGCCGGGACGCCGCGACGGCGCAGGCTGCCGGTGCGGAGCCGCAGCGCCGACGCGGTGATGCCCGTGAGGGTGGGTGGGACCGTGGCGTTGTAGACAATGCCGGTGCGCGTACGCGCCGCCAGCGCACGGAACGCGGCGGCCTGCAGCGCCGCGTCGAGGGCCCTCGCGGGAGATGGCTGCTGCGGTGGCGGCGGCTGTGCTGCTACTGGTGGGGTGGCGGTGGTGAGGAGGAGCAGTAGCAGCTGAAGGAGGTGGGGGCAGTAGATCAAGAAGCCCATGTCAGTGGGTGGCGGAGCAGACTGCAGAGTAGAGCAGCCGCCGGAGCTGGGCAAGTGGAGTCAGGATGCGTTCCTCCTCATCTGTGTGTACTGGTAGGATGAGCACGCGTCAAAGAATCTTGGGCTGGTGTTAATCGATGGGAGCAAGGACGGGATTTGGGGTGGCGGAGAGGAAAGGCTGGGCTGAGATCCTCTGCACGGACGGGCATTTACGCCGCCCTCCCCGGCAGGGACGCCGTGCGGTCCAAATGCGCAGGTGGCTTTGACCTTTGAGGGACAGAGCGGGCGGCAATGGCGATGGAAGCGAGGAGGAGGGGGGCAGGTGGAGCGGAGTCAAGACAGGACAGGACCGAGCCCTCCAAGAAGTGGAGGGAGTGGTGGGCGGCGACGAGGCCGACGGCGACGGCAACAAATCGAGCCGACCCAGATGAAAAAAGATACGGAAATTGGGAGGCGGCGAACGCGATCCGTGACGCAAAAAAGAAAATCTTGCGATCCGAGTGAGAGTGGACGCCGAAGGAATTCGGGATGCGGCGGCGGCGAGGAGTAATGCGCCCCCACGAATGATTGCGACACGGAGGAGACTGAACGGGAGTGAAGACGAGAGGTTTGGGGATCGAAGAACAACTGTGAACAGGAGGTCATCGAGAAGATTTCGCTGTACGCGGGGGGTTTAATGGGAATAAATACGTGCTTTTGTTTTTCCCACCACACCACCAGGGGCTTAACTGGAAACACAGTTTGCGCCAGCAATATTCTCCCGGGAAGGAAAGACTCATGGAGACAGTTGGCAGCTAACGTGGAGTTACCGGTTTGCCCCTAGGAGCTGGTCGGCGGAGGATTACCGTTTGTGCTCGCTGGAAAGTGGGGCCGCGGATACCGAGGGGGACGTTTGTCAGTGTGTGTGAGGGAAGCATGCCCGTTCGGTGCTCTTTTGGCTTTGTCACGACCCTTTTCGTAACGTTTGGATTCTTCGGAGGGGCCTTTCTGCATGTGAACTGAAGCCACTCTGAAGTGGGGTGAGGTCTAGAGGCATGAGCAGCTGGATGACGTGTGGGTCCGTGCCCGTGCCAGCTCGTCCAACGTCCTGGCAGCTAGCCGGCCGAGAAGCCTGCCACGTTCTTCCGTTGTGCATGCGATACGGCAAGCTCACAGGTGACAGGTCAGAAGCCACATGGCGCTGTCTCTCTTTCCCTGGCAAGTGGGACCATATGGGTGTGGCCCACTGGACAATGAACTCTCAGGGCAGTCTCCGTGCTTGTTTCACTGCACGGTTTTCAAAACGTCACGTCAGCTTTTATCTCACCATTTCCAAAACGAACTAAAGCATTAAATTACCGTAGCCATTTGCAAAACGATCAGATCATATGCTCCGGCTGCCATGTAGCCATTTGTACACAAACGTTGCAATCACATCATCCGAAACGGTATGGAACATATATATAGCCATTCGATGCAAATGAACAACGATAAAACAAAAGGCTGTGAGTGGAACACAGGCATTCGCATAGAGCAGTTCATGTCACTGAAACATAGATAACCAAGATGTTTTACCACTTGAACTAGGATATAGTAAACTTAGTTTGATATAAAAAAAAAAGTTGAGATAGTAGTGCAGATATCCGATAGCTTTCGGTTGAACCCATAAACTGGAACACATTGACATCGTTGCTTTCATCCTGTGCAAACAAAAAATAATTTGGCATGAGCTCCGGTTCAGGTTTAGGTTCATTGACATGAGCATATACAGATACACTGCTTTCAGGTTCATTCAAACGAAAAAATTTGGATACGCTGCTTTCAGACCAATTTTTCAGGTTCAAGCTCGTTCACATGATCTTATACAGATACATTGCTAACGTGGTTCAAAAAAAAAGATAGTATAGTGATCAGGTTCCCAGAACTAACCTTACTCAGCAATCAACAATGGAGATAAATTATCACTTCCAGAATGGCACCCTGCAGAAACCAAAATAAATATTAGGAAAGCCTGATGGGTGGCCGTGAGCAAGCCTGATGGGTTCTCACACCATTAGCTCTAATAAATATATTTGAGATTACAATGTAGCATTCACATTACTAAAGCTCGAACATATTTAAGTTCACGGTACTCACCTTAGTCTGCATATAGCTTTTCTTCTAACTTGTGTATTGCCCTCTCATGGTTAGCCTTCTGACTTTCAGACATGCTGCTGGTATCTTTATTAAGCAGTGCATTGTATACCTGAAACATCCTTGCTTCCTTTTCCTCCTTTGCTGCCTTCAAATTTGTATTTGATATCTGAATTTGTGCTTCCGTGACCTTTTGGAACTCCACCTTCCGATCTTCCTGGACCTTGGCAATTTTTTCAACAGTGTCCCCAAGGCTGTCAATTCCTTCCATACCTTTTGCCTTCTTCGCTTTCCACTACGCTCAGCCTTCGCAGCTTCTCTACCAATGGGACGCATCTGTTCTTCTGGAATATCAACTACCACAGTCTTGTCTTTCTCCGTCTCAAACAATGCACACCATTTGGGCTCATCTTTGAGTATCTTCCACCAATGCACCAACTGAAAGCGCTTTCCAAACCTGTTTGCATACATCTTTTGTGCCTTTTCTTCCAACATGTCGTCGGAATACCCACTTGTATGCATTTGAGTCACCTTAGTCCAATAATCATTGAAATCACCGATCGACGACTTGAGGCATGACCAATGAATCTTCAATTGGTTGAATTCCCTTTTACGCTTCCCATTCCCTTTCCTGTGTTGAACTCAGCAGTAACTTCCTTCCAAAATGTATCACCTTTCTTGTCATTTCCATGAATTGAGTCCTTAGAAGCTTCCAACCAAGAACTAGCCTACAAAACCAACAATATGAAAATAAGAACAAAAGAAGTTTTGTATGAAACAATGTCCTACAAAATGTTAAACTGATCAGAGCTTACCAATCGTTCTTCCTCTTCATGAGTCCAATATCTCTTCTTTATTACTGCCTTGTTTGCAACATTGCTTTCATCTTCATCAATCACAATGTTCACCGTCTTGTTTGTTGAAGTGCCTTGTCTTGTAGCTTGTGGTGATGGTGTTCCATAGGCACTTGCTGGTTGAGGTGGAGAGATTGGGTCGAATGCCATATTCTGACCAACCAAATGAAAATTTTCTCCTTGCGATCGCGGCGGATAGTGTGATTGATTCAGAATATGTAGAAAACCTCCAGGCGGATACATCCTGAAAGTTTGCACTACATGTCAGTACAAGAGGATGAAAGCTGGAACATGACACAAAATGCAAACATGCTTCCGCAGCTCTGCTGCTCCTCAACTCATCTGAGTAATATGTGGGAGAAAGGTAGACCACTGTGCATTGACAATTGCTATGACATGAACAGATTAAATAAACTATAGCACAATGTAAAGCTCACTGCCTATGAACAATTCAGGCTGACTATTAACATTCAGGCTGTGCAAAGCTCACTGTCTATTGACAATTGCAAAGCTCACTGCCTACTAACAACTCAGGCATACATTAACATTCAGGCTGTGCAATTTCTCCAGAAGAATACTACAGCCATGGAAATCAACTACATACACAAATCAAAATCAAATGCTTACCATGAATTTGGGCCCAGATGGTTTCCAGGAAAAGATGTAAATTTTGGAGGTACGCCCTCCAATCCCGCTTCTTGCTGTGGCCGCAGTGTCATAGTCGAACTTGGTTCAGCAGGGGAGGAAATTGACATAGCACCGGCAACAGAAATCGGCGATGGCGGCAAAACCTGCGGTGCGGCGAAACTTGGAGGCGGTGTTGGCACAGGCATGGACGTCCTCTTGAGTCCAAGGCAGTGCTGCCGCTTCTTCTGTAACGTCCCGCCTCCTCGAGGCCGGGCCCACTTACATCTGACCGCTTATATAGGACATAGACTGCCCTCACAGACCAACTCTAATCTTTTCTGAGCACTTTGTCCTCACTCGTGCTCACCCGGGAAGACTTTCCGGTCAGTCATGATCCCTAAATTGCTCCAGGCCAAGCACGCTTAACCTCGGAGTTCTTTAGTGATGAGGTTTCGAAAAAGAAGTTGCAACTTGTTGGTACGAGTATCCTATTAATCCTATTAAGCTCCGGGCCGGGTGTTACATACTCACCCCCTTAGGAGACTGACGTCCTCGTCGATCAACCCCCAGGCCAGGAACATCCCCTCTTGGCCATGTCCGTGTGTCCAGTGCCAGCGCATGTCTCATGCTATGCAATCACTCCGGATCCACACCAGCCATACACACCATGCCTGCGCAACTGACACACGCGCCCGTAAAACCGTAAGAGTCGGCTCTGATACCATTTATAACGTCCCGCCTCCTCGATGCCGGGCCCGCTTACATCTGATCGCTTATATAGGACATAGACTATCTTCACAGACCAACTCTAGTTTTTTTATGCACTTTGTCCTCACTTGTGCGCACCCGGGAAGACTTCCTGGTCGGTCACACATCCCTAAATTGCTCCAGGCCAAGCACGCTTAACCTCGGAGTTCTTTAATGATGATCTTCCAGAAAAGAAGTTGCAACTTGTTGGTACGAGTATCCTATTAATCCTATTAAGCACTGGGCCGGGTGATACATCTTCCCTCCTCGCCCGGATACGCGTGGCCGAGAATCCCCTGCCGGCGGGGGATCCATGGCGGGCGGCGAGGAACCAAGGCCGGCGGCGACGGCGCGTTCCCTCCTCAGCCCTAAGGCCAGTCTCGCCCCTTCGCCGAAGCCGAAACCCACCTCCTACCGGCGCACCACCACCAGGTCGTCGCGGCCGCCGCTGGTCCTGGTCCTCTCTCCCGCTGCCGCTACCGGGCGATGGATTAGGAGGCTGACGGGGGGCGGCGGATTGGGTGATTGAAGGAGTTGGCGGGGCGAAAAGGATGGAGAAGGGGGAGGATTGGGGATGGAAGGAGTTGGCGCGGGAAGATGCTGGTGTCGCGCGAGAAGAATCGCGGGAAGAATCTGGCGCCGCGTGGGAAGACGGAGATGGCGCAGGGGAGGAGGGAAGGCGCACGGGATCCCGGATGGTGAAACGATGCCCCTCAATGCTTGTTTCACGCGTTTCACCCGATTTCTGAAATATTGGAAACAGCGCTGCTGCGTTTCACCGTGGTGAAACGTTCTCCTTCTCTCTCCTCTCCATTTCATGCAAAGATTCCCTTGTTGTTGTGTTGGCGCCCTATTAAATGTGCATGAAATGCCTATAAAAACCCCATTAAGACTGGCCTCATGAGTCATGAGTACGTGTTGGATGTCGTCTTTACTAATAATGGATGGATTTTGTGCTTCGACTGAACAGGACTAACAAAGGATCTATAGAGCTACTTGTCAAAAAAAAAAAAGATCTATAGAGCTACAACCCTCGAGTGATTTTCTCTGTTCATTTGTTTCGTCTATAATTTCTACTGCTAATATAGGGCCTGTTGGATTATAATTGAGTCTAGTTACTAGTTGGATCTAAGGATTAGCCCAAATTAGCTAAGGTTAGCCAGCTCCACGTAGACGGATACTAAGGAAGGTTGTGCTAGGCCAGTTCACGGGTTCCAATCCTTGAGATTTTGTGCACAAATCTATTTATTTTCATATATTTTCACAATATTTTACAAAAAAGAGTAAATTCCATTAGTAAAACTTAAATGGGCATTTTATAAGTGTTTAAAAACTAGAATGACACAGCAAAATAAGTTTGAGGATCATCGATAGACTTTACTCTTTAAAAAATATTTCTAAGGCCCACCCTTGATATCCCTCTTTGGTTGGGCTTTTCAACCTACCATGGCTCAAAAAAATCCAAAAAGCCAACCAAAAGGATGCAAACCCATAGTTGTTTGGGCTAAAAGCTATTTTTGCTCTAATACAAATCTTACGATAGCTTCTCCTGCTTTTCATTGGTTGGGTAAACGGTAAGTCCGAAGAAACTACCCACCTACCCTATTTATGAAGGCAATAATTTGTCTTTTTTCTTTATTTTCTCGTCCGCATGAAATTGTGCGCATAATAGGGTTCCATTCGCGGCAGTGCATCTCCTGAAGCCACACTCCCCACCGCCCAGCCGTTCTGGGTAGGGCCGTTAGCTCCATAGTTGTGGGCTCTGTTGCAATGTGCCTAGGTCGGTCTCGCCTCCTCCTCCCCTAGGAGCAGTGCGCCTAGGTTACCAAATCTACTGCAGCTCACCTAGGTTGATGGCTCCATTCTGGCGCCCCCAAGGCGGCGCACCTAAGCCGTCCTTTCTTTGAAAAGTTGTTTTGCCAAGAGAAGTTGAAAATATTAGTTTTCTCTAGCTCCCTCTTAGCTGTCTTTTCCTAAGAAGTTATTTTACCAAAAAGAATTTAAGAAAAAAAAACAACTTCAGCTCGACAGGCCCGTCCCAGAGGGGGGGGGGGGGGGGTGTTAAAACCCCCAAGGGCCCATGAGGCTGAGGGGCCCATGAGTGGTCGTGATGCTGCTGCCTTGCTTACTACCTCATCATGCACGTACTTCATCATGCACGTACTACCTTTGCTTACTTACTTGTTGCATGTGTATATGTATGCATATGTACGCTGCTTGCTACTCCGTAGCTTGCTTCTTCTGCCTTCCTGCTTTGTGCCTGCCGCTGCTGTTTCTGCTTCAGTGTATGTGAGTTGGCAAGCTGCTGCTGGTAGTATTTCCTGTTGTTCAGATGTACACATATATATGGTTTCTCTTCTTCTTTTTTTCTTTTTTTCTTCATCATTTATCATACAGCCAAACTATGAAACTCTTTTCTATTTTCTTTGCTTCTTATAAAAGCTAAATGCTGGATGTATTTTGTTTTTAAGTAATGGAAATGGGGATGCCATCTCGGTTAAAAAAAGCTCAGCTCCAGAATTTGAATTTTGCTTGTTTATATAGATCTTCAACTTACCTTAAAAATAATAAAATATTAGATTGCAAATATTAATAATAAACGTTAGAATGTCGGGCCCTTAATCTCTTACTTGCCGAAGGGACCTAAAAATCATCGGGACGGCACTGCAGCTCGATCATTGAAGTTGAGCTGTAGCGAAAATGCAAATCTGTGTCGTTGTTAATTGCCTTTAGATCACCATATATACAGTACCATTTTCTGCTTGCAACATTTAATCCATCGACACTTCGATATCGATCTTTTTAATGGATATGAGTAATGTTCTGGATTGCGTTCTAAGATCAGTACACATGGTTGTGTTCTGTTCTTTTGATTTTGCTGTAGAGTGAAGATAGCTTGTGCAATAGCATCAGTACTGCTTTTCATCATGACGTGATGATGTTTTGGCCGTGACGTACGCAACATAGCCAATCATTACTTCATATAGGCTTTGATTACAATGGTATATGGTTTGCGCATAGCCATGCTTTTGCACGTGTGCATAGCCTCTTTAATATCACTAGAACATCAGGCGCCCCCTACAATGACATAAGAACAGAAGTTGTTGTCCACGCTTAATAGGCACATAACTTGATTATGCAAGAACATCAATGTGATGCATAATATTTTAGAGACCTCCAACCTACACATTAATGAAAAGTACACCTTACACCAGGCACCCGCTTAGATAGACATGTTAATAATCTTTTATTAAATAATAACCTTGTATTTTTACACAAAAACAGTAAGGAAGCAGTTTTATATAGAACTCTCTACAATGTTTTGGTTTGGTGTTGATAGCAGTCCAGGAGTTACAAAGGGAAACAATATAAACACTGGATATGACTTTTTGTACAATCAACCAAGCATTAGTATTAGTATCATGACTGCTATAGCAATTTTCTGCTCAAACCCCACCAACTCAGTCACTAAACTGATAACGGCCACTACCAGCTAACAATTGCAGAAAGAAGAGATAAAATGAGAACAGTTCTTAAATAAAACTCTAGCAACAAAGACTATGTATGATGGTGAGCTCCATTCCTGTGTCTTTCTCGGGCTGCTGCTCAGATAGATCGACATCAGGTACCCTCTTATGTAAGAGTCAATTGTGATAACCTGAAAATAGCTACTTTGCAAACAATAAAAAACTTTGCACACATATTTTTTCCTATCAAACTTTTATGAAGCAGAAACCGATAGTAATAAACTACACAAATTCAATAAATTTGTTGTCATTCCTTGTCACCTCACACCTGTAGCATAGTACCTGTGCTTCAGGACACATGTGGGCAACGGGTGTGTTTAGTTCCCGCCAAATGAAAGAAAATGTCACATCGTGTCACTTCAGCGCACTGTAGCATTTCGTTTCTATTTGGTAAAAATTGTCCAAACTTTGCGTAACTAGACTTAAAATGTTCGTCTCGTAAAGTACAACAAAACTGTGTAATTAGTTTTTGATTTTATCTACATTTAGTACTTCATGCATGTGCCGGCATTTTGATATGACGGGTGATATGAATTCTACATAGTGAATTTTAGAGTGATTTCAGGGATCTAAACACAGCCGTTGGCTGTGTGGCCCTGTGCAAAATCTGTCACCTGTCAGTATCAGCAGGCATCCTGTAGTAACTAATCTAATGAAAGAAAGATAATTGTAGGGATCCTATCACCTATGCTGCTAGGCTTCATAGAGTTACCGGAAGCACCAAGTAGTTAAAATGAACTGTATATAAAAAACATGTTAATCGCTAATTCAGTATATTCAAGCTCTGCTCAGACATTCGGACATTCCATGTTTATACAACATTATTTATCAACTAATTTTGCAGGTTTTTCGTCTAGCACCTTCAAATTAGTAAAGCTATCAATTATAGTCTCTTTCACTACTCAGTGCTATCAAGGAATATTATTTCTATCACAATCGCTTGGAGTAGCATCTCAAACATGTTCTAACTAAACCCCAATGAAGTAAAAATTTACAAATAGCCTAGCAGTTAAGGAATTGAGCGAAAGTAGTTATATCAATGACAACTTTCAGAGAAACAATTCATTGTTCAACATATTAAAATGATACTGTGTAACATCAATTGTGCATTCGTGCTTCATATTTCATATAAGGTTCAGCCTGAGGTTAACTGCATCACAGAAAATGATGCATGTTTCCATCGGCTGCCCCTGTTCTTGACCACTATGATAGCGCCTTTGGTCCTCCAGTCAACAGACTCTGGCAAGGTTAGAAATTAGACATTGGGGTTGTGCTGGAGGATGAGGGAGGCCACAAAGTAGAGCCAAATGGCCATGGAGGCAACTATGGCGACAATCTGTACACATGAAGCAAAACTTAGACCATATCACAGGAATGGACACATAAAAACAACCCATAAACAAATAAGGATCTTGGGCGGAGCCACGTTGATGCATGGGTATTCCCAGGAATGCCCAGCTTGTTTTGTACACTTGTATGTATATATATATGTAGATGCGTATAATGCTTTATTCTGCAATATTTTACATCATTTGAGCCCAAAACAGCAAAACAAACGGCATTTCGGCTTGACTTCCAACAGGCCACCTTCCCAGGCCAGCCCAATAGGCCCACTCGGCCACTCAACCCTTCACTCCCGAGCCCCCCACCCCTTCGGGCCTCGGCCTCTCTTCAAGCGGTCACGCCGAGTCGGTCACGGAGCTGGCGAGCGGCAGCAAGGCGAATCCTAGGCGACGGCCGGCGGCGAGGCAAGGCGGCGGCCGGCGTCGAGCGGGCCGCGGCCGGCGGCGCGAGTGCGTGGCTCCGCACCCATGCTGCAGCCTACAGGGTCCGAGGGGCGGCGCGGTGCGGACACGCGGCGGGAGGCAGGCTTGCGGCCGATGGATGGGTGGCAGGGTTCGGCGGCAAGCCGAACTGCGGGAATACCCAAGGTTAGAATCCTGGCTCCGCCACTGATAAGGATATCCTGCAACTTACCAAGCTCCTAGACGTGAAGGGATAGTTTTTGTATCCAAGAGTTTTGTTCTTGTAACCCAAAGGAACCAAGCCAATCACAGCAACAGACCTGCAAATGAATGAAAAAAGTTCAGAGAGCTTCTCATGTTTCACTACAATGCTTGATGGCTGATATTCTCGTAAGTGACTTGTTCAGAGACTCTCAAATGAATGGAAAAGTTCAGAGCAAATGAATGCAGTTCACAACTGTCATAGTAATTCATTAACAGTCGGAATTATGATTCAAGTAAGAATACTAAAAAAAAAAAACTTTTGAAGTTGAACAATATCATACTGCTTGAGAGCCAAAGATCTTTATCAGGAAGGACACAGCCGCCAGCCTGTCTGTCTTCATTCCAATCATCGCAAGCTCCCTATCTGCAAACACCAAATCAAGGAACCAGAAATCCAGAATATGTGAGCACAGTTCAATCTCTGCATCGATGAAACCAAGCACCGCAGCAGCACATACCTTATGGGGGCAGCTAGCCAGCTAGGGAAAAAGAAAGCTGAAGCCCGTTGCACCTCGAGAAATCACATCTTTGGTACACGGTCGTCAACAGTTTTGTCACCGGCGCCCGACGACGGATCTGCAAGGTGCCATCGGAGACAACAACCAATAAGACCGTAGGCAGTGGAGGAGACGAAATCAGACGAATGGCGCCAGAGAGAAAGAGACATGCCACCGCAGCCGTACCTCCAGCGTCAGATCCGGTGGGATCTCATTGTCCGTGGCCGCAGAGAAGAACTCACAGGACGGTGGGATGCTGTCCTCCTTCACGGATCGAGGGGAAGGCCGGAGCCAGGGCTGATTTCTTGTCGATACGTCGCAGCACGCCGCCTCCCCCACATTTCAGATGCGTCCACCAACATGGCGAGGTAGAGTGGAGAGGCGGCGGCGGCGGCGGCTAGGGTTTCGGGCACTGCCCATGACGCCGATGCCTGGGCTGCGGCTTTGCGGGGGGCGTTTCCAAAGAAGGGGAGACGACGTGTCGAGCAGAGAGGAGGCCACCGATGCTCTAAATTCTCTGGTGCGAGCAAAGAGGAGTGACTTTAAATCAACCCCGATTAATAGTAGTGTTCAATGAATAAAAAGATAGCACTAAGCTTGCTATATCTAGAAGAAATGGAAGGAGCATATATGTATGTAGTGATAATAATGATGGGGGACTTCCATTCCATGAACGAGGAATAATCACACATTGATCAGGAAAAATATGCTTAATGAATACATCCATGGTCAAATGATACCATATTACCATGGGCCACGGCCATCGCAAAACAGAAACCAGAATGGACACCATATGATTTTGTAGAGGGCACTAGTATACTTACTTTTTAATCATTTCTTTTCAGTATCTTTCCCACCAATAATGCAGTGTGACACTTAATATATATAATAATTTCTCATATGCTCCTTCACCTGTCTAATTATTGCCACTTAATCTCAATACCAAATTATTTTGCTAACAGTGATAGTGACAGCAGTCCAATAAATAAAAGGAGCTAGAAGGTCATACCTTGCGCCACTGTGGCACTGCTCCTGCTACTACTTTTGCCCACATATATCATTGCTGAGCCTGAATACCTGATCAGAAAATAACAAAAACATGAACGTGTAGATGAGTTTTTGTGCGCTAGTTATTTAGCACAACTGAGCAAGACTAGTTTCACTTGGCCGGCACGTACGGTTACTACAAGAAATGTGTGTTTTTTTGACTTATATAGCAAGAGTACGTATTACCTTTGGCTACAAAGAAGTTTCAATTACCTTGTACAGTTTATTCTTTATTTTTTTGATTGAGGCAAAGTTTATTCTTTATTCTTTATTATTTGTATATAGAATCGAATTGACTTAGGCTCTGGAGCACATGCGCCTAAAACCGACTGCGGCCATACACCCATGCGAATAAAACTGAAACATCTTTATTATTATAAAAAGAAAGAAGCAAAAAAAAAAAAAAGCCAAAATGGATTAAAAAAAATTGCCTCTCTCGATCCTGAAACATCTTTGTGCATAGCGTGCAGAAATTAGAAGACCTCATCTCTTTCTCTTGGGCCTAAACCAACCTCCTCTCACCTTTGTGCAAGCACAGCTCGGCTCCTGAGTGGCCAGCCCAACGCCCTTCCCTTCCGGCCCGTCGACCACCTCTGGCCCAGGCTTTCCCTAACTCAAGCTATTTTTTGCTTTTGAGCAACTCCTCCAGCCCAGCTCGTTCCTCCTCCTGGCTTTCATTACCATGGTTCTGTATGCAGTTTATGATTCGAAATTTTGCAGGATCACCAAGCTTAAAATCCTAATCGATTCATGCATGCATGCGTGGTCCTTGGATTGAGCAGGTTTGATAGAGGCATCATTGCGTGGACCACTGGATGCTGTGATGGTCTGTATGTTATATTTGTCTTCCCGGCCAAGGTAGACTAGGAGCATGGTTGTGCAGATCAAGATCTTCTCTTACTGTATGTTCTAAGAACTACTGTCATACCGGAACCGTATTTTACAACAAATCAGCTGGGAAGTATGTGCAGTGAAATGAGGTAGAGGTTCATCTGAAAAAGGATGAAGCAAGAAGCAGAGGAAATCCTCGAGTGAGCAGATCATCGACGTGCAGGCAGGTACTTGTTGGGTGGAACAGAAGCTAGCTGCAGCCGGAGCTGCCATCTTTCAAAACATTTACGGAGTACACAGCTGCAGCTGGCATTTTTTCCCCCTGGGGATCTGTTCCAGCCAGGCAGCCATGAAAAATTGCTATACTAATTCTGGACTTGAAAATGGGAGGCACAAAACAAAAAGATCCAAAAGTTTTTACTTGTAACTATTTGTATATTTGTATTGTCTTGGATCTTCCTTTGCCTGTCATGGATGAATTGGAGTACCTGGAAGTTCTGCTCCAACTGCATACCGGCCAAAATGGCTGGTGATTAATTCCTCACCGCGAACTGAATGCCAGGTGGAGCATGGCCAATCGGTCGCTAGCTTGATCTCATGCAGCATGCTGCAGGGTTTTCTTTTGTTTCAGAATAATGGTAACCACGCCTTTCGCTAGACTATGCAGAAAAATATAATATAGCCCTGGTGATTAGTGATTACCTTGTTGATTTGTGAAGATCGTGAGAAACAGGAGGTCAATTAAGCTTATCACACGACTCCAATTGCTGATCAGCAGAACAAATACCTATGACATGTAAGGTGTGCGGACTTATAATTTACCACGTATACAGGATACACCTCTTTATGAAGGATGAAAAATGTTTGCTGACAACCCATATTTTAGGCATTATGAAAACTGCTGGATTTGGGCAATGATTGTTTGCACAGGCTGACCATAGGAGATCCAGGCCTGGAGGGGACAGGGTGGTGTGCTCAGCTGCTGAATTTTCAACAACCAAGGCCAACACATTCTGAGCACAGAAGAGGACAATTAAGGTGGTGTTGTTCATATGTTTTCTGTTGTTAGCAAATAATGCAAATAAATATCAAACACAAGACAATTTTTATGTGGAAAACCATTGCGGAAAAAAAATCATGGGCACCGACCGGTGATCTTCACTATGTAATGATAGAGTTTACAGAACACTGAGAATATAATGAGTCATATACTCGTTTGTGTGCGTTTTTCAAGATATGTATATATAGGATGGATGGACTGTAGTCCAATTTAAAAACAAATCTGTTAAACACATAACATGAACCGTGGGCCCTCTAGGCGTTCCCATAATGCCCACGTTAGGATTCGGACCTTATACCAGGCAACATCACATTTTTGCCCTCATCATCCAATAAGACATCACCTTAAGTGGCGAATTGATAAAAATCTACTCTCACATACCAAGCGGTTTTCACACGCATATGTTGAGTTTTCATGTTCCAGCATTGAATTATCGGCCAGCAATGTCTCCGGTTGCATGCAAATCTGTTTCACCAACGAGTTGTTCAGAGAGACTATTTCAGTATAACATGGAGAAAAAAAAGTAATATTCATCAGCTCACAAGAACAACACCATGAAAACCATAGTTTAACTAGGGGAAGGGCCCCGCACTTTGCGCGGGAAATAGGAAAAGAGGTTTTTTTTTGAAAACCGTTATGAATTAGTGTTTTTTTTCTTATTGGGTACGTACTATTCATCGTTGAAACCATTAATATTTGTTATTGGGTTTTTACTATTTATTATCGAACCCGTTACTATTTATTATTGGGTTTTTACTGTTCATTTGGCAGATGTTACTGTTTCTGATCGGGTTTGTACTGTTCACATCCGAGCCTGTTACTGTTAATTTACAGTAACGGGCGCCGCAGCAGACTCATCTGGTGACCCGTTACTGTTAAGCTACAGTACCGGTCACAAGGTTTAAAGTATCTTTGTAGATGGATGCAGTGATACACTTTAGATGTTGTTAAGAACAAGCTGGCAGTACCGGCAGTTTATAGCTAATATGAAACAAGATACTGGACTCAAACTTCTCATTGCCACATAATGTAGTTTCATATGAATCTAAATTTATGTAATGCTCAATTTTCAAAAGAAGCAGAATACTGAAAATTCAACCCTTATGCAAGTGTTCATAAATGATGAGCATTAATAGCTACCTATATAATTCATTTAATTGCAAAATTGAGATTTAGTAATATTCATTTATCAGTTTGGTGATGAAGTATCACCTATTGAATGTTCCTGATGAATTGAAAATGAAGGTGTATGTAATTTGTGAAAAAATTAAACATGCTAACAAACAAATTTGATAAGAAAAAAAATTTACCAAGTCATCATCTTCTTCAGTGTTGTCCCCTTTCTGCTTTGTTTCTAGCAAGAGCTTGTTTAATATTCTAGCTGAGCACATCTCTACTTTGCAAAGTCTGGATCGACTCAAGATTTTTGTTCATGGAGTAGAAGTTTTGCTTTAGCAGCCTACCTGAACGGATTAATAGGGGACAAGAGAAAGGGGTCATTTCTGGTAGATACTACAAAAGAATAACCAGCCTGTTCGTTTGAACTTATCAGCCAAACCAGCCAGCCATTCAACAGTATTTTTCTCTCACAAAAAATCAGCAGCAGCTAGAACCAGCCAGCCAGAAACGACCAAGCGAACAAGGCGAACTTATCTGAAGCATTCATCTAATGTCGCAGAAAGGCAAAATTTATGTTTTAAGGAAAAAAATTCTGCTAATCCATTGTAAACATGGAAAAGTGCTTACTCTGCTATTCTTATGGTCAAGATACCATTTTTTTTAAAACGAATCAGGACGGAGCAATGCTTATGTTTTGATAATGCTACAAATTGTAGGAAAACATTAGGCAACTGGTACCCTGTCAATTCTCGAGTCTCAACTACACTACAACTCCGTAGGTGGGTAAATGAACTAGAAATAAATAGAATGGCAAAATAAAGGAACCGGAAATAAGTAGATCAACAAAGGAGCAATGTTTATGTTTTGATAATGCTACAAATCGTAAGAAAACATTAGGTAACTTCAGCTGGTACCCTGTCAATTCTCGAGTCTCAACTACACTACAACTCCGTAGGTGGGTAAATGAACTAGAAATAAATAGAATGGCAAAATAAAGGAACCGGAAATAAGTAGATCAACAAAGGAGCAATGTTTATGTTTTGATAATGCTACAAATCGTAAGAAAACATTAGGTAACTTCAGCTGGTACCCTGTCAATTCTCGAGTCTCAACTACACTACAACTCCGTAGATGGGTAAATGAACTAGAAATAAATAGAATGGCAAAATAAAGGAACTGGAAATAAGTAGATCAACAAAGGAACAAAAAATATCTTTTAGTTGTATTACTGAAAACTAATGACCCCGTTTCATAAGACTAGTAAACATAAACTTTAATGTTGATCTGACAACAATGACGGCTTAATGTAGTATTTGTCATCAAGATATAAGCTTGTAGTACCTGATGTCATGACGTACAGTTCCGTCCCCTGGGCTGCAGATTCAGGTGAGAGATCAGGAGCGCAGCTGAATTCGGCATATAACTTGAACTGGCAGGTTTTTCCTTCTATTTTTTTTTTTAGAAACTGGCAGGTTTTTCCTTCTAATTTAAATCTTCTTTGTTTCCTCAACTCAATAATTCTGGATGTCTTATTATCCACAATTGTGAGCCCTTCTTATTAAAGAAAGGAAGCAACAGATCCTCAGTTTACAATACAGCTCAGGGTTATGCCGTTTATAGAAATAAAGAAACAAAAAAGATGTACAGAGTTAAGTACAAACACATTACTTCCAAAGCATTTTTTTATTCTTCCATCCACTAAGCTGGTTGACAGAAGCAGAAAGAGCCCTCAGTGGTTTTCAAATGATCAAAGGTCTGTTGGTGCTGCCTTCCAGTGGTTTCCAAATGAACGAGAGTTGAAATTACAAGAAAAGAAAGCCTGGAATAATATTACATGAAAAGTTCATCTGTGATTGTCAATATCTTCATAATTCAATACAGTTGCTGCCTCACCTGATATTTCTGGATGCACCGGTGTCTACATGGTTGTTGTTTCCTTCATTTCTCAAATGTAGGCGCCAAGCCATCCTCGTTAATAATTCCTTGACTTTACTCACTAAAGTTTGCCACAACCCAAGCTTGGGCTCATTAATGGTTTTGACAATGCGTAACATTTCAATGAAACAGAATCCTGCAAACGAACACCAGCATATTACGAGTAAAATACACCGTGGGTACCTAAACTATCGGCGTTCTCTCATCTGGATACTCAAATTTTCATAACGACTATCTAGGTACCTCATCTTTTTCCGCGGCGCACGGCCGGTACAAAGACAGCCACATCAACTTAAAATTTTGCATAAACTCTCCTCGCTCGTTCTTTTCCTCGTTCTCCGGTCCATCCATCCTCTTCCAATGCCTCCTCCCTTCCTAGCGTCACGCCACTGCGCCGTGAGCTCTGCTGCCCCTCCGGCCCCGACGAGCCGCCCTGCTCCACACACGACTGTCCCAGCACCTGTCCCGGTACTCGTACATGTCGGCGATGTGGTAGCCGTGTACGGTAGACCAGCAGAAGCCGCTTTTGGCCGCCGCCGTCGGAAGCGGACAGGTTGAACCCGCATTTGTCATGGTCAGGGTCATGGCGGATCATCTCATCGATCACTGGTCCCTGTACCACCACCGGCTCCGTCGTGGCTCCGCCGTCCATGTCCTAGGAGTAGATGCGGCCGAGCTCGTTCACGGCGAACAGCTTCCCGTCAAGGACAATGGCGTCCATGTACGAGACATTAGACCGCGAGGCGGCCGCGGGGTTCTTCAACGCCATCCAACGGCACTTGCCTTTGTCTCCGCCGCCTGCCGCCGCCGTGAATGACAGTAGATCTTCGGAGAACAGAGCAACGGGAGGTGACCGTCCGGGTGCGACGGGCGTCCGACACAGTGCGACCTTGAGGATCTTGTGGCAGTGACCACCTCCAGTGGTGCGGCCGTGGATGTAGCCTGGCACCTTGACTCCTGGGATGGTGGCAAAGGACGGCAGGCGAACCCGCTTGCCGGTGACAGGGCGCGCGGCAGCTTCCGCGAGTCTCTCGTCGCGCTCGCCGCGCTCCAGGCGAACCCGTACCAGTTTCAGTAAGTAGCTGGGGAGTACTTATTGGAAGAAACGGACAGACCACGGTAGTTTCGATCTAGAAGTTTTGATACATGCACCCTCAATTAGTTTTAATGTTTTAAATAGCGAGGCAAGGTATTTAGCGGTTTGTCTCTAAAACAGCTATTAGTGGAGCTATAGCAGGCTATAGCGGCTAAACTGTACATGAACACAAATAGCGACACACTGCCTTAAAAAGTTATAGCGGGCTATAACGACAGCCTTAGCGGGCTATTTAAAACTATGATTAGTTTCGATCTAGTAGTTTGTAAATCTGCAAGCTCAATCAGTGTGTTTTCTTTGGACAATTAACAAATAGGAGCAGAAGAATCACACGGATCAAGTAATGTGCAGTTGCATCAAGCCGTCAATGGGGATCAAGATGAATCCTGGAGGAGCATCTGGAGAAGCATGTCGTTCCAGGCGTCGATGGGGCCGGGGAGGCACCAGTGCACGCAATCGTTGTACAGCGTCACGTTTTCGTGCCGCCAGTGCCCGTACCGGCTCGGGTGGCCATCCGGCCGGAGCAGCATCTCCGCTGTGCTGTCCATCAGCACCAGCCTCGTGCGGCAAGTCGCAGCCGTGGTGTCGCCACCGCCAGCGGAGGAAGCCGCGGTCGGGGCGGCCGTACTTCATGCAGTTCTGGTGCTCCTGGATGAACGGGCGGGTGAGGTTGTCGTAGTACGGCGCCTCGTCGTCGGGGACTCACTCGCCCGGCCGGAAGATGTCGCACCCGCTGGGCACCAGGACCCCGGCGGCGGCGGCGGCAGCCGCAGTAGATGCAGAGCGCCCGGGGTGGGGCGGCGAGGGTGAGGACGGAGAAGAAGGCAGGGAGACGCCGGAGCGGTACGCGTCGAGGAAGGAGCACGAGTGGCGCGCCGCTGCGAGGAAGAGGACGAGGGCGACGACGGCGAGCGCCGGTAGCGACGCCGCGGTCGGGGTGACCACGAGCTTGTGGAGCTTGTGCAGCGGCAGATCGGACAAGATGCCCAGCAGCCGCTGCCGCGGGTTGCTGCTGCGTTTCTGCTCGATCTTTGCCTGGAGCGCGTCGAGCGCGACGAAGGACTCGTGGAAGCTGCCGTGCGCCCTGTCACCGGCAAGCGGGTTCGGCTACAGAGGAAGAGAGAACGAGGAAAAGAATGAGCGACGGGTGTTTACGTAAAATTTTAGATTGACGTGGCTGTCTTTATACTGGCCGTACACTAGATAATTGTTTTGAAAGTTTGAATATTCAGATAGAATAACGTCAATAGTTTAGGTACTCATGGTGCATTTTAGTCGTATATTATCTTATTATGCTGTGGGCCAACTATTAGTGCTGTGATATAAACAAGGTGGTTGTGCATATCAGATCACCAAAAGAGCATGTGTCATGATTTAGTGCGTCTAATATAATAAGGTGAAACCAAACAGTCAGCAACCATTCATGAAGAGGAAAATTGCTAGAAAGTATCAAAGTTATATGATCCAATAGTAAAAAATTATAGGAGAAATTAAATTTTTTGATTAAAGAAATGAAGGGGTGGACAAGAATTGTGATTGGTGGGTCCACTTGTAACCCTGAAGCATATGACGGTCATATTTATATGCAACAGAGAAAAAGGCAATTCGGTATGCGGTGTTAATGAAATCATGAATCGAGGTGCCTTAGCAGTTTTTAAAATTTGGAACTAATCTAATTTCTTGCATTCCTCATAAGCACTTGCAGTGAATCGGAGTGCTGGGTGTATGTACTGCTGAATTGGGCATATACGAACGGTAACTGGCAAGTTTCTTTCTAAGTTGAAGTAACCGTGACCCTGTCCTAGCAAAACGGCTCCAGAGGGTTATGCCATTTCTAGAAATAAAAAAACAAAAAGAGATTTTTTTTTTAGGAAAGAGATGTACAGAGTTAAATAAAACACATTACTTCAAAAGCATTTTTGGTTCTTCCACTAAGCTGGTTGACCGATGCAGAAGAAGCCTGTAGTCTGATCCGTGATGCAGCATCTCCTGCCTTAGGTGGTTTTCAAATGACCAACGGAGGTCAGGGGTCTGAAACTACAAAAGAATAGTCACAAGAGCTGCAAAAGAAAAAACTGCCTGGAATACAAGAGAATTTCACTTGTGACCTGTCTCACATGATCTTTGCCAAAGTTTTCCACAATCTAAGCTTGATGTTCATTACATATGTTTACCGTATGATGTGGCAGAGTCCTGCAAGGCAACCCAGAATCTAATCTCATTGTCCTGCAACAGAGACAAGGCGATTGTGCGTATCAGATCATCAACAAGGCATATGCACCATAATATAGGAAGCAAGGAGAACTAAGCAATTAGCAGCTATTCATGACATGCAACAACAAGAATGAACTAAGTAATAATGGCATGGTCTTTGTTTGTTCAATCAATTATATTTTTTCCCTAAAGTACCAAATCTTGGTATGAGATTCAGTGGAACAATGCAATATTCAGAAAAAAATGCTAGAAATTGATATGATCCATAAATTGAAATTGTAGGAGAGATTGAATTTGTTAGATAAAGAAATGAACAGTTAGACATGAATCGTGAATGGTGGCTCCAACTGTAACATAGAAGCATATGGGTCACATCTATATGGAAAAAGTAAATAAAACAGTTCGGTTTTCACAGTCAATGACATCACAAATCCAAGAGCATACCTGTTTTTTTTATTGGGAACTAACCTGCAGATCGATGTACAGTAAGGTAGGGAGAAGCAGAGATTCAGCTTCCCTTGTCAGGACTGAAGGCAATTGTATGTGGCTTTGTCGCTTTAAGTTTTGGTCGGCGCTGGAGGGGTGGTCGGAGGAGCCCTGCTCTCCGGTCAGGTCAAACAGTAACACGACCCGCTGCAAACTAAGTCTGATGCTGATGTATCTGGCTTTGAGGACAGGGCGGTGGCGTTCATCTGCTGAATTTTCTTCAGCCACGGGCAACACTTTCTCGGCATAGATGAGGGTGCTGTCTTCTTCTGGTTCACAGTCTTGCATGTCATCGTCATCATCAAACGAGACAACGTCGTGGGTAGTAAATTGATGAAAATCTACTATCTCGTGCAGGAAGTGGTCTTCACGAGCAATGTTGACTTGAGTTTTCTTATGCTAGCCTCAATTTCTTGGCCAACAATGTCTCCTGTTGCGTGCAAATCTGTTTTACCAAATGGTTGTTCAGAGAGACTATTTCAGTACAACATGGCGAAAATAAGTCATACTCATCGGTTCACCAGTACAACACCAATGTTCTATATATCATAGTTTATAAAGGATGCAGTGGTCCTCTTTACATGTTCTTAAGAACAGACTGACAGTAATTTTTCAAGGAAAAAGGAACAAGCTGACAGTACCGACAGTTAATAGCTAATATGAAACGATATACTGGACTCAAACTTCTCATTGCCATCTAATGTAATTTCGAATGAATTTAGATTTATGTAACCCTGAATTTTCAAAAGAAGCAGAGTACTGAAAATTCTACCCTTTCATGCAAGTGTTCAGAAATGGAATGAGCATTAACAGAAACTTATATAATTTATTTAAATCCAGGGTTCACATGTAGTGTAGTAACATTAATTTATCAGTTTGGATTATCACCTATTCAATGTTCTTTCCATGAACTGAGAATCAAGATGTATGTAATTCATAAAAAGATATTACTCCTAACAAAAAAGTTTGGTCAGAAAAAATATTACCAAGTCATCATCTTCTTCAGTTTTATCCCCTTTTTGGTTTGTTTCTTGCAGGAGCTGTTCTGTACTGCTAGCAGAGTACGTCTCTGCTTTGCAAAAGGTAGATTGATTTAACAGATTTTTGTTCATGGAGTAGAAGTTTTGCTTTAGAACCCATTGGATTAGCAACCTGAAATAATTTATAGGGGGGAAGAAGATGGGATTATTGCTGGTAGATACAACAAAATAATCCATTTACTTATAAGAAGCATTCATCCAACATTGTAAAAAAGGACCAAATTTATGTTTTAGTGGAAAAAACAGTTCTGCTAATAAATTTTAAGCAAAGAAAAGAGCTTACTCTGCTAATGAAATGGTCATTTTCCAGTCTCTACACTACAACTCAGTAGGTAAATAAGTAGATTGGCAAATTAAAGGAACTGGAAACAAGTAGGTGGGCAAGGGAGCTAGAAATATTTCTTAGTAGAAAAAAGAACAAATATACCAACGCTTTTCTGTATTATACGAAAACTAATTCTGTACCCGATTTCATATGACTAGAAAACATAAACATTGTCACACTGATGTCTGACAATTACGCCACTACGTTGTAGGTTTCCCCTGTAAGGAAGTAAGGAACTCTGTTTTTTCCATAGAGGACTATAGTATAGTATTTGTCATCAAGAGATAAGCATGTGGCACCTTACATCGCGAGAAGCATTCGGTCCCCTGGGCTGCAGATTCAGGTTGATGAAGTGAGAGATCAAGAGTACTTGGCGTATGTGTATCTACTACTGAATTCAGCATATAAGAACTAGAACTGGTAGGTTTCCTTCTAATTAGAATTTTTCCTTGTGTTCCTCAGTGATACTGGATGTCTTATTATCCATTCCTATTAAACAATGGAAGCAACGGATCACCAATTCACAACATGGCTCCAGAGGATTGTGCCATTGATAGAAATAAAGAAACAAAAGAGATGCATGTACAGAGTTTAGTAAAACACATTACTACTAAAGCATTCTTTGTTCTTCCAGTAAGCTGGTTGACTGAATGCAGAAACAGCCTCCAGGCTGATTCGTGATGCAGCATCTCCAGTAAGTTGATTTTCAAATGACGAGAGTTAGGCTCCTGAAATTACAAAAGGTTGGATAACCTGTAAACATAAGGCATCCTGGAACAATACTGAAGAGACAATGCCATACACAAGATGTCCACTTGTGTCTGTCAGTATGCTGAGATATTCAGATATACTTGACGCCTCACCTGGTCTTTGTTGGGTAGCGACGTGGGGTGTTGCTATGGAGTTGTTCTTTTCTTTAGGCACCAAAACTTATGTGCCAATCTGTTGAGAATCCCCTTGGCTCCACAATCCATGCTTGGCTCATTTGTGGTTTTGAACAATTGCAAAAGCAACCTCTAGTGATGTGGCAGAAACAAGTCGATTGTGCATATCAGATAATCAAAAGGGCATGTGCCATGATTCCGCACATCTAATAAGGAGTAATTAAGCAATCTGCAGCCACTCATGACATATCAGAACAAGAATAAACTAAGTAATAATGGCATGGTCTTTATCCGTTGAAACATTTATCTTTTCTTCCTAAAAGTACCAATAATTCACGTTACGAGATTCAGTGTAACAATGCAATATTCAGGAAAATGCTAGAAATTGATATGATCCAGAAATTGAAATTGTAGGAGGGATTGAATTTGTTGGATAAAAAAATAGTTGGAATGGATTGTTAATGCTGGCTCCAATTTTAACATAGAAGCATATGGTAATGGGTTAATCTATATGCAAAAGTAAATAAAATAGTTCGATTTGCACAGTCATTGAAACCACAAATCCAAGAGCATAAGCTGTTTTTTATTTGAAACTAACCTGCAGATCCATGTACAGTGAAGGGTTAGAGTGTGTGAAAGGCAGGGAGAAGGAGAGATTCAGCTTCCAGCGTCAGGACTGAAGGCAATTGTATGTATATCAGTCCTTATTCCCTTTAATTTCTAGCATTCCTCATAAATCAGATATGAGCAGCGATCTAATATTTTGAGTTGCAGAGATATGTAATTCCTGGAGAGAAGGGAGGGCCTGCAGAGTGTGCAGTCTTCAAACGATAGGCTTTGGAGAGATGTGAGGAGATGAAATTATAGATCATAAATTCTGTCTACAAAAAATAAAAAAATCAGTTTGCAAAGTCAATGAAATAATAAATGGAGGAGCATAAGGTATTTTTCTTTTTTAATTTGGAACTAACCTGCAGATAGATTTACACTGAAGAGGAGTGTGTACAAGGCATTCAGAAGCAGGGATTTAGCTTTGCACTGAAGCAACCCGGGCGTCTACATTTATATCTGGCCTTGTTCCCCTTAATTTCTGGCATTCCTCATAAATCTCGGGACCCAAGTTTTAAATAACGGGCTATGGCAAATAGCGGCATGTTTTTTTCAGAGGCTATAAAGCTATAGCAGAGCTATAGCGGAGCTACGCCATATAGCGGTTTATAAGAAAAATTATGAAAAACACATGTAATTGAATGAAAAAATAAGGCATTTATGATATTCAATGAACATAAATATGTTTCTAAGGTTCTACGAGTCTTGATAACATTACCTAATACCAATATGACACTACAACATGGTTTATGAAAGTTTCTTTATCCAAAATACTAAATTAATAGCAAATGAAATACGAAATAGCGGTAAATAGCGGCGCTATAGCTGTAAATAGCGGTGAATAGCAGTAAATAGCGGTGCTATAGCGGAAGACAAATAGCTTAGCGGCGAGCCTCTCCAGCAGCTATAGCGGGGCTATAGCGGCACTATAGCCCGCTATTTAAATCAGGGCTCGGGACAGCAATAAATTATCTTTAGCTCTCGCAGTGAGTCGGGGAGGCCCTCCTTGGGCAGTGAACTTATTTTTGGAGATTCCCAGATATATAATACCTGGAGAGAAGGAAGGTGATGCAACCCTTGGGGAAGGGACTGCAAGCCCTGCAGTCATCGAACCACAGGCCTTGGAGAGACGTGAGGAGCTGAAGCACCTCGTCCTGCTCTTCCGTGAACTTCTCCGTCTGCCAATCAGAACCGAAGTATAAGTTCCGGAGGGCTGCAGATGGGAGCAACAAGCACTGCGGAGATGCTGTCCACCTGAAGGCTCACCAGTTGGAAGGAACCAGCGGGCATTGTTTTGGTCCTTGCCACCGCTGCAAGCAGATCTGCTGCTACAGAAAAGGGCTCTGACTCACCACGTTTCCGATTGCACACCTCCATATTCTCGAGGTGGAATGTGATGCAAGGGTCGAACACACTCATTGTGATATCCTTGCAATCATATAGGCCTAGACGGGTAAGAGATGTGAGATTCGCGAACAGAGCCATTGGCAGCGTGCTTTGCTCACGCATAAGGTTGAGCTCCTTGAGGCAAGGGGGGAAAGGGTAGATGATAATATGAGACTGAGCTGCTGCTGCTCCCATGGACCACCGAGAGAATAGCTTCTCACAACTGTCTATGGTCACGGACTCGAGCGACGAGGGGCCACAGAATCCAGCTCCTTCCTCTTCCTCCATGGGCAGGATCAGATTGTTACACCTATGCAAGCGGACATCTTTCAGCAAGCTGGAGGGTGGAAACTGCAGTACCACTTCCTCATGGTCCTCATCTGACGATGCCCACACCTCCAAACGAGAAAGACTTGGGAAACATTTGAACATATCTGACAACGATTTCCTAGTAAATGAAATTTGAGAGAGGCACCCCAAGAGCGGAACACAACACCATCGTCTAGTCCTCTCAAAAATGTTCCCTCACAACTACCAACTTCTATATGTCTTAGAGAATGTACCTTCTGAAGATCCATAAACAAGAGTGATGCACCCCAAGTTCTCAACCATTGTACATCACCAAGATGTTGGAAGGCTAATTCAGAGGGCTTTTGAATGTTCAATCTAGTACGATCATAATACAAGCACTCCGTCTTAATAAAGGATACATTCGAAGTGTGAGGCAAGGGTGGAAGGCACAACTTTGGGCACCTTTGAATGTCAATATAACAAAGACTAGGGAACCATATATTGTTAGGCCAACCCGAGATCAACAGTGCTGTGAGCCTAGGACAACCAATGCCCTTTATTTTTTCAAGCCCTGAGAATAAATGACAGTTAGCTCCCCCAGCCCACTCCAGAGTTCTGGCATGTCAATAAACTGAACTTCCTTCAAGTGCGTGAAGCTTTTTTCTGTAGTGCCACCAAAGAAGTCAGGCCCAATCTGAGATATCCCAACAATATTTCTCAGCTTCAGCTTTCTTAAGTGATACATCTGCCCAATAGGTGGAAGGTTTGTCCATATAGAATTTTCTGGAAGCAAAATTGGGGCCACGGAGCTCCTTCCCTAGTACTCTTTGTTATATCACATTACATTTATATTATAGTCCCTCATGTATCTATATATTATACATATGCATATACACACACCAACACTCCCCCTCAAGATGGGCTATATATATCTAACATGCACATCTTGTCACATGATGATACACACTCCTTAACACCTAACCCTTTTATTAGACAATCAACAATTTGTCCCTCAGAAGTTACAGCTCAAGACTTAAACTCCCTTCATCTAGTCTTTCTCTAATAAAGAAGCGGTTGATTTTCACGTGCTTTGTTCGGTCATGTTGAACTGGATTATTAGCAATATTAAGAGCAGATTTGTTATCACACCATAGTTTCATGGGACCATCTGGCTGAAGCTTTAACTCAGTTAGAAGGTTTCTTGTCCACAACAACTCACTCAGACTTTCTGACATTGCTCTATACTCCGCCTCTGCAGTAGAGCGAGATACCACCGGTTGCTTCTTGCTTCTCCAAGTCACCAGATTTCCACCAAAAAACACACAAGACCACTCCTTGGGTCATGCATATATCGGCTCACAACACTCACAACATACGTTATGTTAGGTCTTGTATGACATAAATAGATGAGACGTCCCATAAGCCTTTGATATCTCCCCTTATCTACTGGATGTCTAGATTCAGCACACAATTTGTGATTTTGCTCTATTGGAGTAGTCGCTGGACTACAACCAAGCATACCTGTCTCATCCAGAAGGTCTAGTACATATTTTCTCTGTGAGAGAATAATCCCTTTAGAAGATCTTGCTATCTCAATACCCAAAAAATATCAAAGTTGTCCCAAATCTTTAATTTCAAACTCCCTTTTCAAATTCTCCTTCAATCGAATCACTTCTAATGTATCATTTCCAGTGATGATAATGTCATCAACATAAACTGCCAAGATAGTAATATGGTTCTTAGAGTGTAGATAAAATAAAGTATGATCTCCATGGCATTGTTTATACCTCATAGCATGCATTGCATATTTGAATCTATCAAACCACACCCTTGGCGACTGTTTCAGTCCATATAAAGACTTCCTCAGTCTTAACACCTTCCCTTTTGTTTCAGAAGTGGAGAATCCAGGTGGGATTTCTATATATACTTCCTCTTTAAGATCACCATGTAGAAATGCATTCTTAACATCTAATTGATATAAGGGCCAATCAAAGTTAGCAGCACAAGGAATCAGGGTTCTCACCGTGCTCATCTTTGCAACTGGTGCAAACGTTTCATCATAGTCAATTCCATATGTTTGGCTATACCCTTTTGCAACCAGTCTTGCCTTGTATCTCTGCACCTTTCCTTTAGGGTTTTGTTTCACAGTAAATACCCATTTACAATCAATCACCTTTTTCCTAGGAGGAGAAGGGACAAGCTCCCATGTATTATTCTTCTCAAGTGCTGTCAACTCCTCAAGCATTGCTTCTTTCCATCTTGGGTCTTGCTTTGCTTCTTTCCAATCTCTTGGAATTTGCACTGATTGCAGTGTTGTAACAAAGGCCAGATGCTCAGGTGATAAGGGTTCGTATGATACATAGTTACTTATCTCATTGTTATGCTCATCCTCACATTCATCTTCAAAACCATATCTTACTGGAGGCTTACCTGCAGTGCTCCTTGTTTCTTTTCTTTGGGCAATAGGTAAGTCATTGGATGATTGAATCACTTCTCCCCCTGACTCAGATAACCCTTCATCTCGATTATCATCTAAATGAGCCTGATCCTCGTGACCATTTGTAGCTTCATCATCATCACCAGTGGTGGGTTGTGTGGAATTTAGCCTTCTTCTTCTTGTATATACTCTCAAACTTCTCTCTGGAGGAGCTTCTTGTTCTCTCCTTTCCTGTACAGTATCATTCACCACCATTGAATTTAGGACTAAACCATCCACAACCCTCTTCTCATTCATTTGAGGTTCAACTCCAAACTCCACTTCCTCATTATCTTCTATTGCGACTTGAGAATCTAGATCTCTAAATAGAGAACTCAAATCTGTATTTTCACCATAGAAGGGAACTTATTCTCTAAAGGTCACATCCATGCTCACAAACATACGACGTTCAGATGGGCTCCAACACTTGTATCCTTTCTGTCTAGATGAGTACCCCACAAAAATACACTTAATGGCTTGAGAATCCAGCTTTCCAACCCCTGGTCTATGATCTCTAACAAAGCATGTGCATCCAAAAACCTTAGGTGGAACTAAGAACTCATTTTTTCCAAATAACATCTCACAAGGAGATTTCATACCAAGTATTCTTGGTGGCATACGATTTATTAAGTGAATGGCAGTCAAAACTGCCTCACTCCAAAGAAACTTAGGCACATTCATTGTATGCATAAGTGAACAAGTTACCTCCAGAAGATGCCTATTCTTCCTTTCAGCCACTCCATTTTGTGGTGGGGTATCGGGACATGATGTCTGGTGTAGAATTCCTTCTCCTGAAAGAAAACTTTGAAACTCTTTATTTACATATTTAGTTCCATTATCACTCCGGATAATTTGAATAGAAGTACCAAATTGGTTTTTCACATAAGCATAGAAAGCCTTAAAACATTCAAATACCTCACTTTTATGCTTTATTAAATATACCCATGTCATACGAGAATAACAGTCAATAAATGTAACAAAATATTTTGCACCACTTATAGCAGTGATTGGGGAAGTCCACACATCTGAATGAACCAATACAAAAGGTCATAAACTTCTCAAACCTCTACTCACATATGAGCTTCTAGTGTGCTTCCCGTACTCACAAGCATCACACATTAAATTGCTCTTCTTCACTTTAGACATTTCATGAGGAAACATTTTGCTCATGATATCAAAAGATATATGTCCTAAATGACAATGCAACAACATAACCTTAGCTTCATCTTCACTAGCTGATAGAGCAAAATAGACTTCTCCTCTTGTCTTGCTTCTATTAAGATACCAGAGTCCATCATGCCATGTTCCAACTCCAAGATTTCTTCCAGTGTTCCTTTCATGAATTAAACAATTTTCACGATCAAGAAGCACTCCGCAATCCATTTGATCAATTAAAGAGCTTATTGAAATAAGATTCATAGGAAAGGACGAAACATGTAATACTAGTGATAAGGTAATAGATGGTGTGCATTGAACTGTCCCAACACCTCTAATAGGACGAGAGGTTCCATCAGCAGTTTTAATTGTCTGCTTATACGAATGTGAGTATGGTGTATAAGATGTAAATTCATTTACTTTTCCCGTGACATGCCTTGATGCACCTGAATCTAGTATCCAATTAGACATGTGAGTTCGGTTGGATATACCTAAGTTTGAGTGGACCGCATCAGCAATATTGCCACTTGAGGATGTTGCTTCTTGAGTGTTCAATTGAGAACCATTTCCAGCTTTCTTCCACTTTCTGAATTCATCTAGCTCATTTGGCGAAATTGTAACTGATTCTGTAGCACACCCATCTACCACTGCATGGTTAGCTCTAGAACTTATTCTTCCATCACAACTAGCACCTCCTCGGCTAGTACCACCTCTTGACACACCTCTGCCTCAACCCCTACCATGATTTGGTTTGAGTGGTTGAGGGCAATCACGAATCCAATGCCCCTTGTCACCACAATTGTAACAAAGTCTGGTCTCTTGGGACCCTGCTACCACATAAGCTTGACTTGGTGAATTTAAGGTGTTACCCTTTATCACCTTGAGTCTTGTCTCCTCCTGTGCCATAGCAGCAATGGCTTCTTCAAGACTAGGGAGTTGAGCTTGATGAAATAAAGCAGCATGTCTTCCTTCAAATTCTGGATTTAAGCCTCTTAGAAATTGAAGAACTCTCTTTTTCTCCACCCATTTCTTCACCTAGGCAACACATTTAGCGTGAGATAACTCAACATGATCATAGTGGTCCAAATCAGCCCACAACCGCTTCAATTCTGCCACATAATCCATCAAAGTCTGCTCCCCCTGTTTCAGGTAATGTATCTTATCATCTGTATCTGCCAATAGCATCACATTCTCAACGCCTGAATACATACTTGCAACAGTCTTCCATATCTCCGAGGCAGAAGTAATAGTATCAACCGAACCAACAATTGTAGAGGTCATAGAATTGAATAACCATGTAACCACTAAAGCATTGGTAGCCTTCCAATTCTTCCACTCATTGCTTAACTTATCTCGAGGTTCAGTTATTTCCCCATTGATGAAGCCCTCAAGTTTCTTTGATTGCAACACTAGCAATGCTCTCCTGGACCAAGCCAAATAATTTTTCATACCTTCTAGTTTCATATCAAGAGGCGTCAACTCCAATTTTTGAACCGTATCAATCTCTTTACTTGAGGACGGGACACTATCCTTCTTCGCAGTGAGTAGTTCCACCAATTTCCCTAGAACTTGCTCAATTCCTTGATTTTCTGCCATAATTTAGTGAGCACCTACTGCTGCTGCACGCCAACAACCAATACCAGTCCACTACCACCTCCTTTTCTATCAGAACTCTCCCAGATCACCGAGGCAACTAAGTCACCACAACACAGCCCAAGCTTGAGCAGACACCTTCTTCTCTACTTAAAAAAGATATGGTAGGACTTCATCTCAATCAGCAATCAGCAAGTAGCTTCTCTTCACAGCTTGCCTCACCTCCACTTTCAGCACTCACACGTGCAGCACCTCCAACCGCAGCAAACACCCAAGCCAGTACACGCACGCACAACAATTTCTTCTTCTCCCTGCTCACGGAGCACACAACAACAACCACAAATCCAACGACTTCTTCCTCTTCTCCCTACAGCAGCAGCCCACCGAGACCTTCAACCAGGGATCGCCTCTTCTTCTTGCGCACGCTCGGCCATGCCCTGCCTCTCGAGCTCCTCCCCTATAGGCTGTAGCCTCGCCTGATGCCGCTGCCCTCTGCTTCACCTGCCGCTCCTGCCTTGCTGCTCTTCCAACACCTCGCCGCCAGCCGCTGCTCCGGGGTGAGCCCGTCGTCGCGCCCCCTTGGCCACGAGCCGCTGCGCCCGTGCCTAGGGTTTTGCCCGCCGGGATGCGCCGCCCGCCTCGATCCGCCACTGCGAGCGCCCGCCAGGATGCGCCACCTTCTCCTCCAGCTCCTGCTCGCCAGCCGACGTCAGCACGCCAGCGCCGACGAGGTATGACTCCCCTCCATCACTAGCTCCGGTACCATGTAGAATTTTCTAGAAGCAAAATCGGGGCCATGGAGCTCCTTCCCTGGTACTCTTTGTTATATCACATTACTTTTACATTATAGTCCCTCATGTATCTACATATTATACATATGCATATACACACACCAACAGTCCACAACACGCTCTCTAGATGCAGGGTCTCCAAGTTTTTCATGTGTAAGTCGTTGCTACACAACCAACCAGGACCAACTACACCACCATGATTTACAATGCAATGTCTTCTAATATTAGAGTGTGGCTGGATACTATCTAGGATATCATCTCCAGTGGACTCTTGCTCCTTGTCCCAAACTAATCCTAATTTAACTAAATTCTTTTTTGCCATCAGTTTGGCCTGTCTAGCTTCTTGCTTCGTTCTCACATTTTCAAGGCCAAATATATTGAGCTCTCCTCCAAGATAACCTAGTTTTCCCAACTCTCCTAGCTCAAATCCATCACTCTCTTTCTTAACATGGAATTTTTTCAATTCTTGTAAAAACTTCATTTTCCACACCTTAGGAACATTGGAGTGAAAATTTCTTGAAGCAATGAAATGGCGTATTTCAAGGCGGTTAATGTTTGTAGGAAAAGAATAACCACTTCCCCATTGTTTAAGGTCAAGAAATTTCAAGTGATAAAACCTGGGAACTATGATTGGCAAAGACATTTTTAAGTACGATGGGGAAATAAGTTTTAAGTACCGAAGGTGTAGAAGCTTTGAAAAGTTACTTGGCAAGGAACTATAGGAGTTCATGAATATAGATAGAACACGAAGACCATTTATTTCCTTAAATGTGTCTTTTAAAACATTGATAAGGTCTAACCTATTGTATACTCCAAAAATCATCAAACTCCGCAGGTTCTTAGTGTCTATCCTTTCCTTCAATTTACCCATCTCTTCCTCAAAATCTTGAATGTGAGTGTCATGCATGAAAATAGATAGGTAGCGAATAGTTTCTGGGATTTCATTTGCCTCAAAACTAGAACTACTGATATAGGCACATTCTTCAAATGAAACGATACGTGAAAGATCATGGAGTAAATCATGCATTACATAATTATTATCATCTCCTTTTATAAGGAAACCATTATCTAATAGTTCATCTAAATAATTTGATCCTATGTCCTCAATTTTTTTATTCTTCCTAGTGTAATCTATGATGCCAATTGAATCCCAAAAACTAATAATCTCAAGCTTCTCAAATTTATAATCATCAGGGAAAAGGGAAAAACAAGAAAAACATTTTTCAGATGGAAGGGAAGGTAGTTATAGCTAATTTTCAAGGCTGGGATAATATCATTGTCATGATTTTCTTCTAGCCACTCTTTGTTGTCAAGGATTTTCATCCAATGTTCGTGAAATGGTTTCTTAATCAATAATCGGCCAACTGTTTTGGCTGCAAGTGGGGAGCATTTCAGCTTATCTGCTATTTGCTTTGCAATACCAATTAAATCTTGATCACCATGCTCATCTTGGATTCTACCAAATGCACATAGCTGGAAGAATTTCCAAAACTCATCAGGATCCAAACCAGATAGGTCAATTGGATTAGTTTCCTTTTTCACCATTTCTGCAATTTTTGGGAATCGAGTTCAAGAATCATGTTGCCACTGGTCTCGTCCTTTTTGAATGGAGCTATTAGTTTTTCCCACTCATCAGTACTGTTGCAGTCCCATATGTCGTCCAAGACAAGTAGAAACCTTTTAGATTTCAACCTATCTGCGATGGATTTCTGAAGCTGGTCTAAGTTGGTAGTAGTTTCATTTGCTATTTTATTTCCTCCATTTTTAGTTGCAGACAGGCAGCTCAAGATCTCACTGGTGAGATTAAGCACATCAAAGTTAGTTGATACACATATCCGAATATTAATATCAGGAAAACATTGCTTAATCCTCGTATTATTGACGAGGTGCTGGGTGAAGGGAGTCTTTCCAATACCCCCCTGGGCCAACTATAGGAAGAACAGACAAGGATTTACCACTATGTGTCACACTGATAATCTCCTCTATAGTTTTCTCAAAGATGGCATTCCTTCCAAACAACTTATCCTGTGTGATTTGAGAGCTTGTGTCAGGCCTTTTAGTGATGGAAGGCATGTTAGGAAGAGGATTACTTGCTGACACTGTCTTGAGCAAGTCAGAGACAGGTGTACAGTCAGAGTGCAGCTCCTCTATGAGCTGCTTGATTTTGTTGGACATGGACACCCGGTCGAATGCCAGTTTTCCCTCTTGAACAGTGCTTGTGTTAAGTGTAACAATATGGCCACCGTGGTTATGGACGACGTTGTCGTCGGCAGCAGCAACATTGTCTTGTGAACGGCAACAAGAGAAGCATGAGAGCCAGTTACCAGAAGTGTGGCGAGCAGCATGTCCGACATGCTGAGCTTTGGCGCCAAGGCCACCGCCCAAGTCCGGAGTGGCATCTCGAGTCCCGTCCAGCTTGTCCTGGATCATGAAGTAGTGGAGCTCGTCCAGAGCATCCTCAGCTTCGTCGGCCTTCTTGCCCAGCTTCTCGAGCAGCCCTTGCAGGCCAGGGTTCCCGGTGACCTCCCTCCCCTGGGCTGCGTCCAGAAGGCCTCTAGTGTACAGCATCTCCCTTTGGATCTTGTCAAGGTTGAGGCCGAGCTCGGTGCTGGACATGTAGGCTTTCACCAAGTCGTTGGAGAGCTTGTTGAGGACTTGGCCGAGGAGCCAGTTCGCCGCTCCTAGAGCCGTCTCCATCTCCTCCACCGGCAGAGACGGATTCGGCCGGCCAGAGGAATTGGTTTTGGTCTGAGTGATTAGTGTAGTTCAGCGCTGGAAAATATTGACGACTTCGGTTTTATAAAGACCATCTCCACTCGGGAAGGTATACCAGCGATGCACGGATTAGGGGGAAGAATAGGTGCATGTTTGAGTCGATTCATCATAAATACAGTAGAAAAATAAATTTGCCCAACATCACCTGCCCGGACGATGACGAGGTGCGGAGGAAGTCCTGCTGGAGGTACGGGCGGAGATGAGCTCCGACTAGATAGGCACGCCCGGGGCAGAGATGAGCTCGACATGCAATGGACGGAGAAGTACTCCGTACAAGCGCACGTGGCCTAATGCAACACCAATCCCTCGGGCAAGGTGGCCTGGACCTGAAGCAAGGGGCGGCGGCGGCCATGGCGGCCTGGTGGATCAGAAGCAAGGGGCGGCGGCGATCTGAAGAATCGTTGCATGTTTACAGTCGATTCATCATAAATACAGTAGAAAATAAAATTTCCCCACATCACCTGCTGCCAGGACGATGACGACAACGGCGGCGGAACTCCTGCTGAAGGTACGGGCGGAGATGAGCTGCGACTCGACAGGCACGCCCGGGGCAGAGATGAGCTCGACAGCCATGGACGTAGAAGCGCTCCGTACAAGCAAACGCGGCCTGATGCAACACCGAACCTCCGGCAAGGCGGCCTGCATCTGAAGCAAGGGGAGGCGGCGGCGGCGGCCATGGCGGCCTGGTGGTCTAATTTATTTTATTCTGCACGTGGGACCCACGTTTCCGTTCCGTTTACACGAGTCGATTCATCATCCTCTGTGCTCACGTGGCTGTTACACTCTGCTGAGCCTGAATACCTGCCTGATCAGAAAATAACGAAAGCAGAGGACTTGTAGGCTAACTGCAGAGGAAACCATCGACATGCAGGCAGGCATTTGCTCGGTGGAATGGAAGCTACCTGCAGGCTGCAGGCCTGCAGCTGCCTTCGCTAGAACTATGCTGCAAATAAAATGCAGTCCTGCTGATTACCTCGTTGATCGGTGAAGACCATGGCAAATAGCAGCTCAATTGATAAGCTTACCACGCGTTGAACTCGTACTTGTTTGCTTTCTATAAAAAGCAGAGGCTTAGGCCCCGTTTCCAAAAAAAAAAAAAAAAAAAAAAATCTTACCACGCGAGACTCCAATTTCTGATTCGCTCAACTATGGCCAACGACACTACGACAGGTCCCACCAATTGCAGGTTACACCTCTGTCAGGAACCCGCAACGGCAAGAGTCGTGCTACTGTTGGTCGTCCGACAACAGGCGTATCAAGTGGCTGAGCCTTTGGTAGCGCGCAAATTGTTGTAGATTGATCGATGGGTCATCACTGGGCCCACTTCGTTAGCCATAGGCGTTTAATTGGTGGCTGTTTCCGTGACGGGTGAGTCGGGCAGAGTATATAAGCCCGTGTGAATAAATTCTGTGATTCATTCATCGAATAAGAAACCTGATTGAAGACCTGAATCCCGAAATCCCCCAATTGCTTGCTCCTGAACCCCTCTGTTCTTCTAGAACCGACCCCAATTCCTCCTAAATCCCTACCTATCCTCTGATTCTATACAGTTATTCGTTACAATCCGATCAGGAACACAACAACCTCTTGTTCTATGGTGAATCGCAGAATAAGAATTCCCTAGCCTAAAGTTCTTTCAAAAACGTTTGCTGATGGGTGTCACAGGCTGGGCTGGAATCATCAGCACAAAACAAACAATGGACTTCAAAACTCTGTCCGTACTTCCCATGAAAGATGTACTACACCCGCATATAAATGCATATTACAAGCAAAGGAAGACATCAGAACAAGTTACATGCAAGATGGCAAAGTTACACGTGTCAAATGCTGACATATACGTTTTGAGGCATTATGAAAATTGCTGGATTTGGGCAATGATTGTTTGTCCGTGCTGAGCATTGGAGATTCAGGCATGGAGAGGATAGGATGGTATGGTTCATCTACTGAATTTTCTTCAACCACGGGCAACACATTTTCAGCATAGATGAGGTTGCTGTCTTCTTCCAGTTCACTGTCTTGTCATGCAACGAGACAACATCGTGGGTAGTCAATTGATGAAAATCTACTATGTTGTAGGCAGGAAGTGGTTTTCCTGGGCATATGTTGAGTCTTCCTATGCCATCCGACTTTCTCCCCAACAATGTCTCCATTTGCATGCAAATCTGTTTCACCAATTGGTTGTTTGGAGATCCTATTTCAGTATAACATGGAAAAAAAAATAAGTTCTGCTCATCGGTTGACAAGTACAACACTATGTTCCATATACCATAGTTTAAAGGATGCAGTGATGCTGTTTACATGTTCTTAAGAACAAGCTGACAGTAATCTTTCCCAGATAAAAAACAACAAGCTCACAATATCAACAATTTATAGCTAATATGAAACGATATGCTGAACTCAAAATTCTCATCACCATATAATATAGTTTCGTATGAATTTATATTTATGTAATTCTGAATTTTCAAAGGAAAAAGAGTACTGGAAATTCTAACCTTTCATGCAAGTGTTCAGACATGGAATGAGCATTAACAGCAACTTGTTATAATTTATTTAATTTAAAGGTTCACATGTATTCACTTATCAGTTTGTTGATGAATTATCATCTATTCAATATTCTCTATGAATTGAAAAACAAGATGTATGTAGTTCATGAAAAACATTAAATCTCATAACAAACAAGTTTGATCAGAAAAAAATATTACCAAGTCATCATCTTCTTCGGTTTTGTCCCCTTTTTGCTTTGTTTCTACCAAGTGCCTGTTCTATACTTCTAGCAGAGCACGTATCTATTTTGCAAAAGCTAGATTGATTTAACAAATTTTTGTTCATGGAGTGGATGTTTTGCTTTAGCAGCCATCGCAGTAGCAACCTGAAACAATTTATAGGGGGGAAGAAAACGGGATCATTTCTGGTAGATACAACAGATGAACAGAATAATCCATTTACTTATATGAATCATTCATCTAACGTTTTTTTTTAAAAAAATGTTGTAAAAAAGTTTAAAAAAAGAATGAAATTTATGTTTTAAGGAAAAAAAGTTTTGCTAATTCATTGTAAACAAAGAAACGAGCTTACTCTGCTAATCAGATGGTCATTCTCCGGTCTGAACTACACTACAACTCAGTAGGTAAATAAAAAGATTGGCAAATTTAAGCAACTGGAAACAAGTAGGTGGTTAAAGGAGCTAGAAATATTTCTTAGTAGAAAAAACAAATATATCTGTATTATACTGAAAACTAATGGTACAATTTCATATGACTAGAAAATATAAACATTGATTTTGATCTCACAATAAGGGCCACTACATATTGTAGATTTCCCCAAGTATATGGTAGTAAGGAACTCTGTTTTTTTTTTTTTTGCATAGAGGATGTATAATATCGTATTTATCATCAAGATATAAACATGTGGCACCTTACATCGCGAGAAGCGTAGAGTTCAGTCCACTGGGCTGCAGATTCACGTTAATGGTGAAATCAGGAGCGCTAGGTGTTTGCGTATCTACTGCACAATTTGTCATATAAGAACTTGAACCGGCAGGTTTCCTTATAATTTGAATTTTCTTTGTTTCCTCTGTTAGAATATGATCCGAATTAGTAACATGAGTCTTGTGGGAACGCCTGGAGGGTCCATGGTTCAATCATGTTTATTAGCGGATTTGTTTCCGTATTTAACTGTAGTCAGTCTGTTCTATAAATACATCTTGTAAGCACGGAAAGAGCAAACGACTCATTGTATTCCCTGTGTTCTGTAAACTCTCTCCATATAGTGAAGATCGCCGGTTGGCGCCAGTGATTTTTCCCCGCAAGGGTTTTCCACTAAAAAATCTGTGTCTCGTATCCGATCTTGATTGCATTATTTGCTAACAAGTAGTAACTAGAGCCAGACACGAGATTGAAAAAATTAGGGTTTTAAGTCCCTGGTCATTCCGCCGCCGCCATCCAAGAAATCGATCTGCAATTACGTCTCGTGCCGTTGTTGATCTACGCTGATCTGATCCGCGTGTTGCCGCTGCCTTTGTCAACGGAGGCGGAATCGAGGTCGGAATCCTTTTCCATTTGGTGCAAGACGTCGAGTGCAAGTCGACAAAAGGCTGCTGCCGTGCCGCCGCTGCGTTCTTTCTGGTGAAGGAAAATTTCTGCTGTCTGCCGCTGCGTTCCAGTTCGGAGGTGAGAAAAATCAATTTTTTGTCCCTGCGCTCTTGGTTAGTGATCAAGTCTGCTGCTTGTTCGTGAGGTGGTCATGATATGCTTCATCGTCCTGAGGCAAAAGTCGATTTGTACCTGCTGTTCACGTGGATCAAGGTGACCAACGTCCAGTACGTTCGTGGTTGAGGTGAAAAAACAATTCTTCGGTGGATTTTGCTACACGCACCCAAGCATATTACCAGAAGGTTTCAGTTATTGCTGATTGTACACGAGGCGTGCACCAGGCTGCAGGTTTTAGTTAGGGTTATACCTAAATTTCTGCAGATTATTTTCTCTGGTTATTGCTATTATTTGTTCATCATGTCTTCAGTGAAATATGATATTCCTCAACTGGATCGTGGCACAAGGTTTGCTCTATGGCAAGTCAAGATGCGGGCTATTCTGACGCAGGCTAATGTTGATGATGCTCTAGATAGATTTGGTAATAAGGATTCTAAAACTTGGACCGATGATGAGAAGAAAAAGGATCGTAACGTCTTGACTCAAATTCAGCTTTATCTTTTAATAATATTTTGCAAGATTGTCTACAGGAGAAAACTGCAGCTGCTTTGTGGCTCAAGTTAGAGTAAATTTGCATGTCGAAGGATCTGACAAGCAAGATGCATATGAAGATGAAATTATATTCGCACAAGTTACAAGAGGGTGGTTCTGTTATCAACCATCTGACAGTCTTTAAGGAGATTGTTTCTGACCTTCAGGCTATGGAGGTAGAATATGATGATGAGGATTTAGGTCTTATTCTTTTATGCTCTTTGTCTAGTTTATTTTCAAACTTTAGAGATACTTTATTATATAGCCATGATACACTAACTCTTGATGAGGTTTGTGAGGTGTTGCATGCTAAAGAAAAGATGAAATTGATGGTGTCTTCTGAAGGTTCTGCTTCCAAAGGAGAAGCGTTGTCTGTTCATGGGAGGACAGAAAATAAATCAAACAAGGGCAATAGAGGCAAAAGTTCTAATCGTTACAAAGGCCGATCAAAGTCTCGTGGTAGAGGTGATAAATTCTGCAAGTATCGCAAGCAGGATACTCACTTTATCGAGAATTGTTTCAAATTAAAGAATAAAGAGAAGAGAACTGACACATATAGAGAGAAAGGTAAAACCACTAATGAAGGTAATGCTTCTGTTGCTGCTTCCAAGGCAGATTATTCCGATGGTGATTCTCTAGTTGCGTTTGCTGGATGTGCTAATAATAGTGATGATGAATGGATTCTTGATTCCGCTACTTTTTTTCATATATGCACTAATAGAGACAGGTGTGTCACCTATGATTCTCTCCAAGGTAGAGGTTCTGTTAGATTGGGTGATAATAGTGCACGTGATATTGTTGGCATTGGTTCCATTCAGATTAAGATGCATGATGGCATTGTCAGAATATTGGCTGACGTGAGGCATATTCCTAGCATGAGCAAGGATCTTATTTCTCTCAGTACTCTTGATGCTAAAGGGTACAAGTACTCCGGTAGAGATGGAGTTTTTAAAGGTGTCAAAAGGTTCTCTTATTATGATGAAAGGTGAATTGAAATCTCCAAATCTGTACCGTCTTCGTGGTACTACAATTACAGGTGATGCTGCTGTAATTTCTAATTCACCATCTAATTCTGATGCTACTGATCTTTGACATAAGCGTCTTGGACATATGAGTGAGCAAGGCTTGCATGAATTGTGCAAGAGAGAACTTCTTGATGAACATAGCATCAGTAAGTTGAAATTTTGTGAGCATTGTGTGTTTGGCAAACACAAGAGGGTGTCTTTTAATATCTCTACTCATAAAAGTAAAGGTATTCTTGATTATGTGCATTCTGATTTACGGGGACCATCTCGCAAGCCTTCTTTTAGTGGTTCTCGTTATATGACAATCATTGGTGATTATTCTCGTAAGGTATGGCCTTATTTCTTGAAGCATAAATCAGAAGCATTTTCAGCATTTAAAGAGTGAAAGCTTATGATTGAAAATCAAACTGAGAAGAAGGTTAAAAAGCTTCGCACTGATAATGGGATGAAATTCTGTTCTAATGAGTTTAATGCATATTGCAAGTCTTAAGGTATTGTTAGGCACTACACTATTCCTTATACGCCTCAACAGAATGGTGTAGCTGAGCGTATGAACAGAACTATCATCTTCAGGGCCCGTTGTATGTTGTCTAATGCTGGCTTGAATAGGCGTTTTTGGGCTGAAGCTGCTTTCACTGCTTGCTATCTTATTAATCGTTCACCCTCTATTCCTCTTGATAAGAAAACTCCAATTGAGGTATGGTCTGGATCTCCAACTGATTATTCACAATTGAAAGTTTTTGGTTGTACTGCTTATGCTCACATTGATAATGGTAAATTGGAGCCTAGAGCTGTTAAATGCATCTTCATTGGTTATCAACATGGTGTTAAAGGTTATACATTATGGAATCCTCAGACTCATAAGGTTATGCTTAGTAGGAATATTATCTTTAATGAGGCCTGTTATGTTTGTTGATAATCCTTCTATTGATGCTCCTGTTGAGGGAGAGAAAATAAGTGTGCAGGTGGAGCACTTAATTGATTCACCAGATGTTGATAATGTTGCTGTGCAAGATGCACCTATTGCTGAAAATTCTCCAATTATTGATGATTCTTCTACTGTTGAGCATTCTTCTCCAGTTGTGCAGTCTCCACAATGTTCTATTGCTGCTGATAGGTCCAGAAGGCAGCCAAAGCCTGTTAAAAGGTATATTGAAGAATGTAATGTTGCTTATGCTATGAGTGTTGCAGAAGAGATTGAAGGTAATTTAGAACCTTCTAATTATTCTAAGGCTATTACTTTTGCTGATCGCAATAATTGGATGATCGCTATGCAAGATGAGATGGAGTCACTTGAAAAGAATGGTACTTGGGATTTAGTGAAATTGCCTAAGAATAAAAGCCTGTCCGTTGCAAATGAATTTATAAAAGAAAGGAGGGTCTTTCTCCTAATGAGCCAGCAAGGTATAAAGCAAGGTTGGTTGCAAAAGGCTATAGCCAGATTCCAGGTATTGATTATAATGATATCTTTTCTCCAGTTATTAAGCATAGTTCTATTCGCACTTTGCTTAGTATTGTTGCCAAGCATGATTATGAACTTGAGCAACTTGATGTTAAAACTGCATTCTTATATGGGGAGTTAGAAGAAGTCATTTATATGAACCAACCTAAAGGTTTTGTTATTCCTGAAAAAGAAAACCTTGTGTGTAGACTAAAAAAGTCTCTTTATGGTTTGAAGCAATCTCCTAGGCACTGGTATAAGAGGTTTGACTCATTTATGCTCTCTCATGGTTTTAAGCGGTCTAATTATGAGAGCTGTGTTTATTTGAAGATTGTTAGTGGCTCAGCTATTTATTTGCTTTTTTATGTTGATGATATGTTGATTGCTGCTAAAGATAAATCAGAAATAGCTAAATTAAAGGCACAATTGAGTAAAGAATTTGAGATGAAGGACTTGGGTGCAGCTAAGAAAATTCTTGGTATGGAAATTACTAGAGATAGAAAATCTGGTAAATTATACCTCAGTCGGCGAGGTTATATTGAAAAGGTTCTTCGTCGTTTCAACATGTATAATGCAAAATCAGTGAGTACTCCATTAGCTGCACATTTCTGATTATCATCAGATTTATGTCCATAGTCGGAGAGAGATATTTAGTACAAGTCTAGAGTTCTATATTCCAGTGCAGTTGGTTCTATGCCATGGTCTGTTCTCGTCCTGATTTATCTCATGCATTGAGTGTTGTCAGTAGATTCATGGCTAATCCTGGAAAGGAGCATTTGAGGGTTGTTTCATGGATTTTTAAATATTTGTGAGGTACTCCTAATGCCTGTTTGTAATTTGGAAAATCTAGAGATGGACTTATTGGTTATGTTGATTTTGATTTTGCTGGTGATTTGGATAAGAGGAGATCTCTCACGGGTTATGTTTTCACCATTGGTGGTTGTCCTATTAGTTGGAAAGCATGTTTGCAATCCACTATTCCTTTGTCTACTACAGAAGCTGAATATATGGCTATTTCTGAATCTTGTAAAGAAGCTATTTGGTTGAGAGGTTTATACTCTGAACTTTGTGGGGTTATTACTTGCACTACTATACATTGTGATAGCCAGAGTGCTATTTGTCTAACCAAAGATTAGATGTTTATGAAAGAACCAAGCATATTGATGTGAAGTATCACTTCATTCGAGGTATTATTGCTGAAGGTGATGTTAAAATATGCAAGATAAGTACTCATGATAATTCTGCTGATATGTTGACAAAGTCAGTTCCTGGAGCTAAGTTTGGGCTACGCTCAAGCTTAGTTGGCATTACAAATTAAGTCCTAGTGACTTTTGGCGCCGGTGATTATTTATTATTGAAGTGAGTTGATTGATGATACTTCATTCGCTACAAGATAAAATTCGTCTCAAGGTGGAGTTTGTTGGAATATGATCTGAATTAGTAACGTGAATCTTGTGGGGACTCCTGGAGGGCCCACGGTTCAATCATGTTTATTAGCGGATTTGTTTCTGTATTTAACTGTAGTCAGTCCGTCCTATAAATACATCTTGTAAGCACGGGAAGAGCAAACGACTCATTGATTCCCTGCATTCTGTAAACTCTCTCCATATAGTGAAGATCGCCGGTTGGCGCCAGTGGTTTTTCTCCACAAGGGTTTTCCACGTAAAAATCTGTATCTCGTGTTTAATCTTGATTGCATTATTTGCTAACATCGTCAATGATACTGGATGTCTTATATTATACCCAATTGTGAGCCCTTCCTGTTAAACAAAGAAAGCAACAGATCATCAATTTACAAAACGGATCTAGTGGAGTATGCCATTTATAGAAATAAAAAACAAAAAGAGATGTACAGAGTACAGTAAAACACATTACTTCCAAAGCGTTTTTTGTTCTTCCACTAAGCTGGTTGTCCGAAGCAGAAGGAGCCTCCAGTCTGATTCTTTATGCAGCATCTCCTGCCTTCAATGGTTTTCAAATGACCAACGAGAGTTAGGGACCTGAAATTACCAAAAAGAAAAAACCAAGAAATGTAAAAGGAAACGCAGCCTGAAACATTATAACTGAAGAAAGAGACAATGTCATACACGAGAAGTTTGTTCACTTGTTATGAGATCATTCTTTCCTTGAGTCCCCAAACTTGGGCACCATGCCATCCTCATAGAGTTTTCCCTTATATCTTTGCTGGATGCACTGGTGTTAACGGATTCATTATTTACTGTTTTTGAACGATGTGTAAGCATATGATGAAGCAGTCCTGCAAGGCAAACCAACATATCATCCCATCGTGCTGCGAAAAACAAGTTTGACCTAAAAAAATGATTACGAAGTCATCATGTTCTTCAGTTTTGTCCGCTTTCTGATTTGTTTCTACCAAGAGGTGCCCTATACTTCTAGCTGAGACTGTCTCTGCTTTGCAAAAGCTAGATTGATTTAAAAGAATTTTGTTCATGGAATAGAAGTTTTTCTTTAGCAGACAGAGGGATCATTTGCTGGTAGATAGTAGAAAATAATAATCCATTTACTTAGCTGAAGAATTAATCAAATGTTGTAATGATCATGAAAAGGCAACAAATATGTTTTCAAGGAAAAGAACAGTTTTGCTAATTCATTGTAAGCAGAAAAAAGAGCTTACTCTGCTAATCAGATGGTCAGAATGCTTATGTTTGATAATTCTACAAATCGTACAAAAACATTAGGTAACTCCAGCAGCTATCCCTGTCAATTCTCGAGTCTCAACTACACTACAGTCGATAACTAAGTAGTTTTTTTTTCAGAAAATTGAAGAGAATTTCCCGACTCCACGTGTCCGCACATAGCGATTACAATGTCACATAGTTGGTATTGTTAATGAATCAGGGTAACAAAGGATGCAGAAGTCATGTATGACAGAGTCTATTATCAAATTTCCATCCATGAGAATAAATGGAGTGGCAAATCAAAGGAACTGGAAATGAGCACATGGCCAAAGGAATTAGAAATATTTCTTGTTAGAATTACAAATATCTGTACGAAAAAACTAATGCTATGCCCAATTTCATAAGACAAGAAAACAAAAACCTTGGTGCCGATCTGACTATAAGGACCATTAAATGTTTCAGGTTTCCCCAACAAGTACAAGGGACTGGTTTTCTACATAGATGTAAAATAACACATTTGACATCAAAGATATAAGCATGTAGCACCTTACATCGTGAGAAGCGTTCAGTTCAGTTTCCTGGGCTGCAGATTCAGGTTTATGGTGAGAGATCAGGAGTGCTGGGTGTATATGTATATTGTAACGCCCCGATTATAAACACAACCGGGGGCTACCCTCATTATAGAACCAAACTCACTGACTCCAAAGATTATTTAAAATTTTAGCAGCAACTCTCCTCCTAAAACTAGGTAAATAAACCACAGTTCACGCATGATATATAAATAAAGGTAAATTCATAAGCATCATAGCCCAACTTAAACGACTTTTAGTAAAACCCTTACAATGGCATAATTTAAATGAATGTGCTTGTTAAGGTGCTACTCCCAATTATTCCCATGCATGTCGCAATCATTTGGTACCTAAAAACCGAATAAACACAAGAGTGAGTAAAAACCCTCAGCAAGTACAATCGGAGCCGAAAGAACGGTCATCTAATGAGAATTCATGAATGAATTACTGGAACTCCAAATAAACAGTAGTTTCCGTTTAAAATGGACAACACCCGAATACTCCTTAGCATTTACCGGTAAAGCCGAGCAAGTGGGGCCAACACTTACTCACAGGAACCAGAATATAAGAGCCAAATTGCACCTCCGGATAAACCGGCACCGGCGAATGTAAATGAAAACTGGAACTTGAATTTCAAAACCAGAACTTGATCAGGTCATGAGAATTAAAACACATGGTAAACAGAGGCGCATAGCCCAAGCAAAGGTTCTTCATGCACTTGCCTTAGCTTCGGCGATATCTCGACACCGACACCACTAGTGGACGAACTTTCTCCGAAGCTTGATCAACATAAATTGTCTCGCTCTTGTTTACTATACATAATGATGATGTATGATTTAACATGATGATATGTATGACATAATGCATGAAAAGCATTTCATAACATTTTCAGGGCATTATGAATTTCTCCTTTTTTAACATGAATAAAAGAGATAAATCACAACTATTTATTTTACTATAAAACATGGCATGTCCATATTTTTAATTAAAACTAGACATCTCAAGGAGCATAACAAACTTTGGTTCACCAAAAATGGAGTTACTAAACTCCAGACATGAATTTCTGAAGTTTGAGAAAAACTGCTACAAACAGGTCCTCGAGGCACTATTCACCTGAGTCATAGACTTCGCAGTTAGACCCCTGCACTTGTTTGAATTGTTGTCCAATGTCCCTGGTCGCGATTCATGTATAGAGGATGGTCGGGAAGGCCGTTTCCGATGGGGAAAGTGCTCACCAGCGACAAAGAAGAGGCATAAGAGCATGCTTGGACTCGTGCGCATCCAATGGTGCCCTCTTCTTGGGCCAGAGATGGTTCGAGAAGGCGTGGCCACATGAGCCGCGGCACTAACCGGCGGCGAACTTGTGTCCTGGAACGGTGGGTGCTCAGCTGCGGAAAAAAGGGTGCATGAGCACCAGGACAAGGAGGCGAAGCTGGCACGGGAGATAATGGAACTCGGAGCTCATCGAGGGGCTCTGGCCACGGTGAGACGGACCTCGGTGGCCATGGCGACTGTCGCGAGGAAGAACAGCGGGTGCAGCTGCTATGGGCAAGGCGGGAGCGTGCGAGTGAGCATCGAAGTTGCGCTATGGCAAGGCAAAGCTGATGGCAATGAAGGAGCGAAATGATGGTGGCGATTTTGACGACGACAGTGAGCTCGGTGGCGAACGAAAACAGAGGGGAAAGAGAAGTGGACCTCAGCCTCTTACTTGAAGCACGGCGCGATGGAGGGCTGGATGACACGTTGGGCGACCTGTGCCACGTCCAAGCAAGAGCTGGCACACACAGACGCGACTGGAAGCACGTCGAAGCTCGCCGGTGGCGAAACTGGAGTTGGCATTCGTGACTTGAAGAAATTACAGAATTGCCACTAGCGTAATTTTGCAAATTACTCCTAAATTATGAATAGAACTTGAAAAACTCTCAATCTATTGAATGATCAGAACTTCATTCTCTACACTTTTCTCGAAATGAAGTTTTTCAGATTCAACCAGGAAGATTGAGTTTGGAATGAAAATTTGAAAAGTGGACAAAAAGAGACAAAACCCTATAAACAAACATTTCAAATATCTTTTGATTTTGCTAAATAACTTGAAAATCATTCAATGTATGGAATGCTCAACTTTTCAAACCAAAAATTTTTATTATACAAAGCTTTCTCAAATTATGCATAATTCTTGAAATATGGATTTAAAATCAAAAGGGGACAAATGTTGAAAATCTGTATTTTAAAATTGAGTAAATTGTATGGCCGGTCCATGAAGTATTGGATAGGTTTCATCTGGGTCCCTGAACTACAAAAATACACATCTAGCTACCCAATCTATCTAATTGGGCCCAGTCAGGTCCAAAGCAGTCCATGAGGTGCATTTGAGGCACACGACTACTAATTTTAGCTAAAAGGCCAAAACCCAATTTCTTCTCCTAACTGACCGACTCGCGTTCTTTTCCTCTCAGGCTCGGCATGGAGCGACGCCGCGACACGCGCGGCTGACACCGTGACCTGCTGTCGATGCGTGCGGCTGTCGGTGCGAGCGGGTGAGACCGCGGTTACTGGCGGCACGAGCGGCTGGCGGCGCGAGCTGTTGGGGGCGCGAGCTGGTGGCAGCGCGAGCGAGCGACGGCGTGAGCGAGCTGGTGACGGCGCCGGCAACTAGCAGCGTGAGCGGGTGGCAGCGCGAGCGGCGGGCGGCTCGATTCAACGGCCGTGCCTTGACGTTCCTGTAGGCGCGGTCCTTAGGGAAGATGGCATTGCGTCCCAAAGGGCAGCCAGCCCCTGAGTACAGTAAGTTCAGGAAACCCTATCCCTATCATATCTGGAACCTCTCTCGAGTTATTGATGTGGATTTCTGGACATTATGGGAGATTTTTGACTATTTTTGTTTGAAATACGGTGATTTGTATGCATGAATGGCAGTGTTCTGCGGTTCTAGGGTTTTGGGTCCTGTTAGGCAAAATGTTGAACTAAATGTGTTGAAAAATGCAGGTCTAGGGTCTAGCATGTTCAGTCTAGAGGTGCACCATGGTGGTTTTTTTTGTCAGTGTCGAGGAGAAATGTGGGTACATCGATGACAAAATTGACTGGTTTGATTATTGTCTTGCTGATACTTGGTCACCCCTATGGATAGAAGACTTTGTGGGTCAGTTAGGTTATGATAAGACTTTGAAGGTGTACTGGTTACTTCTAGGGAAGACTTTGGCATATGGTTTGAGAATTATAATCAGTGATAATGACACCAGGCTCATGATGTCTGTGGTTGATAGGATAAAGAACCTGGTAGTTTATCTTGATAATGAAGGTACTTTTCCTGGAATCAATTGGGATAACATTGTGGCTAATTCTGTCAGCACTTTGCCTAAGGTAGGAGAGAAATTACCAGTGAGGAATTCTACTGAGTCTAACCAAGATCCAGTACATGATGGCTTTGAGGTAGATGACAGTAGTTCAGATGACTCAGACTTTCATGACAGTGATAATGAGGTAGAGGCATCTGATGATGACTTGTTTGTTGACAGTGTCGATGCTGGTGTCGTGGATGAAGGGGCATCTAAGGGCACAAAATTGTTTAATTGGAAAAAGGCTAAGGGCAGCAAACTGAAGAGGAAGCAACCTAGCACCATGCTAGTTGGAGCTTAGGATGAATCAACCGATGAGGAAGAGATTGACTTGGCAGATTCTTGTGAAGGTAGCAGTAGGAACAGGTTCAGACCATTTCGACAGGAAGACTTGCTGAATCCATCATTCATGTTAGGGAAATCATTTGATACAGTTCAGCTTGTGAGGAAGGCCGTCAAATAGTACAGCCTTAGGAATAGGGTGGACATCAAATTGCCCAGAAATGATAAGAAGAGAATCGAAGCTCATTATGATGAAGGATGTCCATGGACCTTCTATGCGTCCTAGGACAATAGGACAAAATGTTTTCTACTGAAGACATACAATGGCCATCACAACTGTCAGAAAAAGTGGATGCTCAAGGCTTGTACCTCCAAATGGCTTGCAGAGAAGTATTTGGAGACATTCAGGGCAGACAATAAGATGACCCTAGCTAGCTTTGCAAAAATAGTTCAAAAGTAATGGAACCTTACTCCATCTAGGACTAAGCTATGGAGAGCAAGAAAGTATGCATTGCAGACTATATATGGTGATGAGTTGAAGCAGTACCCTCAGTTATGGGATTATGGGCAAGAGTTGAGAAGGTCCAATCCTGGTAGCAAGTTCTACCTTAATCTGACAAATGGGGCATTTAGTAGTTGCTACTTGTCTCTTGATGCCTGTAAAAGAGGTTTCTTAAGTGCCTGTAAACCAATAATCTTTTTGGATGGATGCCACCTTAAGACAAAGTTTGGAGGACAGTTGCTTACAGCTGTAGGGATGGATCCAAATGATTGCATCTTCCCAATTGCCATTGCAGTGGTGGAAGTTGAATCTCTGGCATCCTGGAAATGGTTTTTGCAAAGCCTCAAAGATGACCTCCACATTGAGAACACATTCCCATGGACTATCATGACAGATAAGCAGAAGGTAAGAGTCACTACTTCACCTGTCTGTTGCAAAAAATAATTTCCATGTTTGTTGACTAACACACTACCACTACATTTTTCCTTTTTTAGGGTCTTATCCTAGCTGTAGCGCAAGTGTTCCCCGAGGCCGAGCATAGGTTTTGTGTGAGGCATCTATGCCAGAATTTTTCAACCCATTTCAAAGGTGAGGTCCTCAAAAACCAGCTCTGGACATGTGCTAGGTCCACTTGTATGAGGTATTGGGAGAACAACATGCAGAAAATGAAAGAAATAAATGTAGCTGCTCATCAATGGTTGGAGCAAATGGCACCTAATACCTGGGTCAGAGCCTTTTTTAGCACTTTCCCAAAATCTGATGTGTTGCTCAATAACAACTGTGAGGTCTTTAACAATTACATCTTAGAAGCTAGGGAGCTACCCATCCTAAGTATGTTGGAGAGAATCAAGACTCAAATAATGACTAGACACTACAACAAACAAAAGGAAGCTAAAACATTTGTTGGAACTGTTTGCCCAAAGATAAGGAAGAAACTTGCTAAGAATGCAGAATTTGCCAACATTTGCTATGTCTCTCCTGCTGGCCAGGGTGTGGTCCAAGTGCATTCCAAGGAAAACACATACATTGTTGATATTATCAACAAGAAGTGTGAATGTAGGAGGCGGGATCTCACAGGCATTCCATGTTCCCATGCCATTTCCTGTTTGAGGCATGAGAGGATACCTCCAGAGTCAGCGATACCTGCATGCTACTCTGTTGAAGCTTTTGCAACCGCATATGCTAACAATATTTGGCCATGTAAGGACATGGCAGACTGGGAGAAGGTTGGAGGACCTCCGGTTGCACCACCAGTTTATGAGAAAAGAATTGGGAGGCCACCAAAAGCAAGGAAGAAACAGGCATATGAGGTTCAAGGAAGAAATGGACCTAGGCTAACAAAGCATGGCTCTCAAATGCACTGCAGCTGGTGCAAATCACCAGATCACAATGTGAGGAGATGTGAATTGAAGAAGGCAGGCATTAGTCCAAGTGACATTGAAGAAGTACCTCCAGTAGTTACTGATAACCATGCTGTATGTATTTTTCTCATTTTCTGTTGGAGTAGACAACCATTTTCTATTGCAAGTACCTAGTTAACAATATTGTTCTTGTAGGATAACGTAGAGGCCGAGGCACCCCCACCTTTTGAGTACCCATTTCAAGATGAGGTGGTACAGGAAACAATGCTTTCACAGATGCTTTCTCAGGTTTGATGAAAACCCATTTGGTCTGTACCATGACTAATGTACTCTGCCTTTTCCCTACACTAATGTTACACCATTTATTTCTTGACATTTGTAGCCCACACAATGCAGCAGCTTAAATCAGCAGCTGCGGCCATTGCCTGACTCTACTTCATTCAGTCCAACCAGCCAGCAGCAAGACCACAAGTTGTCACTACTGCAACTAAGGTGGGCAGGGCAAGAGTGAACAAAAGTCAAGTGCCTACTGCTCGCAAGAGCAAAGAAGCTGTTAAAGCTGGACAAGGTGGAGGGAAGAACGGCAAGAAGACTGGAGGGAAGAAGATGACTACTAAAAATGTTGCATGAAACTGTGAACATGATAACCTGACTTTTGTGACTGGAATAGGATAAGGTTTTAGTTGCCTTTTGTGGATAGCAACACCTTTTGGATAGCAATATAGTTGCCTTTTGTGTAGAGCAACATCTTTTGTAATGCATAAACACGAGTATGCATTCCTACACTAAACCGTAGATTGAAGTGTAGATGGTTGCATGCATGTGATGCAATACCATTGTCTTAGGCTACAAACTTGATGACTGGATATGCAACTTTGGTTGCTAAGCATCAAAATGCAGTTTGCATAATCAAAATGGAGTTTATCAATGTGTTCTTGTGAATTTGCCTTGCACATACCTGAGAGCAAGGAAAAGGAGTGAGGAGGAGAAGATGAGATCGACCAGAGGGCTCTCTGCTTAAAAGCCAGCATGTGGCAAAGATCACTGAGCCTCAGATCGGCTGCTTAAAGTCTCCAAGACTGTTTTGGTCCTGACTGAGCTTAATTAGGTAGATTGTGTAGCAAAATGTGCATTTTCGTAGTTCATGGACCTAGATGAAACCATGCCAATACTTCATGGACCGCCTGTACAATTTACTCTTTAAAATTTATTTGATATTATTTATTAAAAATTGAAAAACTTTATACACCACTTTTGTAGGTTTCAATAAGATCTACAAACATTCTTTTGAAAGTACCCTCAAATTTTGCTTAGATTGTGAATTTCACAAAAGGGGAGAAGAGAAATTTGAAAATTTTTGGGTTTTTGAATCAAATTCAAGCTTGATTTGATTATTAATATTTGGGATGTTACATATATACTTGTGAATTCTTAATATAAGAATTTGAACTGGCAGGTTTCCTTCTAATTTGAATTTTCTTTATTTCCTCAGTGATACTGGATGTCTTCTATTATCCACAACCGTGAGCCCTTCCTGTTAAACAAAGGAAGCAACGGATCATCAATTTATGAAACGGTTGCAGAGGAGTATACCATTTATAGAAGTAATAATGCTAGGCTGTTCGACTGATGGTTTTTGCGTCTGATAAGCCGGCTGAAATTATTTTGTTGTGAGAAAAGAATATTGTACCATGGCTAGCTGATAAGTTCAAACAAACAAGAAATAATTTCTCTATTCTTTTTTAACACACTGGAGGGGCAGTTGAAAATATATTAAACCAAAAGAGTCAGGAACAATTCTCCTTTCTTAAAGTAACAAATCTCGGTATGAGATTCAATGCAATATTCAGGAAAAATGCTAGAGAGTGATATTATCCAGAAATTGAAATTGTAGGAGAGATTGAATTTTTTGGATAAAGAAATAAATAGTTGGACATGAATTGTTAATGATGGCAGCAATTGTAACACATAAGCACATGACAATGGGTCATATCTATATGCAAAAAGTAAAAGACAACAGTTTGGTTTACACGTCAATGAAACCATAAATCAAGGAGTAGCTGTTTTACATTTGGAACTAACCTGCAGGTCGATCAGTCGATGTAAAGTTAAGAGTTAGAGTGCATGAAAGGCAGGGAGAAGCAGAGATTCAGCTTTCCATACCAGGAATGAAAGCAATTGCATGTATATCTGGCCTTGTTCCCTTTAATTTATATGGGCGGTGATCTGATATTTTGAGTGGCAATGATATGTTGTAATTCCTTGAGAGAAGGGAGGTCCGCCGAAGCCCTGCAGTCTTCAAATGATAGGCTTTGGAGACATGTGAGGAGCTGAAATTATAGATCGTAAATTCAATCTACAAAAAATAAAAAATAAATCAGTTCACAGGGTCAACGAAATCATAAATTGAGGAGATAAAGTGTTTTTCTTTTTAATTTGGAACTACCTGCAGATCGATTCATGAATATGTGAGCGGCGCGCAGAAGCACGGAATCAACTTCTGGCGTAGCAACGTAGGCTCTTAGAGCATCTCCAAGAGATTATCTAAAATAACTATCTAAATTTAGTGATTTAGCTATTTTGTATAATGAATCTTACTTGAAAAAACTAGACTACTGCAGCAGATTATCTAAATTAAGACTTTCTATATTCAAAAGCCTGTCATGGTCACCTGATCTCCCGTCTCCGTCTTTTTTGGATCGCAGCCACTGCATCCGGTCTCGCTCGTACGCCGCAAGCGAACTCTGCATGTCACCTTCATCATTTGAAGCCACGATCTGGTAGCTAGCCAAAGCACTCGGACAACGTAACCACGTCCAGCCGGCCGCACCGCACGGCGGCAAGGGGCAACGCGCGCGCGGCAGCCTGCTCGTGGCGGCGGACGGGCATAACAACGTCGTTGTTGACCAGGTATCACGCGGCAGCCTGTGAAGGAGGCGTCTCGCGCGGGAAGGAGGCGTCGTGGGAAGGCTTCGCTGTGCGCATAGGAGGCTGAATGGCGAGCGGCGCAGGTTATCCATCTTTGGACAGCGGAAATTCTGGGATGGAGAGTTATCTAAATTGGAGAGTCATCTAGAGAATCTGTTAAAAACTATTTTTTTCTGATATTATCCAAATTTACATTTACAAAATGATTTACATACTCCGTTGGAGATGCTCTTATATTTATATCTGGTCTTGTTCCCCCTAATTTCTGGCATTCCTCATAAATCTCGGCACATCCATGTATCTCTAGCAATTGCAGTGATTCGGGGAGGCCCTCCTTGGGCAGCGACCTTATTTTCTGAGCCCCAACTATATATAAATCCTGGAGGGAAGGAAGGCGATGCAAGCCTTGGGGGAGGGACTGTAAAGCCCTGCAGTTATTGAACAACAGGTATTGGAGAGACGTGAGGAGCTGAAGCGCCCCGTCCTGCTCTTCCGTGAAGTTCTCCGTCTGCCGATCATGTATGAAGAATAACCTCTGGAGCGTAGCGGAGAGATGCTGTCCACATTAAGTTGCACCAGATGGAAGGAACCGCCGGGCATTGTTTTGGTCCTTACCACCGCTGTAAGTAGATCTCTTGCTACATAATAGGGCTCAGTCCCATCATCTCTCTGACTGTACAACTCCAGATGCTCGAGGTTGAATATGATGAGGGGATCGAACCCTTCCACTATGATATCCTTGCAATTAACTAGTTCTAGAATGGTAAGAGATGTGAGATTCGTGAGCAGAACCATGGGCAGCGGGCTTTGCTGATCCTTAAGGTGGAGTTTCTTGAGGTAGTGGGGGAGAGGGTAGATGATGCTCCGAGTCTGAGCTGCTGCTGCTCCAATGAACCTCCGAGAGAACACCTTGTCACACTTTGTTATGGTCACAGACTCGAGGGACGAGAGGCTCCAGAATCCATCTCCTTCCTCCACTGGCAGGATCAGATTCTCACACCCACGAACTGGACATTTCTCAGGGAGTTGAAGGGTGGAAACTGCAGTACCACTTGCTGATGCGCTCACATTCAAACGAGAAAGAGCTGGGAAACACTTGAACAAATCTGACAACGATTTTCTGGTGAGAGAAAATTGTTTGACTTCAAGAGATTGGACTGTGTGGAGCACAACACCATCATCCAGCCTTCTCAAAAAAGTTTCCCCACATCTATCGACGACTATACGTGTTAGGGAGTGTAGCTTTTGGAGATCCATAAATGACAAGAGTGATGCATCGTGAACTTTCAAGATTCCAAATCACCAAGATTGTGGAGAACCAATTTAAAGGCTTTTCAATGAGCAAATGAGTACGATTATAAAAGAACCAGTATGTACGAATATAGGATACCATTGAAGTGTGAGGCAAGGGAGGAAGCCACAACTTCGGGCATCTATAAATGATTAGATCACGAAGACCAGGGAACACTATGGTGTTGTCTTTTGTAGAAGAAATAGGAGAACCTGAGATCGGCAGCGTTGTGAGCCTAGGACAATTATAGCAACTGATTCTTTGAAGCCTTGAGAACAAATGACAATTATCTCCCCCAACCCACAAATTCCGGCATATCATGAAACTCAACTTCCTTCAAGTTTGTGAAACTTTTTTCTGTAGTCCCACCAAAGAAGTCAGGCCCAATATGAGATATCCCAGTGATATTTTTTAGCTTCAGCTTTCTTAAGTGGTAAAACTGCCCAATAGGTGGAAGGCTGGTCCATGACACGCTCTATAGATGTAGGGTCTCCATGTTTTTCATGTATATGATGTTGCTGCACAACCAACTAGGACCAAGGGCACCACCATGATTTACAATGCAAAGTCTTCCAATATTAGAGTGTGGTTGGATGCTATCTAGGATATCATCTCCAGTGGACTCTTTCTTACTGTTCCAAACTAGTCCCAACTTAACTAAATTCTTCTTTGACATCAGTTTGGCCTTTTTAGCTTCTTGCTTGGTTCTCACATTTTCAAGCCCACATATCTTGAGTTCTCCTCCATGATCTTCTAGTTTTCCCAACTCTCCTAACTCAAATCCAACGCTCTCTTTCTTAGCATGGAATTCTTTCAATTCTTGTAAAAATTTAATTTTCCCCACATCAGGAACATTGGAATGAATTTTTTTCTGAGCAATTAAATGGCATAGGTTTTCTAGGCAGCAAATGTCTTTAGGCAAAGAACAATCTCTTCCCCAATGGCTAACATCTAGAAACTTCAAGTGATAAAACCTAGACACTGTGCTTGGCAAACACACTTTTGAGTAATAAGGCGAAATAAGTTTTAAGTACCGGAGGTGGACTAGCTTGGAAAAGTTGTGTGGCAAGGAACTAAGGAGTTCATGAATATAGATAGAACACGGAGGCCTTTTATTTCCTTAAATGTGTCTCTTAAAACATTGATAAGGTGTGACCTACTATATTCTCCAAAAATCATCAAACTCCACAAATTCTTAATGTCTACCCTTTCCTTCAATTTACCCATCTCTTCCTCAAAACTCTGAATATGAGTGTCATGCATAAAAATGTATAGGTAACGAATAGTTTTTGGGATTTCCTTCGCCTCAAAACTAGAACAACTGATATAGGCACATTCTTCTAATGAAACAGTCCGTGAAAGTTCAAGAAGTAAGCCATGCATTACATACTTATTATCACTTCCTTTTATAAGAAAACCATTATCTAATAGTTCATCCAAATAATCTGATCCTATGTCCTCAACTTTTTTATTCTTCCTAGTACAATCTATGATGCCTATTGAATCCCAAAAATGAATAATCTCAAGCTTCTCAAATTTATAATCATCAGGGAAAAGGGAAAGAAATGAAAAGCATTTTTTTATATGGAAGGGTAGGAAGTCATAGCTGATTTTCAAGGCAGGGATAATATCATTGTCATGAGTTTCTTCTAGCCACTCTTTGTTGTCAAGAATTTTCATCCAATGTTCCTGAAATGGTTTATTAATCAATAACCGACCAACTGTTTTGGTTGCAAGTGGGGAGCATTTCAGCTTATCTGCTATTTTCCTTGCAATACCAATTAACTCTTGATCACCATGCTCATCTTGGATTCTACCAAATGCACATATCTGGAAGAATTTCCAAAACTCATCGGGATCCAAACCACTTAGGTCCATTGGATTAGTTTCTTTTTTCACCATTTCTGCAATTTTTGGGAACCTATTTGTGACAAGAATCATGTTGCCACTGGTCTCAACATTTTTTAATGGAGCTAATAGGTTTTCCCAATTATCAGTACTGTTGCATTCCCATATGTCATCCAATACAATTAGAAACCTTTTAGATTCCAGCCTCTTTGCAATGGATTTTTGAAGCTGGTCCAAGTTGGTAGTAGTTTCATTTTCTCCTTCATTATCAATTGCAGGTATGCAGCTCAAGATCTCTTTGGTGAGCTTAAGCACTTCAAAATTAGTTGATACACATATTTAGATATTAATATGAGAAAAACTTTGTTTAATCCTTGTGTCATTGATGAGGTGCTGGGTGAAGGTAGTCTTCCCAATACCCCCTAGGCCAACTATAGGAAGAACAGAAAAGGTTTTACCACTCTGTGCCACACTGATAATCTCCTCCTCTATAGTTTTCTCAAAGATGGCATCCCTCCCAAACAACTTCTCCTATGTTATTTGAGAGCTCGTGTCGGTCCGTTTAGTGATGGCAAGCATGTGTGGCTGAGGGTTATTGGCTGACACTATCTTGAGCAATTCAGAGACATGTGTACAGTCAGAGTGCAGCTCCTCTATGAGCTGCTTGATTTTGTTGGACATTTCCACCCGGTTGAATGGCAACTTTTCAACATGGTCTCCGGTGTCGAGAGACATGGCAGCAGCAACATCATCTTTGGAACGGCAACAAGAGAAGCATGAGAGCCAATTACCAGAGGTGTGGCAAGAAGCGTAGTGGGCATGCTGAGCTTTGGCACTGAGGCTACTGCCCAAGTCTAGAGTGGCGTATTGAGTCCCGTCCAGCTTATCTTGGATAATGAAGTAGTGGAGCTCATCCAAAGCATCCTCAGCTTCGTTGGCCTTCTTGCCGACCTTCTCAAGCAGGCCTTGCAGGCCAGGGTTCCCAGTGACGTTGTCCCTGCCCTGGGCCGCGTTCAGCAGGCCTCTAGTGTACAACATCTCCCTTTCGATCTCTTCTAGATTGAGGCCGAGCTCGATGCTAGACACGTAGGCTTTCACCAAGTCATCGAAGAGCTTGTTGAGGACTTGGCCGAGGAGCCAGTTGGCTGCTCCAAGAGCCACCTCCATCTCCTCCTGCAGGGGTAATCGATTCGAGTGTGGTTAGCGGTGAGCAGTAGAACAGCGTGCAACACCCACTAGGGAATTGAAGAAGGACCTTGGATGAGCTCCCAGCTGCTCTAGCTCCAACTCCGAGAGCAAAACTTTTTCTACTGGTGATGGTTGTTAGTTCATATTCAACATAGGATCGATCTAGCAGTGTGTCTAGGTGGGTAGGTTCATCAGGGTATGGTGTATAATCACAGAACCTAGTCATATTCTACTGGATGTGTGAGAGACTGAAAGAGAGAGAGAGAGGTAGGGCGAGAGGGATGAGGTGCATACCGAATCCCTCGGTGGGTGGTGCGGCTGGAGGCGTAGTCGATGTAGGGTTGGCCGGTGCAGCAGATCCCATCACGATCGTTGATGGAGGCAGCGCACAGGCAGCGTCAGTCGGTGAAGAGGATGAAGACGACGACGTCCTTGGCCGGCGGTGCGGACGTCGGGGTAGCAGTGCCGGCGTCGGTAGTACTTCCCATCGCTGGCAGCGCCCCTTCTTAGATCGGGTTAGGGTTAGGATGTAGGTGGGGAAACCGGCGACTCAGGTGAACCTCGTACCGAGTGCCCCGGCCCCCACCTTCCTTTTATATGTGCTAGGCGACGGGGGCCCACCAACCATTCACGGTTGGGCGCGCCCGATCAGGGCACGAGATCAAGTCTCATATGGCCGTTAGGCCATAGGAGATGGAGATCAATCTAACATTCTCCCCCTTGATCTCTCATCATTCTTAAAGTTCTTAATTTCTTTCTTTTCTTTCTTAATTCTATTCCATCCCGTTACAGATTTGTATATCGAGCATGTTTCATCGTCACAGCAATTAGTGCCATTAGACTAACAGCCACAACATACTTCTCTGTTTTGAAATGAAACTCATTTTTGGGCCCTTCTAATTCGGGAATCATAGGCTTTCCCTTAAACCCATGCCGGCTAAGTGTCCTCTGAATACATTGGGTGGTAAGCCTTTTGTGAGTGGATCCGCTAGCATTCTTTCGGTTCTTATATGCTGAAGACTTATTACATGATCCCGAATTTTATCTTTCACAACATAGTACTTTATGTCAATATGTTTGGCAGCACCACTTGACCTATTGTTGTGAGCATATTCTACCGCTGGGTTGTTATCACATATAACCTCATTGGTTTATGTATATCTACTATTACTTTCAGTCCGGGTATAAATTTCTTTAGCCAATTCACCTGCCCCGAGGCCTCATAGCATGCTACAAATTCAGCATACATTATCGAGTTCGTAGTCACTGTTTGTTTAGAGCTCTTCCATGATATAGCTCCTTCTGCTAGAGTAAATATGTATCCTGATGTGGACTTTCTTTCATCTCCCGCATAATCAGAATCTGAATACCCCTCTATCTGCAGGAAATCAGATTTTCTGTATGTCAACATGAGGCCTTTCATTCCTTGCAAATAACGCAAGACTTTCTTTACTAATTTCCAATGTTCAATTCCTGGATTCTTTTGGTATCTGCCAAGTAACCCGGTAACAAAAGCTAAGTCAGGGCGAGTACACGTTTGAGCATATTGCAAACTTCCAACAGCTGAAGCATACGATACCGCTTTCATTTGATCAATTTCATATTGGTTCTTAGGACACTGATGTTCCCCATATCTATTGCTCTTGACTATAGGAGCAGGTGAGGGACTACACGCATGCATACAAAATTTCTTCAAAATCTTCTCTATGTATGCCTTCTACGATAATCTTAAAACCCCTTTTCTTCTATCTCGGTGAATTTCAATTCCTAAAACAAATGTGGCCTCACCGAGATCTTTCATATCAAAGTTTGAGGACAAGAATTTCTTTGTCTCATTAGTAGATTGACATCGCTACTAGCAAGTAAGATATCATCTACATATAGGATCAAAAATATGTATTTTCCATTCCTGAACTTTGCATAAACGCAATTGTCCTCAACATTTTCATTAAACCCAAAACTCTTAATTATTCTATCAAATTTCAAGTACCATTGTCTGGAAGCTTGTTTCAATCCGTAAATTGATCTTTTCAGGCGACATCCCATCTTTTCTTTTCCTTCTATGACGAAACCTTTTGGTTGTGCCATATAAACATTTTCTTCTAAATCCCTGTTAAGGAATGCCGTCTTCACATTCATTTGGTGCAATTCTAAATCATAGTGAGCTACAAGTGCCATTATGATTCCGAAAGAATCCTTACAAGAGACTGGAGAAAACGTCTCATTGTAATCAATCGCTTCTCTTTGTGTAAATCCGTTTGCCACAAGTCATGCTTTATATCTTTCAACATTCCCTTGGGAGTCACATTTCATTTTGTAGACCCATTTTTTCACACTCCATTTTTAAGGACAAAAATAGAATTTATAAATAACCTTATATGCACCCCAGAAACAGTCGCACATATAAGAGAACAAATTGTAAGAGTATCATCACCCTGTTTGTTACATATCGTACCATTACTTATTACAGAGTCTTGCGCATAAATAATAAAATCTAAGATAACTATATAATGGAAGCTTCCCATAGAGACACGTCAACTAGTGAACACCAAGCCTAGTACTCTTCACGGTAACTCACATCCCAACCTTCATCTGTTACCCATCCGGGATTTTTCTAAAAATTGAAAATAAAACAAGCGTAAGTACACAACCGTACTCAACAAGCATAACATGGGTCAATGAGGCTCAATTAAGCTGACATTGTTTGATGGCAATTAGCTTTTATAAGTTATCATATTGATCAATTAAGCAGCATTAAGATAGCAAGTGTTTTCCCAAAACCGTCATGATCAATGTAACATAAATGAATAGTATACATAACAGCAACTATATGAACAATTTAACATGACAAGAGAGATCATCATTAGTGTAAGGAGTTCCAAGGCCGCTCGTATCCTTGAGCAAGGCTAGTATGCCAGTTTATTAAAATCTGCGCAAAGGTGTACACTTTCACTGTGAGCCGTGAATTGCCCTTCCGCCCGAGGCCCGTCGACCTCTTAGCTCACTACCAAGGAAAACCGGCAGGGTTCACTATGAAGCCTTTCAAAGGTTCGCCTAATACGTTAGGGCCGCTGAGGTTTCTGTGCCCTACGGATGCAGTATCCCCCCTTCTGATGGCACACGACCGCAGCCTATACTCATACAGACAGAGGTCCAACTACACCCAACCCGAAACACACCCCCCTTGCGCCATGAAGGGAACCGCTAACATGCTAGAAAAGGTCCTCATACTGAGCTAAAACCAGAGCCATATAGCCCTCACAGCTGTACTGTAAATCCCGGAAGGTATGTTACTGATTAATCCTCAGGTGGTTAAAAGTCATTATTACTATTCATGGCACAATTACTCATCAAGCCACAAGATCATGATATCATTAAGCACTAGCATCTTGTCTACCCAATGCAACCCAAAAAGGTTCAAGGAATCAGGATATCAAAGCTAGTTATAATCTCTAAGTCATCAAACAGAGACATGCATATGTATTGTTATTTATAGTGAATAGGTAACAAGAAAAATCCATGCTATACTTGCCTTGATTCACAAAGTCTTGTTGTGCCTGCTGATCTTCAGAATAACCTTGCTCAATAAAGTCCTCACCGTCTGAACTCGACATTAACAATCAACACCAGACAATCCAATCGAGCATACATACACGAAGCAAACAAAGAGTTATTAGAGACACAATACATCAAAGTCATCAAAATAGAATAAAATGTTTATAAAACTATTCTACTCATTCCTATGATCACACAGACGTCAAGTTCACTGAAAACGGAGTTATAACGCGAAGTTATGGATTTTCAAAGATTTCCTATAGATAAATAAATACATTAAATATAGAATAAAAATATAAAGTTTCCAAAATACTTCAACAGTAGCATCACTGCATAGATTACAAAATTATGAATCTAAGGGAATTTGAACGGACCAAATCGGAGTTAAAACGTGAAAGATATAAGCCTTTAAAGATAATGGCAAAACTGTAAATAAGTGAAAACGTGTTCTGAAACTGAAACAGGAAAATACGTCTTCCAGAGAAGAAAACGTATTCTAGAAACTGTTATAAGGAAATACGCTTTCCAAAGAACAAAGCGTATTGTGAATCTGTTGAACAGAAAATACACTTCCCGCTGGAGAAGACGTATTCTGTCCAAGGTGCTAAGGACTCTTAATTAAATAGTCAGAAGGATAGGGGGTTTTCTGCAAAAATAACCCATGAAAGGGTACGGGCTGTTTCTGGCCATCCGATTCAAAACCGACGGCGTGGATTGGTTGGGACCATCGGGCTCGCCGGGGAAGACGACCAACGCGGCGGTTGCCATCGCCGGCGGCGAGGAAAGCTCGTCGGCGTTCACACAGTTCCCGATTCCGGCCACCATTTGACACGGGACCAGTACCATTGGAACGAGGAGCTCGTGCCACGCTCACCTGCATGGAAGATGGAGTCTGAGGTGGAGCGAGAACGGCGCGCGGCTCGGAGCTGCAGACGGCGGCAGTCTGCGAACAGCAAGCGCCCGAGTTAGATGAAATTGAACCAAGTGAGCGGCACCAAGGTGCGCAGGAGATCGAGGCAGAGCTTGCCGACCAGTAGATGATGAAGTTGACCCGAGGACGGTGGCCAATTGTCAGCTTTGGCGGCGGCGGCAATGGCGGCTAGGGTTCGTGTCGGCGCGGCGACTTCGGATTCTACGGCCGTGGATTAAACCTTTTATAGCCCGAAGGTGACGATGCGACCGAGCAAGACGGGGTCGGCGTGGCACAGTCAGACTCGACATCCGGGTCGGGACCGAGTTAGAGGAGAACAACGATGGTGCGGGCTCCACCTGTCAGCGAGCGAGAGAGAGAGAGAGCGACGCGCATGCGGAGCGTCGGCCGGCTTGGTGGGCCTGGACTGGCGGCCCAACATGAAGAAGTGCGGGGCGCGCGTGGCTGTGGTGGCTTGCTGGGCCGGGAAGGGAGTGGCTCGCGTGGGGAAAAGCAGCCACCAAGCCAGAGAGAGGCGGAAGGAGCGGCCACGGGTTGGGCCGATTGGCCGGCCGGGCCAAAAGCAGGAAAGGAGAAAAGAAATGGTTTTCCATTCATTTAAACCATTTTCAAAGCAAATTTAAATAAATTTTGAATTCCAAATCAAATTCAAACACCACACAATAAAAATATGCACCAGCATGAATGCTCAAGCATGTTTCTACCATGTTTCAACCCTATTTTCCTAAAAACATTTATTTTGCCTATTTATTTATTTACCAAAAATGCATTTTGACTATTTTTGCAAATTTGAAAATTTGGGCTATTACAAATCTACCCCCTTAAGAGAATCTCGTCCTCGGGATTGGATGTTGCTTACTCAAACAAGTGCGGATAAGCTGCCTTTAGTGCATCCTCTGTTTCCCAAGTTGCCTCAGCCTCTGAGTATCGATTCCACTGCACCTTGCACATTTTGATAACCCGGCTGCGGATAACCTTCTCTGCTGTATCTAAAATCTTTACCGGAAACTCTTCATATGTGAGATCATCCTTCACAGTAAGTTCTTCTAAAGGCAAATGTTCCTTCTCAGGTACACGCAAACACTTCTTTAGTTGAGACACATGGAACACATCATGCACACCAGCTCAACTCTCAGGTAACTCCAACTGATAAGCCACTTCACCACATCTTTTCAAAACTTTAAACGAACCAATATACCTTGGTGCAAGTTTCCCCTTCTGGTTAAACCTCTTCACACTCCTCATAGGAGACACTTTCAAGTACACATAGTCACCTTCTTGGAATGTCAACTCTCTCCTAGGTGTATCCGCATAACTCTTCTGACGAGATTGTGCTATCCTCAAGTTTTCCCTAATTACTCGTACCTGTTCCTCTGCGGTTCTCAGAACATCTGTCCTAAACAACTGACTTTCCCCAGTTTGATTCCAGAACAAAGGTGTCCTGCACTTACGCCCATATAGAGCTTCAAATGGTGCCATCTTGAGACTCTGTTGATAACTATTATTGTAGGAGAACTTCGCATAACACAAGTTCTTATCCCAACTTGTGCCAAACTGCAATGCACAAGCTCTCAGCATATCCTCCAGAACCTGATTAAGCCTCTCAGTCTGCCCATCGGTCTGTGGGTGATATGCAGTACTAAAGTTCAGCTTTGTTCCCAAAGCACTATGAATGGCTTTCTAAAAGTGAGATGTGAACTGGGTACCTCTATCAGACACAATCCTCTTGGGTACCCCATGAAGACAAACAATCCTTTCCATATACAGTTCTGCTAACTTTGGACCACTGTACCTTGTCTGAACTGGCAAAAAGTGAGCAACCTTTGTCAATCGATCGACTATTACCCAAATGGAATCAAAACCTCTCTGTGTACAAGGTAGACCTGTTATAAAGTCCATACCGACTTCCTCCCACTTCCATTCTAGTATCTTCATTGGCTGCAACAATCCAGCTGGCCTTTGATGTTCTGCTTTCACACGCTGACAAGTGTCACATATAGCAACATACTCTGCCACCTCCTTCTTTAGACCAATCCACCAATACTTTTCCTTGAGATCCATGTACATCCTAGTACTTTCAGGATGGATAGAATAAGCTGACTCATGTGCCTCTCACAAAATTGCCTGCCGAAGATCTTTTATCTCCGAAACACATATTCGGTTACCATACCATAGTGTACCCTCTTCATCAATGCAAAAACCAGGTGCTTTCCCTTCTGCTAACTTCTTGACTATGTACTTTAGATCCTCATCTTCCCACTGACCCTTGCGGATTTCTTCCTCTAAGGTTGGTGTCACCTCTATTTCCATTGAGTTGGTAACCAAAGTAAGGTTCAGATGGGTAAACTCTGCACATAACTGATCAGATTCAGGTGCCTTCCGAAGCTCATTAGCATGCTTCTTTCTACTTAGTGCGTTGGCCACAACATTTGCCTTTCCAGGATGGTAGTACATATCAAAATCATAGTCATTTAACAACTCTAACCAATGGCGTTGTCTCATGTTCAGATCAGACTAAGTGAAGATATACTTCAAACTCTTGTGGTCAGTGAAGATATCAGTCTTATGTCCAATCAGATAGTGTCACCAAATCTTCAGAGCGTGAACCACAGCTGCTAATTCTAAGTCATGAGTAGGATAGTTAAGCTCATGTTTTCTCAATTGCCTTGAAGCATAAGCAACAACTCTACCTTCTTGCATAAGAACACACCCCAAACCTAAACGGGATGCATCACAATAGATAGAGAACTTCTTACTTAGATCTGGCAATACCAACACTGGAGCGGTTGTCAATCTCTTCTTGAACTCCTCAAAATTGGCTTGGCACTTGTCAGACCACATGAACTTGGCATTCTTCTCTAGTAATGCTGTCAATGGCTTAGCAATCTTCGAGAATCCCTCAATGAACCTCCTGTAATAACCAGCTAACCCAAGGAAACTGTGAATCTCACTGACATCTACAGGCGGCTTTCAATCCAACACATCCTTCACCTTGCTTGGATCAACTGCTATTCCTCCATTGGAAACAACATGGCCAAGGAAAGAGACTTCCTTCAACCAAAATTTGCACTTGCTCTTTTTGGCATAGAGCTTGTGCTCTCTAAGCTTATGCAAGACTAACCTCAAATGTTCTGCATGTTCTTCTTTGTTCTTTGAGAATACCAAGATATCATCAATAAAAACAACTACGAACTTATCCAGGTACTCCATAAACACCTTGTTCATCATGTACATGAAATAGGCAGGTGCGTTGGTCAACCCAAAAGAAATAACTATATACTCATACAACCCATACCTGGTCGTGAATGCCGTCTTGGGTATATCTGAATTCTGAATCTTCAATTGATGGTAACCAGAGCGCAAATCAATCTTGGAGAACACACAGGCACCTCTCAACTGATCAAACAAGTCACCAATCCTGGGTAAAGGGTACTTGTCACAGGAGAACCCCAAGGTGACACACTAGGACGAATAAAACCTTTCTCTTCTAATTCCTTTAACTATTTCTTTAGTTCTTCTAATTCATTAACCCCCATTCTATATGGTCGTTTAGCTATGGGTGCAGTGCCAGGTAATAATTCAATAATAAATTCAATGTCACGGTCAGGTGGCATACCTGGCAATTCATCGGGGAACACATCCGGGAATTCCTCCACCACTTGATTCTGGGAATCTGCATTGTCGTCAAGCTAATTTAGTGTGGCTGTAGGTGGTGCTTGTACTCTGACATCAACGCTGACCCTATCCCCTCTTGGTGTAGTCAGATCCACAACCCTCTCTTTACACTTTATCACTGCTTGGTGAGCTTCCATCCAATCTAACCCCAGGATTAAATCAATACCAGATGCATTCAATACTATAGGGTTTGCCAAAAAGTCTACCCCCCTTAAGTTAATTTTAGACAAGGGGCAGTAGTAAGAAGCTGGTATAGCACCCCTTGGTGAATTTACTACCATTTGATCTTTCATGGGTAAAACTGGCATGATATGCTTTTTAATGAATGCTTGTGAGATAAAGGAATGCGAAGCTCTAGAATCAAAAAGTATAGTAGCAGGGATAGAGTTGATGTTGAACGTACCCAGCATAACCTCTAAAGCTTCCTGAGCAGTCTCAGTGGACACATGATGAACCTTCCCATACTGCGGAGGCCTCTGATTTCTGTTCGGACGCTGAGGGGTCTGCTGATTCATCTTGTTATCTGGACAGTTATAAGACATGTGTCATTCTTTTCCACATATGAAGCACCTTGTAGGCGTATTGGGACCACCATTCTTCAAAGGAGTGTTGTTGAGGGCGGTGAGGCGTGGAGCCTGATTATTATTGGGACGCTGTTGCTGGTGTAAGTGTTGATTCCTATTCCCACTCTGCTGGTTTTGACCATGATTCCTTTGATTGACTGGTCCTTGGAGCCTCTGCCTAAACCCTTGGTGGAAGTTAGAACAGAAACATGAATTACTACCAGGCGTTCATTATCTAGCACAATTGCACTGCTCACTAACTCATCAAAAGTGTCATACCTACTGCCCTTCAGTTGCAGTCTGAGCTCATAATAAATACCATTAAGAAAATGGTGCCACTTATCAACATCCCTCATAACTTCATGGTGATCATAGCGAGCCAACTCCTCAACCTTAGCATGGTACTCGCTCATGGTCATCGAGCCCATTCTGAGATTCTGGAAATCCTCGGCCTTCTGTTCTATCAAACCCTCGGGGATGTGGCGAGCCAAGAAATCCTCTTTAAATCTATCCCAGGTGATAGCAGGAGCATTATGGGGACGTGCAGCTTGGTATGAATCCCACCAGTTTGGAGCAGCTCCCTAGAGTTGTCCTGTAGCATACAACACCTTCTCAGCATCATTGCACTAAGCCAGATCTAACTGCCTCTCCACAGCACGCAATCAGTCATCAGCATCTAAGGGATTTGTAGTGTGGGTAAACACAGGAGGATGACCTTGCATGAACTCCCTGTGTTTATCCCTTGGTGATTGTGCATGTGGTGGCCCTCCAGCTTGCATGGTCTGCACAAACTGGGTCATGGTCTGCATCATCTGCATTTGTGCCTCCATCACTTCCTCATTAGTGATATGACCAGCACCACGGCCACGGCCTCTAGCACCATGGTTACCTCTTCCACCCCAAGCAGACATCTGTATTCCAACAAAATCCAAGCTTAGAGATATTTAGGATACAAATCACTTATATAATAATAAGGATTGTAAAACTGAAAATTTCTAGGCGAGCTTCAATTTCAGCAATATAGAAAAACTATCATATCTCGAGATCCAGATATCAAAAGAAGACGTTATATACATGGATGGAAAGGCTAAGAAATTCTCTACAACTTCTATTTAGACCATATTACCAGATTCTGTAATTTAAGCCATCGAATTAACCAAACAACAGAAACTATTTAGAAATTCCAGATAGCACTAAACATCCAACTTGTGAGAGGCATAACTTCCAACTCAGAACTGATATCGACTTGATTCTTGTGGGAATTGTTAGATAAAGGAGTCTAGTTTCTTCCAGAAAAATCTCATAAGCATTGGATAAACCAATTTCGAGATATAACCAAAATATCACAGACTGCTTGGAAAAACAGCAAGGATAGAAACAGAATAAACCAACCCAAACTTATTTTATTCAAACTTTAACCTTAACATCCTTAACTAAAGAACTTGAGGAAAAGCCCACAAAGCTCCAACAATCACACAAAAATCCAAATCATCCATATTACATAATCATAAATCATCAAGCACTCAAAGTTCACAAACACTAACATGACACGACTCAACTTGACTCACGATACTAATAACGTGCTATTACATAGGGGGTTTTTAAGCTAAGGTCGAAGCTCGTGGTTCAACTGCTTATAGATCTTTGGTTGTCCAGTCATAGCTCTAAGCCTATCAATTTCCTTCTACTGCGCTTTAAGCTTCTGCGCCTGCCGCTCCACCATGCTTACCATGTGCTGATGCGTGAGCATCATGTCACATGCAAAGTATGCCAGTTCCCTTGACTCAGATGGCAAATCTTGAGGATTCATCATGGCCCATCCATCCTCCATACTGTATTTAGTGTGGGGCAAATAGCGAAACTCATCATTTCGCATATGTCCAAAACAATGACCACGGAGGGCAATTCAGGCTGTAAAAGCAGCACCTTCTATGCCATCCTCTTGAGTCGGACTAGGACCCGGATGCTCATAAATCATCTCTATGTTGTAGGAGCTCTGCATCACACCTAGGGAACATATGGCCACATTCGTCTACCAATAAGTACCTTCCAACGGATGGGTATGTTGGAAACAAGTGTACTGCACCGTGGGATCCCAATCAGCATAGTAGTCACAAAGAAGCGTCATGAGTCGCAGGTGCGATCTGGTGGGACACTCCGATACATGAGAGATCTTCACAGTCCATCCCATAGAAGCGTGCGGTCCACCTCCTCCGCCAGAACCACCAGCAGACGGCGGTGGAGATTGACCACCATCTTGAGCTACTCCCGTTGTCTCCCCATCGCTGATGTTGAGAGCCTCCTGCTCCTCTTCTTCTTCAGCAACCTCCATTGGTTCTTCCTCTTCATCTTGAGGTGTTGTAGGCACTGGGGTTGGTGATGGCGGGATATCTCCCCTAGACTCCAGGCGGTCATACAGATCCTGGTACGCAGCAGCAGTCATGCGACGAGTATAGGGAGGCATCTACAAGATTTAGACATAGGTTAGAGTAGAGTCAAGATTTTCACAATAGAGCAAGTATAAGAGCATAAAAATTTAGTAATTAACAAGGCTAAAGTTAAGAAGCATAAAAATAGTGAAGCAAAGGGGACTAAGAACGACCATTCTATCTAGGCTTGCGTCCTACAGTCAACACGGCTCTGATACCAACTTGTCACACTCTATTTTTAAGGATAAAAATAGAATGTATAAATAACCTTATATGCGTAACAGGAACAGTCACACATATAAGAGAACAAATTGTAAGAGTATCATCACCCTATTTGTTACATATCGTACCATTACTTATTACAGAGTCTTGCGCATAAACAATAAAATCTAAGATAACTATATAATGGAAGCTTCCCATAGAGACACTTTAACTTGTGAACACCAAGCCTAGTACTCTTCACGGTAACTCACATCCCAACCTTCATCTGTTACCCATCTGGGATTTTTTCAAAAATTGAAAATAAAACAAGCGTAAGTACACAACCGTACTCAACAAGCATAACATGGGTTAATGAGACTCAATTAAGCTGACACTGTTTGATGGCAATTAGCTTTTATAAGTTATCATATTGATCAATTAAGCAGCATCAAGGTAGCAAGTGTTTTCCCAAAACTATTATGATCAATGTAACATAAATGAATAGTATACATAACAGCAACTGTATGAATAATTTAACATGACGAGAGAGATCATCATTAGTGTAAGGAGTTCCAAGGCCGCTCGTATCCTTGAGCAAGGCTAGTATACTAGTTTATTAAACTCTATGCAAAGGTGTACACTTTCACTGTGAGCCGTAAATTGCCCTTTCGCCCGAGGCCCGTCGACCTCTTAGCTCACTACCAAGGAAAGCCAGTAGGGTTCACTATGAAGCCTTTCAAAGGTTTGTCTAACACGTTAGGGCCACTGAGGTTTCTGTGCCCTACGGATGTAGTATCCCCCCTTCTGATAGCACACGATCACAGCCTATACTCATACAGATAGAGGTCCAACTACACCCAACCTGAAACCCACCCCCCTTGCACCATGAAGGGAACCGCTAACATGCTAGAAAAAGGTCCTCATACTGAGCTAAAACCAGAGCCATATAGCCCTCACAGCTGTACTGTAAATCCCGAATGGTACGTTACTGATTAATCCTCAGGTGGTTAAAAGTCATTATTACTGTTCATGGCACAATTACTCATCAAGCTACAAGATCATGATATCATTAAGCACTAGCATCTTGTCTACCCAATGCAACCCAAAAAGGTTCAAGGAATCAGGATATCAAAACTAGTTATCATCTCTAGGTCATCAAACAGACACATGCATATGTATTGTTATTTATAGTGAATAGGTAACAAGAAAAATCCATGCTATACTTGCCTTGATTCACAAAGTCTTGTTGAGCCTACTGATCCTCAGAATAACCTTGCTCAACAAAGTCCTCACCGTCTGAACTCGATATTAACAATCAACACCAGACAATCCAATTGAGCATACATACACGAAGCAAACAAAGAGTTATTAGAGACAGAATACATCAAAGTCATCAAAACAGAATAAAATGTTTATAAAACTATTCTACTCATTCCTACGATCACACAGACGTCAAGTTCACTGAAAACGGAGTTATAACGGCGAAGTTATGGATTTTCAAAGATTTCCTATAGATAAATAAATACATTAAATATAGAATAAAAATATAAAGTTTCCAAAATACTTCAACAGTAGCATCACTGCATAGATTACGAAATTATGAATCTAACGGAATTTGAACAGACCAAATCAGAGTTAAAACGTGAAAGATATAAGCCTTTAAAGATAATGGCAAAACTGTAAATAAGTGAAAACGTATTCTAAAACTGAAACAGGAAAATACGTCTTCCAGAGAAGAAAACGTACTCTGGAAGCTGTTATAAGGAAATACGCTTTCCAAAGAACAAAGCGTATTGTGAATCTGTTGAACAAAAAATACGCTTCCCGCTGGAGAAGACGTATTCTGTCCAAGGTGCTGAGGACTCTTAATTAAATAGTCAGAAGGATAGGGGGGTTTTCTACAAAAATAAATCGCGAAGGGGTACGGGCTGTTTATGGCCATCCGATTCAAAACCGACGGCGCGGATTGGTCAGGACCATCGGGCTCGTCGGGGAAGACGACCAACACGGCGGTTGCCATCGCCGGCGACGAGGAAAGCTCGCCGGCGTTCATACAGTTCCTGATTCCGGCCACCATTTGACACGGGACCAGTACCATTGGAACGAGGAGCTCGTGCCGTGCTCACCTGCGTGGAAGATGGAGTCTGAGGTGGAGTGAGAACGACGCGCGGCTTGGAGCTGCAGACGGCGGCGGTCTGCGAACAGCAAGCGCCCGAGTTAGATGAAATTGAACCAAGTGAGTGGCACCAAGGTGCGCAGGTGATCAATGCAGAGCTTGCCGGCCAGTAGATGATGAAGTTGACCCGAGGACGGTGGCCAATTGTCAGCTTTGGCGGCGGCGGCAATGGCGGCTAGGGTTCGCGTCGGCGCGGCGACTTCGGAGCGAAGGCGGCTGGCTTAGGGTTTCGGGTGGAGTCTGCGGCCGTGGATTAAACCTTTTATATCCCGAAGGTGACGATGCGACCGAGCAAGACAGGGTCGGTGTGGCACAGTCAGACTCGACGTCCGGGTCAGGACCGAGTCGGAGGAGGACGACGACGGTGCGGGCTCCACCTGTCAGCGAGCGAGAGAGAGAGCGACGCGCACACGGAGCGCCGACCGGCTTGGTGGGCCTGGCCTGGCGGCCCAACATGAAGAAGTGCGAGGTGCACGCGGCTGCAGTGGCTTGCTGGGCCGGGAAGAGAGTGGCTTGCGCGGGGAATAGCGACCACCAGGCCAGAGAGAGGCGAAAGGAGCGGCCACGGGTTGGGCTGATTGGCTGGCCGGGCCAAAAGCAGGAATGGAGAAAAGAAATGGTTTTCCATTTATTTAAACCATTTTCAAAGCAAATTCAAATAAATTTTGAATTCCAAATCAAATTCAAAAACCACACAAGAAAAATATGCACCAGCATGAATGCTCAAGCATGTTTCTACCATGTTTCAACCCTATTTTCCTAAAAACATTTATTTTGCCTATTTATTTATTTACCAAAAATGCATTTTGACTATTTTTGAAAATTTGAAAATATGGTTTATTACACATTTACAGCCTACCGTTTTGGCTTCTTTAGGAATAGGTTCTAAGTCCCAAACTTTATTGGTACTCATCAATTTCATTTCATCCTTCATAGCTTCCAACCACTTTGATGAGTGGGCACTCCTCATGGCTTCTTCATAAGAAGTGGGATCACCCTCCATATGAAATTCTTCTGTGTTATAAAGTTCATAGTCATCAGGAATAGCTCGCTTTCTTTCTCTCTGAGACCTCCTAGGGACCTCTGGCACTTGTTCTACAATGGGCTATTGCTGCTCTTCTTCATGTGTGACGTTTGATTCTATAGACTCCTGAAGGACAGATTCCTCATGTTCGTTTATTGTTGGCACAGGAGAACTAACAACAGGTGTTGTCACTACAGTGTCTTGCACTATTGGTGCTACAGCAGCAGGTAGTACAAAATATGGTTCTTCAACTATCGGAGTGGGCACATGTACCCATTTCTCCTCAAGGTTAATTTCTCATGCTACCTTGCTCCCCCTGATCATATCATCCTCCAAGAACACAGCATGTCTTGTTCTACAAACTTCGTATGTCTATCAGGACAATAGGAGCGATATCCTTTCGATCTTTCTAGGTAGCCAATGAGATGGTAGCTGACTGTCTTGAGGTCTGACTTTCCAATGTTTGGGTTAAAAATCTTTGCCTCAGCTGGATATCCCCACACACGTGAGTGATTAAGTGAGGGTTCTCTTCCTGTCCATAATTCATATGGTGTTTTCGACACCAACTTGCTTGGTACTCGATTAAGTATGTGAATGGCGGTTTTCAACGCCTCCATCCATAAACTAATCGGTAACGTGGAGTAACTTATCATACTTCTTACCATATCCATTAAAGTATAGTTTCTTCTTTTAGCCACTCCATTCTGCTGAGGCTCCCCCGGCATGGAGTACTCGGCGACTATGCCACTTTCCTGTAGGACCTTTACAAAAGATCCAGGAACTTGGCCATACGGGGTATGTCGCCCATAGTACTCTCCACCCCGGTCTCATCGTACTAACTTGATCTTCTTATTGTGTTGATTTTTAACTTTAGCTTTAAATATCTTAAATTTATCCAATGCTTCTGATCTTTCTTTAATTGGATAAATATAGCCATAACGAGAGTAATCATCTATGAATGTTATAAATGAATCATGACCATCCACACTTTTCACAGGAAAAGGACCATAAATGTCTGTGTGGATTATTTCTAAGTTTTCAGTACTTCGTTTGGCATTCTTCTTTATTTTCTTAACATATTTTCCTTTAATACAATCAACACATTGTTCTAAATCAGAAAATTCTAAGTGCAGGAGAATTGATTCTTTAACTAATCGGTCTATTCTCCCTCTCGAAATATGGCCCAAGCGACAATGCCATAATTTTAAGGACACATTTTCAATTCTCTTTCGCTTCTTACTTACATTCATAGATAGGGAATCATTCACATTCTCATTACAGACATTGTTCACATTCTCAGCAATAGATAATAAATAAAGTTTGTCTTGTCGGAAGGCAAGACCAACACATTCATTATTAACAAGTATCTTACATTGGCCATTACCAAAATGGCAATCAAAATGATCATCATCAAGTTTCGAAACACTTATTAAATTTCTACACAAAGAAGGAACATAGAGTACATCTTTAAGCCTAAGTATGAAATCATTCTTTAATTCTAAAGAGAGTTTTTCAATGGCTTCAATGTTGGCTTGCACTCCATTCGCAACTTTAATTGTTCTTTCCCCTCTTTGCAGGATTCTCTTCCCATTTAATCCCTGTAAAGAATTTGCAACATAAGTAGTTGCTCCAGAATCAATCCACCAAGTGATTTTTGCATAATTCAAATACAGAGATTCATCTATAAATGTAATAATTTCCTCACCTCTCTTTAGCAGAGACTTTAGGTAGAGTGAGCAGTCTCTCTTGTAGTGTTCCCTCTTCATGCAGTACTTGCATTGATCTTTTTCAGCACCAACATAGAGGTCATTTCGGTAATTTTGATGATTCATAGGGGCCTTTCCCTGTGGCTTGGAAGAAGAGGAGGCATTATCCCACTGGGGTTTTCCCTGTGGTTTAGGATTCTTGGTCTGAAAGTGCTTTCTTTTGTTCTCCCTCACAAGGTTTGCAGTGTCACCCTGTAAGTTCTTAATTCTTTCCTCCTCCTGAACACACATGCCAATGAGTTTTTTGAAATCCTAATCTTCAGGCTGCATGTTGTAGTTCATGACAAAGTTTTTATATTCTTTGGGCAAGGAAGAAAAAACCAGATACATCAGAAACTTATCAGTAATTTTGAGTTCTAAATCCATTGGTTGAAGCTTAGATGCCGTAGTGCGCATTTCATAGATGTGCTTCCTAATGCCACCACCACTGTATTTCAAAGTGACGAGTTTCTTGATGAGTGTACTAGCTGTGGCCTTGGTAGACCCAGTAAACTGATTGTTTACCTTTTTCAGGTATTTTTTGATAGTGACACATTCTGGGATTGATCCCCTGATAGTTTTATCAATACTGGCCTTGGCCACTAAGAGACACTTGTGGTTGGAGCCAACCTAATTTCTATGTTCAAGTTGATATTTCATCACATTATCTGCATGCTCACGCTCACGAGTAGCGAAAGCAACATCAACTTCATCAGCTCCCCTCACCAGTGCCACTGGTTCAACAGGACATGTGTGATGGATTGCCATATCAACCTCACCCAAGGCAAGCTCCACTTCAAACTTCTCCTGCCAAACTTGATAGTTTGTCCCATCGAGCTTCGGGATGTTATTGATGTTTACAAAGAATTTTTCTCCTAAAATTCATGTCAAAGAGAGTGAGATATATTCATAAATAAAATTGCATGTCTTAACTTAACGTTGGTCAAATTAAAACATATACCAAAATTCATCTATGCAATAATTCTACATCACCGTTGGGCAGAAGTAAAATTAATGCATAATTCGTATGAATCAAAAATATTATAATATTATTACTAACAACATTGGTCAGAAAATAACAATACTATAATTTATCAATAAAATTATAAGAAATTCATATTCTCTCTCGAAAATTAAATTATCCTGTTGGTTCAAATTTAATATGAGAGCAATAATTCAATATTCGAGCGGAAACATTAATCAATATCATAATTCAAATTTCTAGAAACTCTACAATTTCTATTCTATTCTCTGAGCAAAATATCGTTGGATTAAATTACAAGAAAATTTGCATCAAAATTTAATTCAAATTCATTCAAATATTGATCAAAATCAATTTCTGAAAAAAGAAAAATTTTACTGTTTATATAGGGCCGAAGTCCAACCATTCGGCCCAGTGACCAAAACGGCCCATTGGCCTGCTTCGGCATGCGCGCGCGTAGTGAACGCAACCCAGCGGCGGCCCAGCATGCTGCCAGCGGCCCAGTTTCTTTTTTCGTAAAATTCGCAAATAAAATTCACAGACAACACTGTTCATTAGTGGGTCGGGGCAATCAATTCGGTCCATCGGACGTTTTGGCCCGTTACGCGGCCGCGAGATCGCCCGCCTGGGCTCAAAGTGGCCTGGCCGCCATCGACAGAGGTGAGCCATTCGATCTAGGCTCTTTGAATCCGACGGCCATGAGTGAATTTCGGGCATCAAAAACCCTTGATCGCCGGCCACTCTCGAACCCTAACTTCATTTCCTTCATCCCCTTCTCTCTCTTCACAGCAGTGGGTCGGTCGCAGTGCAGAGCACCAAGCTGCCCATGGCGGCCGGACTGGAGGAAGGAAGAACCGGCGCAGTTGCGGGCCCGCTCGCCGGTGCTCGTGCTCCCACGCGGTTGAGCACGACGCCATTGAGTGGCTCCGCTCCGGCACCCCGAAACCGCGCGCGGCGCGACCCAAGGCGACGGGCACACGGTGGTGTGGCCTCACCGTCTGGCGGTTCTGGTTCGTGCGCACCGGGCATGGTGATGTCCAGCTTCGTTGACCGGGAGGCCGAGTTCCACAGATAAGAACCCTCTTGGCTCCCCTAATCCGTTCATTAGGGTTAGGGTTTCTTGTGTTCTTTGATTCGATTTCTTCCCCAATCCTGACCGGATCGGTCTATTTCTTTGTTATTTTCTTTGGATTTCTTCTATCTCGAACCCCCTTGATGTTTCTTGTTAGGGTTAGGGTTTCATTTTCAAGATCCATTTCGGATCGGTCGATTTCTTCACTCTGTCTTTTCATTTCTTAGCCCAGTCACTAGATCCACTAACTAGCGGCTAGCTCTGATACCATTGTTAGTTCATATTCAACATAGGATCGATCTAGCAGTGTGTCTAGACGGGTAGGTTCATCAGGGTATTGTGTATAATTAAAGAACCTAGTCATATTCTACTGGATGCGTGAGAGACTGAAAGAGAGAGAGAGAGAGGTAGGGCGAGAGGGATGAGGTGCATATCGAATCCCTCGGTGGGTGGTGTGGCTAGAGGCGCAGTTGATGTAGGGTTGGCCGGTGCAGCGGATCCCATCACAATCGTTGATGGAGGCAGCGCACAGGCAGTGTCGGTCGGTGAAGAGGATGAAGACGACGACGTCCTTGGCCGGCGGTGCGGACGTCGGGGTAGCAATGCCGACGTCGGTGGTAATTCCCGTCGCTGGCAGCGCCCCTTCTTAGATCGGGTTAGGGTTAGGATGTAGGTGGGAAAACCGGCGGCTCAGGTGAACCTCGTACCGAGTGCCCCGGCCCCCACCTTCCTTTTATATGCACGGGCGACGGGGCCCACCAACCATTCACGGTTGGGCGCCCCCGATCAGGGCGCGAGACCAAGTCTCATATGGCCGTTGGGCCATAGGAGATGGAGATCAATCTAACAATGGTGAGTAGGCGAACAGTAGTGTGCTGGCGGGTGATGCAACAGTGGTAATTGACTTGGTCGGAGTAATTGTTGGAGTTCAGCGCTGAAAAGGCTGCTGATGTGCGTGCACCCTAGGGAGGGAATGGCTTTTATAAGCAACTTGAAACGCCGTCTTATTACCTAGTGACATTTCCCCCCTTAATTAAGTTGTGGTGATACGTGCTTATAAGTTACAACACTTTCTATTGTAAATTCAGGATCCGATTAGTTCCAACTTCCAAGCCCATGTGAAGGGGCAGGTGGCTGGTGGCAAGAAAAAAGGGAGGACGACATCGAGTTTCGGACTGTAGTTAAAATAATGCGACCGGAATACTTGGAAGACCATGTGAAGGTGGAGTGGCATGTGACATTCGCTGGCAATGGCCAAGACACATGAAAATAGCTAATCTATAAGGATTTTATTTGCTATCAATGACTCTTTAATAACAATTTACAAATAGCTATTTGAGCCCTGAAACGACAGTGGCGTAGTATCGCTGCCGGTTTTTTTTTTTTTTTTTTTTTGCTTTAATCGGCTGTGATAGACACTACTGAAGAATGTTCATCACTGCCCGTTCCAGACCTCTGGATTTGGCTCTAGGCGGTGAAAGTTGTTGGTGATAACAGTGGTGTGATTATAGTCTGTCACCACCGGTCCGTGTTACAAGTCCGTTATTCTTGGTGAGTTGAACTTGAAGTTGCGTTTCTATCACCGTTGGTTTGCACCGAACTGACAGTGGCATTGCGGTGTCGCTGCCTTTTTTTTTTGGCTTCAACCGGCATTGATAGACACTACTACAAAATGTTCATCATAGCCGGATTTGGCTCTCGGCCATGAAAGTTGTCAGTGATATGAATTGTCTGATGATAGTCTATCACCACCGGTTTGTGTTACCAGCTGAGGATGATTAGAATTTTCAGAAATTCCAAAATCAGGTAAAAAATCTAAAAGTTTTAATTGATTCAATACCTTTAAGGCCCCACCAACCAACCATATGGTCACATATCACAACTCAGACGTCCTACTATTTTCACAAGAAATCCGTACAGTGGGATTAGAAGCTAGGACCTCTGTCCTAGCATGTAACTACTATAACCACTCCACCCTAAAGTTACTCGTGTCTATATGACATATTCATTACCCGAATATTCACTTCTCAGGATTTTGAAATGAATATTTAGGTCCCTAAATGACTTCAGATGATAAAGTCATCAAAAACAAAGTTGTTGTTCTAATCAAGGTCTACATCTTTGTGTTCGTTGTTTCACCATTTGAGGTCATTTGAATAATTTGAATTTAAAAGTGTTGGAACATCAGGTATACTTTTTGGGACCTCAAATCATTTCTAATGAAAAAGTCATCATCTACAAAGTTCTAGTAATTCTAGAACTACAGATACAAATTTAAGACCCTAAATAATTTAAAGTGAAAAAATCATCAACTACAAAGTTGTAGATCACATCAAGATCTACAATTTTCTTCTCATCACTTTTCGATATGAGGTTGTTTGTAGATCACATCAAGAAAGTTGCGTGGCCCGTCACCATCAAATATTTATATATAATGCCGTCTGGATGCAGTTTGGTAACCTTGGAGCTAATCCGGACGCCGATAACCTTGGAGCTAATCCGGTTTTATAAGGAATAGCTGGTTTATATACACACTTGCAGTTGCAACAAGGCAACGGGAAGGTGTGTGATAGCTAATGCAGTGCTGGCAGAAGATTATTAATAGAACTAGTCCATCAATCTTGCTTTCGCACAAGTTAGAATAAGAGATCTGCCATGATCTTGTGACGTTATCTATGCCAGATCTCCTCAATACGTGTCTTTCCCACCAATAATGAAGTTTGACAGTCAATAGTTATACAGTATAATATCTCATATGCTCCTTCAACCGTACATTTGTTATCAGTTAATATCAAATTCTTGTGCTAACCAAGAAAAAATCGTCATAGTGATAGTGGCAGTCCGATAAATGAAAGGAGCTGATCAGGCCTACATGACGCTCCGGCACTGCCAATACAAAGAAAGCACACACTCTGCTGGGGCTAAATACCTGATCATCAGAAAATAACAGAAGGACTAATTTCAGTTAGTTTATGATTCGAAATTTAGTATCAAGTTATCACCAAATGGCAAATGCGTGATGGAGGCATTATTGCGTGGCCCATCTGTAGGTTATATTTGTCTTCTTGGACCAGGTGGACTAGGAGCATGGACGTGCTCATCAAGATCTTCTCTTACGGGATTACTGTCATACTGGAGCCAAATTACTATGTTACAACAAAGCAGCTGGGAAGTGTGTACAGTGAAATCAGGTAGAGATTGATCTGAGGAACATGATGCAGAGGCTCTGAAAAAGCAGAGGAAACTCTAAGAGTGAACAGATCATCGATGTGCAGGTAGGCACTTGTTGGGTGGAATGTAAGCTAAGCAGAGGAAAATCTTTCAGGCACTTGTTTGTAGCCACTTGTAGTGAAAAATTATTATATTATTAAATCCGGACTGGAAGATGGGAGGCAGAACAGAAAACAACAAGATCCAAAAGTTTTTTGCTTGCATAAATATTTGCATATCTATCTTGTCTTGGACCTTCGTCAAGGCCTGTCTGTACCAACTCAGGATAGATCATTTATCCATCCGGTTCACCTAGATGCCCTGCGGCATCTTCATTCCGGCCAACATGCCTGGTGATTAATTCCTCTCCAAGGAACGTTCTGGTAGGTGGAGTATGGCCGGTCATGGCCTGCTTGATCCCGTGCAGCATGCAGATAGACCATTTTCTTTTTCTCTATGGCTTGTTATTAATCCAGTACAAATGCTGCTCATCAACACGAATTCACATGGTTTAATGCAGCATTTTCTTTTGTTTGAGAAATGATGGCAATCATGTGAAGGTGCAGGGACGGCCTGATGCAACACCAAACCTCCGGCATGGCGGCCAAGGATGTGAAGCAAGGGCAGCAGCGACCTGGAAGGTTCGGAAGAGTCTAAATATTTTACTTCGCACGAGAGACGAGGCCCACGTTTCATTTTACAGTTTTACTCAAAGAGTCGATTCATCCTCGGGCTGAAATCACGTGGCTGTTAATTTGTTGTCCGTGCCTCTGTCTATGCCAAGCACAAAGAAAACACAACAGCTGCTGCTTTTGCCGTTACTCTGCAGTTTGCTGAGGTGTCCTCAAAAAACTTAAAATCCTTGGACTGAGCGTGAGCGTGAGCAGAAGGTATGACGCAGGCATTATTGCGCGGCACATCACCGTCAATATAACTCCGTGCGGGTGCAGACCAAGAACTCTTATGAGCTACGAATTTTTGACATACTAGAACCCGATTAAATATGTTACAGCATATCAGCTGGGAAGTATGTGCAAAATGAGGTAGAGACCGATTCGTCTGAAAGATGGAGGAGACACTGAAAAACGCAGAGGACTTCTAAGCGCTGCTGAGGAAACCATCGACGTGCGGGCAGGCACTTGTTTGGTGGAAAGGAAGCTTAGCTGCAGGCCGCAGCTGCCAGCTGCCTTCGCTAGACTATGCAACAAATAAAATGTAGTCCTGCTGATTACCTTGTTGATCGGTGAAGACCGTGACAAATAGCAGGTTACACCATGCTGATCAGGGTCACTAAGGCTGGGATGCAATCGTGAGCAGAAAACAATGAAATTCATCAAAGCTCTGTCCTTACTTGCCATGGAAGATGTACTACAGTCACATATAGGCATGTACATGCAAAGGAAGGCATCAGAACAAGTTATGAAAATTGCTGGAGTTAGCTAGTGCATCCCTAAATTAGTTGGAGTTAGCTAGCCTCATGTAGATAATAAGTATGCCAGGCTAGGTCACGTGTACCAATCCCCTAGAACTTGAGCACAAAAAACCATTTCTGTTTTTTTATATTTTTACAATATTTTACAAAAGAGCAATGACCATGGTGGGACTTAAATGAGCATTTTGAGAGTCTAAGGATCGGATGATACGAGACAAGTTTGAGGACCGTCTACTGACCTATTCTTTACTATATTTTTTTTTGGGGGGGGGGGGGGGGGCCCCGGGGGGGGGGGTCGTCCTCCATTAGCAAGAGACGGTTTCTAAGGTGCTCTTGGTTGGGTTTTTCAACCCGCCACGACAACTTCCTAAGAATCCAAAAGTCAACCAAATGGATACAAATCCAAACTTGTTCTGGGCCAACAGTTGTTTGGTAGTGTAAATGATAAGCTCGAAGAAACTACCCAGCCGCCACTACTTATGAAGGTATCAATTTGTTTTTTTCCCCTTTTTTCTCTTGTCTGCATGAACTATGCCTAGAATATGTTACTTCGGCAGCGGTGCATCTCCTGCAGCCACGCTCCCACTGCCCGACTCCTCTTGACAAGGCCGTCTACTCTACGGCCGAGGGAGGGCTCTGTTAGGGCACTTACAGTGCTGACTCTACTATAAAATTTAAGTCTATTTATCCTCCTATTTATGGCAATTTGCTGATGTAGAAGTCTTTTTATTGAAGAGAGAGGAAAAAACAAATACTTCAAGTTTTATTTATATTTCAAGTCTATGATAACTTTGATGTAATAAATAGGCTTAGACTCTATGCAGAGTCTGTATTGTGAGTACCCTTACAACACACCTAGGCCAGCCTTGGCTCTTCCTCTGTAGCATTGCACCAAGGTCGACAACGCCACTACACAACACCCAAGCTAACGCTTCAGGCCGGTGCATCCAAGGCGGCGCTCCGAAGCCAACCTTCTCTTGAGAAGCTGTTTTTACCAAATATGCACTGGCACTGGTGAAGCTGAAATTACTGTTTTTTCCTAGCTCCCTCTCAGCTATCTTCCCCTCGGAAGATGTTTTACCAAATATTTCTTGATAATAACTGCGGCTTCATTGGTGAAATTAAGCTATACCAAATAGGTAAGTATACTTTGACCTGTAATCGCTAATATGTGTTGTTTGTTAATTGCCTCTAGACCACCATATGTACACTACCTTTTTTTTTTGAACACACCATATGTACACTTACCAGTTTTTGCTTGCAACATATAATCCATTGACATTTCGCTATCGATCTTTTTAATGGATATGAGTAATGTTCTGGATTGCGTTGTTAGATCAGTACAACATGGTTGTGTTTTGTTCTTCTGATGTTGCTGTAGAGTGAAGGTAGCTTGTGCATAGCATCGATACTCCTTATTCATCATGACGTGATGACGATGCTTTGACCGTGACGTACGCAACATGTTGTCACTTATTACTTCATATAGGCTTTGATTAAAATTCCATAGTATATGCTTTGTGCGTAGACTTGCTTTTGCACGTGTGCATAACCTTTTTAATATCATCATTATCACTATAGTCTCTTCATGTTCAAGGGATAAAAAGACAGCACTAGCTATTATTGGCCCAGCCTACAAGGCCTTACCAGACCTGCTCACCCCAAAAGCCTGAGCTATTGGGAGAGGACCATCTCGCCTTATAAGCTGGCCACTCCCTCATCAGCTAAATGATGTGGGACTATCTCAACACTCACCCCCTAGTCATACGTCGGTGATCTTGGCCCTTAGCCGCAACCAAGTGGTCTTCTTGGGTGGGTCTTGTGTTTTCCCGGGATAGCACGCTACAAGCATGAGTGGGCTAATAACCACTATTGGCCCAGCCCACAAGACTTTACCAGGCCTACTCACCCTAAAAGCCCAAGCTATTGGGAGAGGACCGCCTCGACTTATAAGCTGGCCACCCTCCCATCGGCTAACCGATCTGGGACTATCCAACGGCTATATCTAGAAGAAATGGAAGAAGCATATATATATGTATGTAGTGATGATGACGTGGGCCTTCCATTGCACGAAAGAGGAATCATTACACAGTGATCAGAAAAAGTCATAGTGATAACCAAGAAAATGTTAATACAAATTATTGTGCTAACCAAGAAAAATCATAGTGATAATGACAGTCCAATAAATAAAAGTTGGTGGTCATACCTCAGCTCTGTGCCACTGCAGCACTGCAAAAAAGAAAGAAAGAAAATGTTGGCTGCTACTTTTGCCCACTTTGCTGAGCCTGGATACCTCATCAGAAAATAACAAAAAGAGTCATGGACACATGAAAGTATATATGAGTTTTTATGCGTTAATTGTATTTAGCACAAATGCACAGCTGAGCAAGGCTGTTTCACTTGACACGGTCACTACAAGACATGTGTGGGTTTTTGACGTAATTAGCATGATAATAGGTCAAAATGTCATTGTTTCATCCGGTCTTTAGACACTTCGACGGTGACAACAAAAAGTCGCATATTTGCTACTAGTCCAGTTCCATCCAGTAACAATATTTGCTACGTCAAGGCATTTTCTGTCACGAAGTCTAAATTTTAAATGGCATCAACCTATGATAAAGTTTATGTGTCACAAAGTAATTTGTTGATTTTTTAAAAACATAATTGTCCATGTGGGCATGTTATAATTGTAATCATTTTCTCAACATACTCTAATCCAGTGTTGTCTTTATTTCACGCCCACGTCATTAAGTGTGACGCTTTATTTTATATACATATAATCACTATAATAGAAAAAAGTAAGCAAAATGACACATGTATCATGGAGAAAAGTACTTGATACATAGTAAAATGGATGTACCAAAAAGTCAAATATGATTTATTTAAAACGAAGGAAGTATTAAAACAAATTTTAAAAATTTAAGAGCAAGGGCACTTGAACCTAGGATCAAACAAAATTCATGGAGAAAAAGTATTTGATACATACGAAATAAATATACCAAAAAAAGTCAAATATGACATAATTGAATGAAGGGAGTATCAATCAAAATAAATTTTAAAAATTTGAGAGCAAGGGCACTCGATCTTAGGATCAGACAAAATAAAAACAAGAGTACGTATTACCTTTGGGCAACAAAGAGGTCTCAATTTATTGTTTATTACTCATACGAATAAAACTGAAACACGTGTTATTTTTCTTATGAAAGAAAGAAGCGAAACAAAACCAAAATGGAATTAAAACAAATATGCCTCTCTCGACCCTGAAACATTTTCCCCCTCTTGTTGTGCATGGTCGCATGGAGGTAGCCTTCGTATTCAAAAGCCTTGTGCAGAAAGTAGAAGACATCATCTCTTTCTCTTGGGCCTAAACCACCCTCCTCAACTCTATGCAAGCCCAGCTCGGTCCCTGAGTGGCCAGCACAACGACCTTCCCTTCCGGCCCGTCGACCATCTCTGGCCCAGGCTCTTCCCTGACTCGAGCCCAGTTTTTTTAGGAACTCCTCGAGCCCAGCTCGTTCCCCCTCCTGGCTTTGATTACCATGTGTTCTGTATGAAGTTTATGATTCAAAATTTTGTGGGATCACCAAGCTTAATAAAATCCTAATCCATGCATGCATGCATGGTCCTTGGATTGAGCAGGTTTGATAGAGGCATTATTGTGTGGACCATTGGATGCTGTGATGGTCTCTATGTTACATTTGTCTGCCTGGCCAAGGTAGACTAGGAGCATGGTTGTGCAGATCAAGATCTACTCTTATGTGCTAAGAACTACTGTCATATCGGAACCCAAGTCTGTTACAACAATTCAGCTAGGAAGTATGTGCAGTGAAATGAGGTAGAGATTCATCTGAAAGAAGGATGAAGCAGATACACTGAAAAAGTATAGGAAATCCTCAAGCGAGCAGATCATCGACGTGCAGGCAGGTACTTGTTGGGTGGAACACAAGCTAGCTGCAGCCGGAGCTGCCTTCTTTCAAAACACACAGCTGCAGATGTCTTTTTTTTTTCAAAATCGTGCATTGCACGTGCTTCATTAAGAGAAGTGAAATTAAATTATACTACCCGTATGGAGCTGCCATAAGTCAAATGAGTTCAACACTAGCAATGATCATCGGCTTAAACGGTGAAGCTTAGAGTGGTATACTAAGGGATGAAACTATTATGTGACTAACTCGACGTACACGGCTAATCAGTCCTCGTGCATTCCTGCCGTAGTCCCCCTCGTCATTTCTTTTTGTGGGGATCTGTTCCAGCCAGGTAGCCATGCAACATTGTTATAATAACTCTGGACTAGAAAATGGGACGCACAAAACAAAAAGATCCAAAAGTTTTTACTTGTGTAACTATTTGTATATTTGTATTGTCTTGGATCTTCCTTTGCCTGTGATAGATGAATTGAAGTATGGACTGTGGTCTGTGCCTGTACCAACACATGATCGATCATGTATCCATCCGCTTCATCTGGTTGTTCTGCTCCATCTGCATACCGGCCAAAATGGCTGGCGATTAATTCCTCACCGCGAACTGAATGAAAGGTGGAGCATGGCCAATCGGTCGCTAGCTTGATCTCATGCAGCATGCTGCAGCGTTTTCTTTTGTTTCAGAACAATGGTAACCACGCTTTTCGCTGCACTATGCCGCAAATAGGAGGTCAATAAAGCTTATCACACGACTCCAATTGCTGATCAGCTCAACAAAGACCTATGGCAGGTAAGGTGTGCGGACTTAATTTACCACGTATACAGGATACACCTCTTTAGAAGGATGAAAAATGTTTGCTGATAACCCATATTTGAGGCATTATGAAAACTGCTGGATTTGGGCGATGATTGTTTGCACAGGCTGACCATACGAGATCCAGACCTGGAGGGGACAGGGTGGTGGTGCTCAGCTGCTGAATTTTCAACAACCAAGGCCAACACATTCTGAGCATAGAAGAGGACAATTAAGGTGTTGTTGTTCATATGTCTTATGTTGTTAGCAAATAATCCATGTAAATATCAAACACAAGATACATTTTTTTACGTGAAAAACCCTCGCGGAAAAAAACCACGGACACTAACCGGCAATCTTCACTATGTAAATGATAGATTTTACAGAGAATACAAATCCGCTAAGCACGTAACATGAACTGTGGGCCCTCTAGGCGTCCCTGCAATGCCCACGTTAGGATTCGGAACATATTCCAGGCAACATCACATTTGTGCCCTCATCATCCAACAAGGCATCACCTTAGGTGGCAAATTGATAAAAATATACTCTCACATATGAAGCGGTTTTCACACGCATATGTTGAGTTTTCATGTGCCAGCATTGAATTATAAGCCAGCAATGTCTCCAGTTGCATGCAAATCTGTTTCAGCAATGGATTTTTCAGAGAGACTATTTCAGTATAACATGAAGTAAAAAAGGTAATATTCATCACCTCACAAGAACAACATCATGAACTAGATACCATAGTTTAATGGATGCAGTGATACTCTTTAGATGTTTTAAGAACAAGCTGGCAGTACTGGCAGGTTATAGCTAATATGAAACAAGATACTGGACTGAACTTCTCATTGCCATATAATATAGTTTCATATGAATCTAAATTTATGCAATGCTCAATTTTCAAAAGAAGAAGAATACTGAAAATTCAACACTTATGCAAGTGTTCAGAAATGATGAGCATTAATAGCTACCTATATAATTTATTTAATTGCAAAATTTAGATTTAGTAATATTCATTTATCAGTTTGGTGATGAAGTATCACCTTCCATGAATTGAAAATGAAGGTGTATGTAATTTGTGAAACAACATTAAAACATGGTAACAAACAAGTTTGATAAGAAAAAAAAATTACCAAGTCATCATCTTCCTCAGTTTTGTCCCCTTTCTGTTTTGTTTCTAGCAAGATCTTGTTTAGTATTCTAGCTGAGCACATCTCTACTTTACAAAGTCTGGATCGACTCAACAGATTTTTGTTCATGGAGTAGAAGTTTTGCTTTCGCAGCCATTGCATTAGCAACCTGAAAGGATTAATAGGGGAAATGAGAAAGGGATGATTGCTGGTAGATACTACAAAAGAATAGCTTATCCGAAGCATTCATCTAATGTCGTGAAAAAGGCAAAATTTATGTTTTAAGGGGAAAAAAAACAATTCTGCGAATTCATTGTAAGCACAGAAAAGTGCTTACTCTGCTATTCTTATGGTCAAGATACTTTATTAAACGAATCAGGACGGAGCAATGCTTATGTTTTGATAATGCTACAAATCGTAGGAAAACAT
>CM041646.1:37626123-37672219 GCA_023333625.1 Bothriochloa decipiens
TAGAATGGCAAAATAAAGGAACTGGAAATAAGTAGATCAACAAAGGAACTAAAAATATTTTTTAGTTGTATTACTGAAAACTAATGACCCCATTTCATAAGATTAGTAAACATAAACTTTAATGTTGATCTGACAACAATGACGGTTAAATGTAGTATTTGTCATCAAGATATAAGCTTGTAGTACCTGATGTCATGACGTACAGTTCCATCTCCTGGGGTGCAGATTCAGGTGAGAGATCAGGAGCACAGCTGAATTCGGCATATGAGAACTTGAACTGGCAGGTTTTTCCTTCTAATTTAAATCTTCTTTGTTTCCTCAACTCAATAATTCTGGATGTCTTATTATCCACAATTATGAGCCCTTCCTATTAAAGAAAGGAAGCAACAGATCCTCAGTTTACAATACAGCTCAGGGTTATGCCATTTATAGAAATAAAGAAACAAAAAGAGATAAGTACAAACGCATTACTTCCAAAGCATTTTTTTTATTCTTTCATCCACTAAGCTGGTTGACAGAGCAGATGATCCCTCAGTGGTTTTCAAATGATCAAAGGTCTGTTCGTGCTGCCTTCCAGTGGTTTCCAAATGAGCGAGAGTTGAAATTACAAGAAAAGAAAGCCTGGAATAATATTACATGAAAAGTTCATTTGTGACTGTCAGTATCTTCATAATTCAATACAATTGCTGCCTCACCTGATATTTCTGGGTGCACCGGTGTCTACATGGTGGTTGTTTCCTTCATTTCTCAAATGTAGGCGCCAAGGTATTCTCGTCAAGAATTCCTTGGCTTTACTCGCTAAATTTTGCCACAACCCAAGCTTGGGCTCATTTATGGTTTTGAACAACATTCCAATGAACCAGAGTCCTGCAAATGAACACCAGCATATCATCTCATTGTGCTGTGGGCTAACTACTAGTGCTGTGATACAAACAAGGTGGTTGTGCATATCAAATCACCAAAAGAGCATGCGTCATGATTTAGTGCGTCTAATATAATAAGGTGGAACCAAACAGTCAGCAACCATTCATGAAGAGGAAAATTGCTAGAGAGTATCAAAGTTATATGATCCAAAAGTAAAAAAATTATAGGAAAAATTAAATTTGTTGATTAAAGAAATGAAGGGGTGGACAAGAATTGTGATTGGTGGGTCCACTTGTAACACTGAAGCATTTGATGATATTTATATGCAACAAAGAAAAAGGCAATTCGGTATGCAGAGTTAATGAAATCATGAATCGAGGTGCCTTAGCAGTTTTTAAAATTTGGAACCAACCAAATTTCTTGCATTCCTCATAAGCACTCGCAGAAAATAGGAGTGCTGGGTGTATGTACTGCTGAATTGGGCATATACGAGCGGTAACTGGCAGGTTTCTTTCTAATTTGAAGCAACTGTGACTCTGTTCTAGCAAAACGGCTCCAGAGGGTTATGCCATTTATAGAAATAAAGAAACAAAAACTGATGTTTTTTTGAGGAAAGTGATGTACAGAGTTAAGTAAAACACATTACTTCAAAAGCATTTTTGGTTCTTCCACTAAGCTGGTTGACCGATGCACAAGAAGCCTGTAGTCTGATCCGTGATGCAGCATCTCCTGCCTTAGGTGGTTTTCAAATGACCAATGGAGGTCAGGGGTCTGAAACTACAAAAGAATAGTCACAAGAGCTGCAAATGGAAAAACTGCCTGGAATACAAGAGAAGTTCACTTATGACCTGTCTCACATGATCTTTGCCAAAGTTTGCCACAATCTAAGCTTGGTGTTCATTATATATGTTTACCGTATGATGAAGCAGAGTCCTGCAAGGCAAGCCAGAATATAATCTCATTGTTGTAACAGAGAGAAGGCGATTGTGCGTATCAGATCATCAACAAGGCATATGCACCATGTATAGGAAGTAAGAAGAACTAAGCAATCAGCAGCTATTCATGATATGCCACAACAAGAATGAACTAAGTAATAATGGCATCGTCTTTGTTTGTTCAATCAATTCTCTTTTTTTTCCCCTAAAAGAACCAATTCTTGGTATGGGATTCAGTGCAACAATGCAATATTCAGAAAAAATAGTTAGACATTTGAAATTGAAATTGTAGGAGAGATTGAATTTGTTGGATAAAGAAATAAATAGTTAGACATGAATCATGAATGGTAGCTCCAATTGTAACATAGCAGCATATGACAACGGGTCATATCTATATGCAAAAAATAAATAAAACAGTTCGGTTTGCACAGTCAATGAAACCATAAATCCAAGAGCATAAGCTGTTTTTTTTTTTTTTATTTGGAACCAACCTGCAGATCGATGTACATTGAGGAGTGAGTGCGTGGAAGGCAGGGAGAAGCGGAGATTCAGCTTCCCGCGTCAGCAATGAAGGCAATTTTATGTATATCTGGCCTTGTTCGCTATAATTTCTGGTATTCCTCATAAATCCGATATGAGCAGCGATCTTATGTTTCGAGTTGCAATGATATGTGATTCCTGGAGAGAAGGGAGGGCCTGCAGAGCCCTGTTGTCTTCAAACGACTGGCTTTGGAGAGATGTGAGGAGCTGAAATTATAGATGGTAAATTCAGTCTGCAAAAAAAAAAAAAGTTTGCATAGTTATTGAAATTGTAAATCGAGGAGCGTAAGGTGTTTTTCTTTTTAATTTGGAACTAACCTGCAGAACCAGAGGTTGAGCTTTGCACGTCATCAAAAGGAGGCAATTATATTTATATCTGGCCTAGCTCCCCTTAATTTCTGGCATTCCTCATAAAACTCGTCACAGCAATCTTCTATGTGTAGCACTTGCAGTGAATCGGGGAGGCCCTTCTTGGGCAGCGATCTGATTTCTTGAGTCCCCCTAATAGATAATGCCAGGAGAGAAGGAAGGCGATGCAAATCTTGGGGGAGGGACTGCAGAGCCCTGCAGTTGTGGAAGCTCAGGTCTTGGAGAGACGTGAGAAGCTGAAGCGCCTCGTCCTGCTCTTCCGTGAAGTTCTCCGTCCGCCAATCAGAACCGAAGAATAGAATCTGGAGGGTAGCGTAGAGGCAACTGCAGATGGGAGCAACAAGCACTGCGGAGATGCTGTCCACATCAAGGCTCACCAGTTGGAACGAACTGACGGGCATTGTTTGGGTCCTGGCCACCGCTGCAAGTAGATCTGCTGCTACAGAATAGGGATCAGCCTCACCATATCTTGTGTTGGACACGATCAGATACTTGAGGTTGAATGTGATGTGAGGATTGAACCCATCCACTGTGATATTCTTGCATTTAAATAGTTCTAGGCTGGTAAGAGATGTGAGATTTGAAAGCAGAGCCATTGGCAGTGTGCTTTGCTCACCCACAAGGGTGAGGTTTTTGAGGCAAGGGGGGAGAGGGTTGACGATGCCCTGAGTCAGAGCTCCTCCTCCTCCTCCCGTGGACCAACGAGAGAATAGCTTGTCACACTTTGTTATGATCACAGACTCGAGCGATGAGAGGCCACAGAATCCCGCTCCTTCCTCTTCCTCCATAGGCAGGATCAGATTCTTACACCCATGAAAGCCGACGGCTCTCAGGGAGCTAGAGGGCGGAAACTGAAGTATCACTTCCTCATCAGGATCCTCATCTGATAATGCGCTCACATCCAAATGAGAAAGAGCTGGGAAACATTTGAACAAATTTGACAACGATTTTCTGGTAAGAGAAAATTGTTTGAGTTCGAGAGTTTGGACTCCGTGTAGCATGACACCACCATCCAGTCCTCTCAAAAAGGTGTCCTCACATCTAGTGATGTGTATATGTCTTAGGGACTGGAAATTTTGGAGATCCATAAATGAAAAGAGTGATGCATCAGCTACCAACCTCTCTACGTCACCAAGATGTTGGAAGACCAATTCAAACGGCTTCCAAATGTTCAATATAGTACGATCATAAGAGAGGCTCTCAATGTCAATATTGGATAGCAACTGGGTGTGAGGCAAGGGAGGAAGGCACAACTTTGGGCATTCAACAATGTAGAGTGAACATAGACTAGGGAACCATATGGTGTTCTCTTCTTTAGAAGAAATAGACCGACCCGAGATCAGCAGCACAGTGAGTTTGGGACAATTAGTGCACCTGATTATTTCAAGCCGTGAGAACAAATGATGGCTGTTTGCTCCCCCAATCCACTCCACAAGTTCTGGCATATCATGAAATTCAACTTCCATCAAGTTTGTGAAACTTTTCTCTGTAATGCCACCAAAGAAGTCAGGTCCAATCTGAGATAATCCAGCAATGTTTTGTAGCCTTAGCTTTCTTAAGTGAAACATCTGCCCAATAGGTGGAAAGTTGGCCCACGAAATGCTCTGTAGATGTAGGCTCTCCAAGTTTTTCATGTATATCATGTTGCTGCTGCACAGCCAACTAGGACCAATGGAGCCACCGTGATTTACAATGTAAAGTCTTCTAATATTAGAGTGTGGTTGGATGCTATCTAGGATATCATCTCCAGTGGACTCTTGCTTACTCCAAACTAATCCCAGCTCAACTAAATTCCTCTTGGCCATCAGTTTGGCTTCTTTAGCTTCTTGCCTGGTTCTCACATTTTCAAGCCCATATATATTGAGCTCCCCTCCAAGATCTTCTAGTTTCCCCAACTCTCCTAAATCAAATCCAATTCTCTCTTTCTTAACACGGAATTCTTTCAATTCTTGTAAAAATTTCATTTTCCCCACATCAGGAACATTGGAATGAAATTCATTGTCAGCAAAGAAATGACGTAGATTTTCAAGGCGGCAAATGTCTTTAGGCAAGGAATAATTACTTTTCCATTGTTTAAGATCTAGAAATTTCAAGTGATAAAACTTGGACACTGTGCTAGGCAAACACACGTGTAGGTAATGAGGTGACATAAGTTTTAAGTAGCGAAGATGAAGAAGTTTTGGAAAACTATATGGCAACGAGCTATGGGAGTTCATGAATATAGATAGAACACGGAGACTTTTTATTTCCTTAAATGTATCTCTTAAAACATTGATCAGGTGTAACCTACTGTATTCTCCAAAAATCATCAAACTCCGCAAACTTTTAATGTCTATCCTTTCTTTCAGTTTACCCATCTCTTCCTCAAAATTCTGAATTTGAGTATCATGCATGAAAATCGATAGGTAGCGAATAGTTTTGGGGATTTTATCTGCCTCAAAGTTAGAACAATTAATATATCCACATTCTTCTAATGAAACGATCTGTGAAAGATCATGGAGTAAATCATGCATTACATAATAATTATCATCTCCTTTTATAAGAAAACCATTATCTACTAGTTCATCCAAATAATTTGATCCTATGTCCTCAATTTTTTTGTTATGCCTACTGCAACCTATGATGCCTATTGAATCCCAAAAACAAATAATCTCAAACTTCCCAAACTTATAATCCTCCGGGAAAAGGGAAAAACATGAAAAACATTTTTTCAGATGGAAGGGTAGGTAGTCATAGCTAATTTTCAAGGCTGGAATAATATCATCGTCATGATTTTCTTCTAGCCATAGTTTGTTGTCAAGAATTTTCATCCAATATTCCTGAAAGGGGTTTTTAATCAATAAGCGACCAACTGTTTTGGCTGCAAGTGGGGAGCATTTCAAATTTTTTGCTATTTCTTTTGCAATATCAACTAACTCTTGATCATCGTGCTCATATTGGACTCTACCAAATGCACATATTTGGAAAAATTTCCAAAACTCACCTGGGTCCAAACCAGGTAGGTCAATTGGATTAGTTTCTTTTGTCACCATTTCTACAATTTTTGGGAACCGAGTGGTGACAAGAATCATGTTGCCATTGGTCTCATCCTTTTGGAATGGAGATAATAGTTTTTCCCACTCATCAGTACTTTTGCATTCCCACATGTCATCGAAGACAATTAGAAACCTTTTGGATTTCAACCTCTCTGCAATGGATTTCTGAAGCAAGTCTAAGTTGGTAGCTTCAGTTAACATTTTTTTTTCCTGCATTTTCAGTTGCATCTAGGCAGCTCAGGATCTCTTTGGTGAGCTTGAGCACATCAAAATTAGTAGATACACATACCCAGACCCTAACAAAGAAATGCTTTTCAATCCTTGAATCATTGTATAGGTGCTGGGTGAAGGTAGTCTTTCCAATGCCCCCTGGACCAACTATAGGAAGAACGGACAATTTTTTGTCAATCCGTGTCACACTGATAATCTCATTTATAGTTCTCTCAAAGATGGCATCCCTCCCAAACAACTTCTGTGTGGTTTCAGAGCTTGTATCAGGTCTTCTAGTGAAGGCAGGCATGTGTGGCTGAGGGTTACTGCCTGACACTATCTTGAGCAACTCAGAGACAGGAGTACAGTTAGAGTGTAGTTCCTCTACGAGCTGCTTGATTTTGTTTGACATGGCCACCCTGTCAAATGGCAACTTCCTAACATGGACACTGTGCTCAACAGATATGGTATTATTTCTTGTGCTATGAGTGTTGTGGACATCATCGGCAGCAGCAACATCATCTTGTGAACAAAAACAACAGAAGCATGAGAGCCAGTTACCAGCAGTGTTGCGAGCAGCATGGCAGGCATGGTGAGCCTTGGCGCAGAGGCCATCGCCCAGGTCCGGAGTGGCCTCTCGAGTCCCGTCCAGCTTGTCCTGGATCATGAAGTAGTGGAGCTCGTCCAGAGCATCCTCAACTTCATCGGCCTTCTTGCTGAGCATCTCGAGCAGCCCCTTCAGGCCAGAGTTCTCGGCGACGTCCCAGCTCTGGGCCGCCTCCATAAGCCCTCTAGCTCTCAGCATCTCCCTTTTGATCTTGTCAATGTTGAGGCCGAGCTCGGTGCTGGACACGTAGGCTTTCACCAAGTCGTCGGAGAGCTTGATGAGGACTTGGCCGAGGAGCCAGTTCGCCTCTCCCAGAGCTGTCTCCATCTCCTGCTGCGGCTGAGATGGACTCGGCCGGCAGCAGGGGAAACTGGTTTGAGTGTTTGGTGGACACTTGAGTGGTGGTGAGCAGAGAACAGGACCGATGTTTGAGTGCTGGAATGGCTGGATGTGTGTGCCCAGCGCCCAGACCGACGTCTGCTTATAATGGCGGGTCAAGTAATTCATTGGTCGCTTCCCCGTATCAGATACTAATCATACTTTCATTTGATCGCCTGGTCCTTAAGCAACTTGAAATGCCAAAGTTAACAGCTTTATTTTCCCCGGCAAGTTGTCGTGAGCCCCGATGCAAAGCATGATTAGCAGCAATGCACCATGTCGATACGATACGTTGCCCGTCTGAATGAACAAACAACAAAGTATCATATTTTTTTGAGGGAATACAGGAGGGGTGAGCCTCATCCTGTGCTTTTATTGGAAACAAAAGAGCAAATAACAAACTATCATGCGAAGACTACATACGAAGGAAAGCATCTGAACAATTAACATTTTTTTTTTTGAAAAAGGAAAAGTCCCACCCTCTGGACGAATCTATTATTGTGGATACATCTTTTCTTGGCCAAAATATGTAAAGCAACGACCTGCAAAGTTTTACTCGCCAATCGGATGGTCTCTCTTGGATCAGAAGCAAGGGGCGGCGGCGACCTGGACTGGACTGGAAGGTCCAGAATAGTCTTATTTTATTCTGCTCATGGAACCCACGTTTCCGTTTCTTTTACTGCAGTCGATTCGTCCTCTGTACAAAGCAGAGGACTTGCCAGCAGCATAGCAGCTGTGCGAAGTTTCTCCGTGCAAAATGAGGTAGAGACGCTGAAAAAAAAAAACGGACTTCTAAGCTAGCTGCAGCCTGCAGAGGAAACCATCGAGGTGCGGGCACAGGCACTTGTTCAGGTCAGTGGAATAGAAGCTGAAGCTAAAGAATATCACTGGAAGTCTGGAAGCTTACCACGCGACTCTGAATTCTTGTCAGCTAACGATGGCCTACGACAGGTTCCGTCTATTGCAGGTTACATCTCTGGGTTCTATGGTGAATCGCAGGAAAGAATTCACTAGCATTTACAAGGTTCTTTCAAAAATGTTTGCTGATCAGCGTCGCAAAGGCTGGATTGGAATCATCAGCAGAAAACAATGGACTTCAAAACTCTGTCCTTACTTGCCGCGGAAGATGTTACATATGCTAGGGAATGCATCAGAACAAGTTACATGCAAGATGGCACGCGCGAAACTAAGTCAGACGCTGGTGCTTAGCTCTGAGGCATTATGAAAATTGCTGGCTTTGGGCGATGATTCTTCGACCTGGGCAGGGTGGTGTTGTTCATCTGATGCATTTTCTTCAACCATGGGCAGCACATGTTCAGCGTACTCTTCTGCTAGTTCACTGTCATCCATTTCGTCGTCATCCAATTAGACAATGCCGTGGGTAGTGAATCGATGAAAATCAATTATATCCAATTTTTCACGGGCATATGTTGGGGTTTCATCATGTGCCAGCCTTGATTTTTTTGATCAACAATGTCTCCAGTTGCAGGCAAATCTGTTTCAGCAATAGACTGTTCAGAGACTATTTTTCACTATAACAATTTATAGCTAATATGAAAAAAAATTGAAGGTAAAGACAGGAGCTCTGCCGTTTAATTAAGTAGAAAATGAGGTTTTATGTATACAAAGGCAACCACAATGCCAAAACACAAGGTCCTGGGACCAAAATAGAAAAACGTATTCCAAAACTCCACTAAATTGTTTGCCCGTCCATTTCCATGGCCCTACATCTCTGCATTATGTCCTCTTTGGCCATGAAGGTGACTTGTTGTGCCGTCTTATGCGTGTTTTGGAAGATCCTCCTATTCCTTTCTTTCCAAAAGTTCCATATTATGTATATGCACGTCTACGTTCTTGTTCTGCCACCATGTTTGCTGTATGCTCCCACCAAGTGGCAAGGGAGAGGCAGGTTCTTGCTGAGGCAGCTGCAAAGTGAAATTCTCCCAAGACAACACTTGTTCCCAAACAACACATGTAAAGGGGCATGACAGTGAGAGGAGCGGTTCGGTCTCTAGAGGACCATTACAAAGAGCACAATGATCCTCATGCGTCCATCCCGGATTTTGTCATGCAGTAGGATCCAGGAGTGAATTTTGCATTTGTTCTCCGCTTTTGCTTTCCAAACTAGGTCATGTTGGAATTTTCCATGCGAACCTCTCAATCGCACTATGTATGCCGAGCAAGTGTGTCCACTTCCACCTCAGACTGCAGCTGAACACTTTGGATTATATCCATAGGCCGACGAATTCCTGGAGTAGTATTGGTGACGCGATTCTTGTCCGTAGTGCGACCTGGTCCGGCCAGTTACCATTGCTAGTTCCCAACATGAATAGGTGTGGCGCAAGATATCTGGGTGCCTCCCCGTCTAGCCAATTGAAGCATTGAAAAGGAGACGATCTGCGTCTTTGCATGGCATTTCTTTTCCCACCCAAGGTTTTGGATCATCTCCCTTTTCTTGCCAAAACCATCTTTAGCGCAAAGCTCTTCCAAACATTTCCAGGTCGGGCACTCCTAGACCACCCAAGTCCTTCGGCCTATAGACCATGAAATTATTGAGATACTGGACTCAAACTTTGCATCATAAGAATCTCAACTTTGTTATGCTGAACCTTCAAAAGAAACAGAGTACTGAAAATTTGATCCTCTTATGCAAGTGTTCAGAAATGGTATCAACATTAACAACTTACAAAATTTATTTATCTTAAGATTCACATGTAGTAATATTCATTCAACGGTTTGATGATGAACTATCAAAATCTATATCTCCCAGTTTTCATGAGCATATATGTTGGATTTCCTGTGCCAGTCTTGATTTTTCAATCAACAATGTCTCCGGTTGCATGCAAATCTGTTTCAGCAATATGCTGCTCAGATACTATTTTTTAATATAACATGGAAAAAAATAGGTTATACTGATCAGTTCACAAGCACCACACCATGTTCTATTTACATAGTTCAAGGGTGCTGGGAACAAGTGACAGTATCGACAAACTACTCAACTGTTGGTACTACTTGTCTAATATATTTGCTCAAATAAGTGTCGCAGCATAGTAACGCCAGCCTATCGTATTTTGATTGTATACTGCTTGCTTGTTGTTGATTGTATCTATGCAAAAGGTGTTCGTGTGTACATATATGAACCTTCTATACGTCGGATAGTAGTAATCTCTTCTCTTCTCAATCAATCAACGGCTAAAACATATCCAGAGGTATCCTCTACCCGGCCACATCTCGCCCGCGCGCCCATGTTGACGAAATGAAGAGTCTTTGCCCTGCAGTGGATGCAGCACGCGCGGGCGCTGGGGAATTGAGGAGTCTGACTGAATCGGCCCGCAGCGCAGGCTGCCAACATGATGTGCATGTCCATGTCCGGCCTCTGCAACGGGTTCATGCGGCGAGCCCGCGTAAGGCGGCGCCGCCGCCGCTCCAACCCACATGAAACGACGCCGCCGGCCATGAGGCCAACCAAAAGCCCGCAACGACGCGCCGTCCACAGGCGATGGTGGTGCGCTCTGGCTCACTGTACCTAGGTCTATTCACCTACTTGTACGACGACCGCTTGGTGGTGACGGGACAGGACCCCGGCGTGGCGACGGTGAGGATCAGGACTGAAGCGTCGTGGTGCTACAGAGAGCCGGCTGTCGATCGCCGCCACCATGCGCGCGCAGCGATGAAAGCTCTGTGTGCTCTGCAGCGCCAACGGGTCCGCGGTGTGGTGCCCTTGGCCCTTGCCCTTCGCTGCACCCATGGGATACCCTGCTCCCTCCACGGGTACGACGCCATTTATTTATGCTCGTACGCCAACGAGAACGGCGGGGCCAACACGATGCAGGCAGCATTGGGGCAGCCGTGCAGAGGACATCAACCATGCATTGCTCACAGCTGCCACCAGCCATGTGGATCTTTTTCATTCAGATCGTCTATATATAGCTTTACTTATATGATCCCAGGATGCTAACTAGCATGTCTTTCGTATGATGTTCATACCTTATGATACAATCTAGAACACATTTACGTGTGTGTAGTTATCCTTCGTTTTTCCAAAATAAAAAAACTAGACTTGAGCTTTGGTAGAGCGAGCTAGCATATGGTTTCTCTAATTGAGCGGTCAATTTTATTTTATTTTTCGAACAAGGGAAACCCCATTTCCATTATATCATAACGGAAATACAGCAGTTCGAGACAGTTCAGGGGGAAGCATAAGATGTGGCCCAGACCTGACCAGCAAAGCGTGCGCAAAGGCACCAAACGAAATTACAATTTTCTGGAACAGCAGACAGTTAATAAAAAAAGAGAGTAATGAACTAGATGTGGATTCAGCATATGGAATTTTGATGGAATGAAAGCAGGCGTTCATCTGGCTTCCATCTTCAGGGCGTCCTTGGGCACCTCTGGCCGTCTCATCATCACTGTCTTCATCTCCTGCATGATCCTCAATGGCAGTGACGCCGGGTGCTCCTTCGCCACCAGCTTGACTGCTATCTTGTACATAGCTTCCACTCCTTCAATCGTCATCTTCTTATCTTCATTCTTCAACAGCCCTGTCCAATGTTTCATGAGAGCACAAGCATGGCTAATGACCATGGTTTCTTGCACCCCCACAAAGTGTAAGTTGTATTGAGCAATTAGAGATTTCAGGAAGGTAGCAACCCCAGCTTTTCTGAGGCCCCAACAATTCCACACAAGCCCTTGTCATGTCATTTCTTACTATGTTTAGCTTTAGTAGGTCCAGCAGGGTTAGGTTTCCTACCCATTCCTTTTTCATCCTTAGGAATTTCCTGGTTTTTCTTTTTCTTTAACCCACCAGCAGAGATCTTTAAATTTTTTCTCATCTCTCTAGCTTTCTTTTTTGACAAGACTAGAGTGAATTCTTCTGTTTCAGAAGTTTGTTCATGAACCCATTCCATGGGGAGAGGGGATTTATCAGACTCATCAATTCCAACTGATTCATTTGGTTGACTCAGTTCACTAGCTTTTTGCTTAATATACAAATCATGCCTAGCATTTTCTAACTCTCTAAGCATATCAAAAGTACCAAAATCAGTAGAATCAATAGTAACACCCATACTAGATGTTAATTTAGCTATCTCATCAATAGGTAAAACACAAAACATATTAGAGTTAGCTTGGTTACCTTCAAGGTTCCTTTTTTTGGCCATCCTCTCATTCTTCTCCTTGGTAGTGAGGGTGACTTCCTTCATTAGCCTTTCACTCCTTCTTCTAGTCTGATTCTGAGTGGGTTGAATTTCAGGGATGGATATAACAGCTTCGGCTTTACCATCAGTGGGAATAGATATCTCCTCCTCTTGAACAATAACTTCTTGTGGTTGTCTCCCTTGGGTGTGGACAATGTTATCATCAGTGATAAAGACGTCTAGAGAATTGCCACCAATAGGTTGATCTGGTTCAACTTTGTCCCCCTCCACCAAGGTTTCCAGAAAGTTGTTGTTTTGAGTGCCACCCATCATAGGAGCTTCAGGAATTTCAATTGCCCACACCTGACCACCTATGTCATTTTGCTTTGATGACTGTCCCTCAATCAACATGTTCTCTTCATCATCAGACTCACTGTCAGAATCAAGTTCTTCAATTCTTTCAGGTATGTATACCTTGCCTTCCTCATCGCTCTCAGTGAGCTTGGTATAAGCTTTCTGTGCATCTTTCATAAATTTACTCCCTTCATTTATGACTGGTCTCATCTTAGGGGGTGCAGAAGCCATAATCTGTTTTCCAGGTCTCCTGTTGTCCTGAGCACTTGAAGAGGCCCCGGTACCTTGGTTATATTTAGCACCCTCAAGGGTGGAGTCAGTTTTGGGTCTTTTTGTGGGGTGGTTATCATCATTAATCTTGATAGCATTCCTCTGAGCTTTCTCTTTCCCTTCATCTTCAACTTATCTTTCAAAGCCAAAATGATATCTGGTTGTCCCCAAGAAGGCTTCAGCTTTTTTTTGGGACTTCAGTGATATCTCTGCAAAGCAATGTTAACTCTCACATAGTCTAATCTGAACCTGGTTCTCTCATCTATTTCCATTGCCTTCCCAACCAAACCAACCACCTTGGAAATAGTGAGTAAGGATCTCTGGTCATCAGGTATGTTGGACACTCTAAACCATCCTTGTTGTAATTCACCATCACTTCCTCCAAAAGGATTTCCATGGGTCAATCTGTATCATTGCTTCTCAATGCTCATTGTTTTGATATGACTCCATTCCTGAGCCATGTTAGCTGAAGGGAATCTCATCACAAAGGTGGAGTCAGAAATGAGTCTAGCAGACCATTGACATAGATCAGAGCCAAAGAGATTGCTGAACATGGACTCAATATCCCTAGAAGTAAATTTGCCTTTGATAATTGTCAAGATAGCAGAACTAGCCCTTTCTATAGTGATTTTTGAGTCCAAGATTTCATCTATGTGAAAAAAATCTCTGTCCCTCGACTTGAGCCGCACAAAGTTCAGGATCATATATAGTTCCTGGGGACACATGCCACACAATCATATGTGCTATGAGTATTGCTGCTGCAGCTTTCACAAAACCATCTACGACACTCCTGTGTATTGTGATTGTTAAGGCCACAAATCTCACACATCCTTCTTTCAACTACACGCGCAGGGATAGGATCTCTAACAGCCTCATGGTGAGTTATGTTCTTTCTATAGTGATTTTATTTAGTTTGAATTTATTTATTACATTCTAAATTGTAGTCTATATAAACCCCAATTGACGAATAAATAATTGATATGTACACTGTATTTGTTCACGACCTATTAAGTAAGAAACAAGTTTTCTTTATGGAACAAAATATACAATGTGCAATTTTATATATACTCATGCAAGTGCACGGGTTGATGGACAAGTATTTACTAATTAAAAATAAATAAAATATGTTAATTAGAACTACTACGAGCCTATATATTTGGCACACAAATCATGCACTAACGTATCCATAAAAAACTAGTCGGACGTACCATCGTAATATATTGTACTGATCGATAATCTTTAGGGACATGCTCAGTTAGCATCTGTGGAGGAAAAAAATGGGCCCTGTGTGGAGTCAAGTCGTCGTCTCAAGTCGCTCAGTGCTGGACAGGAACAAGGACACCAATATAATGGTTGTCACGAGCAGAGGCTACAACTCAACGCAGGAGTATCGTACTCCTCCACATGGCTGGTGGCAGCACGCCAATGCTGCGTCGTGTTGGCACCACTGCAAGACTCTTCATTTCGTCTTCAGATTCAACAGACACCAGTGTACGTACGTACCATCGTCTTAAACTGTTGCACCAAAACAGATCAATGGCAGCTTGGTGAGCAATTATTAGGACCTTCGATCTGTGCGTGGATGGCGCGCCTGAATTACACTTGCATCAGTTTCTTTCCTTTTAGAAAGACACACACTCAAGAGTGTCTCATATCTAATATAGATGATGAAAGACCTTCTATAAACATCTACTACTACACACTGGCACCGGGAAATTAAAGCCACGAACTGATACTGATAAAAAACTATCAAAGCTTTGCATGTGCTCTGATCCAAGTGCATTTACGAATCTCTGCCCACGCATTTGATCCTCTGCCTAGCCATGGTACAAACGTAGTACATGCCTGTGCCAATTGGGTGCTGGTCTGCTGACACATATAGCAGTACTTGGCCGGAAAAGAGTCCATGCATATAAAAAAACCTAGCTAAAATAAAAATATTATATAGTTTGTACTCCAAAAGATTTGGAAAGAGAAAATGCATAGATAAATAAATAGTCCATACAAAATAGAACTAGTAATAATAAAGACCAAATTCAAAATTGAAAATTACAAAAAATATACAGAGGATCACATATACAAAGGATCACATATGACAACGTTAACATCCAAGCGTAATAACACACATCTACTGCTAATTTTACATAAATTGTACTCTTTGAACCTCCTATTGTCTAGTGTCGCCTCTTGATGAAGATCGTAGGTGTTTTAGGTTCTAGGTTGCCTTGCCAATCGTAAGACAACCTTCCTGTGCCCTTCGCCGATGGATTTTTTCGCTCTTCAGGCTAGCGAAGAGCGGGTGTTGATTCCCAATAATTTCTAGCTTGAGATCGATCGCCTAGGGTGCCTCTCCTAGCTTGAGATGGGCTGGGATGCCTCTCATATTAACATTTGCTATTGTAAACTAGGGGTGGTGGGAGGTTAGTATGTGTAATTGTCCCTGTTCAAGGCACAATACTGACATCTACGTATACCTACACAGTGAATAATTTTCTTGACTGCATGTCCAGCATACAATCTGCTAGCTATTTTCACATTTCTAGCTAGGTGCGTGAAAAGCTAGACTTCGCCTCTACATCCATATTACACGTTTTAGTCTCTCTCTCTCTCTCTCTGCGGAAAAAACACCTAGTAGTATTTGATCAACCAAAGAACAATAACCACGTGCATCCAAAGCAAGACACCAAACATCACGTTCCCACTGAAGCAGTGGTTTATTCATTGCATTGCATTGGTATCCCAGCAAAACACTCAATGCTTTCTATAAAAAGCGGAGCCAAAAGTGTTAGATTGATCTCCCACGCCAGTTGGCCCAACGGCCTGCTGGGCCTCGATGTCGCGCCCTGATCTCGCGCCCAACCGGACTTGGTTGGTGGGCCTCCGTTGCACAACGCTATATATAAAGAAGAGGGGTGGGGGCCAGGGCACATAGACCAAAGTTCATCACGCCGCCAGTCCTCCTCACCTACATTCCCGAAACCCTAGCCGATCTAGGCAGCGCTGCCAGTGACGGAAAGACCTACTGACACCAGCGCTGCCACCTTGATGTCCACACCGCCGCCAAGGACGTCGTCATCTCCATCTCCTTCACCGGCCGTCGCTGCCCGTGCGCAGCCTCCACCAATGCTCGTGATGGGGTCCGCTGCACCACCAACCGCGACACCGACTGCGCCACCCATTGAGGCCTTCGGTATGCGTCCCATTACCCTCTCCCTCTCTCTGTCTCTCTCTCGGATGCGGTAGAACGTGATTAGGACATTGATTATTTATTACACCTATGAATTGACCCGCCTAGAACCCACTGCTAGATCAATCCTATGTCATTATGAATCTATCAATGGTATTAGTATGAGCCTACTAGTTGGTGGATCTAATGTCTGGGATATGAAAGGCATCAAAAATGCAAAGAACATGACCGATCTAATACGAATCGAGAATGAAACCCTAACCCTAATCGAGAAGAAAGATTAGATCGAGGTTGGGGCAGAAGAAATGAAAAGAAATTGAAGAAGAACAGACTGATCCGTGCGGATCAGGGAAGAAATCGAAGAAACCATAACTAACACGAAACCCTAACCTAAAGAATAGATCGTGATCAGGGAGCTGTTTCCTTACCTAGGTGACCGGCCGCCCGGTCACCGCCGCCGGACCTGACAAAGGCCGGCGTGCACAAACAGAAGCTCGAAGGTCGGCGGGGCCACGCCTCCCGCGGCCTCTGCCTCGGCCGCGCGTTCAGGGCACCGCCCGCGAGGCCGCTCGACGGCGGCGCACTCAGCGTTGGCGAGCGCGCACCCCTGCGAGGGGGCCCACGGTGGCGCCATCGCCTCTGTCTTCCTTCGGCCACACCATGGATGGCCGCCGCCGCCATCGGTGTGGGGAAAGGAGCAGGAGGAAGGGAAGTGAAGAAATGAAACCCTAGGGTTAGGGGGCCGGCGGGGTGGGGGGGGTTTATTCCTCCGAAATCCACTCTAGATCGTCAGATTCAAATGAATGAGATCGGACGGCTGGCAGCCACCGGGATGCCTTACTAGGCCATCGTGGGCCGGCCGGCTGACTGCGCGGCACAGTGCGTGCGCAGGGCGCTGGGCCGGTTTGGCCACTGGGCCGAATCGATTGCCGCGGCCCATGAAGTGCATAGTGATATTTTCGAATAAAATTTCTGAATTTCATGAATCAAATAAAAAAACAAAAGAAAACAGGCCATGGGCCTACCTAGGCTGCGCCGTGGGCGTGCTTGCCGCCATGGGCCATGGTCCGCTTCGGCCAATAGGCCGCAAAGTCAGACTTTGGCCCAAAATGAATAGTAAGCCTGCTGAATTTTTCAAAAATTACTTTGAAATGAATTTTGAATGAATTTGAACCGAATTTTGGCATGAATTTTTCTGTGAAATTTTTGAACCAATGAGATAAATTTTACAGAGAATTGAATTGTTGATAATTATAATTTATTAATGTTTCCACTGCGAATATTGAATTATTGCTCTCATATTAAATTTGAACCAACGGGGTAATTTAATTTTTGAGAGAGAATATGAATTTCTAGTAATTTTGTTGATGAATTATTGTGTTGTTATTTTTCGACCAATGTTGTTAATAACAATATTTAATATTTTGGTTCGTGAGAATTATGTATTAATTTTACTTCTGCCCAACGGTGATGTAGAATTTTGCATAGATGAATTTTGGTATATGTTTTAATTTGACCAACATTGAGTTAAGACATGCAATTTTATTTATGAACATATCTCACTCTCTTTAATATGAATTTCAGGAGGAAAATTCTTTGTGAACGTCAACAACATCCCGAAGCTCGATGGGACCAACTATCGAGTTTGGCGGGAAAAGTATGAAGTAGAGCTTGCCTTGGGTGAGGTTGATATGGCAATCCATCACGTGTCCTGTTGAACTAGTGGCACTGGTGAGGGGAGCTGGTGAAGCTGATGCTGCTTTCGCTACTCGTGAGCGTGAACATGCAGACAAAGTGATGAAATATCAACTTGAATATAGAAATTGGGTTGACTCCAACCACAAGTATCTTTTGGTGGCCAAGGCCACCATTGATGAAACCATTAGGGGATCAATCCCAGAATGTGCCACTGTTCAAGAATACCTGGAAAAGGTGAAGAATCTGTTTTCTACGTCTACCAAGGCCACAACAAGTATACTGATCAAGAAACTCGTCACGTTAAAATACAGTGGTGGTGGCATTAGGAAGCACATCTGTGAAATGCGCGCTACGGCATCTAAGCTTCAACCAATGGACTTGGAACTGAAAATTACTGATAAGTTCCTGATACATTTGGTTTTTGCTTCTTTGCCCAAAGAATATGAAAACTTTGTTGTGAACTACAATATGCAGCCTGAAGATTGGGATTTTGAAAAGCTCATTGGCATGTGTGTTCAGGAGGAGGAAAGAATTAAGAACTTACAGGGTGACACTGCAAACCTTGTGAGGGAGAACAAAAGAAAGCACTTTCAGACTAAGAATCCTAAACCACAGGGAAAACCCCAGTGGGATAATGCCTCCTCTTCTTCCAAGCCATAGGGAAAGGCCCCTATGAATCCTCAGAATCAGCCACACGACACCTATGGTGGTGCTAAAAAAGATCAATGCAAGTATTGCTTCAAGAGGGGACACTACAAGAGAGATTGCTCACTCTACCTAAGTCTCTACTGAAGAGAGGTGAGGAAATTATTACATTTGTAGATGAATCTCTGTATTTGAATTATACAAAAACCACTTGATGGATTAATTCTGGAGCAACTACTCATGTTGCAAATTCTTTACAGGGATTAAATGAGAAGAAACTCCTGCAAAGAGGGGAAGAACAATTAAAGTTGCGAATGAAGTGCAAGCCAACATTGAAGCCATTGAAGAACTTTCTTTAGAATTAAAGAATGGTTTTATACTTAGGCTTAAAGATGTACTCTATATTTCTTTTTTGCATAGAAATTTAATAAGTGTTTTGGAACTTGATGATGATCATTTTGATTGCCATTTTGGTAATGGCCAATGTAAGATACTCGTTAATAATGAATAGGTTGGTCTTGCCTTCCGACAAGACAAACTTTATTTATTATCTATTGCAGAGAATGTGAACAATGTCCGTAATGAGAATGTAAATTATTCCCAATCTATGAATGAAAGTAAGAAGCAAAAGAGAATTGAAAATGTGTCTTCGAAATTATGGCATTGTCGCTTGGGCCATATTTCGAGGGGGAGAATAGAATGATTAGTTAAAGAATCAATTCTCCCGCACTTAGAATTTTCTGATTTAGAATAATGTGTTGATTGTATTAAAGGAAAATATGTTAAGAAAATAAAGAAGAATACCAGACGAAGTATAGGAAGTTTGAAAATAATCCACACAGACATTTTTGGTCCTTTTCCTATGAAAAGTGCGGATGGTTATGATTCATTTATAACATTCACAGATGAATACTCTTGTTATGGCTATATTTATCCAATTAAAGAAAGATCAGAAGCATTGGATAGATTTAAGATATTTAAAGCTGAAGTTAAAAATAAATAAAATAAGAAGATCAAGTTAGTATGATCAGACCGGGGTGGAGAGTACTATGGGCGACATACCCCATATGGCCAAGTTCCTGGACCTTTTGCAAAGTTCCTACAGGAAAGTGGCATAGTCACCGAGTACTCCATGCCGGGAGAGCCTCAGCAGAATGGAGTGACTGAAAGAAGAAACCGTACTTTAATGAATATGGTAAGAAGTATGATAAGTTACTCCACATTACCGATTAGTTTATGGATGGAGGCACTGAAAACCGCTATTCACATACTTAATCGAGTACCAAGCAAGTCGGTGTCAAAAACACCATATGAATTATGGACAGGAAGAAAACCCTCACTTAATCACTTACGTGTGTGGGGATGTCCAGCTGAGGCAAAGATTTTTAACCCAAACATTGGAAAGTTAGACCCCAAGACAGTCAGCTGCCATTTCATTGGCTATCCAAAAAGATCGAAAGGATATCACTTCTATTATCCTGATAGACATACGAAGTTTGTAGAAACAAGACATGTTGTGTTCTTGGAGGATGACATGATCAGGGGGAGCAGGGTAGCATGAGAAATTAACCTTGAGGAGAAATGGGTACATGTGCCCACTCCGATGGTTGAAGAACCATTTTTTGTACTACCTGCTGCTGTTGCACCAGACACTATAGTGACAACACCTGTTGTTAGTTCTCCTGTGCCAACAATAAACGAACGTGAGGAACCTGTCCTTCAGAAGCCTATAGAACCAAACATCGCAAATGAGGAAGAGCAGTAACAGCCCATTGTAGAATAAGTGCCAGAGGCCCCTAGGAGGACTCAAAGAGAAAGAAAGTGAGCTATTCCTGATGATTATGAACTTTATAACACAGAAGAATTTCATATGGAGGGTGATCCCACCTCTTATGAAGAAGCCATGAGGAGTACCAACTCATCAAAGTGGTTAGAAGCTATGAAGGATGAAATGAAATTGATGAGTACCAATAAAGTTTGGGACTTAGAACCTATTCCTAAAAGAGCCAAAACGGTAGGCTGTAAATGGGTCTACAAAACAAAATGTGACTCCCAAGGGAATGTTGAATGATATAAAGCACGACTTATGGCAAAAGGATTTACACAAAGAGAAGGGATTGATTATAATGAGACATTTTCTCCAGTCTCTTGTAAGGATTCTTTTAGAATCATAATGGCACTTGTAGCTCACTATGATTTAGAATTGCACCAAATGGATGTGAAGACGGCATTCCTTAATGGGGATTTAGAAGAAAATGTTTATATGGCACAACCGAAAGGTTTTGTCATAGAAGGAAAAGAAAACATGGGATGTCACCTGAAAAGATCAATTTACGGATTGAAACAAGCTTCCAGACAATGTTACTTGAAGTTTGATAGAATAATTAAGAGTTTTGGGTTTAAAAAAATGTTGAGGACAATTGCATTTATGCAAAGTTTAAGAATGGAAAATACATATTTTTGATCCTATATGTAGATGATATCTTACTTGCTAGTAGTGATGTCAATCTACTAATGGAGACAAAGAAATTCTTGTCCTCAAACTTTGATATGAAAGATCTCGGTGAGGCCACGTTTGTTTTAGGAATTGAAATCCACCGAGATAGAAGAAAAGGGGTTTTAGGATTATCGCAGAAGGCATACATAGAGAAGATTTTGAAGAAATTTTGTATGCATGCGTGTAGTCCCTCACCTGCTGCTATAGTCAAGGGTGATAGATATGGGGAACACCAGTGCCCCAAGAACCAATATGAAATTGATCAAATGAAAGCGGTACCGTATGCTTTAGCTGTTGGAAGTTTGCAATATGCTCAAACATGTACTTACCCTGACTTAGCTTTTGTTTCTAGGTTACTTGGCAGATACCAAAAGAATTCAGGAATTGAACATTGGAAATTAGTGAAGAAAGTCTTACGTTATTTGCAAGGAACGAAAGGCCTCATGTTTGCATACAGAAGATCTGATTCCCTGCAGATAGAGGGGTATTCAGATTCTGATTATGCGGGAGATGAAAGAAAGTCTACGTCAGGAAACATATTTACTCTCACAGGAGGAGCTATATCATAGAAAAGCTCCAAACAAATAGTAACTACGATCTCGACAATGTATGCTAAATTTGTAGCATGCTATGAGGCCTCGAGGTAGGTGAATTGGCCAAAGAAATTTATACCCAGACTGAAAGTAATAGAAGATATACATAAACCAATGAGGTTGTATTGTGACAACAACCCAGCGGTAGAATATGCTTACAACAATAGATCAAGTGGTTCTACCAAACACATTGACATAAAGTACTATGTTGTGAAAGATAAAATTTGGGATCATGTATTAAGTCTTGAGCATATAAGAACAGAGAGAATGCTAGCGGATCCGCTCACAAAAGGCTTACCACCCAATGTGTTCAGAGGACACTTAGCCAGCATAGGTTTAAAGGAAAGCCTATGATTTTCGAATAAGAAGGGCCCAGAAAAGAGTTTCATTTCAAAATGGAGAAGTGTGTCATGGCTGCTAGTCTAATGGCACTAATTGTTATGACGATGAAACACGCTCGATATGCAAATCTGTATTGGGATGGAACAGAATTAAGAAAGAAAAAAATTGAAAGATGAAGAAGGAAATTGAAGAATGATAAGAATGACAAAGAAAAAAAATTAAAGAACTTTAAGAATGATGAGAGATCAAGGAAAGAATGTTAGATTGATCTCCCACGCCAGTTGGCCCAACGGTCTGCTGGGCCTCGATCTCACGCCCTGATCAGAGGCGCCCAATCGGACTTGGTTGATGGGCCCCCGTCGCACAGCGCTATATATAAATAAGAGGGGTGGGGTCCGGGGCATGCAGACCAAAGTTCGTCGTGCCGCTAGTCCTCCTCACCTACATTCTCGAAACCCTAGCCGATCTAGGCAGCACTGCTAGCGACGGGAAGACCTACCGACGCCAGCGTCGCCACCTCGACGTCCGTGCCGCCGCCAAGGACGTCGTCGTCTCCATCTCCTTCACCAGCCGTCACTGCCCGTGCGCAGCCTCCACCAATGCTCGCGATGGGGTCTGCTGCACCACCGACCGCGACACCACCTGCGCCACCCACTGAGGGCTTCTGTATGCATCCCATTACCCTCCCCTCTCTCTGTCTTTCTCTCGGATCTGGTAGAATGTGATTAGGACATTGATTATTTATTACATCTATGAATTGACTCGCCTAGAACCCACTGCTAGATCGATCCTGTGTCATTATGAATCTATCAAAAAGGTCTTTGGTCTAAAAAATAAAAAATAGACCTGTAGAAAAAATATATAGAGGATCACATACGACAACGTTAACATCCAAGCGTAATAACACATCAACTGCTAATTTTACATAAATTATACTCTTGGAACCTCCTATTGTCTAGTGTCGCCTCTTTACGAAGATCGTAGGTGTTTTTAGGTTCTAGGTTGCCTTGTCAATCGTAAGACAACCTTCTTGTCCCTTCGTCGATGAATTTTTTTGCTCTTCAGGCTAGCGAAGAGCGGTTGTTGATTCCCAATAATTTCTAGCTTGAGATTGATCGCCTAGGGTGCCTCTCCTATAGTTTGAGATGGGTTGCCTCTCATATTAATGATTGCTATTATAAACAAGGGGTGGTGGGAGGTCAGTATGTAATTGTCCCTGATCAAGGCGCAATAGTGACATGTACGTACCTACACAGTGAATTTTGTTGACTGCATTTTAACAACCCTAAAAATCCCAAACACCAAAAATCACAACCAACAAAATTTTTTCTAAAATAAGCTATGGTTGGTAAGTGTCATGTAGAAAAACATCCAATAGTTATACAAGTAGCACCAATTTTAGTTGGATCATCTGCATTGTAATTTACAAGAGCTTGATTTGCTTGTTATTTGATTTTATGTAATGTCTAATAAAATCAGATCACATATTAATACATGTATGTATATATGTCTACTAACCATGGACATGGCTTTCAACTTGACTATGAGACCCTAGGGGACCCACCAAGTACTTATGTCATGGTCACTAACTCTCTAACACTAGCACTCTTACTAATTGATCATGGCATAGCTTGGGAATGGAAATAGAAAAGGGTATAAGAAATAGGAGGAAATAGGAAAGGCAATATGGCCCAAGCACCCTTGCGAGCCCGGCCTCACAACCTGATCGGCCTGCTCCCTTTTTCTCTTTAGGCCCAACTGACCAGCCAGCCTAGCAAGCACAGCGCTAGGCCGGCCTACCTCTCACCTTCGCCTCGCCGCCCAGCTTAGCCTGCTTGCTTTGCCAGCGCCGCGGTCTAGCAAGCCGACCGCGCGGCCCGCTCCACCTATCGCTCGCCTTGGCCTATCGGCCTGTTGCCACAGCGGCCCGCTCACCCGCACCCGTGCTTTGCCCTACGGCCCACGAAGCAAAGTGGCTCAGCAAGCCGGCCGCACCGCGCCCTATGGCCCCGAGCCACTGACGCGTGGGCCTGCCATGTCAGCCCCGACCTCCATCCCATAACTGTCCACCCGACGGTCACCTTCGCCGCACCATTTTTGGTATGGCTGACCTCCACCGTCCACTCACGCCGTACAGCATGCGATGCCGTCCATCACTGCCTACCCGCGCCGTGCTCTGCCGAAACCCTAACCCTAAATCGAAGCCGTGCACGGCCGCCCGATGGGCATCTTCCATCGGCGCCATCCGTGGCCACCATGGCCGCCGCCGCTGCGCTATAAAGAGGACCGCCTCATGCCGCTAGGGTTTCCCCATCACGCAGCCACCACCAGAGGTAAGCCACGCCCGCACTCGCCTGCTAGAACAAGGAGGAGGCGGAGATAAGGGAAGCACCAGAGCAGGGAACTGCAGTCGGAGCACCGCCGATGTCTGTGCTCGTCGGAGGAGTACCCAGTGGCCCTGTTCATCTGCATCAGCACAGCCGCCCCTGCTCTGCTTCCCCTTCACTGCTCCATCGACCTGCTTTCCACTTCCCAAAGCTCGGCCACCAGCATCGCCACGCGTAGGTAAGCATGCGCCATGGCTGCCGGCCGGTTCGGCCCTGCGTTCCCGCTCTCCCGACGTCCTTTAGCTTCATTAACTTAACCTTCACCTCCATCTTGGTCTAGAACGTCATTCGGGAAACTTCTTGGGATGTGGGGTAGACCACAGTGGGGCTTGGCACCTTTGTCGGCCCTGGTCACCTTGGTTCCCGGCCGCCGGTGTCCCGTTGCGACCTCGCCATTGCGTGCGCCCCCGCCGAGCCTCCGGTAGCTACGGTAGTTAGCCCTTCGAGCTCCGAGCTGCTCGAATCAGAAAGGAGGGAAGAAGATGGCGTCAATCGACGCTCACCGGAGCTCTACCGCCACCAAAGCCGTCCACAACCGCCGTCGTCGACCGCCATCCTAGGGGCCCGATTTACTCAAATTGAAGCCCCCTACCGCGTCGCCTTGATTCCATGAATCCAGCGTGCACGTGTAGGCCCTCTCCGACGCGTCATAGTCCCCTTGCCGCCGTGGCCGAGCCAGCCGACGCCGCCGCGACACGTGCGCCGGCCCATCGGCGCACCAGCAGCTCGCCTGTGCCCCGCGACTACCTCCGCCTTACCTCTGCGTAGCTCTAGCGACCACCCGAGCCAGCCAGGGCAACCGGAGCCGCAGCGCCGCTCGCTGCTAGCGGCATCACCGCCGTGTCCGCACGCACACGGGGAGTGGGAAAGGGGATGAGTTCCCCTGTTTCTCTGCGTGCACCCAGTCCACCGTGAGCCGTGTCTGTTTTCGAAAGGCCAGCGCCTTGGACCACCATGGACCGGCCTTCACAGTCAACCAGTAGATTCGGCCCAATAAGGAGCCAGGTCCGCCACGTGGACGCCCAGCTGACTGCCACGTGTCCGGGCCAGGCAGCCCAACCAGGCCCATATCCAGCCCTACCCGAGCCCATCCAGGCCTAGTCCGGGCCTGGTCAACGTTGACCGTTGATTGGTCAATAGTTGACCGTTGACCCCGTCCCACCTGTCAGTGACTTAGCCACGTGGACCCACCTATAAGCCACTGTTTGACCTGGTCCAACACGTCAATGCTGACATCAGCATGACAACAGCGTGATGTTAGCACCGCGCCCTTGCTGCTGGACCCGCTGTGCCACGTGGACCAATAGGAAGCTGCCACGTGTCGCCCTGGTATTTAACTGCCCCCTTTTTCTTTTTCAGAAATATGATTAAACCTTGTAAAATTCATAACTTCCTCATACGAACTCCAAAAAATATGAACCAAGTGTCCAAATTTTCATAAAAATGATCTCTACGTCATAGGCTTATGTATGATTACATTTGGAGTTATTGGATTTCATTTGGTTCTTTGTGTTAATCTATAGGGGTCGCTCCTGCGACCATTATGTCTCGATTTCAGTTTCCGCGAAGGAGTTACCCAAGGAGGAGTACTAGGAGCGCGCCAAGGACTTGAGGGAGGACTTGAATGACAGCTATTCAGGTGCCACACCCCACCCAACCTCATAGATCCTATTATGCATGACATAATAACTAGTTTGCTAGTGCTTTATTTATGAATATCACCTGTGATAGAATGCATGTAGAATTGCTTGACGAGACTTTACCTTGTTGCAACCTTTACTCCTGCACACCCACTGATAGGCTAGAGGCATGCTTATTTTGCTTATGATGCTTTACTTGTACTACGCTTATATCTGTGATGTGATGCGTGGTGGAGAGTATGGTATGATATATGGCTAAGGCACACAGTGCCACTTTACTCGGGGAGAGTGCTGCGTGTGTCTTGGGTGTGTGGTGAGGGTTGAGTCGATCGGACAGGATTCTATGACGAGCTTTTGGAGCAAGTCTTGCCAGGGGATGTGATCTAGGCATCCCCATATGAGGTGCTTGTGGCAGGCACATTGTGAGGTATATGGTGATTCCGGGGACGAGAGCGTTTGTGGAGCGAGGCTCTGAGTAGGAGGTGTTGTTGTAGCACGGACTATTGTAGTCCCTATGAGAAGATAATCCTATCTGATCCCCTAGAACCTGATATCTCTTGAGAACCGGAACCTTGGGACCTACGTGCTCACCACTCGCCCCTGAATGGGCGGCGGACAGATGTCTGACTAGCTAGGACGATGCCACTACTACTAGGTTGTTAGCAGATAGTGTCAGGAGGTATGAGCATTGGGTCCCACACCCTCCTTAAAGTCGCAAAGTTACCTTGGTGGCCCGGGTAACTACGCCTCAGAGTCTCAGTGTGCCGGTGTACCTATCGGTGTTCTGGTGGTATTTCGGGGTGTCCCAGAACTGAGTGGTAGGGTGGTATCGGACCGATTAGAAAGCAGCCAGAATCAGCCTAGGTGGAGCGCACTGCCGAGGATGGTGATCTTGTGGTTACGGGAGTAAATACTCTGCAGAGTTTTGAATCTATATATAGTCCGCAGCCTCGGTATGGCCTTTCCCTCGACCTACGCTTCTCGGGAGTAGTGAGATGAGTCCTTCTATTCTCCCCCTGGTGTTACCCTTCTGGCTGTGAGCCGTTGAGACAGGCTCCAAGAGGGAGTTGGACCTGTCGACTGAGTGTGAGAGTGTGAGATGTGCGATGGTGTTGGGATGGGATGGATATGTGGATGATATGGGTTAAAACTTGATAAACTATATTATATAATATTGGTCACTACTTGCATAGGAAACTATAGCCATATATTAGGCCTCTTTGATTATATCCTTTGCATCCCACCAAATACTACACAGCAGAAGCAAAACATAGGGTGGGAGATGTGGCCAGTACAAAATATACTGAAAATTTGGATCCAAGTTTGGATAATGGCTTGCCGATGCCCCTGAAGGATGAAAGGATTAGTTGGTCTTGTGCCTACGCTCAAGATGGTGAAAGACTATGCTTCCACAATATCCTTCTACTTCCGTAGCTATTCTGGATGCTAGATACTCTGATGATTCCGCCATGTGGCGATGTAATAAATTATGTAAACCCTTCTATTGTATTCTTTTATTCGAGTACGACTTTGTAATCAATTGATATTGGATAATTTAATGCTTGGACCTCTTGGGCTATCATTATATCCTTTATTCTGTGTATTTTTCCTTCGTGGAAAATTGAGGATGTTTCATGCATGTCCAGCATACAATCCGGGACAACATTCAACAACATCTGCTCCTCATTGACCGTGGTACTTCAAAGAATCCAGGACGAAGTTGGAGAATGGGTGGGCCGGCCCTGGCGCCCTTCTTCGTGAACTAGAGGTCTAGCTTGTGCCCTATCTTGGAGCAAAATCGATTCTTCAGGTAGTACGACATTTTTAGCACTTCTAGCCGGCGTCTTGTGTTTGTGTTCCTTTCGGCATCTCCAAGGCCACCTCGCCGCTGAGAACATCGAGTTGAACTGAACCTTATTCTCACTTCTCTTAATGAGGCACGTGCAGTGCACGTTTACGAAAAAAAGCATACAATCAATAATAATTCAATATTATCTTGCTTGGCCTTTGAATATATACACTTTTGTCATCAATAAAAAAAGAAGTGGCTATTCTGAAGATGGATTTTGGAAAGTCTTTTCACAAAATTGAACATCAAACCATTATAACAATACTAGAGGCTCAAGGTTTTTTAGAAAAATAGATTTCTTGGATGAACGCAATTCTAGGCTTAGGGACTTCCTTAGTGCTACTAAATGGAGTATCTGGAAAGAGATTTCATTGTAAAAGAGGGGTCAGGCAAGAAGATCCCCTCTCCCCTCTTCTGTTTGTATTGACAGCTAACTTCCTCCATGTTCTCAACTTCCTCCATGTTCTCATCAAGAGGGAAAAAACATGGGGCTTCTTATCCTGCCCATCCCAATGCAAAATGATTTGGACTTTCTAGTTGTGCAATATGATGATGACACTTTGATTATCATGGAAGGTGATCCAAAACAACATTTTTTAAAAAATAGTACCTCAAAACTTCTCTGACTCAACTGGACTCAAAGTGAATTATAACAAGTAAATGATGTTGCCAATCAACATCAATGAAGAAAGGCTACGTCTGTTAGCAAGAACCTTTGGATGCTCAAAAGGCTCCTTACCATTCACATACTTAGGTCTACCTCTAGGGACTACTAAGCCAAGAATCTCTAATTTTCTGCCCCTAGTCAACAAATGTACATGAAAGAAGGCTTAGTGGAGTCTCTTCTGCACTTTATCAAGCAGGAAGACTCCAAATTACAAATGTAGTCCTCATTGCTCTACCAACCTACTAATTGTGTACTCTAGAGCTTCCTAAAATCCTAAGACCACCCGCAGCGGGGTTTGGTATATGCTCCTATAGGAGCATGTACCGGACGAAAGAGCTACAGCGGGGCCCTGGATGCATTCCTGGAAAGCACCGGACGCCCCCCGTTCTTGAGTCTGCGCAGGAGTACATCCGGTATGCACCACGCACAGGTCCCGCGCTCGTCCTCGTGCTAGGAGAGAGAAAAGGGGAGGAGAGAGAGGAGGAGGCCTGGCCACCGGAGCTCCATGGCCGCCGCCTACACCCGGCCCCATGTTGGACGAGCCGCACCCTACCCGCCGGACCCTACCGCGAGCTCGTGAGGTCGGTGGGGAGGGGGAGCGGAGAAGCGGGGAGGAGGAGGGACGCCTCCGCTGCCGAGTGGATCGCCCTGCTGCATGCCTGCCACTCGCGGTCTGTCGCACGCCCTGCCGCAGAGGTCCTCCGCTCCCGCCGCCCAATGCCAGCCAGAATGGACCGCCCTGTCTCACGCCCGGCGCCAGCCGAAGGGAGCAGAGGAGGGAGATGGAGGGAGGTGGAGGGAGAGGCGCACTCGACCGGGCCGCCTCCGCCGCCGGGGCCGAGGCCGACGAGCGGGCCTTTGCCGCCGCGCCTGTGGCGGTCACCGGCACGTGGGCCTACGCCGTGGGCCCAAGGCCGGCGAGCAGGCCTCCGCCGCCGGGGCGTGTTGCCGCGCACGCGCTCGGCCGGGCCACCTCCTCCGCCGGGGCCGAGGCCGCCTAGCGGGCCTCTACCGCCGCGCCTGTGGCCAGCGAGCGGGCCTCCACCGCGCACCCGAGGCCGGCGACCAGGCCTCCGCCGCCATGCCCGCTTCTTGTGCCAGGGTGAGGTGGAGGTGGAGGAGGACGGGGGAGCTGGAGGACGATGGGGTGATCGGCGGTGATGCCAGCGAATGGATAACGAGAAGGGAAAAAAGAAAAGAAAAATATAAAAAAGAAAAATATTTTGACACATGGGTCCCATAGTAGATAGAGGAGGCTATAAAGGATGGATGAGTGCGGGAGAATTGGGTATAGAGGAGGGAATTTTGCTGACTAGGACGTATAAAGGATGAAAATAGAAGAACGTGAGTGCAGATAGTCTAAGGTTGTGATCAAGTAGTAGAGAGGGAATGATGTCATTGGCAAAAACAGACCAAAAGTTGCATGGAAAATGGTTTGCATAATAAACCTTGAGTTGCAAAATCAAGCCTTATTGATGAAAAAACTGGACAAATTCTTCAACAAAAGAAATATTCCATGGGTCAACTTAGTACGGGAGAAACATTACAAGAATGACAAACCGCCAAGACTGAAGAAATTCATTCTTCTGGTCGAGGGACATCTTGAAATTGTTGCAACCCTACAAAGAAATGCCAATCACTCAAGTCAACAATGGAGCCTCTTGCCTCTTCTGGAAAGATAAATGGAGTTCATCTATTCTAGATCGTCAATTTCCACAGGCTCACTCTTTTGCTCACAACAAATTCATTTTAGTCGGCACTAAGCTTTTCTCCCTTCCACTCTCACAAGTGGCCTTTGAACAAGTGCTATGCATCCAACAAAAAATACAGGCAACGGGTTTCAATGAAAACGTTGAAGCTCTTTGGACTTATCCTGTTGTTACCTCTTCTTATAAATCTGCATCTGCATACAAAAATTGCTTGGGCATCAGTTCGTTGATCTAGCTTTTAAATGGATGTGGAAGTCTTACTATCAGCTTGGGCACAAAGTCTTTTTTTTGGCTATTACTAATAGACAGATTAAGCACAAGAAACATTCTTAGAAGGAGCATATGGCTCTTCAAACTTACAATTGTGAAATCTGTTCCCTCAATCAGGAAGAAACTAGAGCATCTTTTCTAGCAATGTCCTTCTGCACAGCAGTGTTGGGGATTAATACATCTACATACAGTGGCAGCAACAGATTCCTTCCAGAATATAACAGCCATTATTAAAGAGTAAAGACCAATTACAGCGCCAGTTTTTCATGATAGCAGCAATACTCATGAGTTGGACAATCTAGAGAGCAAGAAACGAGCTCATCTTCAATAATAATCAAGTCTCCATTCAAGTGTGTAAAGCCTTTTTCTTCAAGGAAGCTGGTCTCCCTAATGGTCAAACCTGGACTCTCTCTCTTCTCCCCCCCCCCCCCCCCATTTTATCAATGGTTCAAGATCTATAATTCACAGTAGTCTCTGTTCTAATTTCTTTGTATCTTTCTTTATTTCTTAAAGCTTGGGAGTTTCTCCTGCTCTCTTTGTTGTAAAATTTTTTATTCAATAAAATTCCTGCAGGGGCCAAGGCCCCTCTAGTTCCCTCAAAAAAAAAACTGCCTACCACCGACCATATTTGACAGTGTCTCCACCACTGGATCCACTTGAGCTGAATTTTGGGGTTGCATATGCGTGTTAATACTGATTAGCATCACAGAGGTTGGGCTGGAATTACCAGCATGGGTGACTGACAAGTGACAACACAGACACCTGTACACTCACCTATATGAGAGGAAGGTATCAGCACACCAGAACTAAAAGAAAGGTGCAATGCAATTATGCAAGTAACAACCTCACTCTTCAATGTGTTCTTTCAGGCCTATAATAACAGTCATTCACAGGTAATTACGTGCGAACCAAACCATATTATACACAATAAACCCCCACGGACCACATGAGTTAGTTTTCCATAACAACACCCCATACAGAGAAAAAAAACAAACTATACGCACTCTGTACAAAGGCAGAAACCTGTAAATATGTTGCAACTTCCAACTACAAACCAGTGTGTGTTGTATAAAAAGAACCCTATTGTGGAAAAAGAATGGACAAAATTTTATGCACACGACGCCACTCACGACCAAAGCCAGCTGAAATCCCAAACAAGATGGCCAAGTTACCGAAGTCGCATTGATCATGCTACATGAGATGTGTCATTATGAGAATTATGAGAATTGCTGGATTTGGGTGATGATGGATCTCCTGGGTTGACCACTGGAGATTCTGGCCTGGACGGGACAGGGGAGTGTTCTTCCTCTACTGAATTTTCTTCAATCACAGGCAACACGTTTTGAGCACATATGGGGTCGTTGTCTTCTTCTGGTTCACTGTCTTCCATGTCGCCGTCATCCAATGAGACAACATCGTGGATGGTGAATTGATGAAAATCTACTATCTCACGCAGGAAGCGGTTTTCACGGGCATATGTCGAATTTTCCTGTGCAAGCCTTGATTTCTCTGCCAGCAATGTCTCCAGTTGCAGACGAATCTGATTCAGCAATGGGTAATTAAGAAGGTCTATTTCAGTACATATGGAGAAAACAGGTTCCGCTCATTGGTTCACAAGTACAACATGTTTTATATACAACATTTCACAGGATGCAGTGAAACTCGTTAGATGTCCTTAAAGAACTAGCGACAGTACCAGCAGTTCACGGCTAATACGAAACGAGGACTCAAACTTCTCATGACCATATAATATTGTTTCATATGAATCCAAATTTATGTAATGCTGAATTTTCAGAAGGGGGACAATACTGTAAATTCAAACCTTTCAAGAAAGTTCAAAAATTGAGTGAACATTAACAGCAACTTATATAATTTAATTTCAAGATTCCCATGTAGTAATATTCTTTTATGAGTTTGGTGACGAACTATCACTTGTTCTTGAAATCATGATGTATGCAATTCACTGAGACACATTCAACATGTTAACAGATAGATTTGATAAAAAAAAAAAGATTACCAAGTCATCATCTTCTTCAGTTTTGTTCCCTTTCTGCTTTGTTTCTCGCAAAACCTTGTTCTCTTCTTCTAGCTGAGCACATCTCTGCTTTGCAAAAGCTAGATCCGCTTTAACAGACTTTAGTTCACGCAGTAGAAGTTTTGCTTTAGCAGCCATTGCATTAGCAACCTGAAACAATTTATAGGGATGAAGAGAAAGGGATCAGTCTTTGTAGACACTACAGAAGAATCATCCATTTACTTGTCTGAAGAATTCATCTAATGATGGCGGAAAGGACAAAATTGCTTATACTCATCACAGTTTTATGTTTTTAAGTAATTAAAAAAAGCTATGCTAATTGAATTTAAGCAGAGAAAAGAGCTTTTATGCTAATCAGATGGTTACAGTGCTTATGTTTGGATATACAAATTGTAAGAAAATATTAGGCAACTTAAGAAGGTATCCCCTGTCAATTGTCGAGTCTTGCCACACTAACAACCATAAGTATCATAATCAAGAACTTACAACTCAGATAGATGGACAAAGAAACCAGAAATCTTTCTGAGCAGAAAATACAAATATATGCATGCTTTCATGTATTTATACCAAAAACAATGCTGTCCCCTTCATACGAAAACATTGATTTTCACAATAGAATGACCACTAAATGTTGAGGCTTTCCCATGCATCTAAAAGAAAATTCTGGTTTTCTGCATAGAAGATGTAAAATAACATATATATTTGTCATCAAGATATAAGGATGTGGCACCTTACGTCGCGAGAAGCTTTCAGTCCAGTCTCCTGGGCAGTAGATTCAGGCTGACGAAGTGAAAGATTAGGAGTGCTGAGTGTATGTGTATCAACTGCTGAATTCGGCACATAAGAACTTGAACCGGCAGGTTTCCTTCTAATTTGGATTTTCTTTGTTTCCTCAATAATACTGGAAGTCTTATTATCCACAATTGTGAGCCCTTCCTGTTAACCAAAGGAGGCAACAGGTGATCCATTTAGAAAATGGCGCCACAAGTTTATGACTGAAGCAGAAAAAATAACAGAGACACAGAGTTCAGTAAAAGCACATTACTTACTTCGAAAGCATTTTTTATTTTTCCACCAAGCTGGTTGACAGAAGCAGAAAGAGCCTCTGGTCTGATCCGTGGTGCAGCTTCTCCAGCCTTCCAGTGGTTATCAAATGACCAACGAGAGTTAGGGGCCTAAAATTATCCAAAAAAATTGGTTACAAGAGCTGTAAACCGAAAGGCACCTGGGACGTTACTGAAGAAAGGGAGACAACAATGCCACACACAAATCCACTTGTTTGTGAGTGTCAGTATGTCCAGAAATTCAGACACACTTTTTGTGCTTACCTGATCTTTGCTGGATGCAGTAGTACTGGTGTTGCTACGAGGCCGAGGCAGTTCTTTCCTCAAGTCATCAAACTTATGCGCCAGCCCGTCCTCGTCCAGGATTCCCTTGGCTTTGGCGGCCAGAGTTTGCCACAGCCCGATCTTGGGCTCCTCTATGCTCCTGAACGATGTGTAGCCGTTCGACGAAGCAGAGTCCTGCACAGGCAAATTAAACCAACCAAAGCATGTCAGATCGGATCAGGGTGTTGTGGAGTCACTGTGGTGCTCTGGAGCTAGCTAGTTCTTGCCATGCCATCTAGACTCTAGTGCTCTGTCAGGAACAACGTGATTGTTCATATCAGATCACCGACAGAGCAATCAGCAATCATTTGTTCAAGCAATTTTTTATTCTTCTGATGATCCTAACTCTGTTCGTGTAACCATAGCAGCGTAGGATTAAATAACAGAGCTCGATCAGAGATTTCTGTCGCCAACCAAGAAACGGTTGGGTAGGCCACAACTACAAGCAAACCAGCCAGCGGGGCACAACAGTAGAACAGGAGGCAGGGGAGGAAGACAAGGAGGAGGAAAGGGCAGGAGTGCGTGCCTGGGGATAGGAGCTCCGGCGATCATCGGCGGCAGCGCCCTGCTTCCGGCGGTAGGCCATGGGGATGGATCGGGGATGCCGGTTGACGGTTGTGTCTTTCACACGCGAACGACGCAGCACAGAGCACAGGACGCCGCGCCGCCCAAGAAGAGGATCAAGTCAAGCAACTGGCCCTTGCCCTTTCGTGCAGCCGGCGACGCGTCGTGGCTGGTCCGCCACCGCCCAGTCCCCGGTGAATTGCCACCACCGTGCTGGCGACGATGGGTGCGCAATGGCCAACCTGGAGCTGTCGAGTCTTGATTCCCCCCCGGCAGCCGGGCGGGGGAAAGGGAAAGCAAAAAAAAGGAAAAAAAAAAACGTGGAAGGCTGGCGACAGCGAGGTTGTGCGCGTTAGTTCGCCCCCACCAACACACCAACCCACGACCTTTTTTTTTTTGAGCAACCCACGACCGAATTTTTTTTATTAATAAATTTATTTTTAAAAAAAATAATAAAACTAGTCTCCGTTTTCAAAAAATTTCAGGTATAGGCCACCAGTCGCCCATTGGAAGGGCGACTAGGCCCAGGTCGCCCGGCCAAAGGGCGACCAGGCCCAGGTTGCCCAGCCAAAGGGCGACCAGGCCCAGTTCGCCCAGACAATGGGCGACGAGGCCCAGTTCGCCCAGCCAATGGGCGACCAGGCCCAGTTCGCCCAGCCAATGGGCGACCAGGCCACGTCGCCCGGCCATAGGGCGACCAGGCTCACGTCGCCCAGCCGAGGGGCGACCTGGTTTTTTGGGTTTTTTTTAAAATAATATTTATTTATTTGGAAATTTCAGAAAAAATTTTAGTTTTTTAAATAATAATTATTTATTCGGAAATTTCAGAAAAAATATGGAAGTCGGAGAAATAGCAAAAATAATACGCAGTCATGCAATGGGCGTGCGAAAGCGCCGTTGTCGTGTGTTCGCCCAAACTTAATAGATGAAAAAATACAACAGTGAAACATTAATTAAGTTGTAAAAACTAAAATAGTATCAGTACAATATCATAGAAAACAACATCGGCGGCAAATCATACAAAACTAATATCGTCCACGCTTAGGTGCAACACCCCTAATCGTGCCAGGCTTTGGTGCTCTGCGGCCCGCTCGCACATGGCTGGCTGAGTAAGTAAGCGGCGAAGGAGGAACTGTAACACGTGCAGGACGGCCTCCAGCAGCAGGTGGTGTCGCGTACTCGTCCTGTGAGGGCTGTGTCTGTGGTGGTGCTTCATGTAACTGCGATGACGCAAGTACGTCCGCCGGCTCCTGCTGCAGGTAACTCTCAAGGTCGAAGGGTGTCGGGGATCGCTGACGAAAACTGTCAGCGTGCTCAGAGATGTCCGATCCCTCGTAGTCGTAATGGGTCGTCCCTAAATATATAAGACCAACGTTATGATAACGCTGATGGTAAAACTAATATATAACGTGTCGAACTCTTAAAAGTAGGTCATAACTGGAACCATGGGTACAGCGTGTGAAGAGGAACCTCCGAAATCGAACTGATGCCGCGAACCGTCAAAGTGCATACCTGACCATGCAGAGTGAATGTAATGTTACGAATAAAGCAGTATTAGATAATATAATTAAATTTCACCACTATATCGTACCTGTAGGCATGTGAGCAGGCTGCGAAGATGATCCAATGATATCGAACTCCGGACGCCAACCGGCAGAGTACGTAGGTGGACCTGAATAATGAAACTTATAAGTAACGAACAAGTTAGCATTACTACATACGAAGAAAATATAAGTTACTCACCTGTTTGGTACGTAGGCCGCGGAGGTAGTGGCGCCGTCGGTCCGTCAGGCCTGTGTGTCACGTGTGAAGGTCGAGGGACGACATCTGGCTGTCGCCCGCAGGGCCGGCACGACATCAACTTGACAATGTTTGCAGCAGAGTCGTACATCCTCTGGACCGCAGCGGTAAGCTCGTGGCTGGTCATCTGAATGCCCTCCCTCAACCGGTGCAATAGCGATCCACCATCCACGGTGATACGGTGAGCCATGTCGGTCTATTAACAAAACGAGAACATTGAAGTAATTACGATAAGAAAAATATTAAACGAAGTGGGTTGAAGTTCATAAAGATCGTACCGCCAACGACATCGCCTGATCTCTGTGCACAGGGTACGTGTCCGTCAACCTGGGGACGTGGGTCCGTGGCTCCGCTGGTGTATACGTGACTCTGATCCGTGTGCGAGGAATATACCAACGTAAGTAGTCCCCGTAAGCCTGCAAGGAAAACGGTCTGGGCTCGTAGGTCACATCATGTAGTGCGTTGGCCCACTCGTCGACCCACGGCTGTATACGGGAGGACCAAGTAACGCCTGTCGGTAGACCCCTCCGCACGTAACTATGGATTTCAAAACGTATTAATTATCTTTCTATATATATTAAATACTCAATCAGAACGAATTAATTGTTTTATACTTACCCGTGCACGGAAAGAGGAACAATATGGGCAACCGGGAGTGGGAATGTCTGGTTACGACCAAACTGCCGCATCACTCTGTGAGGAGCGTAGTCCTCGACAAAGATGTCGAAAACGACAGCCTTACGTGTCATCCAGTACTCCTGATCCCTCGTGCAGAACGTCGACAACCCATTAGGCGCTCGTACGACAATCTCCTCCATGCTGTAAGGTGTCCAGCGGACGTCGTCTGCCCTAATCCGGTCGAACGCTGCCATGTACTCAGGATAGGCTCTGTGAACCTGAATGTTTGCCCAAGTAGGTTGTATAGAAAATAATAGTAAGGTGCAATTTATTCGAAAATAAATAGAAACAGGTTCAACTGCGATATAGAAGACTTACCCGCCGCCGGACCCACAATGAACCCATCGTAGGGCCGTCCTCCTCCGTCTCCCCGTACAAACCTGCTCCGTAAGTCGAGAAATCCATGACTGGTCGTCCAATACTAAACCGCTCGTACGACCAGAGTTGAAGTAATAGTGGACAACCAGAGAGGATAGCTGACGGGTCGGTCTTTGTGCACGCATCACAAAGACCTCGGTACGTGGCTGCCAAGATAGCGGATGCCCAACTATACTGCGGCATGGCGTCGAGCGGTGCGTCCGCTATCTCGTGCGCGAAGTGAATCAAGTGCTTCGTGACAGAGTTCCCATGCGACGATGTGAACATTATCCAACCAAACAACCACAACAGATAGGCCTCCAAATGCCTCGACACAGTGGCCTCATCCGCCGCAGGGTGGATATACTCGGCCTAAATTAGAAAACAGAAGTTCAAATTTTATTTAACATACACATGAATATTTGATGTTAATGAACTATATCACAATGTTATCTATTTACCTGAAACTGCAAGAGCCAGGTCTTCGTAGGCCTGTGATGCTGATTTTCAGCAAGAGTTTGATACTCTGGAGCGTCTGGTCGACGCACAACACCCTCGAAACGGACTAGAAGGTCCTCACGCCAAGTGGCCTCCACGTCTGGACGGCTGACGGCCTGCCCAGCAGTGGTGACACCAAGTAAGTCGGAGACGTCCTCGAGTGTGGGAGTCATCTCCCCGCAAGGAAAGTGGAACGTGTGCGTCTCAGGCCTCCAGCGGTCCACCAATGCCGCAAGTAAGGAACGGTCAAAGTTAAACCGTGTCACCGCATCGGCCGGGGCCTCAACAGCACTAGCCTGCACAAGCCTACACAGAGGCAGTAGACCAGCTGCTCGTAGCCTGTAGCAAATACAACATTTATATATAAATATATATTACCAAATCGTCTGTATGAGTAAAACAAATAAGTGAACGTGTTATTGTGCATACCTGGGTATCCATCGCTCGTCCAGCCGCCACAACTCCTGAGGTACCCTAGGCCATAGAACAGGTAGCTCAGCAGCTGTCACAGCACTCAAGTAGGACCGGTGGCGCTGGTCCAGCTGTGCGTCCAACAACTCCAAGTGTCCCTCATCCATCGCCATACCTAAAATATCTTAATAATGTAAAAAAATAATGCACAAATATAATTAATACTATGAAACACTAAATCAAAAAAAGCAGACATACTATTATTTTTAAAGAGCATTTTCGCCTTGCTTCCGGAATCCACGACGTGCACGAGGGCGCCGGCCGTCTTGCGGATTCACTGAAGGTCCTGCTTCTGCAGCTCCCTCTGTGGTGGTTGCACGCGTGCACTTTTTGTAAGTATGTCCTGTGCCATTGCACTTGGTGCACCGATGCTCGAGTCTTCCCACTTCTGAGTCATCCATATCATTTCTAATGCGCCGTGTCTTACGACGACCAGGCTTCTGTCTTAATTTGTCTTTATCGGGCCCCCACAGGTAGTTACTTCCAGGATTGTTTGTAAAACTACCAAATATTGCGAAACCATAAATCTCTGCATTCCAGGTTGTCATGACTACCTCATTCGTAAAATAATGTGAGACATACGGCTTCGGGGACAAATTAGTAAGTGAACAAGCTGCTATAACATGTGAGCACGGCCTGTGTAGAAGTTTCGGTTTCATGCACGAACAGCTGCATGAGTTATAACAAATAACACACTCTTATGCAATTCTCTCTTGATTGCCACCACGACGGCCCCGATCCCTACACAGAACTTCAAAGCGATTCTCTGCTGTGCCCATAGGACGTGCACGATGCAAGCTTGCCTTCTCCACCTTTTTTTTCATGTAATTTGTCATGAATGTTGAAAAAATCAATGTATTATCTGACATCGCATTAAAAGCAACCATATATCTTTCACGAAAGTACTTGCATGTTCTATGCAAAATACCCTCTACGATTGCTACAAGAGGTAATCCTCTCATGCCTCGAATGACCCAATTGTACACCTCCGCCAAATTTGTTGTCATTATTCCAAACCTCGCCCCATCTGTGTCATATAATAATGACCACTTCTCCTTTGGCTCGTACTCAATCCAATCTGAGAAGCACCTGATTGATGACCCCGACCTCCGAACCACGTTCCTCAAGGCATCCGTTGGAAGGCCTGAAAGAGGAACAGACATATCATTCGGGTCTTGATTCGTACGAGTCGCTAACTCTGCTGTTTGCTTTGTTGTTAATTCATCAAGACGTGCCCACATTGCATTGAATTTTCTTTGTTGGTTCTGATTGCACAACCTCTTAAACATATTCATAAGGTGTTTATTTTTGAAATGGCTGAAAAAATTTGCACCCAAGTGCCTCATGCACCATCTTGATTGTATGTCCGACCATCGAGGAGGAAGATCACGCTCCACTGAACCATATTGCATATCCGTTATCGCCTTCAACAAACCGGCATGTCGGTCATGTATGACACAAACATTAGGTCGCCCTTGCACCACTGCTAACTTCACACGCTCCAGAAACCAATACCAACTATCTGTGTTCTCACTTTCCACAAAAGCAAAAGCAACTGGTAGTACTTGATTATTCCCATCAACACCAATAGCAGTTAGAATCTGACCTTTATACTTTCCTGTTAGAAATGTACCATCCATGCATAAAACAGGTCTGCAATGACGAAATGCCATTATACATTGACCTAGTACAAAAAAGGCTCGACGAAGTATTAACTTTCCGGCCTCTTTTGGATCAGACACATCCATGATATCATAATATGTACCAATATTTCTTTGTCTGATGGTTTCTAACAATCTTGGTAGGTTCTCATAAGATGCTTCGTACGAACCGAATCTCTTCTCAATGACCTTCTGTTTCGCTCGCCACGCCTTCGAATAGCTGATGGTGTATTTAAAATCTTCCTCTATAGTAGTCACTATAGATTTCGGCTCATACCTTAAATTATCAACAATTCGATTATACATGTACTCTGCAATGAAGCTCGATGTAAGAGCAGTATTCGACTTCTCTAATTCTTGTAACTCACATGTATGTTCTGTTACTATAGAGCACTTCCAAATTGTACTCCATTTTTGCTCATAAGCATGTACCCTAAATGGACAGTCCGAGAACACACATTTAACATCATATACTTTCTTGTTAGACTTAACAACTACAAAAGACCGCTTCATTGACAGAGACCAGTACTTCACGGCACTCATCACTTCATCTTTGCCTTTGTACATACCTCCCTCTACTACTTCATCCTCATGATATTCCCACGGCACAGAATTTCCTTCATTGATCATCAAATTCTTCGAACTGTTACTCTTCCATTCCAGTGGGACAGGAATTTCATTCTCATCTTCAGATGACTCAGTTTCAGATATATTCTCATTCTCCATATCTTCCATCGCCATCTCTTCAACTATATGCTCTATGCGCTCTCCTTCGTCCGCTTCACCCGTCGGTACCATAGATGACAGGTGATGATCACTCTCTTCATTATCTTCCTCATTATCATTGTGATTGTCATGGCTCGGACCTCCTTCTTCTTCTACAACGTGTACCTCATGAACCTCCTTCGTATATGCCTGAGCAAGAAGGACTAGAGGCCACCCACGTTTTACAGCTTTGTTGACGTATTTTCTCCATGTTGATGTTGCATTAAGCGGTACTAACTCCCAAAAAGTGCCCTCCCGAGCACGACTAACCATACCCATGACGTTAACGTCATGTTGGTTGCTGTCAAGCCCAAATATTCGCATCAACCAATTCTGCACACCACTAATTGTTCTTTCATTTGCCCTAGACACCCATCTAGTTACTGAGGCAAATCCTGACAGATCAACCCCGTGTACACCTTGAATAATTTCTCCTTCTCCATAATAAATTTGAAATCCTAACTTCTCCGACATCTGTGTAATCTAAAAATTTTAGCTAAAATAGCTTTTCACTAATATATTACTAATATTATTTCAACTATAACTATTTAATTTAACAATATATATAAAATAAAAATATAAGTAATACTACCAAAATATAATATTAATCGCTTAACAGAAATATAATATTATCTAACAATTAATATAACACACATTATAATATTTAATTTAACAATATATATAAAATAAAAATATAAGTAATACTACCGAAATATAATATTAATCGCTTAACAGAAATATAATATTATCTAACAATTAATATAACACACATTAAATAATTATATATAAAATTATTTTTTTACTTACCGAAAATTTTCCTCTTCCTCTCTTCTCCTTCTTCCTCCTCTTCTTCTTCTTCTTCCTCTTCTTCTTCTTCTTCTTCTCTTCTCTTCTCTTCTCTTCTCTTCTCTTCTCCTCTTCTCTTCTCCTCTCCTCTCCTCTCCTCTCCTCTCCTTCTGTTCTGTTCTCCCAGCCCGCAGCGGCCGGCTGCGTTATATATAGTGGCGGCCAAGTCGCCCACTGGACGGGCGACATGGGCCCAGTCGCCCACTGGCCGGGCGACATGGGCCCAGTCGCCCAGTGCCCGGGCGACATGGGCCACGTCGCCCATCGGCCGGGCGACGTGGGGCCCGCCATGCCACGTGCACGGTCAAGTCGCCCACTGGTCGGGCGACATGGGCCACGTCGCCCATCGGCCGGGCGACGTGGGACCCGCCATGCCACCTGCCCAGCCAAGTCGCCCACTGGTCGGGCGACATGGCCCAGATAGCCCGCCGGTCGGGCGACAAGCCCATCTTCGCCCTTCCAACGGGCGACTGGTGGCCTATTCCTGCAATTTTTTGAAAACGAAGACTAGTTTTGTTATTTTTTTAAAAAATAAATTTATTAATAAAAAAAATTCGGCAATCAAGGCAGAATGCCTGGGCTGAGCTGGGCTGCGCAGGCTTTGAGTAGATGGGCTGACCAAGCAGGCCGAGCCCAGGTTTACTAATCCATTGCCATGGGCCTTCGACAATCCTTGTCCTGCTTGAATCGATTACGGGACATTGCTAACGGTGAGGAGGTGCTAAGCCAGGACTGATCCGAAGAATTGGCACCGGGAAGATACTCATATATGGAACATGAATGGTTGCCCAGGGACGGCCTGCTGCGGCCGGTTAAATGTGCAAGCAATGAGCCGTCGGTAAGAGTTTGCGAACTTATTAATCCCACTTTTGCATCGTGGGATACATAGGCGCTACACAGCCATTTCATTCCTATGGATCAGAAATTGATCCTCAGTATACCTCTGACGACTCAGAGGCAAAGGGATTTTTGGGCCAGGCACTATGAAAAATCAGATTCCTTTACCGTCCGATCGACTTACAGGATGTTGATCGATAACCGAGAACGAAGGACGGATTGGATAGAACATAATGCAGGAAAATCAATTTGGCAGCAAACCAGCGAGAATGGGCAAACCTATGGAAGATCACGGTTCTATCAAAAGTCTGAAACTTCCTTTGGAGGCTAGCCAAGCAATCTATTCCAATGGGTGATGTTAGATATCACAGAAGCATTGCTCGAGATTCTAGATGTTTGATTTGTGGCACAAAGGATTCTTGTAGGCATGCTTCGTTGGAATGCAACATGACACAGTGTGTTTGGGCACTACAACGGGATGAGCTTCTAGAGTTCATCAGCCGAGCTCAACATGGTGATGCTCGGGCTTTGTAACACCCATGGTGTTATGCATGCATTATCTTGCATATCATGAGCAAAATCATCTCCTTGCATAGTCATTGTTTACATGAAATGATAGAATGAAAAATGTGCTTGTTTTGGTTTGAACTAGAGCTATGTGTTAGGTTGCTTGTTTGAGGGTTGAGTGTTAAATAAAGTTTGTGGAGAAAATTATTTGGAGCAAAACTTATTTTTGGATCATTTCATGAAAAGGCTTGGAAGTGGGTCAAAAATGTCAAAAACAGTTTATAAAAATATTTTTTTTTAATTTTAAATGGATTTTAAATCCTCATTTTTTAATTTCAAATTCTAGGCAGAATTAGGCTTTGATATTTAAAAGTGAAATATCCTACCCTTTGAGAGCAACATTTTATCTTTTACAAGTTTCTTCAAATTCGGATTATTTTAGAAAATATGGAGTTAATCAAGTTCTGCACGAATCTTGGCGCACTGGGACCCACCCGTCGGCCTCCTTCTTCCCTCTCTTCTTCTTCCTCGCGCCGACGGTGTCCGTGCCGACGCCGGTCGTGTGGCAGCCATACGCCGGGCGTTCGCCGGTGTCTGCTGTTCACCCAGCGCACCCGTGCGCCGCACGCCGATCCCGCTCCACGCCTGACCGGACCCCACTGTCGCTCCACGCGCCCTCGGCCGGCACCGCACGCACACCACACGCCTGACGCGCTCCAACGCCGCGGCCTGCCTGTGTGAGCTCGGCCGCTAGCTTCAATGCGCCAGACGCGCCGCGCCTTCATTTCTCTACCACCCCGGCCAGCTAACGCCCCCTCCTCGCCCGCATTTTCCCCTCCCAAGCTTGAGCGCGCTCGGAGTCCGCCATTGCCGCCGCCCCGAGCTCGCATCACCACCGCACCTCACAGCCTTGCCATTTTCTTCCCAGAGCTCGCCAGTGGCTCTGCCGTGGTGTGAGGCACACCATGCGCACACTCCTCGGCCCAATGACCTAAGGTAGAGGTTGAATCGACCATTTTCCCCTTCGCCGGCCATGGCCGCCCCGACCGCCGCGTGGTTCACCGTGGCCAGCTTTTCCTTTCTCCCTCCTTTATCTTGCGCATCGTGGTCACATGCATGAGTAGAACAGGTTGGTGTAGTTATTAGGATCGATTAGGGTTTGTGTTCGTCGAATTTTGGCCGACCGCCGTCGCGGGTTGAGCCGCCGCTCGCCGACGTGCATCACCGTCGTCGTTCTGGCCAACATCTCTTCACGTTATCTGGTTAATCCGAGTCACCTTGGCCTGCTGTACCCGGTAGGCTAGCCCTTGCACCTCGCCGTGGTCGATTCCGGCGAGTTCGCCGTCATGCAAAGCCGCCGCTCACCGCCGATCGTCGCCGCCGTCATTTTCCTCAGCAATAGTTTCATCTTTTGCATCAACGGGTTCGCGCTGATGTCCTGAGTCTAGTAGTGGCCGTAGTTCAGCCGGTAACCTCGCCGCCGGCGAGATTGCCGACCGCCGGCGACCTTTCCCCCTCAGTGTGGACTGCGTGCATCATTTATATTCTGTTTTGGACTTAAGTGCAAAACTGCCAGACACAGGATATTTCTTTATCGGGCTTAGTGAATTCCTGTTAACCACAGGGTCTCCAATGCAAAAGTGTTTTTCTTTTTCGTTTTAAATATCTGTTTCCATATTTCTTTTAAATCTTTGAAAATCATATCTTGCTCATTTTTCATCCAAATGAGTTGGTTCAACTTGAAGTATTTTTCTTATGAGTAGATCTATGCATAAAAAATATGAAATATGAATTTTGTGATACTTTTCTGTATAGATTTATTTATCTCTATTAATTATTTTTATTTTGGAAAATGCATAAGTAATTCTCTGTTGCTCAGGAAAATGTGAGACCAAGTTTGTTAGTCTTCTTATGTTATGCTCTATCTGTGAAAAATGTTGTGAGGCTATGTCATGTGAAAAGTTTGCCCTTTTTAATCACGGTGCTTATTTCAATTAGATGATAAATAATTCGTAATAAATAATATATAAGCTATTTATGCATAAAACTTTTTGGAGAATGTTTTTAGGCTAATCTAGAGCTAATGTTATTCTGAGATCTATTGTTTGACATATTTTTATGTACAAAGTATTTTAGGCCCATTAAATTGTGCTACCTTATCATTTTTGTGTAGGATAAGGTACTTACTGTTTTGACCTAAAATTTTATTGTAGTCTTTATTGGGTATCCTTAAGCTTTTGTAATTTTCACAGAATTTTTTGAGTAGTCTAAAGTCATGTTGTAGTTATATCCTGATTTCTTTTAAAAATAAATAATGCTTTAAAGTTGTTATTTCATGTGTGTAAAAATATTTTTTATGATATTTGTGATGTGTGTGACCTGTCATTGGTTTTGGTTCAGTAGAGGAGAGTATGCAAAATAATGATTGTTTATAATTCCTTATAGTGTGCAAGTAATTATAATGCAAGGCTTGTTTAAAGATTTATTTATAGAAGAGAATGCAGATGGCATGTGCTTATCTTACATGTTTCAAAATCATGTCATTTACCTTTAACTGAGCATCCATTTACCATCAGCATGAGCATTGTACTTCTATGTATGCATGGTATTCATACACACTATGCATCATACAGGATCATCGGAGCTCGAATCGGTAGTTCCTGGAGCACCAGAAGAGGAAGGCCAGCAGGAAGCTTTGGTGCGGGAAGTAGCAGCAGAAGAGGATCCCGAAGTTGATTTTTCGGAGTGTCCCGACCATCAGCCAAGCTCTTTCCTGAAAGACAAGCCCCGGAGCATTCTCCCTGTTATTTGCAAAAAAAATATCTAACTTGAGTCCTTTACTTGTTTGATGTATTAAGTTATAGGCGTTGTTTTTATACCGTTGCTGCATTACTTATATTCCTTGCCACTGTTACACTTCAACCCTGTTAGGTTCAGGTGCGATTATCTACTTAGCCCTGCTTAACTAGATCGGTAGAAGTCGGGTGATTTCCTATCATCCGCGAGTTATAGGTGGCAACTTAGAATAGTTGAATACGCTGTTATCTTGGATAACCATATGGAGATAATAAATCGAGACCGGGCGGGATTGGTGTTGAGACTGAACTAGAGGTTCGATGTGGTTATCCCGTCTGTGTCGAACTAGGACCCCGTCCGTTGTACGTCCTCAAGTCATATTGAATTTATGCCTCATATTTAGCTGGAAAGATAAGTTGTTCCACCGTGAAGCCTAAGTTTGATTTGGGCCAGGAGTCGACCTGCTGTACGCATCGTATTGGTGAAGATGGGGACCATGGGTTACGTAGAGAGTAAGTTTGAGGTCAGGGTCGCCCTGAATAAGGCAGCCGGGCGGTTCCTGGATACGATGGTACCTGTTGATCCCGCGCTTTTCCTGAATTGAATGTTGGTGATCTGTATCTCACCGTGGCTGGTGAGTGTGGTTTGTGTGAGGTATACCCGCTAGCTGGTTAGTAATCGATTATAATCGCCATCGTCCCTGGACAGTGAA
>CM041646.1:37672229-37707825 GCA_023333625.1 Bothriochloa decipiens
CTCCTTGAAGTCAATTTATTTTTAGTTTATGACGGGTAAGTCTAGCTAAGTACATCCTCGTACTCAGGGTTTTATTTCCCATGTTGTTGCAGATGATGAGATGTTTTATGGCTATTGCCAGCACTGCTTCTATCCCGCGTTGGGTGATGACTAGACCCTGGGCATGGTCACTCTTCTCTACTTGATGCTTTTGCAGGATGTTGACCGAGAAACTGAAACTGGCACAATATTTGAAATTAGTGTGTGGTTTTTGAACTAATCGCTTCCGCTACTTTGAAACTTGGTTTGTAAAAATTTTATTCGTACTCCGATTGTGAAAAACTATGTGAGAACAATGTGCTTGTGAATAGGAACGCTAAACTATTATGATCTTGGTCGTGCTAGAAATGTTTGAAATTCCTCGAGATTTCGGAATGATTACCGGGTTTATTAGGTCTCAATCATATAGTTTGCTGTATTAATGGTGAATTATGTGCTTGTGCTCTAATAAATTGGTTGGTTCTATCACAGGCTTGGCTTCATGAATCTATAGCAGTGCTTTAGCATGACGATCTTATTCGTTTGGTTGTCACGATGTGGTCGATCTGGAATGCGAGGAGGAAGACTGTGCTTGAAAATATGTTTCAGAGCCCCCTATTGACTCACAGCTTCATAGAAACCTTCATTGCAGACTTGGAGTGTGTCATGCCACCGGTGAAAGAGAAATTGGAAGAGTCAGACCGGGGAGGTGCACAAGCTCCTCTTCCTCGTTGGATACAATCACTGGTTGGAATGCTCAAAATAAACATGGATGTGGCATTATCGAAGAACTCATCGATTGTAGCAATGGCAGCAATGGTGAGGGATGACTCAAGCAGGTTTCAAGGGGCGTTGGTGATAGTGATGGAAGGGGTTACTGACCCTGAAACTGCCGAGGTGTTGGCGTGTCAAGATGGTGTGGCATTAGCCGATGACCTCGCCAATCAGCGGGTCCGGATTGCCACAGACTGCATGAATGTCATGAGAAATATGAAGGGTTCTGGCATGGGTAATCAAAGAGATCAAAGCTAGGATATCTTGTTTCGCGAAGCAAAAGTCGTTCATGAGAAAGGGCTTCGAATGTTGATGCTCATTGTCTAGCTAGAAGTTCGATTTATGAATCACTAGGTAGACGTGTGGTTTTTATCTCCTTCAAGTGGAGTTTGTACCAATTATTGTAACACTTGAGTAATTTTGGCACCCACTCAAAAAAAAGGTAACACAAATGGAAATTTCTAAATAACACTCGCACGGATGACTTAATAAGAGGACATAAATAGTTCTACAAAAAGAGGACATAAATAGTCAATTTTATTTTCAATTTCAGAGATATGATTCATCATTACGAGAAATTAATAAGCCCAATTTAATTCTTTTTCATTAACGAGAAATTTTGGTTATTACGAGAAATTTAGATAACAACATTGATTCGGTTTCACACCACAATAAGGGCTAGCACAGGGCTTTTTTAGCATGCAGTAAGAATGCCTAGAATAACAAGGTCAACCAACAAGTTTGGAGAAGTCCAAAAATCTGGCCTAGCTGGTTTCTCCTGGATCAATCCCTTGGAATCACGTTTTCTTGTTCGTCAAGATTCCAAGTAATACGATTCATATTCTTTTTATCGCCTCAACAAGAGAAACACACTGGTGGGTTCATTATGCATTTTGACACGGTGCCAAAATTGGCTTTGACAATTTAGTAAGCCCTCCCCTCAAAAAAAAATTTAGTAAGCCTGTTCCTGTTCGAAAATCTGAATACATCCTCGCTTTTGACACTTTTGCATTTCAAGAGGTGTTTTAAGGGGTTGAATTAAAAACAACAACAATTCTTACTCATTGAATCCTAGGTCCCACCTTTAATTGATCGACTTGTCTGACCAGTGTTGGCGGCGACTTTTGAGAGTTGAGAGTTCAGACTTGAGTTCGCCGTGTACACCGCCGCCGCGGCGATGCATGCTGTGCCACCGTGACGCGCCGAACGCAGCCGCTGCGTGAGATTAACGTCGTTCGGCTCTACGCCATGGACCACGGGCGACCACCTCGCTGTGGGCGTCCGCGTCTCGCTCACACCACACCACCGCCGCCGCCCCCGACATGACGTACTGTGTCACGTGGGCGGCCAGCCAAAAGCTAGCCGCGCATCGACGACGCGCCGGCCAGAGACGACAAGTGGTGGTGGTGGTAGGTGCTCTGTTGATAACCTAGTACGAGGACCGCTTGGTGTGGACGGGCCCTGGGACCCTGGGCTGGACGACGGCCACCAGAACCGGAGCGTGGTGGGCGAGCCGGCTATCGCCGCCACCATGCGCGAGAGGTGATGACAGCTCTGTGCTCCTGACCGTGGTCTGGTCCACCTTCGCTGCACCCATGGATACCATATGCTCCCTGTCCCCGGCCGGCCATGGAGGCAGGGACCTCGCCGAGGCCGAGGTGGCTCAGCTCGACAACGAGTACAACGCCTTTAATCAGCGATGCAGCACGCGCGCCGCGCCCGCTGCAGCAGCGCCAGAGTGACGCGGCAATTGGTGCAGACTGCAGATCACGTAGGTACCATATATGCGTACGTCCATTATCACCGTGCATGCATGCATGCATCCCTCTCAGCCGTCGCAGGATGGCACCACCATCGGGCAACCAGCCATGTGAGATGCTTGGCTCTCCGCCAATGGCGTCTTCTTCGATCTTGTTATTGTCTCTCCTTCTCGGCAAATAGCGGCTTTTAAGTTTTGGGAAATTTTGCTGTAGGACATTGTAAAAAAATATAATATGCTGATGGATATAGCAAACAGTGAAATTTGTCCAGTACCATTATAAAATCGTGTCCATTTGCTAAAACACACTGCACCGAATATTTTATTCATTTATCAGATTTGTGGAGAGAGAAGATGAGGAGAATGACTCTTCTGCCCTCATCTTCAACCTCCAGCTGTTCAATGATATTTGCCGAAACACACTGCTGATGCCTCATTATGCTCGTGAGCACCGATCCACACCACACATGAGTCATGAATAGGTCCTTCTTCCTCCTCACTCCATGGCCATGGAAGTCATGGAGGAGCTTCTGCTGGTCACGCGCGTAGGTGGACACGCGCGTAGGTGGAAGGGGGCCCGGCTGGGGCTCTTCGTCCAGCTGGCCGACAGCGAGGCAGGGAGGAGCGCCTAGCGCTGGGCTGTGCACGACTTGTGGGGCCACGCGGGCTCCGTGGTAGGATGGCGTCGGGATCAGGCCGGCGGCAACGCGTGCTGCGCGCGAGGGCGGAAGGGCTTTGGCCGATGGGGGGAGCAGCAGCTAGCCGGCCTCCTGAGGGCGGGCACGACCGCGTGGAGTGCTCGCGGTGCTAGGCTGCACGCAGCTTGTGGGGCTCGCACGGTCTCGGGGGAAGGATGGCGGCGTGCTCAGGCCGTCAGCAACACGTGCAGCTGGAGGGGACTCTGTCGGAGGGGGAGCAGCAGCCGGCCAGCCTCCTGAGCTGATAGCAGAGAGGAAGCAGATGTCATCCATGCACTCCTCGCTAGATTTTTAAAAATAGAAAAAAGAAAACCGGAGGAATGATTAAACTGTGGTGGCCATGACTAATGAATAGATGGACGACCTAGAGAGGATCGAATTGCGTGGAAACGGAATTCACTGGAATGCAAATCAGCAAAATATCAGTGAGCAGCCGGAGGTTGAAGATGAGGATAAAAGAGTCATTTTCCCCACCTTCTCTCTCTACAGATCTTATAAATGAATAAAATATTCAGTGCGGTGTGTTTCAGCAAATGGACACAATTTTATAATGGTACTGAGCAAATTTCGTTGTTTGCGGTGTCCATCAGCATATTACGCTTTTTTACAATGTCCTACAACGAATTTTCCCTTGAGTTTTTGAGCACTATCGAATTAATCTGGGTACGAAACCGATACCCGAGAACCGAACCGAAATACCCGAAACCGAAATTGAACTAATCGAACCGATCGGTTTCGGTTCCAAATTCGGTTCCAGTATCTTAGGAACTAAATTTAATACGGGTAATTCGGTTCTAGGCCTGTTAACCGAATTACCCAAAATATGGCCCATAGAGAAAGACTAAAAAACAGCACGGCCCAATTAGCCCAACAGGGTTATTCCACTCAGATTAATACTTCACTCGGTCACTCCTGCCCCTCCCCGAACCCTATTTGCTATCAGCTATCCCCAACCCCAACCCCGTACTGCGCCGCCCGCGTCCGCGAGTCGCGCGACTCCAGGCGCCGCACCGTCCGCCGTCGCCTTGCCCTCCGATCCGGCCATCTCCCCCGCCCTCCGCGCTCTTGTCCGGCAATTCCCTCCCCTCCGCGCGCCATCGGCACGCCAACTGTTACGGCGAAGAGCAGAGCAAGCCGGCGTGCTCCGCGGCAGCGAGCGCGGCGAGGTGAGCCGCGCGATGGCGAGCTGGGCGAACTGCGCAGCTACGAGAAGGGCAACGCCGATGCACAATGCCACTGGAGAGGACACGAGGTGATGCACATCGTGTAGAGTCGCGGGTGAGGCAAGGATATGTGGTGTTTTTTCAATCTGTAACCCAGAAACAGATGATTTGTTCTTCATGCTGGTGGAATGATTGATTTGTGATGCTCTTCTTATACTTCCACATGCGATTCTGTGATTTCTTCCGCTCTGTTCCTAGCACCTCGGTTAGTTCGGTTATAACCGAAACCGAACCAAAAATAACCCAAACCGAATTGGTCGGTTCCCAATTTTCCAAAGAACCGGTTCTACATTCATAGGTAACCAAATTTTTCAAGAAACCGAGGAACCGAACCATCGGTTTCGGTTAACCGAATGCCTAGAGTGACTATGAAGACCGAAGTGGAATTTTGGGTGGCAAGCAAGACTATAAACCTATTTAGGTAATGCATCCCCTCCCGACCCCCGAGCGTCCTCCCAAGGGGCGACTCGCGGGGTGAGCACCGCCGCCGCCGCTCTCCCTGCGGTGGTGGCGGTGGCCAGTGGTTGTGGTCCTCTATAAGAGCCTTGCCTGTCTCACCACCCTCCTCCACCCCCTCTTTCTCCCGCCCCCTTCTTCCTACTTCCTCCGGCGTCCATGGCGGCTTACGGGTGGCGACAACATGTCCTGCTCGGCTTCCTAGCCTAGATCCAGGCTAGCTCGCACCGGATCTGGTGTCGGCTCCATGGAAGTGGCCCCCTTCAGCGGCCTGGCAGGTGGCCGGCCTGTCCTGGCGGGTGGCTGGCGGCCCTGGCTGGTTGCGGACGACCGGATCCGGGGTCTCGTGACCCAGATTTGGTGTCAGTGCCACCGCCCCTCCTACTGCTTGTCTGGTGCCTCTACTAGGATGGGGCGGCAACGGTGGCGGCCACGGCTGGCTGGTGGCACGGGTTGGCCAGATCCTAGCCTACTGGGGGCGAATTTGGGGTCTGCTGGCCAGGCTGGTCGATAGTCGTTCGGTTTGCTTGTTGTCGTGGACTGCCACCTCATGTCCATGGTGTGGCCACCCTGCCATGCTGGTGGTGCTAGTGGAGGTGCATCAGTGTCGCCGTGGTGGCGTGGCCGGTGGTGGTGTCTTTGGTTCCTTCTTGTCGTGCCGTGGTGGTTTGATGATTTGCGGCGGCTAGGTGGCGCGCAAGTTATGCTGTGGTGGCATGGCTGGTGGCGCTAGCCGCTCCTTGCATTTCTGCTCTTGGTCATGCTCCAGCCGCCAACCTTTGTGGCCCCTCTGACGACGGATAGGAGTGAAAACCCCTCCGGGCTTCTCTAGCCTGCTGACGACGGTGGCGTCCTGTGTCATCACCTTCTTGGAGGCGTTGTTCTCATTTCATCGTCGGAGCCCGTTTGGGGCAAGCATGGGGATGATGATCCCTGGAGGCTATCCACAACGAAGCTGGCATCCTTTGGATTTATCCAAGGCATCCCACACGCCATCAATCAATTACCTGAACAAGCTATAAAAGAATGGCATCAGGCATCACCAGGGGTGGGCACCACCACTACTAGACTCTGGCAATTTGCCGAGTGCCAAAACTCTCGGCAAAGCCTTTGCCGAGTGTGGCACTCGGCAAAGGCCTTCCTGCAATGAGTTTCACGGCAAGGGGTCATTGTCGAGTGCAAGAAGGCACTCGGCAAAGAAAAGTGGGCCGTTACGGCGCTGGCCCGTTCACAGCGGGTATGTCGAGTGCCGGCTTGTGGCACACTGGCACTCGGCAAAGATTTTTATTTTATTTTTCTAAAATTCGTTGCTGAGTGTCGTCGTGCCTAGCGCTCGGCAAAGAAATTAATTTTTTTAAAAAATTGCCGAGTGTCTACATGTCAGACACTCGGCAAAGAAATTATTTTTTTTTAAAAAAAACTCTTTGTCAACGGTTGTCCATTCGGATGGCCATGAATACTCCACAAGAGATCCTACTTTTTTAAAAAAAATAAAAACTCTTTGCCAACGGTGGCTCAGCTGGGAGCTGTACGTATTCAGCCTTCTTTTTTACTAGCGTTTCAAGCACACTGTTCCTGCTGCTCACAAAAATTTAACCACTCGAATGGATTACCACTGCAGGTTGCAGCTGAGCCACAGCATCCGCGCCACCACAGGAGACACTGTGTAAAAAAGAGTCATATCTATCGGTGTTTTTTACATATAGATACTCTGTCCTTGGTGGAGATCGATCGACGTGAAGAGCAACACAATAGAGAGACGTGATTTATTCTGGTTCGAGGCCCTCGGAAAACGTGATTTATTCTGATTCGCTGCACCCATCGACCCCATATGCTCTCCGTCCCCAGCCATGGAGGTAGGGCGGACCTCGCCGAGGTGGCTCAGCTCGACAATGAATGCAACTGCATGTATCCCTCTCAGTCGCAGGATATACACCAGCGCCGGGCATTGGCAACCAGCCAAAGGGGAGTACGATTCGCAGCGAGCTCTGTGAGAGGCTGGGCTCCGCCAATGGCGTCTTCTTCGATCTTGTTCTCTCTCGGCCATTATTGGACGCCATGGCTACCTATCAGACGGACGAGGCCCGTAGGATTGTACTAGTCCACATAAGAATTATTGTGTTTGAATTTGAACTGACTCTAGATCGGCATCCGTGAGGAGATTAATGGTGACGGCGAACTCTCTAACCCACGTGAGATATTCCCCATTTAAAATGGTTATTAGTTAGGAGAACTTAATATTTTTTGAAAGTAAACTCTATAACCCATGTGAGATACTTTTCATAATTAAAATGGTTATTGTTTAGGAGTAAGTTTAATAATTCAGCCAGCAGCTGGCTGTAAGCATGTGCTATGTCGTTTACAGCTAACTTTTCAGCATGCTAGTATTATGGGTCGGTTGTTTAATTAACTAGCTGCAGTAGAGATGATAAGCTAGTATTTAATTGGGGTTGAAAACGGATCGGATCAGATCGGAGATGATAAGTGCCAATGCTTTTCGTTTGGCAAAAACCCTTATCTTTCAAATGCTTCTTCCTTAAAACATGTGTATGAAATAAGGTCTTAATTAATACAGATGCGTGTTAGTAAAATGTGTCCGTGGTGCTACTATTCCGCGAACGTTCATTAGAACAGGAATGAGCGAACGATTCTCGGACAAGATTTATTCCTTTTCAATGGCTGCTTCTAATTATTGAAAGGAAAAGTGTGCGTTTGTTTCCTCCTCCTCTTTCATTCAGTTCTCTTTTCTTGTTGGCACGCCTGTTTTCATTATCTTTTCACGCGCTTGTTCGCAAACAATTTTCATTTCCGTTTGCTAGTCTCACTAGCTGGCATTAATTTTGAAAAGCTAGCAAGCATAACTTAGATAGCTGAGTTAGGCGCCATAACTTAGAGGGATAATTTAAGAATGCTAAGTTATATGGCATTACTTTTTCCAGTAAAAACTAATACGAAGTAACTTACAATATATAACTTATAATAAAAATTTTGAAATCTCTTGAGTTATGGAACACAACTTATTTATAAAAAGTTATTAAACATAAAAATGAACAAATTAACTTATAACTTATGCCAAAATTTTCAAATACAAAATTTATTAATATATAGTAGAATGAATTTAACTTATAACTTATAATAAACTTAGAAACACAAAAATTGTGATGTATAAGTTGTGGTAATAAGTTAAACAAATCATGTGTATAACTTAGTAGCGTTTCAAAGAAAGGAAAGTCACGTGTATAACTTGCTTGTATAACTTAGATATATAACTTGACGAACGATTTAAATATATAGTTATACGTATAAGTTATTCAATAACTCAGATGTATAAATTAATATTATAATATATTAGCAGAAATACAAAACTGTGTATGAATTAAATTGTATAAAAAATAAAGGGTAAAAGGAAAAAATATAAAGCAAAAAAATTGATGAACGCACATGTATTTAATAGTAGCAGTATAAAGAGACATGCATACATGCATGCAAGGTTGTTACAAATTTTTTTTATTTACAGTTAATGGATATAACGTTAATTAATACATGCCGTGCGGTGCAGCAATAGTAGTGCGGTCAACAGTAAAGAAGGGTGGGCAGCGCAAAAAGAAAAGGGAGCGGGACGGGAGAGGAAAGAAAAGTAAGGTCAGATTCCTTCGCTTGAACAGGAAGTAGGCGAAAACGCTCGCGAGAATGGATTTGCGCGCTCGCTACTAACAAGCATCCGTAGATAGTCAACACATCACATCTGCGAGTTTTGTTTTTTTTTTTTGTCTCGGATAACAGGTTCAAACGCTACATATGCGAAATACTAACAAGCATCATCTATTGCTAGATGATATATTACAGATGTGTGTTACCTTACCGACGCGCCAATGCAGCACGCGTCTCCAGTTACATGCCATATTAAAGGCGTGCGCTGTGAAGATGCGTCCATAGTTGAGTGCCATATTACAAACACGTGTTGTAAAGACATGTCCATAGTATTGTAATTGGAGCAGATGCGTCCTTTTCTATACGTGTTTGTGCTATCTGGCAGCTAGTCGCGTGTTCTAAGCATCTGTAGTACCTGTCCTGCGGACTTAGCCATTGGCACGTGCAAACAGGCAAAGGTGACCTTATAGATCAGCCATCACGACTCAAGCAGTCGGGGGCTGGGGGCGAATGTGACACTCAAGGGGGTGGCGACTGAGGTCGCGTGCAGTGCTTGTTGGTGGGCTGCTGCCATGGGTGTGCACCGCACTAGCAATCGGGTGGTCCCTGGAGGCACACGCCGTAGGCGGGCCGTAGGTGCACGCCACTATTGATGGTTTTTATGTCTACAGGAGGGATTCCACGAGCGCATAAAACTATCGTGTAGCACTTTACTCGACGGTGTTAGCGTTTAGAAGACCAGAGGCTAGTTAATTAGTGGATCTGAATTTAGGCTCGAATGATAAGGTAAGGTGGGCACGAGCGATTATACTAGTTTGGGCATAATGTTGATATGTCTAGTCATTGGGGCCGGTGTGCTACCCTCTCTTTGTATTCAATTTGCAAAGGAGAGTTGGAAACAAAGGGTCGAGAGAGAGCCAAAGAATGGCCCAAGTCCCTGTGTTGGTAACTATGTGTGTAGAAGATGGTGGCACTGATAAACTATGAAGTCCAGTAGCGCTCTTCCTTAGAGCGGTTCCTAGGCCTCCCTTTTATAGTTCAAGGAAAAGGTTTTGGAGTACAAGATGAAGGATAAGGGAGGAGGAAGACTACTTGCCCATTACGGAAAATAAACAAATGAACCTAGGGGTCTTCGGGAACCGCCTAGCTTCTTCCCTTGTTGGTCATGGTTCCATTTCATGGTCGTAAATGGAGGGGAGCCATTCTCCATGTCATTGTGTCACCACGTATGCGGCAAGGCTAGGGTCCGAGCTACATTATCCTGATTGGCGATGTACAAGGTTTAGGTGGCACGGTGTCGGCCAAGCCAGGTCCACCTTGCGCGTGCACCCTCTAGTTAGACTTGTCATTGCCACGGGCGACATAGGGTTCTCCTTTCTCCCACTCCTATACTTTAAGGCCCTATACATATCCTCCATGAGTAGGGCGACGAGAGACCACCGGGGCCTCCTAAGATGCTGGACACCATTCGCTCGACCATTCCTTCTGCCCAAGCCGTCTAATGAGTTGTGGCTCTTGCCAAGAGATTTAGAGGGACTCAATAGATCCCGATGGTAATAGGCGATCCGGTGTTTTCTTCCCATGGGTCGGGCGAGATAGATGAGGGTGGCTCAGCCCTTGGATGGGTCACGCCGGTTGCTAGGTCATCTAGGCCTGCTCACGGGCCTCTCAATGGCTCATATTCTAGCCCAAGATGTGGCATTATTCACTATCGTTGTGATGTCTTTAGGGCCTAGCACAGAGACTACCAAAATATTGGATCCCGACAGGTAGGTTATATCGATTGTTGAACTTATATTTTTCCAAAGAAAGGCACATGGGTTTGTTCGGTCAGTAGATATGTATGTTGGGATGATAATGTCTTTAGCAACAAGGGGAGTGGATGGTGGAGAGGATGGGTGGATGTAAAGGTGGATAAGATAAGAGGTTGAAGAAAAGGTAGCTGGAAGATAAGGGTAGCTAGAGGATAAGGGTATCTAGAAATATGCCGAGCTATGTGGGAAAGAGAGCGAACTATTATAAGTAACAAACTTTCGACATTTGGTGACTGGCAACTCATCATGGAGTTACCTTGGACGATTATTTGGGGGAATCGGAACATGCAGAACTTGATGGTAAATGTAGAGATAATGATTTATATTGGTATAGTTTACTGAAACAGCATCGGCGTTCCTACGTCTAGTCTGGGTGAATAGTATATTGCACCCTGCACTTGGGGTATATACTGTGATATCTGAGGTCCGGCCTATCAATTTAGGGAGCTCTGCCCTCCTTTATACATAGTCTAAGAGGCAAGAGTCCTAGTCGGTTATAATGTATTTAATAGTATTATAGGATAGCAATGTTACTAGGATTATATGAGAGGAACCTTAGTTAGACTAGATCTTCTCACCCTTCCTCACGGGGTACTCGGGGTATTATGTTTTGGCATAGAGATAATCTAATGATTAGATAAACCTATTTAGCATGATAGGGCATACCTATGCTAATCTCACCCAAAGGGTTGATTAGGCACAATAGTACCATGTCAGGCCCTACATTCTAATAACAAGACCCACATGTTGTAATACAGAGGATGATAGAGTTATCACTACGTGCCAACTACCAAAATCTATCCAGGGATCTAGCTGTATCCAGAGGCAATCTATAGCCTAAACACCACACTTAATCTATAAACTATAACTACTTTGATCAGAGCTCTGGTCAAATGAGATCGAAGTTCCTACCCTAACCAAAATGTGGAACCCGTACATATGCATGTTGATCAAACTAAACAAGAGGGGTTACGTAACTATGCTACTAATGCCAAAGAACAAGCACCTAAGCTCACTAATGATGAACAAGAGGGAACTAGAACTTGAACAAACAAAGCTATATTACTAAATAAGTACTTGAACAAAGTAAAGTAATATAAAGTAAATGCTAATAGAGAATACAAAGGAGCTAGTCCAGACTCCAAGGAAGCTCCAATCCTCTCTAGCTCTACTTCCACCATTAGCTAGCTACTACTTCTAGAGCTACTACTTTTTAAGCTTGGAGAGCATTAGAATGCTTGGGATTCTTGGAGATGCTTGGGAATTCCTAGGAATGATCTTCGCCAAGCTCCAAACCTTCTTTTTTTAGCTTAAAGAAGGCATAGTGTACTTGCAGGCGGTGGAGTAAGGCTCTGGCATGCCCAAGGGCATCGACCGACTGACCCTCTGATGCACTGCCTCTCCATCCTATGCTCTTGATTGGCAATGTCCATAATGTGAAGTTTCTCCATAAACTTCAGAAGTCATGTACTTGGGAGTCCATGGCTTGTAATGTTTCTTGGGCACACATCTCTTCTCGCAATTCTCTAGTCTTTTTGCGAGTAGATCCATATTAGCTGCAACAATGTTGTCTTTTAAGAGATTGCATGCCTCTCTCGTCGGGCCTAGTCATTTGTCGCTCCATCCTTGGTTGAAAACCATCTTCTCGATCAATTAATGCCTTTTCATCCGTGACATTAGCGAAAATAATGCTCCTCCTGCGGCAGCAACTAAATGGCTCCAATCTAGTGGGACTAGCCCATGGCACAAATTCCGGATCAAAAGTCAGTTTTCCATACCATGGTGTGGGCATGCAAAGACATACTCTTGCATTCGTCCTCGGGCTTCAGGAATTGATTCATCAGATGCCTAGCTGGGAACGAAATTATTAGATCCCAGCATACAAAATGTAAAAAGTACGCCAGAGATCTCATGGACTGCTTCAACTTTGCTTGATAAAAAGTATCTTCATTTGATACCATACAAAAATGATATTGTTTTTCTAATGCAACAAGCGCTACTACGTGATTATTGTGTTGCGGATGTTTTATATTATTTTCTTTAGCATCTTAACGACCTAAAAATTTAAAACCTCAAAATTGCATTGAGGTCTATAATTTTCATATAATGTCCATGTCCATCCGACGTCATGTCGAGGAGTTATTATTTTTTTAAGGTTCAATGATAGATAACAAGGTTTTTTCCACATTGGAAATAACATCTAATATGACAAATGTCGCCGCGCCAGCAGCATCAACAAGACCAAAAGAGTTGTATCTGTAAAAAAATTAGAAACAATTATTATTAAATAATAAAAAGAATTAAATTAAAAAAACTGTATCACGACGGACGCTTGTTATGGTAAAATAAATAGTGTAGAAATTCCTTATATATACACACACAAGAGTGAGGAAAAAGGTACATCCGACACGTACACTCTCTGCTCTTTATCTTCTTATATCAAAGAGATGCATGCACCAACCACATCGTGCATTATTATTGTACGATAATTCCTACGGTCGTACGTCGTCGTCATCGTCTCCCATTAGGCATGGCGAGCGGCCGGCGTGACCACGTGAATGGCGTGTTAAACTTCCAGCCTCGCTACGCTCTTCCGCGCGCTATATAAACGTAACATCTCAAAGCTGAACAACACAAGCCACCACCAGTAGTAGCGAACCATTGTGACCTGCTCGCTCCTTCCCATGAAGAATTCCTGCCATGCCTCCTCGTCATTGTCCTCCTCGCTGTCTGCCTCTGCGCAGTCGTTGGCCAGCTGGTTGGAAGCGGCTACGACGACGACAGCAGCAGCAGCAGTAGCAGCGACGGTGCTACTGAGATGATGGAGCGGTGCCAGCGGTGGAAGGTGGAGTACAACCGAAGCTACGCGACGGTTTCGGAGGACCGGTACCGTTTCCAGGTGTACGCCAGCAACATGCGGTACATCGAGGCGAGGAACGCCGAGGAACCCCCGTACGAGCTCGGGGAGACGGAGTACACGGACCTCAGCACCAAGGAGTTCATGGCCATGTACTCCATGGTCACGCTGCTGGACGATGATTTGGACGATGACGAAGAAGAAGGCGACATCAACGACAGTGACGGCGTCAGCGACGGCGATGGCGATGATGGCGGTGACTTTGACGACGTCAACAGTAGCGGCGGAGGAGGTGGCGGCTATAACAACCCGAAAATCTGAGCTGCAAAATTTTTTTGACAAAAACCTTGAGTGATGAAGTGTCATATAAAAAAAACCACACATATTGCACAAGCATCTCATGTTTTCATCTTGCAAACCCTAGCATGCATCCATGATGCATTTTAAATTTACATGTGATTTGGATTTTATTTGGATTTATGTATTGAATATTAAATACCGACAATATTTATTTATATACAAATAAATATCCAACCTATGGGAATAATACCCAACCTAGCAAGGATCATGTATGTCCACTAGAGAATTATTTTGCAACTTATATAAGTATATATATATATAAAGGTATTTGAAAAATATATAAAAAAAGAGAAAAAGGAAGAAAAAGAAAATGGTAAAGCCATCCGGCCCAAACCTGCAAGCCAGCCTAGCCCGGCCTGCTTCTCTCCCTCTCACTCTTTTTCCCGCAACAGCCCAGCACCGGCCCAGCTGCTTCCTCTCCCTCTCTCTTTCTCTCGCGCGTCGGGCGGCCCAGCAAGCCCGACAGCCCAGCAAGGGCCTGCTTGACCCCGCACCACGCCAAGTCATCGCCCGAGCCGCTGACGGGTGGGGACCGCCTGCCATACCTTTCCCCACGGTCCCCCACCGGCCGATCGCGCGTGACATCGCAGATGTCAGGCGCTGCTTCCTCGCGTCACCCCTAAGCAAACTATCCCGACCGCTCGATCCAGCCCTCCGCCTCATCGACGCATGGCAGCTTGCCACCTGGACCGACCAGCCGGCAGCAAAATGCCCACGGCGCGGGCATTTTCCTCCCGCGCGTGCGCACGTGCGCTGTCGCCGTGGTGAAGCTCTGCCGCTGTAATGCTTAGGCTCACCGGGCCCTAGCTAGCCGGCCGCGCCCCACCGGGTGACCTGGAGTCCTCCACAACTGCCTGATCGAGCTCCCTCTCCCGATCACCGTCCGCTAGCCACCTACCTCCGTGGCTCCCCTATAAAAGCAAGGCCCCGGTGCCCTAGGGCTTCCCAGCCGCCGCCGCCACTCCGGTGTTTCTCAATTTGCCACCAGCCCGCTCAATTTGGAGGTGAAGGGGAGGAAGGAGAAGAAGGGGGCGGGGAAGAAGGAGGAGCGTCGCTGCGGAGCTATCGTTATTGCCGCGTTGGGAGCAAGAAGACGAAGCTGCACCGCGAGCCGTAGCCACAAGAACCCAGGAGCCTGGACTTGTACCACACCTCCATCCTCTGCAACCGCCGGTGAGCGCCGCCGCCATCGTCGCTCTTTCAACCCCGCCGGTGAGCGTCGCCGCCATCGCCGCTCTTCCAACCCCTTAGCCTAGCCTGCTGCTTCCTCGGCTATGGCGTCTCCCACCGAGACGTGGAGGCCAAGCCCATGTACCTGATCACACACGCACACACATGATGGCTTGTTGCTCTGTTGACGCTTCTCGGACTCGATCCGCGCTGGCGTGTTCGTGCGCCGCCACGGCGAGACTGCCTCACCACCGCACCGCTGAGCCACAGGCTCCTTTGACCATAGATCTGCGCTCGCCTTGGTGAGATGAACACCGTGCTTACCCAAGCTCCATGCTTGCCTTGCCGGAGCACCGTCTACGTGCCACCTTGCCTTTGTCGTGCCATCGCTGTGCCGCTCCAGAGCGCCGCCTTGCACTGCCGTTCCCCGTTGCCACCGGCTGCCGTGGAGGACAAGGAGCCAATGCCGAGGACCGCCGTGACCAGTTGCATTAGCTGGAGGAGAAGATGGAGGCCAGGGAGCCTCTGCGATGCACTAAGGACTCGTCGGAGCTCCGCCGTGGGAGTTGCTACCCACGCGGACTCCGCCGTGGATTTTGGTCACCGCCGGCGCATCAGGGAGGTGTTGCATGACCTCTATCACACCCCTGTGCCCTGCTCTGACTAGAATTAAGGCCCCATCGAGTTGCAGCCATGCACCATCACCATTGACCCGTCGTCCATCGTGGAGCACGCCGTCGGGAGCCAAGCTTCTGCCTTGAAGACCACCTCCGTGATCGCTATGATGTCCCGAAGCTGATGGGCAAGAAGATGAAGCCGGAGGACCACCGGAGCACCGGGATTTGGAGGATTTGACGCCGCTGGTGAATCCTTGCCATTGTGGTGAAGAACAGAGGTGGGGATCGATTCGGGAAGAGGAGGATGGACGCGGTCATCATGGACTGGAGTCACTGCTTGTGGGACCAGATGGAGTTGGTGCACCGTGGACCGGCTTGTGGACCGCATCGACCCGAGGATACACCCATGCACCCGGCTCACGTGAACCGGAGGCACTGTCAGTGGACCCAGCATGCACCAGAGCACCGTGGACCCGAGCTGTGGACAGAGCCCATTTGAGATCTGGACTGGTGACGTGGCCACACCAGAGCATGCCATGAGGCGGGCCTGACCCGGCCCAGATCTAGCCCACTCGGCCCATTAACGGCCCGTTAACGGCCCAGTGGGCCCACCTGTCAGTTGACCATTGATCGTTGACCGTTAACTGATGATGTCAGTAGTGACATCACCCCGGACCCACATGTCAAAGGCCGTTGACCCAGTCAATGCTGACATCAGTATGATGTCACCTGCCACGTCAGCATTTGATCTGTCTCTGTTTGAACCGCATGTGACACGTGGACCAATCATAGGCTGCCACGTGTCAGCACCAGAATAATCCAGCCTCTTTTCTTTTTCAGAAATCGGTTAAATCTTTGAAAAAATCATAACTAAATCATACGAGCTCAGAAAATTATGATCTACATATCCAAATTTTCTATAAATCAAGCTCTACCTATTTTTGCTATGTTTGAGTGCATTTGGATCTTTATTTGGCCTTCTTTCTTTGTGCTAATCTATAGGGGTCGCTTCTGCGACCACTAATTCTCGGTTACAGGGTCGAGCGTGGACAGGTCTGACAACAGTGACTACCAGGAGAAGTCCAACAGCTATGTTGGTGAAGGTGCCACATCTCACCCAACCTCGTAGATCCCATTATGCATGGCAAATATAGTATGGCTAGTGCTCTAAATTCTGTTGCTATATAATGGATCTCCTATGCTAGGTGTGCATGGTAGATTACTATTTGATGAGCCCTACCTTGTTATAACCTATCACCTGCTTACCGACTGTTATGTTAGCCACTTGCTTATCTCCTATATTTATATTTATATACTTCACTCGCTTACATTTTGATGCGACGTGATGAACCCTGGGAAGGCCTGGAGGGTGCCAGGCTGGAGGTGTGTGTGTTGATGGGTCAGATGAGCTTGTGAGATGATGATGTTGTATCTGGGTTTGGGGTGGAGATTACGGCAGGGAGTAGGGTGAGGGTTGAGTAGATCAAGTCGGGATCTACGATGAGCTTTTGGAGCGAGTCTTGCCGGGGAATGTGTCCGGATATTTCCATGAATAGCAGTCTGTGACGAACTAACTATGATACGATGGTGGTCTTCGGGTGTGAGCCTCTAAGGGGTGGAACCCAAGATGAAGGTGTCATGGTAGCACGCTAAAGATCCACCCTGGAGAGACATCTTGGCTTGGTCACACTTAGAAACTGCTACGCTGGTAACCAGATCATAGGAACCTCTTGCTTTCCACTTGCTCCCATGGGGAAAGGCGGCCAAACCGCTAAATAGATCGATGCCATTACTATTAGGCGAGCATGTGTCAGGGAGGTAGGAGCATGTTGATGTCTCACACCCTTTCGAGACGATCATGATGCTCTACGGGAATGGAATCATGAGATAGACTCTTCACAGTATCAGCCACTCTAAGGGTATTCCAGAGCTGAGAGGTAGGATGTCATCGTTCTATGGCAGTAGGCACCTAGAATCTGCCTAGGTAATGATCAACACCGATGATGGTTATCTAGTGGATTAGTGAAACCTTTGCAGAGTGTATGGTTGATCGATCGATACATATGCTGACTTGTTCGGCTATGGACCTTTCCTGTGTTCTGCTTGCACCGGACTAGAGAGTGGAGTGTTCTACCTTCCCCCTGAGTATGATTTTCGGCCATGAGCCAGGTTGAGGGCTGCGGGCCGCTGAGGCAAGCCAAGAAGGAGTTGGCTTGTCGACTTGAGTCTGAGATAGTGTTAGAGGAGTTGGGATGGTGTTTCAGAGATGGATGGTGATGGATGTTGTGGGTTGGGAATGTGTTTAAAACTTGATTACTATATTAATTATACACTAGATCGCTGCATAGGAAACCCCAGCCGTTATAGGTTCCTCTTGTATATCCATGTTTTGCATCCAATTTCCACAAAGCAATGCATAGGGTGGGAGTGGCTAGTACAAATCGTACTAAAAATTTGGTTTTAGGTTCAAGGAGTGAGTACTCTTCTGGGGACTATAGTGATTGAGGGTTTTGTGTCTGTGCTCAAGTTCAATCGGGGATGATAGCTTTCGCACCTTCAAGCTTTTAATTTTATGCTGCATGAACTCTGATTCCGCCAAGTGGCGATGTAATAAGTTATTGTAAACCTCTCTATTGCGCTCTTTTGTTCGATGTAGGGATTATGGTATTCAACTATTATTGGGTAATGTGATTTAAATGGTCATATTACACTTCGACTCAGTGGTTTCCCTTCATGGAAATCGAGGTCATTTTAGTTGGTATCGAAGCCACACTTGACCCTAAGACGAAACCCTAGAAATGGACAATAGAACAAGATAAACCAGCTTTTCTTTTGGTTATATACCAACCCTGTGTTTCTTCTTATCCAAGGCTTCTCTATTATTACTGACTTGCTAACCCTTTTTTCCTAAAAACGTGCAGATGACAAGCTTTGGACTCCCGCTTGGATCGTTGAGCAGCCTGCCCAAGGCTAAGCTCACCTACGAGGGATAGGAGTTTCCAGGCTTTCTGTACACCTTGCGTCATGTTCTTAGAATGCTCGAAGTGCCTATTGAGGCGATCAAGTACACCTGCACTGGAGCACCTGACCTAGAAGGAGGAATCACGGGCTACGTGGTCACTCACCTAGAGACCCCTGCAAGTTAGACTTTGTCTTCAGTACCAGCTCTCCTAGAGATGACAATCGAGGACTCAATCAAGGAAGGGATCCAGTCTGTGTCCCTCAAAGCTCTGTGTGAAGTGATGAAGATCGCTTACGAGCACCTTCGCAACATAGAGTTTCTCCTTCTTCCTCAGGCCCTAAACTCCCTTCTCACACCAGAGCAGCAGGACGACCTGGTCAAGCTGGTCATCCTAGCTGAGACAAGCCTTTGCAACCGTGCCTCCGCCACTCACCTCTTCGAGTAGAACCACTACATAGAGCACTTAGAGTAGAAGAGGCGCCTTGACCGCAACACTCTGATGGAGTACCAAGAGTTTTGCAAGAAGGAAGCTGAGGAGAAGGAAAGTCTCAAGGCAACCATCGCTCAACTAAAGGACAATCTCGCCCGACAAGCAAGAGCCCACAAAGCCAAAGTCGCTGACCTGCAAGACAAGTTGGAGGACATTGGGCTTCAAAACTATTACCTTGATGGAAGGGTCCTCTAGTTGGAAAGAGAGGAGATTGACAAGGACAAGGAGATCAGAGAAATTCAGAAGAGGAGACAGGAAGATGGCAAGAACAACTTCACCATGCAATATGAGAAGGCGATGCTCGTCAAAGCCTTGAAGAAAATAGAGGCAAAAGCACAGTGCAACCAAGGAAATATGATTGCCCTGATGATTCAGAATGAGACCTTGGTGGACAGGTACAAGAGGCTCAAGACAGCTTGGAAGAACGCCGACGAGAGGCACTGCCAGGAGTACGCTGAGTTGCAAGACCGACTTCCTTTGTCGGCCAGACGCAAGGACCCCTTCAAGGAAACTTTCCAGATTGGTCAGACTCTCTTGAGGCACGACCACTATCTAGCCCCCACCAGCCTGCTGCTTACCAAGGAGTTTGGAGAGGCCCAGGCTTACGTGAAGTGCCTTCACATGTCATAAGAGGAGCTGACGGTTCTTGGCAGCCATTTTCACCCAGCAGTGTACGACACACCGATGTACGAGTCAAACTAGTGTGGACCTTGTGTGGCCACGTCATGAGTTAGATTTGAGCTAGTTGTTATCCATGAGTTTTGATGTATCATCCCTGATGTACCCTCCATGAGTTACCTTCTCGTAGTGCGAGTCTCGCACGTCATCTAGCATACCTACTAGAGATGATGCCATGTAATGCAAACCATGTGATGAATGTTTGATCTTATCGCATTTTATGGCTCTTATTGCTTCTTTGTATGAGTGTTGGATAGATTAAATATTTTTCCTTAAATTATTGAAATCATTTAATTATACTTAATCAATAAGTACTAAACCGTTGTCGACCCGTGTCGCAGATGTCTGCACATCGCTCCGCACGTCTGGGTAATCGTTCGCCTCCACCGTGCCTGAGATTGGGCGTGGAAGGTGCCATGGACGCAGGAGTGGTCATGTTCCACCCATCGACCTCAACCAGGGTGGGAACAATCATGAGCGGACCTCGCTAGCTGGAGGTAGTGCTCCTGGAGGAGGTGCCGCTGGAGGAGGTGTTGCCAATGGCAATGGGCCTCTGCCATAGCCAATCCCTCCGCCGCAGCTGAACCCGCCACCACCACCGCCGCCAAACCTGGCGGAAGTGATGGCACAATAGACGCAGCTGCTCGCCACATTGGTCAATGGGTCCAACCACCGCAATGGAGGCAACCCGAATGACTTCTAGAGGAAATTTGAGGGTTTTCTAAAGCTTAGGCCACCCACCTTTGACCAGATTTCACTTCCTTTCTTTGTAAGCACATCTAGTGTCTAGAATAGGATAGAAAAACCCTCTGATGGCACCTACAAGGAACTGCTGGAAGCTGATGATTGGCTTCGGGAGATCGAGAAAAAGCTAGAGTTGACCACCTGTACCCCTGAGGAACGTGTCGGGATCGCTGCTCACCATCTCACTGGAGCTGCACACTCCTGGTGGGATAGCTACTGCCATGCTCATGAGGACCCTGACCACATCTCCTGGGATGAGTTCGCTCATGAGTTCATCGAGTACCATGTTCCTGAGGGAGTCATGGAGTAGAAGGAGGAGGAATTCCGCAATTTCACTCAGAAAGGGTGTGACATCTGCGAGTACACCAACACTTTCACCAGTTTGCTGCGCTATGCACCTCTGCATGTTGCGGCATCTGAGAAGGAGAAGATCACTCAGTATAGGAAGGGTCTGAACCCCAAGATCAAGGTGGCCCTGGGAGGCACCAAGAGTCACACCCTTCATGACATGATTGATCGCTGCATATAGATCGAGAAGGACCAGAAGGAGGCAGGAGAAATGTCTAGGAGGGAAAAGAAGAAGTTCGAGGGCTCCTACCATGACCATGAGCACAAGAGGTTCCATCGGGATAGGTTATCAAGCCGTCCTCACTACGGCAAGGACCCTACCTATGGCTCGGGTAAGAGTGGTGGTGCCTACTCTGCTGACCACTTCTGCTCTTCTCATGACCTTCGCTCCCGCGACCGTCACTCTCGTGACCATCGCTCTCGTGACCGCTCTGGGAAGGATCGCTACCCCGGGAGCACTCTTTGCAGCCTCGTCATAGGTCTGACCACTCTACACCTGCTCGTGTTGCGCCAAACCCTGGCAACTAGAAGGCCGCTGCGCCAACCCCCACAGGCAGTGTGCCGATCACTTGCTATGGTTGTGGCAAGCCTCGTCACAAGGTCATTAACTGTCCTGAGAAGACACCCGCTCCTATCGCACCCAAGTCATAGTACCGTGGGACTGCAAGCCGCGGTCGCCTCACGCACATGAACACCAAAGAAGCTCAAGCTGCCCTAGATGTTGTGTACGGTATGTTTTTAGTTAATGGCATTAAAGCATCCGTTCTGTTTGATTCTAGAGCTACATGTTCATACATCTCATCCAAGTTTGCACAAGAGAATAATATATCTACCACTCCACGTCTGGAGCCTATAGTCACCAGTTCTCTTCTAGGTGAGATGAGAAGCACCCATATCTATAAGGGAGTAAAGGTTTCTATCAAGGGTCTAGCCTTTCGAGCTAACCTTACCCTTCTACCTTCAAATGGCCTGGATGTCATCCTAGGCATGGATTGGCTTACCAAGCATAAGGGTTTGATCTCTTGTTCACCCAAATATGTTCAGATCACCGACCCCTCTGGCCAAGCAGTTAGATGTGCACCTCAGAAGGATAAGTCTGTATCTGTTTTATGTGCCCTGAGTGCACTTAAGTCTCATGCAAAATCTTAGAAAAAGGAGAAGACTCTCGTTGATGTCCTGTTGTCAGAGAATATGAGAGCGTGTTTCTAGAAGAGTTGCCAGGCATGCCACCTGATCGTGATGTTGAGTTCATAATTGACCTCGTGCCGGGTACCGGTCCCACTGCCAAGCGACCATACTACATGTCAGTTGATGAGCTAGAAGAGCTCAAGAAGCAGCTAAAAGAGCTTTTCAACAAGGGCTTTTATTAGGCCTAGTGCCTCGCCCTGGGGCTCACCTGTCCTATTTGTGAAGAAGAAGGATGGTACGATGAGGATGTGTGTTGACTATCGCAATCTCAATGCTGTTACTATCAAGAACAAGTATCCTTTGCCGAGGATTAATGAATTGCTTGATCAGCTTCATGGTGCTGAGTACTTCTCGAATATTAATCTCAGATATGGTTATTATCAAATGAAGATTCATGAGGAAGACATTCTCAAGACAGCCTTTGTCACTCGCTATGGGTAGTATGAGTTCACCGTTGTATCCTTCGGTCTCACGAATGCCCCTGCCTACTTCATGAACATGATGAACAAGGTGTTTATGGATGATCATGATCAGTTTGTGGTAGTCTTCATTGATTTATTCATCCACTACCAAAGAACATGAAGCACATCTAAGAATAGTGCTCGAGAAGCTATCCCAACACCAACTCTATGCCAAGTTCAGCAAATATGAGTTCTGGCTTGAAGAAGTTGCTTTCCTTGGTCATGTACTCTTAGCTAATGGTGTTGCTATGGATCCTGCAAAGATTGAGGCTGTAAAAGAATGGGAGCAACCTCGCAATGTGTCAGAGATCAGGAGTTTCTTGGGATTGGTGGGTTACTATCGCTGATTCATTGAGAACTTCTCGAAGATAGCTTGTCCTATGACAAATCTCTTGAAGAGGACCAACGATTTTGAATGGACACCTAAGTGTGAACAAAGTTTCCAAACTCTAAAGGAGAAGCTCGCTACCACACTTGTCCTAGCCTTACCTGATATCACTAAAGACTTTGTCGTCTATTGTGATGCCTCTCGCCAAGGACTAGGTTGTGTGCTGATGCAGAATGGGAAAGTTATTGCTTATGCTTCCCGACAGCTGAAGGAGCATGAGCAATGATACCCCACTCATGATCTTGAGTTAGCAGCTGTTGTGCACGCCCTGAAGATCTAAAGGCATTATCTCATTGGCAACAAGTGTGATATATGCACCGATGACAAGAGCCTGAAGTACTTCTTCACTCAGGAAGATCTGAATATGAGGCAGCGCATATGGCTTGAGCTAATCAAGGACTACGACTTGGAGATTCTCTATCATCCAGGAAAAGAGAATGTAGTCGCAGATGCTCTTAGTCTCTAGACCTACTGTCATGCTCTATTCACCTCAACCCTGCCACCTAAATTGAAGAAAGAAATTGAAGATCTCTAGCTCGAGATAGTACCCCATGGTCTGTTGCATGAACTTCACATCGAGTATAATCTCACCGAGCGAATAAGTGAAGCTCAGAAGAGTTGCGAGGAGATGGAGTACATACATGGGTTGATGAAGCTAGGCTACAGCCCCGAATTCAGGGAAGATGAGTATGGTACCATCTGGTTCAAGGACAGCATCTGTGTACCCAGTGATCCTGCCTTGCATAAAGAGATTCTGTCAGAAGCACACGACTCCAAGTATTGCATCCATCCTAGTGGTGCAAAAATGTATCAAGACGTGAAGAAGCACTTTTGGTGGAAAGGCATGAAGACAGACATTGCTAGACATGTGGCCAAATGTGACATCTGCAACAGAGTCAAGGCCGAGCACAGAAGACCTGCTGGATCACTCAAACCACTCGATGTTGCTGAATGGAAATGGGAGAGGATATCCATGGACTTCATCATGGGATTGCCTCGATCCCCGCAAGGTTATGACTCCATCTAGGTAATAGTTGATCGTCTGATGAAGGTAGCACACTTTATACCGTCAAGACTTCAATACGCGTGGAACAGTTGGCAGATTTGTACATCAAGGAGATACTTAGGCTCCATGGAGCTCCAAAGAGTATCATGTCGGATCGTGGACCTCAATACCTGTCCTGATTCTAGCAATCTCTACACGAATCCATTGGCACTGACCTCGACTACAGCACTGCTTACCACCCTCAAACAGATGGTCAGACAAAGAGGTTGAATCAGATTGTTGAGGATATGCTTCATACCAGTGTTCTCAAATATGGCACACAGCTACCAGGAAAGTATCAAGATGTCACCCTTTCAAGCACTTTATGGCAAACCATGCAGAACCCCGTTGATGTGGGACCACCCAGGTGAGAGGACAGTGTCTGGACCCACCAAGATCAAGGAAGCCGAAGAAGGAGTAGCTCAGGTTAGAGAGAACTTGAGGATCGCTCAAAGCCGACAGAAGAGCTACGCTGATAAAAGGCGTCGAGACCTAGAATTCAAAGTTGGGGACTTTGTCTATCTCAAAGTGTCACACTTCGTGGTACTGTCAGATTCCACATGAAAGGAAAACTAGCTCCAAGATATGTTGTCCCTTACCACATCTGTCAGAGAGTTGGAAAGCTCACATACAAGCTTGAGCTACCTCCAGAGTTAGTAGGAGTACACCCCGTATTCCATGTCTCACAGCTACGCAAGTGCTTGAGGGTACCTGAGGTAGAAACAGTTCCTACAAATGTGCTTGATATCGAAGATACCCTAGAGTACAAAGAGCACCCCATCAAGATTTTGGGTTATGACACCAAAGAGACCCGAAGCAAGTCTATCCCTATGTGCAAGGTTCAATGGAGCAATCACACTGAACGTGAAGCAACGTGGGAAGATAAGAATCAACTGCTGCTATAGTATCCTTACCTCTTTGAAGAGTATGTCACTTCTTAAATCTCGAGGTCGAGATTCCCATGAGAGGGGAGGACTGTAATAACCCAAAAATCCGAGCTACAAATTTTTTTCTCAGAAACCTTGAGTGGTGAAGTGTCATGTAGAAAAAAAACCCACACATGTTGCACAAGCATCTCATGTTTTCATCTTGCAAACCCTAGCATGCATCCATGATGCATTTTAAATTTACATGTGATTTGGATTTTATTTGGATTTATGTATTAAGTATTAAATACCAACAATATTTATTTATATACAAATAAATATCCAACCTATAGGAATAATACCCAACCTAGTAAGGACCATGTATGTCCACTAGAGAATTATTTTACAACTTATATAAGTATATATATATAAAGGTATTTGGAAAATATATAGAAAAAGAGAAAAAGGAAGAAAAAGAAAATGGTAAAGCCATCCGGCCCAAACCTGCAAGCTAGCCCACCCCGGCCTGCTTCTCTCCCTCCCACTCTTTTTCCCGCAACAGCCCAGCACCGGCCCAGCTGCTTCCTCTCCCTCTCTCTTTCTCTCACGCGTCGGGCAGCCCAGCAAGCCCAACGGCCCAGCAAGGGCCTGCTTCACCCCGCACCGCGCCAAGCCATCGCCCGAGCTGCTGACGGGTGGGGACCGCCTGTCATACCTTTCCCCATGGTCCCCCACCGGCCGATCACGCGTGACGTCGCCGATGTCAGGTGCTGCTCCCTCGCGTCACCCCTAAGCAAACTACCTCGACCGCTCGATCCAGCCCTCCGCCTCATCGACGTGCGCCAGCTTGCCACCTAGACCGACCAGCTTCCGCTCAAGTTGGATCGGGGATGATAGCTTCCGCACCTTCAAGCTTTTAATTTTATGCTGCATGAACTCTTATTCCGCCAAGTGGCGATGTAATAAGTTATTATAAACATCTCTATTGCACTCTTTTGTTCGATGTATGGATTATGATATTTAACTGTTATTGGGTAATGTGATTTAAATGGTCATATTACACTTCGACTCTGTGGTTTTCCCTTCATGAAAATCGAGGTTGTTTCAGCGGCGGTGGTGGAGGAGGAGGAGGAGGCGGTGGCGGTGGCGGAGGAGGAGGAGACGGCGGTGCAGGAGGTGGAGGAGGTGGAGGAGGCGGGGAGGAAAAGCCGGTTGTGTTCGCCGATGTGTCCGCCGTTGCGTCCGTGTTGGCAGTGGAGGCAGAGGCGGTGGAGGAGGAGGCGGTGGCGGCAACAAGCGGCAGTGTTGCATCCGCCGCTGCTGCCGTTGTTGCCGTGTTGGCAGAGGAGGAGGCGGCCAAGAGACGATCACCACTCGGGCAACTCTAGCATGCATGCATTCACTTGGGGGTGTCGCTGGCCGGGTCATCACATTCTTTCTATGTATCCTGAATATATGACCTAGCTAGCTGCGTGTGCATGGTCGAGCTGGGCGTTCGCGGCCGTGGCCGCTGTGGAAGGCAAAACCCAGATCCAGACAGGGAAGCTGGTGTCCCTGTCGGAGCAGGAGCTGGTGAACTGCGACGACACCAACGAGAATGGCTGCAACGGCGGCAGTCAAAACCGTGCGTTCCAGTGGATCAAGCGCAACAGCGGCATCGCGTCGCAGTCCGACTACCGATACAAAGCCGTCAAGGGCGCGTGCCGGCGTGGCAAGCTCGCACACCACGCCGCCACCGTCACCGGGTTCCGGCGCGTCGCCGCCAACGACGAGGCGTCGCTGATGAACGCGGTGGTCCGGCAGCCGGTGGCCGTCGCGATCAAGGTCGGCCACCCGGACTTCCAGCACTTCCGCGGGCAGGGCGTGTACCGTGGGCGCTGCGGCAGCAGGTTCAACCACGCCGTCGCCGTGGTTGGGTACGGGGAGGACCAGGACACCGGGGAGAAGTTCTGGATCGTCAAGAACTCGTGGGGCACCAAATGGGGCGACACCGGCTACATCAAGATGAAGAGGCAAGTCCCCGGCAGCCCTGGGGGCTACTGCGGCCTGGCCGTCAGACCTTCTTTCCCAACGATGTGATGCGATGTGATGCATTTGATTGTGAGACACATGGATCGTCGTCGGAGATCTATGTGTTCGATCACCATGCAGCCGACCGGCCTCCTCGATTCGCAAGTACTGTATTGTATGTGAGTTGTATGGTTTTTAGTTTATTCTGTGCATTTGATTATTGTGATCATGGCTAGCTAGCCCTAGCCGTGTGTAGTGTGTCTAGGCCGTATATCGTGTCGTCTGTCATTTCTACTCTACCAATTGTAATGCAATGAATAAACGGCTGCTTCTGTGAAGTGTGATGTTTGGTAATTGGATGCACGTGCTTATTGTGGGGGTACGGTACGTAAGGTGTTGGCTTGCTCAAATACTACACGTACTAGGTATATGTACGCAGAAAAGGCAAAGTCTTGCTTTTTCATACCAAGCTGAAAATGTGAAATCATCCAATAGATTGTGTGCAGTGTGCTGGACATCCAAGCCCAGTCAAGAAAATTCATTGCGTGTGTAGGCAGAGAGAGGTCAGTATTGTGCCTTGACTAGAGGCAATTATTGACCTGAGACCAGCGTCACATACTGAGTTATTAAGGGAAGGCCCTTAATTGTGCAGTAGCGAAGGTGAAATGAACAAGCACCACAGGCCAACTCAAGCTAGAAAAAAGAGCAACTAGTCTAAGCCATTGATCAGGCAGCTGTTGCTGCACTACGAATGATTTCTCATACATAGTCTCTACTGAGTTCTTGCCTCTCCTTCAAGTAGGCACGGGCCCTCAGCAAGCCACTATATGGCTAACTCATCAAACAAAGGTATGAGCAGCAATGGCTGTCATTCATGTTCCTATGTCTTAGTTCTAGAGCTTATGATTCTGAGAACGAATCTAACAACGGCAACAGGAGTCATATAATATTATAAAAAAGATTTTAGAGGGGTTTTCTAATATGCCTTCGAGGCGTGCATCTTTTTAACCGAATTAAACAGTTAAAGAACAACCTCGCAAAATCGATTTACAAAGGTGGTTAAAACTAACCGTCTCGTAAAATATATTAACCGAGGCTCGCTTTACAAGTGGCCGCTTCCAAAAGATAACCCCGTTTCTAGAGCAGGGCCACTTATAAGGATCACCTCGGTTAATATGGTTGGTGGTTGGCCCCATGAGAAATCCCATTCAGTATTCCCTCCCTCACTCTCCTCCTCAACCCCACACACTCCTCCCGCGTGGCTCATCTCACGCTCTACGCACCCCTCAGCATCGCGCGGTCCTCAAGGCTGCTCGCCTCTCTCCTTTCCCTCATCGGCCTCACTCTATCTCTCTTCCCTCTCACACTGGCCTCAATCCCTCTTCTCTCCCGCACCTCTCATCACACGGCGCGGCAATGGCTCAGAGACAGCGCTCAATGAGGGCATGTTGTCGGGGGCACCCGCATGTCCCTCCTAGCTCGCGACGAAAGCGGGCGGAGCAGCAGCAGCAACAGTGAGTAGGCTAGGCATTGGTGGCTTCTGGCAGCATAGATCCATGGCGTATGATCTCCCCAGCAGTAGCAGATTCAAGACAGCCGTGGTTTTCGGTGGCAAATACTTGTCGGTGGAGCACCCTGGTGGTGGATCCATGTCGTTTGCACGCCCCGGCTACAGATATAGGCCGACTGAGGTTCCCGGCGACAGATCCATGCTAGTCGAGCACCATGCCATGTCAGCCACTCCCCTGGTGCTAGATCTAGGAGGCTAAGGACGCTAGCGTCAACGGCGGCGCCGGGTGCAAGGCAGCGGCAGCAGCGACATGGGCCCATTGATGGGCTTAGCGGGCCTACTTATGGGCTTTTTCTTTTTTTTCTTTTTTCTTTGTTGAGGCAGGCAAGCAATTGCCTTCGTTGATGCCTAATTTATCATGACCTTTTGGTGGGAGGCGTTTGGCTTACCCGTCTCGGTAAACCATATTTGCCCGCCTCAGAAAAGATTTGTGTAGTAGTGATAAGCTCAAGATAGGACCAACTTGTGCATAACATGTTCCTATGAAACAAACACATCATTGCCTATCTAGGGTTTTCATTATAGCAATCCATAGCATCAATAAGGAGAATTGAAAAAAAAGAGCACACCCAAACAATTGAAAATCCCCAAAAGCTCTTAAACCCTCAAAGTTTTCACTAATTTACCCAACCTAAATAAAATGATGGTGGATACACTTCAAGCTTGTGGCTATCACTATGGTGGCGCCACGACTCCCTGTCCATTGCAAAGCACGTTCATGCATGTTCATCATGTGTGATCTTGTCGTCGTCAAGGCTGGCCACCTCGCAGCACCGATGTGGCCGCTGAGGGTGCAAACAGCACACCCGTGAGGCCATCACCGCCAGGGTCACTCCCAGGGTTGTGTGCACCACCACCGCATCGCCATGGCACCATCGAGAAAACGCTTGATATATAAATCCACATGCAAGCCTGACATCAAATCGGGCCACACACACCAGCAAGGACTAGCACGCAAAATTAAATCAACTACACTAACCAGCAAGCCTGTTAGTTGATTCAACGTTTGCTCTGCCTGATAGACTTTTGAACCCCTCTTGGGAAGACTGACTGGGCAAGAGTACAACGAGGTTGTCCTATAAGGTCGGCAAGCCAGCAAGGCCATCTAGAATGCCATTGAATCTCATCGGACAAACAAGAATAGAGAGAGTTAGAGGGGGGGGGAGTGTTTTTTTTACGATTGGATGTTGGTATCTTCAATGGCCACGATCCTCTCTTGTTTGCTTAGAGGATAATCTTATCCTAGTAGAAAACACATCAAGCGCAATCTTCAAGTTTTCCATGACCTTGGATTCAACTCAGTCTCGAAACAAGGAAACCAGCTTGGCTGGTATTCTCGAGGCTGGGCAGCCGTCCTAGACAACGCGCACGCCCTATCCACTTTGGCAATCCCGCTAAGCCAGTTTGGGTAGATTGAGCCCAAATCCTCCTTTTCTTCATCGTCTCGACGTCGATCAGGAATTTGATTGTGGAGTCCAGTATTATTGTTGGCACTTTTCTGCTTTCAACCCATGGAAAAATGTGCTATATCCATGTCCAATTGAAAAATGAGTATCCATGTCCAATTGAAAGAAACCTGTACTTTATGCTATTTTTTTTTGTTTGAGAACACGCCGAAACGCGTCTGTACTTTATGCTAATGTTATCCTATCTCAAATGACAACCCATATGTAGCTAATGTTACTGATTTTTTTGTTCAATGTGTAATAGTGTGACGTGCTATAATTCCGCCTAGTTTGCTGGCCTGTGCGAAGCACGGGGGTACCTGCTAGTTTATACTATTGGTGGTCGTTCCTATATGCATCATGCATGCATGAACCAAACGCAGTAAATCCACGAGCCCGTGATGATTTCTGCACCCCTCACCTCGAAGCGCTGGAGTATCGTACTCCTCCACACGACCACACATGGCTGCTGGCAGCTGTGAGCGAGGCATGATTCATGTCGTCTGCACGGCTGGCCCAATGCCGCGTCGACGTCGTGTTGGCGCTGCCGGTTCTGCACCGCGTGCTGCGTCACTAAAGGCGTCGTCGTACTCGTTGGCGAGCCGGCGAGGTCCCTCGTCGGGACCAGGGCGTCGATGGGTGCAGCAGCGAAGGTACACCACGCCCCCGCTGTGTAGTGCACACAAAGCTGTCATCACCGCGCGCGCATGGCGGCGACAGCCGCAGCCGGCGGGCTCGCTGCAGCACCACGACGCTCCAATCCTGACCGTCGCCAGGCTGGGGCCCGTCCACACCAAGACCAAGCCGTTGTTGTACCAGTTGTCGTCTGTCGGCAGCACGTCGTTGCGGGCATTTGGCTGGCCGTCACTTGACGTGACGTTGGTGAGCCAGACGCCCACTGCGAGGCGGTCGCCCCGTCGTCCATGGCGTAGAAGCCGAACACGAACGTCACGCGGCGCGTGGTGGCGTTCGGCGCGGTGTTCACGGTGGCAGCATGGCCGGCGGCGAATGTTTCATGTGGGTTGGAGCAGCGGCGGCGCCGGCTTACGCGGTCTCGCAGGATGAATCCGTGTTGCCGGAGTGTGGGATTACGCCCGCGCCACTAGCAAGTCCAATCAGAACGAAATAAAGTAAAAAACTCTAGTTGCTACGCTTGTTGAACCTGACCTTTATTAGGATGGATGAATGAATGAATATAAAACCCAGTAGTATGATAATGACAAGGCTATCTTGGTTTTCCTTGTTCCCACGTGCGCGCTCCTCGCCTCGGCGCCGTGGACTTAAGTCTGAACTCTCCACTCTCAAGTCATCATCATATATATATGCTCAGCACCGCACCAATATGCGTGGCCGGCGCGTCGTGATGGCGCCTGGAGGAGCAGCCGGTTCAGATCAGCCAGACACAATTCCCCAGCGCCGGCCGCGTGCTGCATCCACTGCCAGGACTCTTCACGCTGATATTCAGATTCAGCGGTGAGCAGTGTGTGCCATGATGCCAATGCCATCGCCATGATATTCAAGTTTTGCATCCGTCGTCGTCCACTTGTACGTGGTATACATCGATCGACTCTCAGAGTCTCAGTGTGGGCTTAGCTAGGGGCATAATGACATACAATAATGGCCGAGAGAGAACAAGCAGAAGAGAAGACGCCAATGGAGGAGAGTCAAGTTTAGCCGAGCAGTACCTGTGAATCGTACTCTACATGGCTGGTGCCCGGTGGTAGCTGCTGTGAGCCTGTGACGGATGCAGGCATGCCAACAAAGGACGAGGCCTGTGATAGCTGCTGTGAGTACTTTAAAGTAGGCCCAAAATTAAGAAACATAAAGCCCGAGAACGAAAGGTAAACAGGCCCAAAACTAAAAACAGGAGACAAATGAAGAGAAATCAATTATTATTTGTTAAATCCTAGGCATGTTATTAGGCATTTAAAGAACTCAACTGAAAAACAAAAATCTTCAACATGAGTGCCTCTAGGTGAAAACAAGCACCATGTCTCTAAGTGAAAAGAAACATATAGTAAATACTCTCTCCGTTCTAAAATAAGTGTCGTTCTCGTTTTTCGAAAAACAACTGCTGATAATTATATATTAAAATATATAAATATTTATGTTAAGTAATTAGTATCATCATAAAGATTTTTATCTGATTTTTAGTAAAAAATTTATTTGAAGATATAAATATTACACATATTTTTATAAATCGAATTAAACTTATGATAAAAAACTTAAAACAACACTTATTTTAAGATAGATGGAGTACAAATAAAAGAAAAGAAACAAAGACATCGTGGGGTAAAAGAACACCGGTTTAGAAATAACCGGTTTTGATTTTTTTCTGTGCGCTGCTTTCTACCTCTCAACAGTCGGCTTCGAGAGCGGGCAGGGTGACCGGAGGGGATCGAGGCTCGGTGGGTCCCGCCGACCACCGCTACCGGCGGGCCACGACTGTCTCCCGGTGGATCGTGTGTGCGGCCACACGACGGATCGGAGGACGTGAGATTCTTTGGCTGCCACACCGGATCCACGCGACATCGCAGGCCAGGCGCCGGGCGGGAGACGCGGTACTCGAATCTGCTTCGTCTTCGGCGCCGCTCCATCTCGTCACTACCGGAGTCGTCTTCTTTGTCGACGGCTATACGCCGTCGGCAAAGCTTCTTTTACCGTCGGTAAAGCCTTTACCGACGGTCTGCCACGTCGGCCGTCGGCGAAGAGCCCTCGGCAAAGAAAGGGTCGGCAAAGGTCCCTTTGCCGACGGCCCAATTCCAGGCCGTCGGCAAACCTTTGCTGACGGCCGTGACAGCAGTCGGCAAAGGAGCCACGTCAGCCGTTGCGGCGGCATGATGACGGCGGCATCTGCCGACGGCTTACGTGTCCGACCGTCGGCAAAGTAGGTGACGTGGCGTATTTTTATTTTTTATAAAAAATGTTTAAAAAAGTCTTTGCCGATGGCCGACCGTCGGCAAATGTTTGGTCACTTTGTCGACGGCCGACCGTCGGCAAACTTATGGTCATTTTGTCGACGGCCAGGCCCAGCCGTCAGCAAAGCTGGAAAATTTTTACCTCATTTCATCACATATATGTTATATAACCCACATTTCATCACATATAAACCACATTTGAGCATCAAATTCAGGTTCAACATGAATCCATACATGAAGGTCCTCAAATCCATCGATACAACTCCACAATACACATAACATGGCCATAAGAATTCATACAAGTCCAACATATGCTAAACATGTCCAACGTGCAACAACCTCATCGATTAAGGTCCAAAAGCGAGAAGTAAAGGCATCTAGCTCTGTGCATCGTCCCTAGGGGTCCCAGAGGCCCCAGCTTGCTCATACGGAGGCCAACCCGACTACGGGGATATACCGTAGTGCCACTGCTGCTGTGTAGGTCTGAAAATGCTTACCTGCCCGGAGTGGCCCTGCTGCGTCGGCGCCTGCGGCCACGAGGAGTACCCCTGCCCTGACGCTGGAGGAGGCCACAGGTACTGCTGCGTGGGGTAGTAGGTCAGGTAGCCCTGCGGTGGAGAAGGACCCAGTGGAGGGCTGCCACCTGGAGTCGGGTTTGAACCCACCGACGGTGCCTACACAAAGGCCAAGTGATATAATTAGTACCTGCAGGATGCCTGCACAAGCTAAAGCAACAGGCAATATACTCACCGGAACATGTACAGGAGCAGGCACTGCAACTGGAACTAGAAGTGGTGGTGGAGCGAAGATCAAGGGAGGAGGCTCCTATAGTCCCAGGATCTGGGACCGAAAGTAGCAGGTCAGGTCCGATAGAGCATGCTGGTAGTGCTGCGAAAGTGCCGCCAACTGCTGTTGATGGGCCTCCTCCTGCTGCTGATGCAACATCTCCTGGGTCACCTGGTTGGCCTGCAGCCTTTCGACCGTGGCCTGCAATATTACACCCGCAAGGTTGATGGTATGTGAAGGCAAGGTACATCATGTGTGAAACAAGTGAACGACAAATGAAACTGCACTTACCTGAAGTGCCGTCATCATCTGCGCATTGCTCGGCTGTCGAGGTGCTATGGGGATTTGCGATCCGCCCCTTTTCGCGTCGCCTCTTCGGATCTGGCTCAGTGTCTGAACAGAGGACGAGTCGATGGCGCTGTCGACAATAGCGTACCGGCCGTGCTACTTCCCTCCTCCCGTCCTCATCACGAGGTCGGTATCCAAGTCGGCTCTGGTGGGGTCAAACGTCGGCCCATGGTGCTCGAGACCTGCGGCGGTGTACTTGGCGAGCTTGTTGTAGACGTTCAGGTTGGTGTAGGCCTCGGGCCCATCCTTCGAGCTGTAGACGATGGACGCCACTGATGCTTTGCCCTTGTGAGCAAGGGCGTACCCCGTGAACTCATTGATTTCCTGCCCATCATGCGTCTCCCTCTGTGAGGAAAACACAAACATGGTTACAAGTAGTGACAACTGAGAGCTATAATAAATGGATCAACAGAAGTATACCCATGTGTCCATGTACCCATGGAGGCACTGGTTCCCTTGGTGGTGTGATACCGGAGGATTTTGCAGGCGAAGTTACCGACGCTCTTTGCGCTTCTCGTACGCCGTGTCCGTATGCCACCCACGCACAATTTGGCGCCAGCAGTCCTCGTACTTATCGCACCAGCTTGGACACCACTACATGACATTCAAGTATTTGATATTCCATAAGATGAATTGAATGTGTCACGTAAGGAATCATAACGGATGTTTCCTACTTAATTACCTGCATGTACTGCTCCTCGGTGAGGTCGGTCTCCTTGTCCAGTATCATCTCCCTGACTCGCTCCTTCTTTACCACCTTGAGCTCCACGTTGGCGTAGTAGCTGATGACGGCCTGGAGACGTGCCTCGTGGTACTTGTCCTTGAGATGGTTGTGGCAGACCGCCTCCTGCTGTCGTGCCGCCCACTGCTCGTCCTGCCCCTCCTCCAACTTGAAGTACAACTACACACAGACATCAAACATCATTTCATTGTTTGAAGAAAGTCCAATGAATGCATAGTATTGAGATATGCTGTGCGATACAAAGACTCACCCAGAACTCCCTCTTGATCTTGTGAGCAAGGACTTCGCCATGCTCGTCCTTGACCTTGTAGAAGTGGTCCCATTTGTCGGGCATGATCCGCTTACCCTCGATGGTGACCAAGACAGGGTAGTTCAAGACAAACGTCCCGAGATAACTCCTTAACATAAAGCTGGCAAAAGAAAAAGCTCAACTCAGCCAGGACGCGCCACACTGGCTCGGGGAGGTATCCTCGTGTCATCGCAGGAAGCATCCGCTCAATCCATATGTGGAAGTCATGACTCTTCATCCCTAAGACCTTCATAGTCAGCAAGTTCACTCCCCTACTCAGATTCGCCGCATTCCCATCAGGGAACTTTAACGTCTTGATCCACTTCAGTACTTTCTTCCTATCTCCCCTTTTCAGGATGTAATCGGCCGGCCCCATTTTCCATTTCTTGCCATCTGCAGGGGTCTTCATCACTAGATTTGGTCTATCACAAATCGTTTCAATGTCGAGTCTAGCCTTAACGTTGTCCTTTGACTTTTTGCCAATGTCCATGAGTGTTTCCCAAAGTGCCTCGGCGACATTCTTTTCTATGTGCATTACATCGATGTTGTGTGGAAGAAGAAGATGCTTGTAGTAGGGGAGCCTAGTCAAGCCCGATATATGAGTCCACATGTGGTCGGTACCATATCCTTTAAAACCACCCTTCTTTTCATCAATTTGGAGAGCCTCTATCTAGGCAAGGACGTCGGCAGGGCTCTTATCCCGAGGGATGTGGTCGCTGACTTGAACACCTTTCGTGAAGTGCTTTTCATCTCGTCTCAGTTCATGGTCCTCAGGCAGGAATTGACGATGTTTGTCGAAAGAAGAATACTTGCCACCCTTGGCCAACCAGGTGAACATCACATCTGCCTTGCATGTTGGACAAGGGAACTTCCTATGAACAGACCACGCGCTGAATAAGCCATACGCCAAGAAGTCATGCA
>CM041646.1:37712825-37726207 GCA_023333625.1 Bothriochloa decipiens
CTCTCGAGGGGTATGCTCTCGAGGGTACTGTCTCGAGGGTTAGAACTCGAGGGGGTTACGGTCTCGAGGGCACGGTCTCAGGGTTACGGTCTCGAGGGTTTGATCTCGAGGGGGTATGCTCTCGAGGATACTGCCTCGAGGAGTATGCTTTCGAGGGCATGCTCGAAGACGGAAAACTGCTCTGCTTCGACAGCGGGGCTCGGCTGGTTACGACGGGGTTAAAGATCCGGCGAGGGCTGCTCCAAGACTTCGCTAACCCGTGCATCGTCCTCAGGTCGCCAAGGCGAACACGAAGGTGGTCATCAAGTCGGGGACTTGGTCCTGGCGACGTGCCTTACGTCGGACAGCGCTCGAGGGTGACGGTGCTCGAGGTGTCAAACTCGAGGGTCGGTTTGTCGAAGGGTCGAACTCGAGGGTTGGTTTGTCGAAGGGTCAAACTCGAGGGTCGGTTGTCGAAGGGTCAAACTCAAGGGTCGGTTGTCGAAGGGTCAAACTCGAGGGTCGGTTGTCGAAGGGTCAAACTCGAGGGTCGGTTGTCGAAGGGTCGAACTCGAGGTTCAGCTCGAGCGCGTGATCCGTCTCGGATGAGATTGGCTCGAACGCGGAGTTCCTCCTCGGCGATCGACGGTGGAAGAACCCTCGATTCCTGGTGCCACAAAGGATCTCCGGTGCCATTAACCCGCCCATCGGTTTCGGGACTTCGCGACGGTCACGTCGATGGGCTTCAGGGCGACAGCTTCACTTCCGTGTCGAGCTCGACGGCAGACGGTGGCTCGATGGCGACGGTGCTCGATGTACACTTCACACTGAGTCACTACAGCTCCAATTGGTGGCATCGATGGACGGTTGGAGTCATGCAACGCCTGCTCGAGGTGCCGGCGGTGACCAAAACACACGGCGGAGTCCGCACGGGCAGCAACTCCCACGACGGAGCTTCGACAGGTCCTCGGTGCACGGCAACGGCACTCCGAGAGGGTCCATGGTCTCCATCTTGCCCACTCAATGCAGCTCGTCACGGCGGAGCTTCCTGGCTTCTTCTTGCTCCTCGAGGGTGGTCGATGGTGGCAGGAACGACGGTGAACGACGGCGTTCTGGGGCGGCAACGTATTGACACATCGACGACAAGGTGGTTCGGGTCGATGCTCTGGTGAGGCAAATGCAGAGCTAGGGTGTGCACGGGGTCCGTCTCATCAAGGCGAGTGCGGTTCCAGAAACGACGGAGGTCGAGGCTCATCGGAAAAGCGGCTGGGTGATCTCGCCACGGCGGTGCTTGGCGCGCGGCGATGAACTGGGCGGCTTCCGTTTCGGCATCCTCCCGATGCCGTGGTCCAAGAGGCTCGGCTAGTCTCGTGTGTATGTGCGGGTGTGTCCAGTGAGGTCGGTAGTGACCTGGCCTACGCGCTCACGGCGGAGCGCCATGGCCAACAGCACTGCGGAGGGTTCGAGAGGGTGGCGTGGCGGTGCTCACCGACGGTCGAAGAGGATGGAGGTGCGGTACAAGTCCAAGCGGCTCCGGCTCGCGGTACTGCTTCTCCTTCCTGCTCTCGAAGTAGCAGCGGCGGCTCCGAGTCGACGGTCTTCCTCCCCAACTCCGGCGGCGGCTTCTTCTTCTTCCCCGACTCCTTTCTTCCCCCTTCCTTCAGCTCTTCTCCAATCGAGACTGGCAAGGAGGAATGGGGTTCCACCAGAGCAGCGGCGGTGGCCTGGGAACCCTAGGGTGCCGGGGTGCTTGCTTTATAGGGCGGACGCGGTGGTAGGTAGCCGACGGACGGTCGATCACGGCTCTGCTTGATCGAGCGGCCAAGGGATGTCCATGTCAGCAGCTGAGACTCAATCTGGGTCCAGAGAACAGAGAGAGGGGGCTAGGTAGCGCTGGGTGTCGAAGTTCTTTACGGTGGCAGCGTTCCACTGCGGCGACAGCGCAGGTGCGCGCGCGCGGAGAATGTTGCCTGCGGCCATGGGAACTTTACGCGGGCTGGTCGGTCCAGGTGGCTTGCGGGCGCGCGTCGATGCGGGGCGACACTGGATCGAGCGGTCGAGGGAGGTTGCTTAGGACCGACGCCGGGGAACAGTGCTGACGCGAGCACGCGCGGCCGGTCGGGTGACCTCAGCGGGCGCGATGACACGTGGGTCCCGCTTCGGGGCCCCATCGTCAGCGACTCCTTGGCAACGGAGGCTCGGTGCGGCGCGCGGACGCGCGCGGCTCTTGCTGGGCCGCCGGCCTGGTTGGGCCACGCAGCGCGGGGTCGAGCGGCGAGCAGGGGTCGAGCGGCGAGCAGGGGGTTCGAGCGGCGAGCGCGGGGTCGAGCGCGCGCAGGCCGGGTCGGCGGGGCTGCTCGGGCCGGTCTCCTCCTTTTCTTTTCCTTTTCCATTTTCAAATATATTTTTATATACACTTATATATATATATATGTGGTGTGCTCATTTTGTGCAACAGAATAGTGAGCATACCTAGCCCAAATAATGCTAGGGTATTATGCCCTTAATATTTATTTGTGAAAATAAATATTATGTTGTCATTTTTAATAATCAACACATAAACCAAATAAAAATCCAACTCACTCTTTTAATGCAACATGATGATTGAACTATTGAAATATTAAAATGTAACATGTGATCATAGAGCATTGTTATGAGATGTTAATTAATTTGCAACATATGAATGCCATGCATGACATGCTAGGGTTGATGCATATGTAAGGGGTAGATGATGACATGTCGCACCACATCACTCAGGGTTTTGTCGAAAAAAATTTTATAGATCGAATTTTTGGGTTGTTACAGGCAGCCAGAAGCATGCTGCCAAGGGGGGCACACGGCTTGAAGAGGATGGCAAGGCTGGGAAGGCAAATAAAACACCAACTGTGCTACTGTCTCAGACTGAAGCAGCAAAAATTACACCACAGATTGACTCTAGGATTCTAATTAACAAAAACATTGAGGGGACATCATCAAAGGGGAGGATCAGACAAGAGGAACGCATCCACTGTTGATGTGGATTCCACAGAGAAGGCCTCTAAGCTCAAAGCAAGTAGGAATCTGGATGGGGCTCATGAGAAAGGTAATCTAAAAATCCCCTCTTCTTTTATTGAGCATAATGATGTTTCTTTAAGTTCTTCAGTAAGTTCCTTAGGAGTAGTTCTAGGAAATAATGAAATGGATGTTTTTAATGCTTTAAAGAATTTACGTGATATAGAGTTTAATAGATTAAATGTTGATGCTAATAAGCAAATAGAAAATGTTGTTTTAGTAGATGATGTTTCCACTGTTTGTTCTATGGATGACAATGTTGATTTAGAGGCCCTTAACCTTATATGTTCAGAGATTGCAGAGGGGTTAGGTGATGGGGGTTGTGATCCTTTGATTCTACAAACCCTTGTATCACTGAAGAGTAATACACACCCTATCATAAGAAAAATAGTAAAAATAAAAATAAAATAAAAGTTGTTCAAAATGAAAGGCATCTTTTGGAATTATAATGGGTTTGCAGATGGTAAAAAATATAGGTTTTTATCAGAGTTAACAAAGGAGAAGAACTTAGATTTCATTGCCTTATCGAAAACGGGTAGAGCTAACTTTCCACGGAATACTCTGAACACTATTTGTGCTGGCAGAGATTTTATTTGGCATTGTATGGCTTCACGTGGTAGATCCGGTGGTAAGATTCTAGGGATTCACCTGTCAACGTTTGATATTGGAGAGATTGAGGAAGGAGATTTCTTTATTCGTTTTAAACTAAGACGTCGAGAAGCTAATTTCAAATTTAATTTAATTTCAGTTTATGGCCTCGCTCAGGTACAACACACGTCTTCTTTTTTGTCTGAGTTGGTTCGGGTTTATTCAAAGGAAGTTGTACCTATTATTATAGGTGGTGACTTTAATATTATCCATACACCAGATGAGAAAAACAATGATAATTATAGTGACAGATGGCCTTTTATGTTTAATGTGGTAATTGACGTGTTGAATCTCAGAGAACTAGACTTGTTAGGTAGGAAATTCACCTAGGCTAACAATATGCCGAACCAAACTTTTGAGAAGCTAGACAGGGTTTTGTGCTGCACAGAGTTTGAATCTAAATACGCCCATTCCATAGTTTAGGATCTGGCTAGAGAAATTTCTGATCATACTCCTCTACTTTTCTCTACTAATGATCCTTTTGTAACTTATCAGCCACAATTTAAGTTTGAATTGGGCTGGTTGTTAAGAAATGGATTTGCTAAGATGGTGAGCGAAATATGGCACAACACCATAGTAACTGGTTCACCTATTGAGAGGTGGCAGATTAAAATTAGAACTCTTAGACAGCATCTAAGAGGGTAGGTGAAAAATGTAAGTAGAGCATATAAGAAAGAAAAAATTTTCTTGTTAAACAGATTGGATGAATTAGACAAGAAGGCAGAAATTAATGTGTTGAGTGAAGCTAAGCGTGATTTAAAACATGTACTAAATGAAAGACTAGCTGAGTTACTTAGAGTGGAGACGCCAATACTAAATACTATCACTTATTAGACAATGGTAGATATAGGAAGACTCGTATTTTCTAGCTTGAGGATGGTAATGATATAATAACCCGTGATGCTCAGCTTAAAGCGCATATTACTAGTTATTACAAAAACCTGTTCGGTCCATCTGAGGAGTCTACAGTTACACTAGACGAATCTCAGACGGAGGGCATTCTTCAAGTATCTGATTTGGAAAATGAGTTTTTAACTACACCTTTTACTCAAGAGGAAGTTAGAGAAACCATTTTCCAAATGGAGCACAGTAAGACGCCTGGTCCATATGATTTTTCACCTGAGTTCTATCAAGTTTTCTGGGGTTTGATTAAGGATGATTTGATGGCTATGTTCTCTAACTTTCATCAGGGCACGTTACCTCTGAATCGCCTTAACTTTGGTAATATAATATTGTTGCCCAAAAAGAAGGATGCAAGAGTCATTCAACAATATAGGCCTGTTTTTTGAATGTCTCTTTCAAAATCTTTACTAAAATTCCAACTAATAGATTGACTACCATAACTCAGAAATTAATAAGACCGACTCAGACTGCTTTTTTACCAGACAGAAATATTATAGAGGGTGCAGTTATTTTACATGAAACCATTCATGAGCTTCACACAAAAAAACAAAATAGGGTGATTTTTAAAATAGACTTTGAGAAAGTCTATGATAAAGTAAAATAGAGTTTTCTCCAGCAAACTTTAAGAATGAAAGGGTTCTCACAAAAATGGTGTGAATGGATCCAATATTTCACACAAGGGGGTAATGTTAATATCAAAGTTAATGATCAATTAGGTTCCTTTTTCAGACTAAGGAAGGTTTAAGGAGGTGACCCCATGTCTCCTATACTATTTAACATAGTAGTAGACATGTTGGCCATTTTAATTGCACGCGCTAAGGAAGCGTTAAAATAGCGGGGGTTGTTCCCCACCTGCTAGACAATGGCCTATCAATTCTTCAGTATGCGGATGACATGGTGATCTTTATGAGCCATGATGTTGAGTAAGCAGTTAATATGAAATTGTTGCTAAGCATGTTTGAGCAGTTGTCTGGTGTAACATCCCAGATGTTAATACGTAATTAAAATATTAATCAAGCGTATTATTAAGCATAATCATTGAGCATCATGACATAAATGCATTCATATTTTAATAATATATTTTATGTGATGCTTAATTTTATACATGAAATGATGATGTTTAGGGTCTGTTTAAAGTTTCTTTATCGTTTTATGTGATTTTGCAAGTAGTTAAAACAAACTAAAATTTATCTTTGTATTGTGCTTTGCTTAATGTTTTGTTAGGCCAACCTTGATATGCATCAACTAAAACAAGTTTACATTCTATAGGTTGTTTGTGTTTCTAAAATGCTGTGTCACATGAAATCATAAAACCCTATTTTTGAATGTCATCTCAAATACTTAGTTTATATTCTATGTACTTGAGGTGTAAACTGTGTTTACACTAGTGTCAAGTATAGTGTATAAACCTAACTACAACCCTTAAAAATGAATTCCATATTGAAGTTGAATTTGGATTTCAAAGCTTATTCCCAAGCCTTGCATTTCAAATTTAAATTCAAATTGGAAAGCTATAAAATAATTTTTAGAAGTCAACTTGGTCAACCAAGGCTGTTATTGGGTCAATGACCCAAAAATGTCCTTGTATGATGTTTGTGATCACTAATGACCAACCAATTAACTTAGAAACCAAATCAAGTTTAAATTCGGTTTCAAAAACCCTTTATTTCAAAAGCTTGTTTTATCCCCTCTTCTATATTCTAAACTCTACAAAGAATTTTAGGTTAATTCAAAAATAAATTTTGTAGATCTTGTTGAGACCTACAATAGTGGTATTTAAAGTTTTTTAAGTTTCAATAAAGAATTTCAAATGAATTTAAAAATACAGATTTCTAACATTTGTTCTTTTTTATTTTAAATCCATATTTCAAAATTTAAACATATTTTGGGAAAATTTATAATAAAAATGTTGGGTTTGAAAAGTTGAACATTTAATACATTGGGCTATTTTCAAGTTATATAGAAAAATTAAAATATTTTTAAAATATTTGTTCTAGGGGTTTATTCCCTTTTTGCTCTCTTTTTAAAATTTGTTTTAAAAATCTAATTTATGGGCAGAATTTGAAGTTCTTCATTTTGACAAAAGTGTAGAGCTTGAAATTATAATCATTCTATAGATTGGGAGTTTTTAAGTTATATTCAAAATTTTGGAGTAATTTCAAAATTTCTGTGAGTGGCAATTCTATAATTTTGAGAAACAGTACCCCGACCTCCCCTGCATCGCCAGGCAGCTCGCCAGCTGGCCGCCGACGGCCTTCTTGGCCCTTCCAGATGCGCCCTTCGCTGCCAGCTGCTGCTCGACGTGGCCGTGCATCGCCTCGTGTCGCCTCCTCACTCGTTTCTCCGCGCTATAAGTACCAGCGCTGGCCGTCATCGTCATCTTCTTTCTCCCTTTGCATCGCCACTGTCGTCGATCTTACTGTCGCTCGTCGTGCCACCGCTGTAGAGCTTGCTCTGGCCAAATTGGAGAGCGTAGCCAGCTTCGCCCTGCTCTTGCGACCTCATTGAGCCCCCTCGCGTCGCCCCTCTCTTCCGGAGACGCCCGCGCACCGCCGACTTCCTCCCGCATGGCAGCTGCGCCGCCGAGTTTGGTTTCGCCGTGGCCAGACTACCTCGGTGCATATTTTTCTTTGTTTTCTCCTGCGCTGACTCCACCTTGTCATGGTGAATCTCATCGGTCCTCTCTTTTCCGCAAAGCAGGCCCAGACGCTCGAGAACGCCAACCTTGCCAGCCGGAGCGCGCCGCTACCATGACCGCCACCGTCAGCACCGAGCTTCGCCTCGCCTCTGCATCCTCTGAGGAGAGCATCGGTGTCGCCTTGATCTCTTGGTCATGTCCGTGCACTCAGGTTCGCTTCACCCACGTCGTAGCCACCGCACCGCCTGTTGCCGCATCACCGCGACCGCCATGGCCGCCGCCGTACTGCTGTTGCCGCTCCGCCATGCAACAACCACCTCAGCAAGTTCACCTAGTCACTAGGAATCCATAGGGACAAACCGTGTCGAGTTTGGTCCATCCGTTGGCAAGATAACCGGAGTCAAAGTTTTACCCCCGCGGTCAACCGTCGGGAGGTTGAAGACGACATTGTTCATGGGAATTTAATAATTTCAGAAAATGCTTTTAAATGTTTATTCTTCGGAAAATAGTAGTAATTCATTTATAGCTCTAAAACTTATGCAAATTTTTATGTATTCTTTTTATGATGTTCTCTACCTAGGAAAAATATGAAATATCAATTTTGAGTACTTTTTGCATAAGTTAAAATTAGCTCTTTTAATTAAAAATGCATCTTCTATGATTTTTAATAAATAAAATAACTGGCTTTTATTTCTGAAATTTGTTTTACCATCTAATTAGACCAAGATATTTTAAAATAAAATTTTGAGCTTGTTTAGACAACTTTAATTTTTATGTCTTTATTTTATGCTTTTAATTAATTAATTAACCCTTTTAATCATGTTTAATCATCATAGGGTTGTTTGACTTTTGGATTGTGTGGACCTTGGGTCAATAACCCTTAATGACCCTTGGCACCTCAATTAAGTTGTTTGAGTTCTTTTTATCATGCAAGTATGTTTTGGTTAATGTTATTTTATGTGCTTGAATGTCTTTTATCCATGTATCATCATGCATCATGTCATGAGCTCATCATCCTAAAACACACATCATTAATTACGTGTAGTTATTTCGAGAGTGAGTTGGATTGTGTTGATCAATATCCGAAAAGATATCATCCAACAAGAATGGTTTGAGAAGGTGACATCCACAATGATGTTGAAGCCCTTATTCATGGTGTTGGTGCCAAGTCTAACATTGGAATCTAACTTCTCTGCAACAAAGGCAAGCCCCGGATGCATTTAAACCCTATCCTTGTTTTATAAAGTTTTTATCACTTCAGTTATGAAATGTTGCATTAAGTAATAGGAGTTGAGTGATAAACCACCAATTGTCTTACCTGTCTTACTTCCATATTCCTTGTACCTGTTTATTTGAAAAATGTGTAGTAATGCTTAGCCCTACTTAATTAGTTAGGTTTTCAAAAAGTAAAAGAATAAAAAAGATGAGGTTGCTTTATCTATGAAATCATGATGATAGTAATAAATCGAGTTCGGACGGATAACTTGCATTGGAAAGGGAGTCCCTCTGTAGTGTTTTTGTTTGTTGATGCCCTAGGTCCCGTCCGTTGGTGAACTGGTGACATCGAGACTAGATAACCACCCACACATGGTGTGGTATACTTGTGGGGTTGAGTCCCATGTATATTGATATGCTTAGGAGTTTGAGTCTCCATGTATATCATGTGGTTGATATATGGCTGCGGTTCTTATCCCGGTATACCATGTGATCTGGTATGCAGCGAAGTTAGAGTCTCCAGTATATTGGTGATCTAGGTCCCAACTGGTAAAAATGGATTCGAATTGTCGTTGCTTCTCGGAGAAGAAGACTCGATCGGTTTTCATCATTGTAGTAACAACTTGAATGATGGTTAAGGTTTAAGAATGAAGTTGGTTGTTAAGCTTGAGCTAGATCTGGACAACTTTACTTTCTGTTATAATCAATGATGTCTAAAACTTGATCCACAAGAATTTTTCTACAAAAGTCCTTGCTTCTTGCGAGCCTTACCTTGTCCCTCTGGCCTGCATTCCTGAGAATTCACCCCTCTTTTTGTCAGGTCAGTCTTGTTGAGTAGTTTTATACTCAGGGTTTGTTGAACCCCTGTTGCAGGTTCTAACTGGTGTTCGAACTTAGGTTAGGTCGATGGGCTCGATGTGATCTGGTTGACCTCTCCCGACTTAGACGCTCTACCTAAGTTGCCTTCTGTAGTCCTACTCTGCTTCCGTAATTGAAGTTAAGTTTGTAAAAGTTAAATTATTCATATTTTGTAAAATTATGTTTTTATCCTATTTTATAATAAATGTTGTAATGTTGCAGCTACTCCTTTGTTGATGATGGTATGAGTTGTCAAATGTGGTTTAATCGGGGTCCTTTGAGGGTACCCGACAGGGCTTTCTAGGTTATCTGGAACACATGCATGGCTGTCGGAAGTCCTCGGGACAATGACAAGTGTGTGTGGGTCATATAATTTAGAAGGTTCTGCCACATCTGGCTTAAAAATAAATTTTCACAAGAGTGAGGTCTTTTTTTTGGACAAGCTAAGGATCACGAAGAGTTTTATTCGCAGTTGTTTGGTTGCACCATTGGCAAATTTCCGTTTTGATATTTGGGTTTAACTATGCATTTTAGGGAACTATACAGTAAAGATTAGAAGAATATCGAAGAGAGAATAGAAAAAAGACTTAGTGGGTGGAAAGGCAAACTCCTAACTGTTGGTGGACGATTGGTCCTTATAAACTCGGTGCTGTCTAGCTTACTAATGTTTATGATGTCCTTCTTCGAATTGCCAAAAGGAGTACTAGAAAAGATAGATTGTTTTAGATCACGTTTTTATTAGCAAAATGACCAACATAAAAAAAATACAGGCTTGTAAAATGGGAAGTTATGTGTCAACCTAAGGACCAAGGGGTTCTAGGGATTCAGAACTTAGAGATCCAAAATAAATATTTATTGAGCAAGTGGCTTTTTAAATTGTTCAATAAGAATAGGATGTGGCAGGAACTTTAAATAAATATATCGACTATAGGCAGTTGTGTTAAAAAACCGACACATTCTCATTTTTGAAAAAGTCCAATGAATATTAAAGATTCTTTTATGAAATTAGGCCATTTAAAAGTCAATGATGAAACACAAGCTAGATTTTAGAAGGATACTTGGCTGGAAACAAACCACTCAAGTTATATTTAACAGCTCTATTTAACATTGAAAGAAGAAAACAAGATACGGTTGCTAAAGTTTTAGGTTCACCCTACTCAATATTTCTTTTTGAATAACTTTGGTGGCCAGAATTTAATAAATTGGAACCACATTGTTGCTTCTTTACAACAAGTTAATCTTTCTGAGGAAAGAGATGTGTTTATATGGGGTTTGAAAGCCTCAGGGATATTTACAGTCAAGTCTATGTATGATGCGTTAATTAACAATGGTGAGAGTGTCGCAAGATATTTTGCGAAAAAAGCTTCCCACGAAAGTTTTCATGTGGTACTTAAAGAGAGGTGCGATTCTAACCAAAGATAATTTGGCTAAGCATAATTGGCAGGGGGATACTTGCTGTTGCTTCTGTCATTTCAATGAAACTATTCAACACCTATTTTTTGATTGTTGTTATGCTAAGTTTTTGTGGCGCTCTATACATATGCTTTTTGGTATTGTTCCTCCTTTGAATATGGCAGACTTATTTCGGCATCGGTCTAAATTGGGAACTAAAATGTATAATTCATTGTTATTAACAGCAGCTGCGGCACTCCTTTGGGCAATATGGATAACTAGGAATGAGGTGATTTTTGACAAATATAGGCCAAAATTTCTTTAGCAGGTACTATTCCGAGGAACGCACTGGCTACGTCAGTGGGCAAACTTGCAATGGCATGATAATCTGAAAGATCAACTAATCTCTACGGCTCAGCATCTGGGGACATCTGTCTTACATTTCTTCAGTTCCATTGGATGGTTTTCACAATGACACGTTACCTGTGTTTAATCATAAATTGTTTTTCTTTCAAATTCATGTGTGCGTGGTTGTAATTGGTGTGCAGCCGAATTAGTGCTTGGTTTAGAGTTTGTAATAATTGGCCTGATTCTATCCTCGGATAGATAAAGTCGGATATTTATCCTTTATAAAAAAAATAACCAGTTTTTCTGAAGCGAAATAGACATATTCCTCGGCGGCCTACAGGCATCGGACGGACCTAATAAGACAATCGGAAAATAGTTTTGCCAGCCCAGCCCCAAACCGTAGGCACGTAGGGAAAAGGGAGGCCAGCCCAGGCCTAACGTGGGTCCATCTTTTATGCTCCAGCCTCTAGCTCTCTCATCGACCTTTTTTGGACGTTTCCTTTCTCGCTACCCACCTAGACTTCAAGAAGGGGAGACTGGCTGTGTTTAAGCTTAAAAGCAAGTATAATAACAAGATGGATGTAATAAGCTAGCTAAATAATAAGATGAAAGCAAGAGAAGAGGAGAGGGAGAAGAAGTTGACAGCAAGCTTATACCTGGTTTAGAAAAAAAACCAATAAACTATCTTAGAAAGACAGGTGGGCCATATATGAGTCGACTGAGAGAAGGCTAACAAAAATCTTATATCCAGTGTATTATTAGCCTTGCTCTAACAACAACCTCTACTTCAACTAGTAAGATGGGGCTAAAATTCTCCCACTATAAATGATGATTTGAGACTATGTGGAGTGGAATTAATAACAATTTCTATTGGACCAAGCCCACATATTCCAACACATGCTGCATGCAACGTGCACCCCATAAACACACACCATCGATCTAGTTTTGAGGCCCATACCGCTGGCACCTGTGTGGTATTCTGCTTTACAGCTCTCTTTACCGGCTGCTAATCCTGGATCGGAGTGTCTATTGGACTGTTAATGTGTTGGAGCTTTGTGTGCTTGGACATAGTGAGGAGCTGCATTGGCTCATTTGGCTGGATGTTTGGATTTTGCTAGGACTCGGGCAGAGATCATGTATGATAGCGGCCAAAATCAGGTCATGTGTCTCTCATGACTTGGAAGTGGTTGGTGATTAGTTCCTTTTTTTTTCCTTTTTCTTGGTTTCGTTTTCTTTAAAGAATCGGATGAGGTAGCCAGATGGGTCCAAAAGCATATATAGTGGTAGTGGTAGGGTGCCGGACCAAACCAAGTGTCAATTGAGTGACGAGGTGGCAGCCGTCCAGTTTTATTTTTTTTGTTTTGGATGATGGAGATGTTCTCTTGTGTTCTTTCATAATTGAAACCTGTAGATGATGTGAGAACTTGCCCATCATTTTTTCTTTAGGACCTTCTGTTTAGAGAAGCAACATATTTGTCAATCTCAATTTATAATAAGAAGATTGCTTGTGCTCAGTGTGAAATGAAGTGACATAAACATTAAATACTCACGTAAGCCTTGTTTGAATGTAATCAAATTCACATAAATCCACAATCCAAATGTGTTGGGATGGTTTGAAGTAGAACTTGAACTAAATTACACCTCAACCCACCGCGACACAGGTGGATTGAACTAAATCCGACAACAACCAAATAAGGCATCAATTAACTATAAAGGAAGTCGTGTTTGGTTTGTTAAATAGACATGTATTACATTAGTAAGTCTTTAATTAGATCAGTTTATACTTTAGGAAAACGAAACACAACAGAATAACTAGGACATGTATGTAACAAAAAGTCAAAAAGAGCCGTGGGACATTTTGCATCCACCATTACACTTCTTGAGTTCTTGACCGTTTCTTTTCCTAACACACTCTGAATGTATTTTCAAAGACAAATCTAATCATACAGTTTGCATTTAGTTTAATCGGTTGTAAAGCACACATAGGAGAATGTCTAAAATGAACCATATAGCAACACATTGAAATTGTAAGCGACATCAAGACGTCGATGACAAGAGATTTGGCATTGAAAAGAGGAGATTTGATGGCGACCAGCGCAGCAAAAGATTCTTCTCTGTCTATGAGGCATTGCTCTTGGCAGTGCTCAGCAAAAGCGTCTAATCAAAAACAGAAGTTAAAAATTAAAATGTGCGATGTCCTTGTGTCTCTATCAGGTCCACCCACACCACGTCGCCGGAAATCTTCCGCGCCGACTAGGGTGGCACACAGCCGCACGCCGACCACCTTGGACGGCACTGTTTTTCTTCTTCCCCTCTGCACGATTTCGGCTCAACGTGGCCCAAGCCCATT
>CM041646.1:37741207-37752867 GCA_023333625.1 Bothriochloa decipiens
AAACACAACCCTCCTCCTTTACCCGGGCTTGGGACCGGCTATGTTGAAATTGCCAACCAAAGCACAAAGTTTTTTTCTAGCTGCTGCTCAAAGATAGGCTAAGCACAAGAAACATTTTAAGAAAGAAAAATATGCAGTTGGAGTCTTACAACTGCACAACATGTTTACCACGGGAAGAAGAGACTCTACAACATTTGTTTTGGGACTGCCCATTTGCACAGCATAGCTGGGCAACCATAAACATTCAAACTGTGCAAGGGGGGGACACCTTTCAGAATGTGGAGGCAATAAAGGACCAAATACAAAGCAAATTCTTCATGGTGGCCTGCATCCTAATGTCATGGACGATCTGGAAAGCAAGGAATGAGATGATCTTCAACAACAACCAATGGACCTTACAAGAGTGCAGAGACTATTTCATCAAAGAAGCAAAGCTTGTTTCCCTAAGGGTAGCAAATGCAAATAGCCTGCAATTTGATCAATGGATCCAAAGCTTGTAATAGATAGTGCTGTGAAGAATATCTTCTTCACCACCTTTTTTGTATCCTAATTACCTGCTTAGGGGACTGCTTGTAATACGTTTTATTTAAACTTGAATAAAATCCTGCAGGGGCCAAGGCCCCTCCAGTTCCTTCAAAAAAAAACAGTACCTTGGGGAGGGTCGGAGGTGACAATCACAATATGATCTCACGTAAATATATAAGAAGGATGTGCTTTCTCAATGTACTATAGCAGTGTTCTCCTAAAAGCATAAAGCTCAGTTTTCTCAACCTCTAACGATGGTTTTAAGGGCAAGAAAGGAGATCTAGTGGAGAACTGGAGATGATCTAATCATCTACATGTTCGGGGTTGGTTCTTGGGGATCGGAGCAATATATGATCCAAAAAAAAAAAACCAGCCCTAAATCTTCGGATGGTGTGTTGCATTGTGATTCCTCATGTAGGGTGGAAATATTTGGAACCCAGGAGTTGTGTGGTTGATTGAACTTCCTTTAGGTGCCGGACTGCCGGGCACCGAGGATGTACACTGCCTGCAAACGAAATGATGATGCACCCGGCCACGAACACACGCACGCACGCCATCTGGTATTGAGGCCCATACTGTTGGCACCTGTGGTATTCTGATTTACAGCTCTTGAGCCGAGGTGTATTTTACTGGCTAATTGGCTGCTAATCCTGGATCGGAGTGTCTGTTAACGTGTTGGAGCTTTGTGGTGTGCCGCGGACATGCATGGTGAGGAAGTGCATTGGCTGGATGTTTGGATTTGGGCCAAGATCAGGTCATGTGCCTGTCATCACTTGGAAGTGGTTGATTAGTTCCATTTTTTTTTCTTTATAAAGGATGAGCCAGATGGGTCCAAAAGCATAGTGGTCGTGGTAGAGTGCCAGACCAAACAAGTGCCAGTTGAGTGCTGAGGAGGCAGCCGTCCAGCTTTATCTTTTTTGTTTTGGATGATTGGGATGTTGATGTGTTCTTCCATAATCGAAGCCCGTTGAATGATGCGAGAACTTGCCAATCATTTTTTTTTCTTTTTTTAAAACGGAAAAAAAGAAGAATTTGTTTTGAAACGGACGCCCATCATTTTTTCCCCCTTTATTTAGTTTATCATATGGCCAAGTTCAAAGTCGAAAGGAGAGCCTTCATCTGTTTTCATAAACACTCGAGGCACGTATTTGTGACGATGACTCAAGACGGAGGTAAAAAAAACACTTATCGACCGTTGGTTCATAGCACTTTGAAAGCGTTTTCAAAGATAATTCTAATCAACAATTTGAAAAATAGATTACTCAGTTGTGAAGCACAGATATGAACTCTGGATGTAAAATGCCCATACATAAAAAATTCTTGTAAGAATAACAATAATCGAAGCATCTCGACACGGCGAACGGCATTTTTTGAACCAAATCCTCAAAATTGCAATGTGTCAGCAAAATCGTCATATTATTACGTGGAAAAACAAATGCTGAAAATTGCAATGTGTCTGTCTCTATCAGACAGCTGACCATAGGTCCACAGTTTTTTTCCCCACACCACACATCCGACGGATCCGTGGCATGTGACACGCAACACACGTGCGTCCCACGTGCGCGCGAGCATGCGACAACAAGGTGGGCCCCATGAGCTCGTCCCTCTAGCGGTATAGCAGCGGCGCCGCCGGCGTGCCTGCCTCTGCTCTCTCCTCCTCTTCTCCTCCCGATCCCCGCGCCTGTTTCCGCCCCCCGTAAACCTCCCCATCCGCCATTGTTAATCCATCCCCCAACCACGGGATCTGGTGTCGCTGTGCCACCCCACTCCACTCCTCCTTCCATTTGGCAGTGCCACACACACACCCCTATATAAACACACCCGGACTCCACACTCCCCCCGCATCGCCGCCGCCCCCGTCCCCCACGAATTGGAATCCGGAAAGCAAAAGGTAAGATCTTTCCCGCCGCCTCGACGATCCACGATTCCTGCTTACTAGTAGCTAGCACCGATGATTTCTTGATTTTTCTTGTAGCGCCGGCCGCCGAAAATCCTTTTTTTCTTAAAAAAAAAAGAAAAATTGGTATTTGCTTTGAACAAGAACAGTTTCTTCGATACAAACGAGGTTTACATCCTCCATGTTTTCCCCCACCTTTGATCTGATCCAGTCTTTGTTCCACTTCCACATTGAATCAGACGATGGATCTCGCCGACATCCCCCAGCAGCAGCGACTCATGGCGGGCTTGGCGCTCCTCGCAGCCACCGCCATCTTCCTCAAGCTCCTCCTGAGCAGCCGCTCCGGGGGCAAGAAGCGCCTCCCGCCGACGATCCCAGGCGCGCCGGTGGTGGGCGGTCTGGTGAAGTTCATGCGGGGCCCGATCCCGATGATCCGGGAGCAGTACGCGGCGCTGGGGAGCGTGTTCACGGTGCCCATCATCACGCGCCGGATCACGTTCCTCATCGGGCCCGAGGTCTCGGCGCACTTCTTCAAGGGCAACGAGGCCGAGATGAGCCAGCAGGAGGTGTACAGGTTCAACGTGCCCACGTTTGGGCCGGGCGTGGTGTTCGATGTGGATTACTCGGTCAGGCAGGAGCAGTTCAGGTTCTTCACGGAGGCGTTGAGGGCGAATAAGCTCAGGAGCTATGTTGACCAGATGGTTGCGGAGGCTGAGGTGAGGATTCACTTCTTTAAGATCTGTTCTGTTCTTATTCTCTGAATATATGCTTGATGTGGTGATTCAGTAATTGTGATGAGGGTGAAATGCTTGTTCTTGGTTTGTTTGGATTTGTGGATCTGTAACTCTGGACACATTAGGGGTGGTAATTTGGGGGACACGGTTTGCAATTGATAGTTGCACAGGAGTACCATAAACCTCATACTTGTGTTCTCATTCATGTTTATTTTCTGAGCATTCCTACTTAAAGGTTGTTGGTTTCATGCTTCTGGAGCATTTTTGCTAAGTTAGAGGTGTGGTATATCTCTTTCATGAACAGTTTAGTGAATAGGACTTAACAGCTGTGATATATCGCTTCATTTCCATTTCCTAAGACTGTAAAAATGGTGTTTTATTTTTGTCTAAATTCACTTGAGCCCAGCATATTTTTCTTCATTGGACTGTCTAGTCCCTTCGGAAAGTTACAGGTTGCCTTTTCTTTTGGGAAAGGAGGCTAAATTATGACTAATGTGCAACTTTTGGAACCAGTGCGTGGCTATCTCACATGATCTTCATCCTTTTTTTTTTGCTGATGATTCCAGACCTCAAGTAGTAGACTTTTGGGATGCCTTGCATGCTCTTCCTTTTTCTAGTGGGACATTTTCTTTTATTCTACTTTTTTGGTTCTTTATTCTTTCCTAGTTTTGTGTATTAAAGTTTCTTTTCTATGTTCTGATGATCTGGTTCTGTGTTTGCACTCGTTCTACATTTTCTCGAGTGACACTCACTCAACTTAGAGATAATGGGCAACATTCCTTCACTAGCCGATCTCTGCAAGTTATATTCATTTGCTAATAACTCACAAACGGGTATGACACATGGACACAGTTTTCTGTTTCTTGTAGAATTGAGGTGGGAACAATATTTTACTTTTTCCTATTAACAAATATTATCTTGTTTTCAGAAACATTGAAATTCCTAAGTCTGTAAAAGGAACTGCAGTTATGTTTCCTTGTGAACTGACAAGTGACAAGATATATTATGCTGAAGGGCAACATAATATAAAAGCATGGCTTTTATAATTGACTTCAACTAGCCGATCTAGTTGACTGTGAAAGTCAATTATAAAAGCATGGCTTCATATTACAACCAACATTATTATGGCCCTGTCCTAAGATTCTTGATTTAAGTATTGATTTTAGGTCTTGAGCTTCATTCAGAACTGCATTGAAACATTCCAGATAAACTTGTTACTGAAAAAAAATGAACTTATGTGGCTACACACACCAGAAATGGCAAGATAAACTGCCAAACTCTGGCAACACATCCTGGATGTGCACATAGTGCAAGAACATTTGCTTTTGAGTACCTCATCTATTGATCTTGCAAATTCAATTTCATCACACTGGCTCCATTGGAGCTTGTTAATCTCATTACCTTTATTCATAATATTTAGGTTGCTACTGCAGTGTGTCACTTACACCAATTTTGAACCAACACAAATCTTCTCATAATATGGGTTCAAGCCCCAGCCTCTGCACATTTGTGCAGGGATGGCTGCTGGCTATTTTTCCTTCCCCAGACCCCGCAGTGCGGGAGCCTACGGCACTGGGTACGCCCTTTATGGGTTTTCATAATCTTTTGTTCCTTTTTTGCATTAATGATGAAGGCAAAATTTTCATTTATATGCAGAGATTTCTCTGTATCAGATTTTCTGTACATCTGGCCTAATAAGGTTCAATACCCTTCTCCATATCAGCAATGACATGATAAGATTTACTTAGCAAGGCTAGATGAAATGATAAATCACATCTGTCATCCTGATCTTTCTAGTTTTCTGAATTTGCTGTTTTTAATCATATTTTTGTATCCATGTTGGATAATTAATTTCATGCACGACCCCAACCTTTCCTGCAGGAGTATTTCTCAAAGTGGGGAGAAAGTGGCACTGTTGATTTGAAGTATGAGTTGGAGCACCTCATCATACTGACAGCTAGCCGGTGCTTGCTGGGAAGGGAGGTCCGAGAAAAGCTGTTTGATGATGTTTCTGCTCTCTTCCATGACCTTGACAACGGGATGCAGCCAATCAGTGTCCTCTTCCCATACCTCCCAATCCCTGCACATAAGCGCCGTGACAGGGCACGGGCACGTTTGGCAGAAATCTTTGCCACCATCATCAAGTCCCGCAAGGCCTCTGGACAGTCTGAGGAAGACATGCTGCAGTGCTTCATTGATTCCAAGTATAAGAATGGGCGCCCCGCCACTGAGGGTGAGGTAACCGGGCTACTTATCGCAGCACTCTTTGCTGGACAGCACACCAGCTCGATCACCTCAACCTGGACTGGAGCGTACATGCTTCGGTTCAAGCAATACTTTGCGGAAGCTGTAGAGGAGCAGAAGGAGGTGATGAAACAGCATGGCGACAAGATTGATCATGACATCCTGGCAGAGATGGATGTCCTCTACCGGTGCATCAAAGAGGCCCTTCGTCTCCACCCGCCGCTAATCATGTTGCTTCGTCAATCACACAGCGACTTCACCGTGACAACAAAGGAAGGCAAAGAGTACGACATCCCCAAGGGCCACATTGTCGCGACATCACCATCCTTCGCCAACAGGCTGCCCCACATCTACAAGAACCCTGACTCATATGACCCTGACCGGTTCGGTCCTATAAGGGAGGAGGACAAGGCTGCAGGCGCCTTCTCATACATCTCCTTTGGTGGTGGCAGGCATGGGTGCCTCGGTGAGCCCTTCGCCTACTTGCAGATCAAGGCAATCTGGACACACCTACTGAGGAACTTTGAGTTCGAGCTGGTGTCGCCGTTCCCAGAGAACGACTGGAACGCCATGGTGGTTGGCATCAAGGGTGAGGTGATGGTTAATTACAAGAGGCGGAAGCTTGTCGTGGACAACTAAGATTGTGGCTGCAGTCTCTTAGATGCTTGCCTCTTGTTGATTCGATTGTCTTCACATGTTTGTCAGCATTTGTTTGGTGCCAGTTCTGCTGTAGGCACGGCAGCTACGTAGGGGTGTTTCTATTGTTTAGGATTCTGTAATTTGCTTCACCATGGGTCTGCCATGATCTTCAACTTAAACCTGTTTGCTGCTTAGCTAAGCATTCCCCTTCGTCAAATCTGTAACTTGTAGCATCTTTAAGCGTGTGGCTCTATTGTTGAAATCCTGATGTTTATCATTCTCTTAGATGGATGTAAACATAAAACTGAACAAATAACCTCTCTGTAATGAATAAGCTCAGGTGTTCAGTATGAATCTGTTGTGAACTTGTGATCCTGTTCTTCTGTATGACTCTGTTGGTTGCGCCCGATACTGAATTCAGTTGCACAGCACAAGCCTTTCAGACTTGCAAGACCATGGATGTGCTGTTGCATACTTTCGGTGACAGTAAAAAGCAGCTGTGGCTGCTGCAGCCTCCTTTCGCAAATGTAGCAGTCTAGCAGAGGCGTGTGCTGGCACCATTTTTTTTAAAGCACAATTGGTTGTGGATGCGAAATAAAAGCACAAAGCAGAGTTGAGATGTTTGAAAATTACAAGTTTTTTTATATTAACATTACAAGTTAATAACATAGGTTTAAGGTTTAAATCAAAGCCGAGGTGTTTAAGATTACAAAATTAAAGCATATTAATAATAAAATATATTAATAACAAAAATAATAATTAAAGCATATTAAGGTTTAAATAGACGATATGAATGTTCAAAAAATTTAACAAGAATGATGCAAATTTAGACCTTAAACCTTTACTGTCCAATGTAAAGGTTGATTCTTGGTCATCTTCATCCTTTCATAAATGATGCAAATTTTTATGATCATGTAAAATTTAAGACAACGATAACTTGCGCCGGAGATTAAAAAAGGGAAATCGACAGTTGGAGGTTATACCGTTATACTGTTTGCCTCATCTCATACCTGCAACTATTCACATGCTGTTTTCACTTTTGTTGCATATCAAATTTGAAGTACATAGAACTTTGCAGCATCTATACATTAATATTTTCCATAGAATTTTCAAGCACATTTGGCCTTTTTCCTTTCAAATGGGAGCACCGGATATTGTCACTTTCTAGGATATCGACAGAAGTTTGACAGCTTCTAATGCATTTTGCTTGCCGGTTTCTTTCATGCCCCAAATGGCGAGACTTGACTGTCATTTGCAATACATATACTCCAAGCTGACTTACTGCTCTTGTTCATTAACCTCAACTGGTTTAGATTATCTGTCCTAATGCATATATGTTCTAGCTATCCATCATGGGAGAGAAAGAAAATTGAAATCACATGCTTATCAGATTTTCTATTTCACATCCATACTGAAGAAAATGGATGTTGACAAATAAAGAGCATTATCACAGGCCTCCCACAGGTAACTCTTGTTATAATACACCAGAACAAGTTTTCAAGACAACAAGCAACGATACTCAGAACAAGAGGAAAGGTAGGCATGCCAACTTTTGATCATTAACAGATTGGTAAATAGTATGAACCAGTTGCCTAGATGGCAAGTGAAATTCATATCTTCATTATAAGAGAGTAGCACCTCCGCTTCTGAATTGCATGGTGCACTGGCTAGAACTGGGACTTGTCAAGGCTGTCAAAGTATGGATGCTCCATCGCAGCTATAGCTGATATCCTGTTTGAAGGATCAAGCTGCAGCATTTTCTGCAACACATGAATACACCTGTCAGCTCAATTTCTTACTTTTTTAGAAACAAAATATCGCTCGGAGTCTTGTTCAAAGGCATGGTGAAACATCCGAATGGAATGTAACTGCACTTTTATTTCTTAAAGCATATAACCAGATATTGATTTTAGGAAGCATGTTAAGAAGAAATGCACTCAACAAGTCACATATTGAGCAAGGCACCAAAACAAAATATGCAGACCTATTTCAAATATGACAAAAAGAAATGGATCGACTTCAGATGAGTGATTGAAGCAAAGTATCTTAGGTTGGTTGATTATAACTTTCAAATTAAGAGAACACATTAGATCAGCATGTAAATCACCCTTAGAACTTACTGATAGCAGGTCAACGCCTTCAGGTTCCAGTGTAGGGACGACACGTGCCAAACTTTGGGGCTTCCACTGTGGAAACTCATGCCAATCCCTCAAATCACTCACTCCAGGCCACTCTTCCTCACTAGGTGTTCCCAGCAACCTTTTTCCAAAAGCAATTGGGTCAATACAATGCAGGTTGGTAGAACCAAGACTGAGATAGAATGACGTTAATATGTGCAAGCAAGCTATTCCTTGAAAGTTAAAACAATCAAGAATTCAAGTGTAATTTAGCTACTGGAGTAGTGTGACTAGTGTCTAACACTAACAGAGGAGAGTATTGAAAATCAAAATATCATCTCATTTAATAACACATTCAGATTATCCCAAGAAGGAACTAATGGAATACAAGAACTGCAGAAAAATGTTATGTGCCAGCGTTCCTTGAACAGGATAGGAGAACAACAACTACACAATTATCAAAATGATACTATCCTAGCAACTAAGGAAGGTACTGCTCATATTATGGAACCAACAGCTGAATACAGAAGGAAATGAAAAGGACCTGAAGATGTGAAGCAACTGTTGCAACTCAGAGTCACCGGGAAAGAGAGCCTGCCGTCGGGCCATTTCAGCTGCATTAAAAAGTTATGAACTTCACAACAGGGTAAAAATTTTCAGCATAAGTATAAATCATTTGAATGCATCATCTCTTCATCAAGAGGAGCAAGGACAATATTTTAAGCCTAAGCACAATATGTTATTTGGTTGGTCATATATTCAATGATGTGGACAGTTTGGGTTTTGGGGCACTACTAAATTCCTCGTACAAAAACATGCATCTGTTATTGCATTGTACTCCATATATTATATACATATAATATATCAAGTTTTCAGCACAAGGCAAAGTAGTTGGCATCTTGATTCAAGTCTAAAAACGGAGAATAGTCTTACCAAAGATGCATCCAACAGACCACATATCAACACCAGTTGAGTAATGTGTTGCTCCAAGCAAAACTTCAGGAGCTCTATACCAAAGTGTGACAATCTACAGAAATACATAATATAAAGAGCTTACTGGATCATGCTCAGAAATTATGTTAAGAACTAAAATTGCATTAGGCAATCCAACTCCAGATGGTAACCAGTACCTCATGGGTGTAACTTTTCATAGGCACAGTGAAAGCTCTACCAAGTCCAAGATCTGCAATCTTCAGTATCCCTTTCTCCTTGTCCACCAGCAGGTTCTGTGGCTTTAAATCCCTATAAATAAATTTGAACACAAACCATATAAGTGATAAAATGTGATGTTGTATTCATCAGATGAGTTGAGCAACAGAAATTAGGCAAGAGAAATCCAACCGGTGAAGGACACCATGGCCATGGCAGTGCGCAACTCCTTTGCATAACTGAAACAGGAAATTCTAGAAAGAAGGAAAGAAAGTACATTAGTTCGTATGCAACCAAAGGAGGTTGGGCTTCTAAACTTAATACATAACAATCAAGAATTGCGTGACTGAACAAGTTTTCAGGAGATGTAAAGGTAGAAGAGAGTGGCTTGTCGTCCATGATGTACTAAATGCTTTGCTACTCAAAATACAGTGCGCTGTGCAGGAAACTTTTCTCGAATCACATGGACAGAGCACCAATTAAGGAGATTGGGGGCCAATCTGGGTCCTCACAAATATGAAATATCAATAAACAGTGCAGGATAGTTGCTTCCAAATTTAACTCTCTTGTCGTTAGTTTGAGAAATTGTAAACACAGGTTATCACATTATCTGCCAGCTTACTGCAAACTATAATCAGTACATGTTGGTCTCCAACCGTTAACTACTGAATCTCAGAAACAATTTAATGTGCTTGTGTTCAGTGCAGAACCAGGGGAGTTTACACAGACAAAACATGAAAATTCAATTTCATAGTCAAGCGCTTTGATTTTACATTTGATCAACGTATGTATGGCCCAATGTTTTCAACCTATGATGATCCAATTAGATCCCCACCTTTTGCCAGACCTGAAAACACCATTTGTAGTAATGTTCAATTGCGCAGATCGACTGGAGCATGAGCAGTAAACATTTATGTGGCTTTTACCTTGTTATCAGAATTGTACCGTTCTCAGAATTATTAGATCAAGGATGTGAACTGCAACGCACAGGCTAGTTATTTTTGATCACGAACCGCTGAATTGCTCAGAAGACCGATTAGAGATTCAGTACAAACTGCACCGTTTTTTTCTTACAGAGATGACAGATGTGGGCAACCAACCAACTAATAACGAGTACTCCCCGAGTGACAGACAACTGACAAGAAGCGAGTGAGTAATCAAGGGCAACCGCGATCAGTACCTTGATGAGCGTGGGCGGGAGCGGCCTGGCGTTGGGCCCTCGGCGATATACATCCATGTACTTCTTGAGATCCGTATCCAGGAACTCGAAGACGAGGTAGAGGACGGGCTTGCCGTTCTTGGCGGCCTGCTCGACGGCGAGGAGGCGGACGACGTAGACGGAGTGGGAGAGGAGGTTGAGGAGCGAGATCTCGCGCAGCGCCGTGGGCGGGATCCCTTCCTCGTCCATCTCCAGCCGCGTCTTCTTCAGCGCCACCAGCTGACCCGTCGCCTTGTCCTGCGCCTTGTACACCTTGCCGTAGGTGCCCTCGCCGACCTTCTCCAGCTTCTCGTACTTGTCCACGATGTTGATCTCCATCGCCGCCGGTCGCGGATCGCGAGGGGGAGTGGGCGGGGTGGTGGTGGTGGTGGAGGGGGGCGAGGGGGAGGCAAACCCTAGTAGGGAGGAGAGGATGGGGATTGGGGAGGGGAGTGGGGGAGATTTTGAATTGGGGGAGAGAGGGAAATGGGAGAGAGAGAGAGAGTGAATGCGACGCCGCCGCCGCGGCGCGTGGGACGGAGAGAAGACGGAGACGGAGTGGAGTGGATCCGAAATGGGCCGGTCCGGTCCGCTCCTGGGCAACGGTCGGGAGGAGGCCGAGGCTCCCTTTCGAGGATGCGCGAGCCCACTCTGCAGAGGGTGAGCGCAGGGCACGGCCCATGTGCGCCTCCTCCTTTCGTTGCCAACGGACGATCCGTGATTCCGTGTCGACTGTCCACGCCACCACGCCGACGGTTTCAAACTTCAAACTGCGATTCATCCGATTCCGAGAGCTTGTGTACTTCGTTCAAACTGTGATCAATGCACGTGCTATGGTGATGCAACTACATGGGTTTGTTTTCTCTCTTTTTGCGAATAATATGGGTTTCTTTTCATGACCACATTAGCCATTATCAGTTGTACAAAAATTTCCTCTCATGACAAATAAACATCATCAGCTTATCAACCACAAAAACCATCAACAAATAGTCAAAGCAGAAACCATCAGCCAAACAACCAGTATTTATATGCCTAATGAACGACGAAGGGATCTCATTGTATTTCTTTGCCCACAATGGCTCAGGGTTCCGTAGCTTTAATTTCCGTGTACGATGAAACGACCTTGATTTCCGCGAAGGGAAATCCACAGTGTCGGA
>CM041646.1:37753267-37823738 GCA_023333625.1 Bothriochloa decipiens
AATTTTCTGAGCTCGTATGAAAAAGATATGAATTTTCAAAGATTTAACCATTTTCTGAAAAGAACAAGGGCTCGAGGGGTTACGGTCTCAAGGTTACGATCTCGAGGGGTATGCTCTCGAGGGGTACTGTCTCGAGGGTTAGATCTCGAGGGGTATGCTCTCGAGGAGGTTACGGTCTCAAGGGTTAGGTCTCGAGGGGTACTGTCTAGAGGGTTAGATCTCGAGGGGTACTGTCTCGAGGACACTGTCTCGAGGTGTACGGTCTCGAGGGTACTGTCTCGAGGGCACGGTCTCAGGTTATGTTCTCGAGGGTTAGGTCTCGAGGGTATGCTCTCGAGGTTATGCTCTCGAGGGTACTCTCGAAGACGGAGAAACTGCTCTGCTCCCACAACGGTGCTCGCTCTCGAGGGTACTGTCTCGAGGGTTATGCGCTCGAGGGGTACACTCGAAGGCGGAGAGACTGCTCTTCTCCCACAGCGGAGCTCGGGCGGTGATGGCGAGGTTAAACATCTGGCGAGGGGCTGCTCCAGGACTTCGCTAACTCGTGCATCGTCCTCGGGTCGTCAAGGCGAACACGTAGGCGGTCATCAAGTCAGGAGCTTGGTTCCGGCGACGTGCTTTATAGCGGACAGCGGCTCGAGGGTGACGGTGCTCGAGGTGTAGAACTCGAGGGTCGACGCGTCGAGGTGTCAAACTCGAGGGTCTGTCCTCCGACGGGTCAAACTCGAGGGTCGGTTGTCGAAGGGGTCGAACTCGAGGGTCAGCTCGAGCGCGTGATCCGTCTCGGACGAGATCGGCTCGAACGCGGAGTTCCTCCTCGGCGATCGACGGTGGAAGAACCCTCGATTCCTGGTGCCACAAAGGATCTCCGGTGCCATTAACCCACCCATCGGTTTCGGGACTTCACGACGGTCACGTTGATGGGCTTCAGGGCGACAGCTTCACTTCCGTGTCGAGCTCGACGGCAGACGGTGGCTCGATGGCGACGGTGCTCGATGTACACTTCACACCGAGTCACTACAGCTCCAATTGGTGGTGTAGATGGACGGTTGGAGTCACGCAACGCCTGCTCGAGGTGCCGGCGGTGACCAAAACACACGGCGGAGTCCGCGCGGGCAGCAACTCCCACGGCGGAGCTTCGACAGGTCCTCGGTGCACGGCAACGGCACTCCGAGAGGGTCCACGGTCTCCATCTCGCCTACTCGATGCAGCTCGTCACGGCGGAGCTTCCCGGCTTCTTCCTGCACCTCGAGGGTGGTCGATGGTGGCAGGAACGATGGTGAACGACGGCGTTCTGGAGCGGCAACGTACTGACACGTCGACGACAAGGTGGTTCGGGTCGATGCTCTGGTGAGGCAAACGCAGAGCTAGGGTGTGCACGGGGTCCGTCTCATCAAGGCGAGCGCGGATCCAGAAACAACGGAGGTCGAGGCTCAACGGAAAGGCGGCTGGGTGATCTTGCCACGGCGGAGCTTGGCGCGCGGCGATGAACTGGGCGGCTTCCATTCCGGCATCCTCCCGATGCCGTGGTCCGAGGGGCTCGGCTAGTCTCGTGTGTGTGCAGGTGTGTCCAGTGAGGTCGGTAGTGACCGGGGCCTACGCGCTCACGGCGGAGCGCCATGGCCAACAGCACGACGGAGGGTTCGAGAGGGCGGCGATGGCGGTGCTCACCGATGGTCGAAGAGGATGGAGGTGCGGTACAAGTCCAAGCGGCTCTGGCTCGCGGTACTGCTCCTCCTTCCTGCCCTCGACGCAGCAGCAGCGGCTCCGAGTCGACGGTCTCCCTCCTCAGCTCCGGCGGCGGCGTCTTCTTCTTCCCCGACTCCTTCCTTCCCCTTCAGCTCTTCTCCAAACGAGGCTGGTAAGGTGGAATGGGGTTTCACCAGAGCGGTGGCGGCGATCTGGGAACCCTAGGATGCCGGGGTGCTTGCTTTATAGGGCGGACGCGGTGGTAGGTAGCAGACGGACGGCCGATCACAACTTTGCTTGATCGAGCGGTCAAGGGATGTCCAAGTCAGCAGCTGGGGTTCGAATTGGGTCCAGAGAACAGCGAGAGGGGGCTAGGTAACGCTGGGTGTCGAAGTTCTTTATGGCGGTAGCATTCCACTGCGGCGACAGTGCAGGTGCGCGCGCGCGGAGAATGTTGCCTGCGGCTGTGGGAACTTTTACGCGGGCTGGTCGGTCCAGGTGGCTTGCGGGCGCGCGTCGATGCGGGGCGACACTGGATCGAGCGGTCGAGGCGGGTTGCTTAAGAGCGACGCCGGGGAACAGTGCTGACGCGAGCACGCACAGCCGGTCGGGTGACCTCAGCGGGCGCGATGGCACGTGGGTTCCACTTCGAGGCCCCATCGTCAGCGACTCCTCGGCAACGGAGGCTCGGTGCGGCGCGCGAACGAGCGGCTCTTGCTGGGCCGTCGGACTGGTTGGGCCGCGCAGCGCCGGGTCGAGCGGCGGGCAGGGGTCGAGCGGCGAGCAGGGGTCGAGCGACGAGCAGGGGTCGAGCGGCGAGCAGGGGGTCGACGGGGTTGCTCGGGCCTGACTCCTCCTTTTCTTTTTCCTTTTCTTTTCCTTTTTTATTTTCAAATATATTTATATATATACTTATATATATATGCAGTGTGCTTATTTTGTGCTACAGAATAGTGAGCATACATGGCCCAAATACTTCTAGGGTATTATTCCCTTAATATTTATTTGTCAAAATAAATGTTATGTTTTTATTTTTAATAATCAACACATAAACCAAATAAAAATCCAACTCACTCTTTTAATGTAACATGATGATTAAACAAATGAAACATTAAAATGTAACATGTGAACATAGAGCATGGTTATGAGATGTTAATTAATTTGCAACATGTGAATGCCATGCATGACATGCTAGGGTTGATGCATATGTAAGGGGTAGATGATGACATGTCGCACCACATCACTCGAGGTTTTGTCGAAAAATTTTATAGTTCGAATTTTTGGGTTGTTACATACGAGTATCCTCTGCATAACCCCTCGAGAGCGTCGCGCAAGGCCGCCGCCGCTGCCACCACCGCCGCTCCGCCCACCGTTGGTCCCCCTCCCTCCTCCTCTGGTACATCACCGGAGGCCAGAGGGAGTGGGGATCCATCGCTTTTAAATAAGTTTTTCCCTTAATTTGAGTCTTAGGGTTAGGGTTTCTCCATGCCAAACTTCGTGGTATCGGAGATTTATGTTTTCCTCCTTCTCTTCTCCGGCGACGGTGAAGGAGAAGGTTGAAATCGTTTTCTCCATGGCGGATTCTTTGAAGATGGAGGCGACAACTTCGGCGTCAGCATCTTCATCGACATGACGACATGGAGACTTTTGTTTCGAACGGCGGCATCAAGGTGGAGATGATGCCGCCGCCATGGAACAATTTTCTCCAGTCCCTTCTTTCGTTTTGTTGTGGTTGGATCTGGCCACGATGAAAGACTGGGGAGAATAATTTTCAGATCAGTCTTCCTCATTCTTCGGTGGCAGAAAGAAGAAAAAGGAAGACACATGAAAGAAGTTTCTCAACTCCGCCTGCAGGAATATTGGCCGTCCGTTGGAAATCTACTGTCTGGCTGAAAACAATTGTTGCCGAGTATTTGCCTGTGTGGTCATCCATACAAGCGTCAAATAGGTTTGGATTTGAGATTTGGAGCCTTTTACAGCGAAGGTACAATACAGATGAATTTCAGTTTCTAGATAGATGTCTTTTTTTAGAGTACTTGTAACGTGATGATGTACCCAACTATATTTTAATAATTCTTCTTTCGTCTAAAAAAATAGATCTCATTGTATTTGCGCCCTGTTAAAATTCATATTTCTTCTCTTCTAAATTATATAGGCTGTTTTAGTGCTCCTTTCGTCTCCAAAGCACTTAGTATTTTAGATTTATTTTAAAAAGTATATATTAGTTCTCAAGAGAAACTACTCATGTACCCCTATCTATCAAAGATATATCATGCTAATTAAGAAATAAAGCTCCTCAATAAAAGAAATGCATGAAGGCATGTCACAATCTGAACATGATATAGGCTCAGTCTATTATCTAAGAGCTAAAAATATCGCAATTCTAGGAACATTTTTTTCTAAATCATAAACATCATTTTTTTCAGAATTGATACATTATTACTTGAAGTCAAGTTTCTCTAGTTCACATATTTTTTTTAAAAAATACATGAGCATCTATTATTTCATATCATTCAGTAAATCCCCCTTGATATGTGTTTTTTATCGTACATTCATTCCAACTAAAAAAAGGGCGTACCCAGTGCCGTAGGCTCCCGCACTGCGGGTCTGAGAAAGAAAAAATAGTCAGCAGTCATCCCTGCACAAATTGCAGATGCTAGGACTTGAACCCTGGACCTCTTGATCACAGGCGGTAAAACTCTACCGCTTACACCAGGGCCGCCCTTCACATTCATTCCAACTAACAGTGCTAATATAATTTTTATTACAAACTTGTTCAACGTCAAATAATATTGAGGTAGGACAAAGCATAAAGAAATCTAGATTTGGAACACAATGACTGCAAATTTAAGGGTATTGATTTTTGCTTTCACGAAGGTTAACCATTTCAGTACGTGTAGACCTGAAAATCAATCACACATCCTAGTGCTAAGTAGCGTGCGCGGATCAAAATGTAGGCCACTTTCAAGACAACTAACAACTCACCGAGTACCTCCAGTGGATGAGCGCAATTTTGGTATCATGATAAGCAAGACACACTAGCAAGGTCTCTTCAAAAGCTGAAACCCATGCGCCCGAGATAAGCCCGTCAGGGCGTGTGACAGCTATGGGATGCCCTTGCTAACCTGCCTGCCCCATGGCTTAACCATCATTTAAAAGTGAACAACGTTAACAATGAAGAACAAGAAGCAATACTAGATTTGAAAAGTAGGTAGTATGTGTTTGGATCAATTGTGTTGTTGCATACCGCAATCGACCACGTGCCTCACTACATATAAAGATAGAGGTGTTCTTATTCTCTAGACATCTAATTTGGGACAAAATCCACGAATTTGAAACTTCAACTTAAATTGGGTGCTATTCTAGAAATTGACCTAGGTTGGTTTTGACTAGCCATGCATAGTGATGACAATGGAACTATTTTGGGTCGAGGCCCGCTAATTTGGGTCAGTGGGTGCGGAGCAAGGGCAATCTCCCCTCCCATCTGAATTTGAGGTCCGAGGACCCGAAACTTATCAGGTCTGGTGCCCGGTATTGCATTTCACCCATGAATGCCCAACAGAGACCAAGTATAAATACCATAATTAAAACTAATGTTTGGTTATAATAAAATTATTTCTATAAGCTAATAAGTTTGTTCTATGTTGATTCATAAAACTGTTTGGTGTTTCTATTGCCCCCAAACAAGTGAATGTGTCCATCAGCTCTGAGACGGGGACGAAGACAAAGGTGGCCTTCATCGGATGGATTTGGCACAGAGAAAAAGAAAAGAGTCATGTGGGTTCATGTTGTTGAGGCCAGGGATAGCATGGTTCTTTTACAATATGCCCCGCACGATAACCTAACACATCACGCGAGTAAAATTGACCGTTTTTTAAAGCTTTCAAGAAACCTTCTTACTCAAATTTGTAAGAAAATTTAGAAAGGTGATAGAATTCAAAAGCTATAGCTGGTATAAAATTGAAAAGCTATCCTAGTGAGTGGCATAAAATTGGAAAGACCCAGAGAAATGACAAGAATAGAATGCACTTTTTTCGCCGGTAATTTTTAGGGTCTTTTGGTTGGGCTTTTAACTTTTGCCCTCAAAAGACAAAAACTCAAGGTCCAAGAGCCACAACTGTTTTTAGGTAAAATTAGCTTTTAATATATACAAGCTTAAAATCAGCCCCTACTCTGCTTTTCTGCTGCTTTTGGGTCATTACCCACCTATCATTTATTTTATAGAAAACAGTTCGTTCTTTTCCTCTTGTTTCTTCTTTTCCTATCCCTCTCTCCCGTCGTGACGAACACCGGTGACGAGGCACACGGGCGCCTCCATCCTCCGCTCACCGGAGCCCGGCGGCTGACTCCAGCATGCGGGAGCTCGACCGCTGCCGCCTCTAGCGCGCGCGGAAGAAGAACCAAGAAGTTGGGATCCGCTTGTTAGTGGCAGGCAACGTTTCAAAAGCCACGACCAATGAACCAGAGACCCTTTTAACTCCCTAACAGTTGCTTTTTGAAAACTATACTTTTTTATGACAACCCACGACTACTTTTTCAGAAGCCACGTGCAACCAAACCTGTCCTTAAGTTACCATTCTTTCCCCTTGGGTTCCGGCGGCCCTTCCAGTCGTCCCGACATCACCGCACCAGCTCACTCCCCAATCCCCATAGCCTTCTCGTCGGCTCCACCTTCCCATTGCCATTGGACACGTCCGTGCCCGGGCACGAGGTCGCCGGAATCAGCATTCCGACTGAGCGCCGTCTCTCCTTGAGTCCTTCTCTCCGCCTGGGCCTTGTCCGGAGTTTTGCCATAGTCCCTGTGTTAAAACCCCAGGTTCCCGTCGGGATTCCCTTCCCTCCTTAGCAGATCCTAGCCGCCGTCTTCTTCTCAGGCTAGAAAGTGAGGGAGAAAGCAGATCGCTGGCGGCAGCCGGTCGCCACAGGCTTGGGGCGAAGATGTTCCTGCTGGACTGGTTCTACGGCGTGCTGGGCCTCGCTGGGACATGCTCATGGACGAGGTCTGGAAAAAAGATCGCATTTTGCTGTTCTGACTTAATGCCGACCTCTATTTGTTTCGAATAGATGGGGTGGAATTCTGAGTTTGGTTCGATACATCACGACCTTGCTTGGATCTGTATTAATATGTTCTTCTCCTATTGGTGTGATTTCTGGAGATATCGTGTTATTTTTGGTAGGTTGGACATTCAGAACTAGTAGCTATGATTCTTGCAATGTCATTACTCACTATCAGCGGGCAGTAGAATATGTCATTTTTTTTTACTATTTCTCCTGCTTATATAGCTCCATCTGCAACATTTCCACTAAGATGGTTAGTGGGGATAGTGTATAGAACTGTAAGTATAGCTCAATTCAGACATTAAAATTCATAATATATCACTAAACATATATAGGCGTGCAACTGTAAACTGCTACTCCGTACCTACTAAATACTATTTTTTATGAGGCCATGGTGTTGGCTTAGTCGTACAATGGTGGATATTGAACACTGTTTTATGGGGTATTAGTGACTGAAGTACTGAACCCTATGCTGAGGAATTGATCTCCTGAAACATCAGGTGTCAGATTTTGTTTACTGAATCATTAGTTGAGGGTATTTTTGAGCTGATTGTTGTACTGTAATGGACTAGAAATTAGTGGTTAGTTACCATGCACAGACCATACCTATTAGTAGCAGCAGCAGGAGAAAGTAATTTATCTAACGGTTGTTGTGGGTTTGGGTGGTTAAATCCTAGTTTGCTGAACTAAGGATTAAAAAGGTTTCATTGCAACACCCATCAATGTTGGGAGGAAGCAAGCAAATTGATTGGTGCTTTCGTTCTTTAATCATTCTTGCGACCTGAGAACAACGGTAAAAGTGCAAACCAAGCATCTTTAGTAAGATCGAGGTCCCTGTCATGATGCTATTGGCGAAGATAAAGGATGAGGCAAGGGCATGGTGTCTGGACAGTGCAAATAGCATGATAGAACTTAACTACAAGGGTAGTGTACTTCATGTAGTCCTAGTTGGATGGAGCTTTTTCTTTTTTTCTCTTTTGTTTTGCCTCAGCATTTTGTTTCTTTCGTCAACTCTACTCCCCCTTGTTATTAATCAATTGAACAGCGGACCTGCTGCTGGTTCGGTTAATAGAAAGAAAGAAAAATGCATGGCCATCAGGGTTTGTTTCTGTTCTTACATGCCTCTTTCCTTTGTTTTATTTGTTGTCTGATTGTCCTAATCCTAAATGCAGGTGGAGCAACCCTCAAGCTCACCAATAGTACCATGGTCAGACCTCTTGCCAGAGCTCCTTGGGCTTGTGTTCCTCCACCTCCCTACACGTGCTGACCGTGCGCGCTTCCCTGCTGTCTGCCGCCAATGGTGCTCTTCTATGAAGCAGTGCCACATACCACCCATGTCGTCAATGCCTTGGTCTGTGCTTCCAGGAGGCAACCTTGTCAGATTTTCTCATGATCAAACCTTCCACTTGCCCTACGCTACTCGTTACCACAACTCTTGTGGTGAGTGGCTTCTTTTATCCCGGGATGACAACAGCTGTTTCGTGCTGAACCCCTTCACCAATGCCACTGTGCACCTCCCCAGCCTATCTTCATATATCAGCTATGATGAGCATATAGAAACTGTCAATGTCCCTGATGATGAAACGGCGGTCACATGGATGGACATCAAGGACCTAACTGTGATATCTGTAATCAAGCTGGTTGTGTGCTCCAAACACCTCATTGCTGCGCTAGTTGCTATTGAGGGCCTTGGTACAATTGCACTATGTAGGCCAAGGGCCGCTGCATGGTCAGTGAGCGCAAATTGTCAGTCTCTGGATCCTTGCTCTAGGTATGAGCAGGATTCTTACTCTCATCGAGAGGATAGCACACAGAGAACTCAGAGTTGAGGCAATTTTCTGGGTTTATTTCTCACACAATGCTATGCCAACCTCAGGGGTTGGGAATACATATTTATAGGCTGCTAACCAGCCAAGCATATGCTAAGATGCTAGTCTAAGATGTTGTCATAGATGTTGTCCTAGATGCTATCCTAGATGCTAGTCAAGATGTTGTCCTTAAGATGCTAACTGTTGTCCTAAAAGCAGTCAAGGATGCTTTTACAAAGGACACAAGGACACAAGGACCATGTGCTCCTGCAGCACACACTCACAAAGACTTATCCATCACTCTCCCCCTAAGTCTTGTGTGACTCCTTGTGAGGTATCTGAGCCATCCCGATCCTAGCGCGAAGTTCTTGGAACTTGACTCGCCCAAGGGACTTGGTCAGGAAGTCGGCGAGCTGGTCTTGGGTGTTGATGTAGTTGGCCCGGACACTCCCTTCCTCCAGGCAGCTCCTGATGAAGTGATACCACACCCGGATGTGCTTGCTGCGCTCATGGAAGACTGGATTCTTCGCCAAGGCCAAGGCGGACTTGTTGTCCGCCCTGAGCTCCACTGGCTCTGCGTCTCTGCCAAGGAGATCGCCAAGCAGCTGAGCCAGCTACAAAGCCTGAGTAGTAGCAGCAGTGGCTGTGATGTACTCTACCTCGCAGCTAGACAGAGCCACCACCTGCTGTTTGGCCGACTGCCAGCTGATCGGACATTTGCCGAGGAAGAACAGCGTCCCGCTGGTGCTCTTGCTCGTGTCGATGTCGCCGGCGTGGTCGCTGTCGTTGTACCCGATGAAATGTGTCATGCCTGGGCACCTCAGGTAGTGCAAGCCGTAGTCGGAGGTGCCCGCGACGTAGCGGAGGATCCTCTTCACGGCCTGCTGGTGCTCCGTCGTCGGTCGCTGCATGAACCGGTTGACGTAGCCGACGGCAAACGTCAAGTCCGATGGCATGTGGACAAGGTAGCGAAGGCTGCCCACAATGCGCCGGTACTGCATCGCGTCCACCTCCTCCTTCGTACTCTCCTAGCTCAGCCTCAGCCTCTCCTCCATAGGAGTGTGGGCTGGGTTGCAGCCGGTGAGACCGCCAAGCTCCACAATGCGCTCAGCATAGGCAGTCTGGCGAAGAGAGTTGACGGAGCTGTCCTGGCGGACCTCGATCCCTAGGTAGAAGGAGAGAGGGTCCAAGTCACTCATCTGGAAGGTCGCCCTCATCTTCTCCTTGAACGCCTCAATCTCCACCTCCTTGGTACCGGTGATCACAAGATTGTCGACGTAGACACCTACCAGCAGGGCCTTTCCTCTTCGTGCGGGCTTTGCTCGAAGCCCATCCCCTTCAGCATGGAATCCATCTTGGCATTCCATGCCCTCGGTGCCTGTCGCAAGCCATAGAGGGCCTTGCGCAGGCGAAGCACCTTGCTCTCCTTGCCAGGAATTGCAAATCCCGGTGGCTGATGTACGTAGACCTCCTCCTTCAAGTTGTCGTTAAGGAACACTGACTTGACATCCATGTGATGGACACGCCAGCCCTCCTAGGCAGCTAGCACAAGGAGGAGTCGCACGGACTCCATCCGTGCCACGGGGGCGAAGGCGTCGTCGAAGTCAACACCCTCCTGCTGCACTAGGCCTTATGCCACCAAGCAAGCCTAGTGCTTGACGATGGCACCGACTTTATCCCTCTTCAGCTTGAACACCCACTTAAGGGTGATCGCGCGGTGACCACAAGGGAGGTCAGTGAGCTCCCAAGTGCGGTTCTGCTTGACCGTGTCCATCTCCTGCTGCATCACAGTGTGCCATGCCGCGTCTCCCTCCACCTCAGCGAAAGACCGAGGCTCACCGTCCTCATGTGCCAGGTGTAGCTCTGCCTCGAAGTCATGTACCGCCAACCCAGGGATAGGCTAGTTGCCGAGGATGTTGTCCATGGTGCGGTAGCGTAGAGGCTCGTCGTCGTGGTAGGCGTCGACGCGGTCCTCATTGTCAGACATCAGAGTGGCGAACTCCACCGAACGCTGAAGGGCCAAAGCTGCTGGTGCCGATCTTGGAGATGCCGGCGTCGTTGCAGGAGAGTAGGGAGCCGGTGCAAGAGTGCATGGCGTAGCCGGTGGTGGTGGACTCGCTGGTGGCGGAGGCGGTGGAGGGCTCGCCGAAGCTGATGGCGAGCCGGTTGCCGAGGACGAGCTCGGTGAAGATGAGCTGCTAACTCCCCCAGCTCCCTCCAGGTGGACGTGGTCGACGACGAAGTCCCTGAGGGTCAAAGTCGAGCCGTCGTCCACCACCTTGTCCCAGGTCCAGCCTCGCCTTTTGTCGAACATGACGTCCCAGGAGATGCGGACGCGCTGTGTCGCAGGGTCGAGGATGCGGTAGGCCTTGGCTCCCTCCGTGTAATCGATGAACACTCCTAGAGTGCTCCGGTCATCGAGCTTGCCGACATAAGTGAGCTCCTTGGCGAACGCCAGACAGCCAAAGACATGGAGGTGGCTCACCACCGGCTTGTGCCCGTGCCAGGCCTCGTACGGCGTCTTGCCGTCAAGCGCCTTGGTGGGCGAGCGGTTGAGGAGATGGACGGCAGTCATCACTGCCTCCCCCCAGTAGATCGCTGGCATCCCTCTCTGCTTGAGGAGGGCGCGGGCGATGGCGACCACTGTCTGGTTGCGGCGCTTGACAACACCGTTCTGCTGCGGGGTATACGGCGTGGTGAAGTGGCGCTTGATCCCCTCATCGGCGCAGTACGTCGCGAACTCAGCCGCCGTCCGTGCGCAGCACCCGAAGCTTGCGGCCGCACTCCTTCTCCGCAACAGCTTGGTGGTGTTTGATGGCGTCCGCGGCTGCCCCCTTGGTGTCGAGAAGGACAGCCCACATGTAGCGGGACATGTCGTCGACGAGGAGGAGGAAGTAGCATCGTCCTCCAGGTGTAGCCGGTGTCATGGGGCCACAAAGGTCGCCGTGCACAAGCTCCAACTTCTCCTTGGCGCGGAAGCTTGCTTGGCGGGGAAAGGATAGCCGTCGCTGCTTGGTGAGGACGCAGGTGTCGCAGAGCTGCTCCACGTGGTCGACGCACGGCATGCCCTGCACAATTTCCTTGTTGCCGAGCTGCTTCAAGGCCTCGAAATTGAGGTGCTCAAAGCACTCGTGCCACTGCCAGGCCTCATCGTCCTGCCGAGCTGCAAGACAAAAGGGTTGCACCACCTGTACATGAAGAATATAGAGGTGGTTGCTCCCCCTGTTCACCTTGGGAGAAGTCGGTGACGGGGATCCCAAATGCAAAGCACGCCGTCCTGGATCTCCACGCGCGAGCCATTCTCATCCAGCTGTCCCAAGCTGATGATGGAGTTCCTCAGCGCGGGGATGTAGTCGACGCCGGTGAGCAGCCGGTGCTCGCTGTTCTTGGCGACGAAGATGACGGAGCTGGCACCCTTGATTTCCACGGCAGAGGCGTCCCCGAACTTGACAGAGCCTCGAATGTCAGAGTCGAGCTCGGAGAAGAACTCCCGCCGGCCTGTCATGTGGTGGGTAGCGCCGGTGTCGAGGCACCACCCATCGATCTTGCTGTCGCTGCCGGACCCGCTGCTGAGGAGGGCATGTGCCTTGGGTTCATCGAGGTGGAGAAGAGGCGCTGCAGCTGGTGTTGCTGGAGGTAGCAAGGTGCTCACATGTGCCATGAATAGAGCTTGTTGCTCCTCCTCTGCTTGCGCGACGTGGGCCTGGGCGCATCGTGGCTATCTGCAGTCCCTGGCCCAATGACCAGCACGGTCACAGTTATGGCAGGCATCATCTTGTGTCAGCTTGGGCTTCTCGGCGGCGCCGCCCCGGGCACCTCTGCGGGCGCCACCCTCGGCACGCCCTTGCACCCCGGCTTGGGCGCCTTTACGTGGCTTGCCACGCTTGCCATGCTTGCAGCCTGCTGTTGCAGAAGAAGGCTCCCCCTTCTTCTTGTCACCTTGGCCGGCAGCCCACTGCTCCCAGGTGAGAAGGAGTTTCCCACCAACGGTGGCAGGCCCCGAGAAGGGTTGTGGCTCATCACCGTCGATGACCTTGAGGCGACCTATCGCCTCTTCAGTCGACATCGTGGAGAGGTCCAGCAAGGACTCAATTGAGCTAGCCATCTGCCTGTACTTCTCGGGGATGCAACAGAAGAGCTTCTCGATAGCTCTCTCCTCGCTGTGAGTGTCGTCGCCAAACTGCACCAACTTCTACAACAGAGTGTTGAGACGGAGAGCAAAATCATCGACGTCCTCTCCTGGCTTGAAGGCCAGGTTCTCCCACTCCTTGCAAAGTGCCTGCAATGTGGACTTGCTGGCGCGGTCGCTGCCGATGCATGCTGCAGCAATGGTGTCCCAAGCCTCCTTGGCAGTCCGCTTACTGGTAAGCGAGAACTGCATCTTGGACGGGACTGCAGTGATGAGGGCATTCAGTGCCCGTCGATCCTAGTCGTAGTCGATGTCGCCGTACCGGACTGCCTCCCACATGTGCAGCACCTGAAGTCTCACCTTCATCACCGCAGCCCACTCAACATAGTTGGTCTTGGTGAGGGTAGGCCACCCACCACCGGGGCCAACGTCCCTGGCAACAGCCTGGTACCCGTGATGACCACGGTATCGGTCCGGGGAGAGAGAAGCACGCTGCCTGTGACGGCCATGCTCCTCCTCGACCCGTCCGCCGCGTCGGTGCTCGTACTCCACTTTCGCCTCAAGCTGTGCAGCCCGCTCCCGCAGCCGCCGGGCCTCTAGTGCGAGTTCCTCGCCACACGGATCGCGGTCACCGCGTCCACCCGGAGCGTGGCCGTCACGTGCATGTCCACCGGGAGTGTCGCCGGCGCAGCCACACCCGTTTGGGCTGCCGCCGCCGCGCCTGTGCTCCTTCGGGTCGTCGCCGTCGCGCAACCTCCCGGCGGGGCTGCCGCCATGCCCACGGCGCTGTGCGGCTACCCACTGCGCCGTTCGGTCATCCGCCACCAGCCTGGTTGCGTCGGCCTCTACATCGACGATGCCTGCGTCGGAGGCAGCGCCGCTGGAGCTATCGGCGCGTAGAGACTTAAGCTCTGCTGCGGCCGCAGCTACAGCGTTTGTCGCTGCCGCTGCCTCTTCCTCCGCCCTTGCTGCTGCCAGCTCCGTCGTCGCTAGCCTTGCTCTCCGGGCCGCTGCCGCAGCGAGCTCTGCTGCCGTCCGCTCGCGCTCCTCTACCGCAGCTAGCTCGGCCTGCTGCCGGCGCCGCGCACTCGAGTCGAGCGAGCGCTGAGATGCACCTGCGGACATGAGGAATGTCCGGGCTGCTGCGTGGAGAGGAGAGGGCCTCCGATGAACTGCTGTTGCTTGTCTCCGCAAGGGAAGGGAGGTGGATAGGGGCTGTTGCGTGGGAGCTTTGGGGAATTGAGCAAGAGATGCTCAGGCTACAGGGTAGTACAACTCTGATACCACTTGTCAGTCTTTGGATCCTTGCTCTAAGTATGAGCAGGATCTTTACTCTCATCGAGAGGATAGCACACAGAGAACTCAGAGTTGAGGCAATTTTCTGGGTTTATTTCTCACACAATGCTATGCCAACCTCAGGGGTTGGGAATACATATTTATAGGCTACTAACCAGCCAAGCATATGCTAAGATGCTAGTCTAAGATGTTGTCATAGATGCTGTCCTAGCATCTCCTAGATGCTAGTTAAGATGCTGTTCTTAAGATGCTAACTGTTATCCTAAAAACAGTCAAGGATGCTTTTACAAAGAACACAAGGATATAAGGACCATGTGCTCCTGTAGCACACACTCACAAAGACTTATCCATCACAAATGAGCAGTGCATGTGGCTCTCGGATATGGTCTTCTTCCAAGGAAAGCTCTATGCTATTGACACCAATACTGAGGACTTTCTTTCCATTGACATCGTGGATAAGCTTGAAAATGTTAGGCCAAGGATATCTCATATTGAGCGCATCATTGAGGAAAATCGCCAGACACACCCGAGCTATCCCAAGCCTATGCTCTGCCTCCTTGAATCCCATGGGAGATTGCTCATGGTACGCAGAGAAATGAACTCCAAAGGACATATGGAATACATGTCTGCAATAAAAGCTTCCGTGAGGCATAGTGCAGGTAGCAGCGAGTTTGAAGTGCTCGAGGTGGACTTGAAGCGTTTGTTGTGGGCTGGAGTGAGGAGTCTAGGAAATGATGTAGCTTTGTTCATTGGGCGAGGGTGCTCCTATCTCCATATGATCTTTCACGGGACTGTATCTTCTTCATGGATGATTACACTGATCGCATTGATGGCCAGTTTTTGAGAACGACAACATATTTGGGTCTGTATGACATGAAAGACGAGATGGTCTATTCTCTCTTCTCGAGGGTATCATGGAAGAGTGGATACATCCCTGCAACCTGGCTTTTCTCTGAAGGTACTCATATATATCGGCCTTTTTTTCTATTGCAAGCTTTACCAATATATAAAAAAAAACAATTCGACATTTTCTTAGCAAAATTGAAATATTTCTCCTAGAGTTTGCATGGTTATGGCTCGTTAACCACGTTTCGGTAGTTATTAGAAGAATACTACATGTTTCTTTTACCTTAGCTTGGCCAAGATTTTTGTTACTTTGTTGTCCAGGGAGCTGGTGTAGTTGTGCAATTAATAAATCATCAAGAAGACATAAAAACTTTTCTTACTTCAGTCCTACCTCTTATTGAGGGTTTTGAATATAAGATTCATATTCTGTGTATGCATTATATGGAAGTTAAGCACCTTTATTTATTTTGATTTCTGTGGTCTTGTGATACAACGCCCTATGAAAACATGTGTTTTTTGAGACATCTCTCTGGTCTTGGAGGATGCAGCATTGATGAAATGCTAACAGAAAACGGTTCAGGGAACATTTGTATGCAGCAATACTAGGCTGTTTGAAGTGTAAAGAATCACTTTATTATTTAAAATATTAAATAAAAGGTATTAAATAAATAAACTTCTGCCCCATAACCATAAGCAGTAAATGGAGAAATGGCAATAATGAAATATAGATTTTCCTAAAGTTAGATCCGTAAATTTTTAGGACCGGTTATTACTAAAATATTAAATAAAAAAGCCCATAACCATAAGCAGAAAATGGAGAAATGGCAATAATGAAATATCAGTTTTTTAAAGTCCCATTCTGCTCTGCTCCGTGCCTCCCTTTCCCCAGCCTACTCCCTGTTCTCCAGCTCGGGCTCCGGCAACCGGAGACGGCGACGGCGACCCTGTGTTAAAACCCCGGGGTTCCCGTTGGGATTCCCTTCCCTCCTTAGCAGATCCTAGTCGCTGCCTTCTTCTCAGGCCAGAGAGTGAGGGAGGAAGGTAGCCGGCGGCTGCCGGCCGCCGCAGGAGGCAGGATCGGGCGAAGATGTTCCTGCTGGACTGGTTCTACGGCGTGCTGGCCTCGCTGGGGCTGCGCCAGAAGCTGGACAGGAGCTTCTTCCTCGGCCTCGATAACGCTGACAAGAGCAAGCTCCTCCGCTTGCTCAACGACGAGGTCTGGAAAACCCCTGCTCCCCCTCTCTTCTGGTATTCTGACTTAATGCCAACCTCTGTTTACTGTTTTCGAAATAGATGGGGTGGAATCCTGAGTGTGGTCCGATATAGCACGACCTTGTTTGGATCTGTATTTGTTTAATGTGTTGTTCTCCTATTGGTGTGATTTCTGGAGATACTGTGTTATCTTTTGGTACTTCTCTAGTAGAATATATAATAGGTACAGACATTAAAGTAGTATCTATGACTCTTGCACCATGTATACTTCACTTGATGTCATTATTCACTATCAGCGGGCACTACAATATGACATTTTTTACTATTTCTCGTGCTTATATAGCTCCTATCTGCAACATTTCCACTAAGTGGTTAGTGGGGCCCCGGTGTAAGCGGTAGAGTTTTACCGTCTGTGACCAAGAGGTACAAGGTTCAAGCCTCAGCCTCTGCACATTTGTGTAGGATGGCTGCTGGCTATTTTCCCTTTCCCAGACCAGGCAGTGTGGGAGCCTACGACACTGGGTACGCCCTGGTTAGTGGGGATAGTGTATAGAACTGTAACTATAGCTCAATTCAGACATTAGAATTCATAATATATCACTAAACATATATAGGCGTGGCGTGCAACTCTAAACTGCTACTACTAAATACTATCTTATAATGAGGCCGTGGTGTTTGCTTAGTTGGTACAACGATGGATAATGAACATTGTTTTATAGGGGATTGGTGACTAAAAGTACTGAACCCTATGATGAGGAATTGATCTGCTGAAACATCAGATGTGAGATTTTATTTACTGAATCATTAGTCGAAGGTATTTTTGAGCTGATTGTTGACTGTAATGGAGCAGAAATTAGTGGTTGATTACCATGCATAGAACATACCTTTTAGTAGCAGCAGGAGAAAGTAATTTATCTAACATCTGTTGGGGGGTTGTGTGGTTAAATTCTTGTTTGCAGAACTAAGGATTAAAATGTTTTCATTGCAACACCCATCAATGTTGGTTGATTACCATGCACAGACCATACCTTTTAGGAAGCAAGCAAATCGATTGGTTTTCTAAGGAAAGCAAATCGTTCTTTAATCATTCTTCTGATCTGAGAAAAAATGGAAAATGTGGAATGCAAGAATCTTTAGAAAGATCAAGGTCCCTGTCATGATGCTATTGGTGAAGAATTGAAGATAAAGGATGAGGCAAGGGCATGGTGACTGGATGGTGCAAATAGCATGAGAGAACTTAACCACAAGAGTAGTGTGCTTCATGTAATCCTGGCTGGATGGAGCCTTTTCTCTTTTGAGCTCTTGTTTTGCCTCGGCCTTTTGTTTCTTTCGTCAACTCTACTCCCCCTTGTTATTAATCAACTGAATAGTAGAACTCCTGCCGGTTTGGTTTTTGAAAAAATACCATCAGGGTTTTGTTTCTATTCTTACATGCCTCCTTTCTTTGTTTTATCTGTTCTCTGATTGTCCTGATCCTAAATGCAGATGGAGCAACCCTCAAGCTCACCAAAAGTGCCATGGTCGGACCTCCCGCCAGAGCTCCTTGGGCTTGTGTTCCTCCGCCTCCCTACACGTGCGGACCGGGCTCACTTCCCTGCTGTCTGCCGCCAATGGCGCTCTTCCATGAGGCAGTGCCACCTATCACCCATGTTGCCAATGCCTTGGTCCGTGCTTTCAAGAGGTAACATTGTTAGATTTTCTCATGATGAAACCTTCCACATGCTCGACGCTACTCGTTACCACCAGGGCCGTACCTATGATTTGGGAGACCCTGAACGAAAATCTGTGATGTGGCCCTAGAATCTATAAGAAAATAATATAACAAAGGCATAATTTTACTTCATTATAATGTTTGAATAATACGTTGTTCGATTCTTACAGTACATGATGAGTATTGCCATTGATGGGCCATTTAATTTCTACTTAGTGGAATATATACTAAATTTGGAGGCTTCACTAGATAAGTATTGGCACTGATGGGCCATTTATGTCTACTTAGTGGTATATGTGTACTAAATTTGGAGGACCTAAATATTTGGAGGCCCAGAACAGGTGCACACTTTGCACCTGCTGATATATGGGGCTGGTTACCACAACTCTTGTGGTGAGTGGATTCTCTTATCCCGGGATGACGCCAGCTGCTTCATATTGAACCCCTTCACCAATGCCACTGTGGAGCTTCCCAGCCTATCTTCATATATCAGCTATGATGAGCATGTAGAAACTATCAATGTCCCTGATGAAATGGCAGTCACATGGATGAACATCAAGGACCTAACTGAGATATCTTTAATCACGCTGATTGTGTGCTCCAAACACCTCATTACTGCGCTAGTTGCTATTGAGGGCCTTGGTACAATTGCACTATGCAGGCCAGGGGCTGATGCATGGTCAGTGAGCGCACATGAGCAGTGCATGTGGCTCTCAGATATGGTCTTCTTCCAAGGGAAGCTCTATGCTATTGACACCGATACTGAGGACCTTTTTTTCCATTGACATCGTGGATGAGCTTGACAATGATAGGCCAAGGGTATCTCGTATTGAATGCATCATTGAGGGAGATCGCAAGCCACCCCAAAGCTATCCCAAGCCTATGCTCTGCCTCCTTGAATCCCATGGGACATTGCTGATGGTATGCAGAGAAATGAACTCCAAAGGATATATGGTGCATAGTGCAGGTAGCAGCGAGTTTGAAGTGTTTGAGGCAGACTTGAAGCATTTGTCGTGGGCTGAACTGAGGAGTCTAGGGAACGAAACAGCTTTGTTCATTGGGCAAGGGTGCTCCTCAGCTGTCCATGTATCTCCATATGATCTGTCACGGGACTGTATCTTCTTCATGGATGATTACACTGTTTACGATGGCCCGTGTTTTAAAACGACAACATATTATGGTCTGTATGACATGAAAGACGGGAAGGTCTATTCTCCCTTTTGTATGGTATCAAGGAAGAGTGGATACACCCCTGCAACCTGGCTTTTCTCTGAAGGTACTCGTAGTAACACAATTTTTATTGCAGGCTTTACCAACAGATAAAAGAACACCTTGAAATTTCTTAGCAAATTTGAGATATTTCTTCAATTCTTCTAGACTTTTTATGGTTATAGCTCCTTAACCACATGTTTAGGTAGTTATTAGAAGAAAACTACATGTTTCTTTTACCTTTACTTGGCCTAGATTTTCTTATTTTGGAATCCAGGGAACTGGTGTAGGTGCAGTTAATACATGCATCAAACACACATAAAAAACTTTTCTTACTTCTTTGAGCATTTTGTAGATGAAAATCGCGTTCTGTGTATGCATTATATGGAAGTTATAAGCACCTTTATTGTGATTTCTGTGGTCTTGGGATAGAATGCCCTATGAAAACGTGTGTTATTTAGAACATCTCTCTCACCTTGGAGCCTTTGATGGTATGCTCACATAAAATGATTTGGGGAATATTTGTATGCAGCAGTACTAGGCTGTTTTAAGCGTAAAGAATCACTTTACCTTCTGCATCATATGTCTTTATCATCTGATTCACACCTTTTTTCTGCTACTTTGGCTGATGCAGGTAAGTTGGACAAGTTGCGAACAACAGAGGAACAACTTCAGGAGATTGTGGAACCTCCTACGACACTTCTTCGTGTCAGGACCTCCAGGCGTGCTCGGCGGAAGGCATAGGCATTGCCGCGTGTGGCTAAGGCTGGTTAGTTCAACTCTGACGGAAATCCGACAACAAATGAAGGGAACTCATTGGGGACTCCGAAGGTGGGGTGACACGGCCAATGGAGGACAGGCTGGCATCAGCTATTCTGTTAGTAGGTTTGGTGATGGTGTGGACGCAGGGGGCAGTGGGAGTGCGCCAAGTGCCCAAGAGGCCTTGTAACTGAATGACTTATTATGCGATAACAGAACTCTGAATCCCAAATTGCTTTTCCTGGTCTCAACTGTGTTCTTCTCGCCCCAATCCCCTGCTGTTCTTCCTACCCCGAACTCTAGTCTGGTTCGAATCCATCCAATCCTCAGTAGGGTTGTGACACTATGCTGATGGATCTGTGCTTCCCAGAACTCACCGTCAAAAAGACGGAATCCCCCTGGTAAAACGCTCAAGGCGTGCTTGCTATCACTAGGCCTTGCATGAGTCGCCTTTGTTGTGCCTTGCTTCATTTTGGTGTCTTCTGTAGTGATACTTGAGACACCCGTTGTAATGAATTAGCATTGCTGTCTACATTCAGCATTACTGCTCTAGAACTCCTGGACCCTTTGAGATAATATGATTCGTGGTTTCTGCATTGTGATAATTTTGTTTCATGATTAATGGGCTAGCCAATATTTGGGCAAAAGAGCTTTTTAGTTTTCCACGACACAGTACTTGCCCAGGCATGGTGCAAATCTGCCATTTTTTTTTCAGAAAACGAAAGGGCTCTGGGATGCAGAGAATGGACTGTGATAAGAAACCTGCCCCTACGGGCATGTGTTCTCCTGTTGTGCATGGATCTTGATCATCACCCAAACTATCGTACTGGCTGTGATGGGCAGAAAAATTGCTGTGGCCATGAATCCGAAAAATGTTACGGTAAGTGCATGTCTATTCCACCCCAAACCTATCCTGAGCCTATGCTCTGCCTCCTTGAATGCCATGGGACATTGCTGATGGTACGCAGAAAAATAAACTCCAAAGGATATATGGGATACTTGTCTGGAAAAGAAGTTATCGTGGAGCATAGTGCCGGTAGCAGTGAGTTTCAAGTGCTCGAGGCAGACTTGAAGCGTTTGTTGTGGGCTGAAGTGAGGAGTCTAGGGAATGAAGTTGCTTTGTTCATCGGGCGAGGGTGCTCCTCAGCTGTCCATGTATCTCCATATGATCTTTCACGGGACTGTATCTTCTTCATGGATGATTATACTAGTCGTATATATGGCCGGTGTTTGAAAACGACAACATATTGTGTTCTGTATGACATGAAAGACGGGATGATCTATTCTCTCTTGTGGATGGTATCATGGAAGAGTATATACATCCCTGCAACCTGGCTTTTCTCTGAAGGTGCTCATATCGACCCTTTTTTTTGTTGCAACCTTTATCAATAGATAAAAGAAACACGAGATGATGTTGGTGTGCAATTAATAAATCATCAAACACACATAAAATACTTTTCTTACTTCAGTGTTACTTCTTATTGATGGTTTTGTAGATGAGAGTCGCGTTCTATGTATGCATTATATGTAATGGAAGCATCTTTGTTGTGGTTTCTGTGGTTTTGTGATAGAATTCCCTATGCAAACGCGTGTTATTTGAGACATCTCTCTTACCTTGGAGGATGGGGCATTGATGGATTGTTAATAGAAAATGATTAGGGGAATATTTGTATGCAGCAGTGATAGGCTGCTTGAAGTGTAATGAATCACTTTACCTTCTGCATCGTACATCTTTATCATCTGATTCACACCTTTCTGCTACTTTGGCTGATGCAGGTAAGATGGACAAGTTAAAAACAACAGAGGAACAAATTCAGAAGCTTGTAGAACCTCCTACGACACTTCTATGCTGATGGATCTATGCTTCCCAAAAATTACCGCCAAAAAGAAATGAAAGAATCCCTGGTAAAATGCTGATGGCGTGCTTGCTATAACCGGTACTTGCATGAAGTCAAGACTTGCCCTTGTTGTGTCTTGCTTCATTTTGGTGTCATCGGTAATGATACTTGAGACACCCATTAAAATGAATTAACTGTGTTGTCTACATTGGGCATTACTGCTCTAGAACTTCTGGACCTTCTGTGATAATATGATTAGTGGTTTCTGCATCTGTGGTAATGTTGTTCCATGATTAATGCCTATCCAATATTTGGGGAAGAGAGCTTTTTAGTTTCCAGGACACAGTACTTGCCCAAGCATGGCACAATCTGCCATTTTCCTTCAGAAAACGATTGTTTGCTGGGTTAACAGAGAATGGACTGAGTCTGCGAGAGATAAAACAGACAGGGGGGAGTGGCGCTTGGGTAGTTGGGTTACTAGACAAGAGTATGGATATATAGAAGCTGAAGGGAGAAGTAGCCTGCATTTGATGATTGTGTACACTATGCTAACTTGCTAAAATGCTAAGCATGGAAAATACTGCTGAAATTTGCAACGAAGATGTGGGTCCATCTGCGTGTGTCACAGAAATCAGGTTCCAGGCTGCAAATCTGTATGACAATGAGAGGGAGAGATCGAGAAACCTGTCATGTGTTCTTCTGTTGTGCACGACCGTTGATCACCACCCAAACTATAGCACTGATTGGTGGTGGTCAGAAAAATCGCCGTGACCATGAATCCAAAAGATGGTACAGTACTATACTAACAGTACATGTTGCGTTTCTGAATCTCTTGTCCATCAACTAATATTTCCAAACTAGAAAAAATAGCGTTGCTAATTTCTTCTCGATGTTTTTTTCGTTTTTATTTTTGAAAATATTTCTTCTGATTTTTATTCAAGGGAAGAATTTTGTCCCGGTGTTTAAACATGAATTTTTGCGCATAATTAGTTAGTTTAGAAGTGGTGATTCTCGTTTCAAAACCAAAAAATAACAGTGGAGATTCTAGTTCGGCCAAGCTGCCTGATGGGCCCTAGCCAGCTAAGAGGCCCCTTGTTTCATTTCCTTGCGGACCACAGATTTCTCGCTCTAAAATTCCTGCCATGCATCAAGGTAGTATGATCGATGGGCTCCCCGATCAAAATATAAGAGGATGGAGATGGATGATGGGTTCCGTCAAACTGGATGCAGCATTCGAAGCCCAACTCCCTCCACTAAAGTGTCATGGTAATGTTCCTGAAAAAAAACTAGTGTCATGGTAATCCCTTTCGTTTTCCTTTTGACTCCAGTTTATTAAAAACCGCCCTTATAAATTTTTAAAAACCGTTTGCTTTTACATCTGATGGTGGTTTTAGGGATGTTTTGCATGAATTTTTAAAAAACGTTTGTTTTTACATTTGAGCAGTTCTGATGGCTGTTTTTGGGATGTTTTGCATGAATTTTTAAAAACCGTTTGTTTTTACAACTGAGCAGTTCTGATGGTGATTTTTGGGGATGTGGCGTGTCCACCCAACATTTTGTTGATACATTTTTTTCCGTGCCATATCTGACAACTGCCATGGATGCATATGTAAGTAACTGTGTATATATATATATATATATATTCTCGAACCATGTCCTTGCGCTGCGCCATCGTCTTCGTCAGAGCCATTCATCAGCTAGCTTGTTCGTCCATCACTGGGGGCTGGCAAGGCATAATATCGTCGTCGTCTGCATCGTCATCATGCTCTGTATATACTGTGGTACAATCCTACGACGACGCATGGCATGACACACATTTCAGGTTAGAAAAAGTTAGTTTTCTTGAACTTTTCTACAATTACGAGTAGAAAAACTACGTGCACGGTGCATCAAATAATTAGCCGCGCTAGCTCCATGCATGTCTTGGCCATCCATATATATGGTCAAGCGACTACTATTGCTAGCCAGTTACTCCGTACTAGGAAGGAGAGCACAAAATTGAATTTGCACCATGGATAGTCTACATCATGCATTATGCATGCTGCTAGAGTGCGATTCTTTTTGTCAAACAAAATAACTATTGTGAAAAGGAAGTTTGCAGCATATATATATGTAAGCTGTCAACACCCGCTATATAAATAGCATCATTAATTCGGTCAGGAACCAAATGTGGTAAAACAATATCATGGGCAACTTTTAGTTATTAGGTCCCTAGCAGTTTAGCACATACTCTCAGGTCACCAGCCGACCACTCTCAGGTGTACTCTCAGGTGTGCTATCAAATTTTATGATCTCGACATGGTGCACGTAAATAAAAATAAATGATTTTTCAACGTCCAAATTGCACGCTGGTCTAGTTTTCAAGATAACTCTATAAATATAGCACCAACAAATAGCTATATATAAACATATAGTGGGTAACTTTTTTAGAAAAAAAATTATACTAACTAATTTCATAACTTTTGATATAAAAATGAACTAATTTTGAATTTTGGAGAAAGTAAACTAGATCTTTATTATAGATGGTATTGATAACTAGAAAACTATAAGTAAATTCATAGAGAAAAATTGCTAACTACAAAACTATGGATCAATTTTGTAGGTCATGTCATTATCTCTGAGATTGTTTGACAACAACTACTAATTTTAGTTCTCAAAATGTTAGATCATAAATGGAATTTCGGGACTATAAAAAGTTTCAAATAATTTTTTTCAACTACACACTTGTATATTTATCTTAGCTAGAGCATCCGTGCGACTTTAGGGATTAACCCTCCGTCACAAAATAGATGTCATTCTCGCTTTTTGAGAAGTCAACGTTTTTAAACTGCCGGCAATTATATATTAGAAAGATCTTTAAGTCTAGTTTTTTAATAAATTTATTTAGAGATATAAACGTCATACATATTTTAAAGTTAAGAAAGTTTAACTGGCACGTTTCTCGTAACGTCATATTTTTTTTACGGACAGGCTGCACGTAACGACAACCTGCATGTAGTGGACCCCGTGCATTCAGAAGGTGACAAGATCGATCGATCTGGCAGTGAACTTTTGTAGCTTCTTGCAGACTAGTCAGCTGGGCAGGGGACACACTGCATGTGAAACAACAGGTCCCGTGCAATGCAATCGTGGAGATCGATCTTCTTGGAACCTGATCAGTGATTAATTTAAGTACCAATCGGTAATCTGTTCGATCATTGCTTTTTTAAACAAGAGATATAAAAAGGCGCGTACTCCGTACACTACACAAAGGGCGCATTTTCATAGTAGCGTAACTTTGGACAACGCGCGGATGCATATGCATGAACAAGGTCCTCGCTCCTTGCTTGTCTTGCCTAGCTGCAGTGTTACCATTTCTTAATTAGCTGGGCACGTTACGTTAATTAACATGACGTACTGGCCGTGTCCGTATGTATGTACGAGTCACCCAATTGTGGACACGTGTGTGGCGTTGTGGTTGGTCTACTAAGTACAGCACGCAAGACGCAACCTAACCTACAAGTTGTTATTATATATAATTAAGAACTTCGTACTTATTAGTCAAAATTCTTTAATTTTAACCAAATTTAAATATGCACGGCCGTCTTCGTGGTCTATAGAGATACATCAATCAAATATATTAATACATTATTAATTTATTCTGATAATGTGTTTATCTAATTTGGTTAATTGTTTTTTACCAAATTGTAAGTCGCTTGAACTAGCTTCATACTCATCATAAAAAGGTAATATTTTTTAACAAACTAAATAAAAGAAGTACTTCCTCCATCATAAATTGTAAGTCATTTCGTAAATCTTGAAAAGTCAAAAGCATCTCAAGTTTGACCTAATTTAGGCAATAAGATAACAACACTTAGGATGTCAACTAAGTATTATTGAATTCTTAATTATATTTTTATTATATGTCTATTTGATGTCACAAATCTTTTTATTTTTGTCTATACTTTTACTTAAACTTAGGATGCTTTTACTCTGCAAGATTCTTGGAGTGACTTACAATCTGAAACGAAGTGGGTAGGTAAATTTGATATGGAGCATATCTAATTGGCAGCACGCTGGACTAAGGACTTGTATATACTACTGTATGATATAAGTATATAACATGAAAATGTGTAGCCACCCAGCCCAATTTTCCATGCAAGCTACTATCAAATTTTATCCGATCCGGTATCTATATTTGTATATCCGTTACCAAGCTTGGTGCATGCATGATGGTTGTTAATTACTAAGAGGCAACCTCAAGGAATTTGAAACAACGGGAGGGATGGCGTATTAAGTAGCTTTATCTTTGAACCAAACATTGTGTGTGTGTGTGTGTGTGTGTGTGTATATATATTGACTATCAAATTTTGAAATATATAATTTTGTGAAACAAAATTTAGATTTTCAGATTCACTGAAACACTTTCTTTTTTTCCCCCTCGAATATACACAAGTGTGCATGTCTTTGTATTAGATGAATAGAATTGTATATATAAGAATGTTGAGACCGACAAAAATAGAAAAAAATGGCTACATATGTTGAAATACTTTCATAATATATAATGATGCGTAATGAGTATATTATTTGATGAACTGACGAGATACAAATGCTGCTATTTTTTTAATAAATCTAATTAAACTTTTAAAAGTTAACGTTACCTTTTGAGACGGAGTATATAACCTGAATAAGCCATGCATGACTTATGAGATGATGACAAATAACAAAAGCATATACGGAACTAAACTGTGTACAAGCAATGTGACGGCGGATGGTGACCCTGCTGTGGTTGAGTCATAAGCCATAACTTCGCTCTCACACCATGTCCGATGCCGCTATCTCTCAAGCTCTTCCTTCCTCTGTTGCCCACCATGATCAATCAACCCAGAATAAACTTTGCATATTACAGCGCATAACTTTACTCCCCAGTCTCCACACCATTTCCGAATTCCTGCCCTCTATCTCAAGCTTCCTTTCCGGCCTGTGCATTGCTTTATTTTTGCCGACCATATATTATCAGCTGAGAATAACTTTTGTACGTGTATATGCTGAGTGCATGATGAATCAAGTGACGAAATAAAGATGGACGGAGCAGTATATTGACATTTGACAAGTCGGTATGCGGTGTGGGCTGGCCAAGAATCAATTCTTCTTCCACCAAAATGCCGAATGCCTACGAATTTTTCCACCGAGAAATGCTGAATGCCCACGAATTACCAGCTACTACTCAGGCTGTATATTCTCAGCTTCACAGTTCCGGCACCCAGGACCAGACCAGCAGAGGCGAAGAGGCCACATGCGGTTCCGCCGTCTCCGCCGCGTCCGCGCATCGGGAGCCGCCCACGCACCCCCAGCTCCCACATGCCCACTCGTCTGGTATAAATCCCCCCACGTCTCCTCTCAGGCTCTCACCACCTCCAGCTCCAACCAAGCAAATCATTTCCAAACAAGCAGAGCAACACACACGCTCTTGGACGGATAGGAGAGTTCCAAGCAGAAACAGAGGAGACCAATAGTAGTAATGGCCAAGGTGCACCCCAACGCCGCCGCTGTCGCGGCCGCCACACCCGCCACCCGAGATGCTGGCGGCCAAGAACCTGAGGCGCCGACGGTGCTGACGGTGTGGCGCAAGTCGCTGCTCTTCAACTGCGACGGCTTCACCGTCTATGACGCCAACGGCGACCTCGCCTTCCGCGTCGACTGCTACGCCGCCTCCCGCAGGCGCCACCCCGAGGTGGTGCTCATGGACGCCGCGGGGGCGCCGCTCCTCACCGTCCGCCGCAAGAGGCTCAGCCTGGCACAGCGCTGGGACATCTTCGACGGCGCCGCAACCAGTTCTAGGCCGCCTCTGCTCTCCGTCCGGCGCCACGTAGGCGGTCTCCGTTCCTCCGGCGGCAAGAGCAAGACTCTGGCGCACGTGGCCATGACGCCCAACGCCACAGCCGAGGCGTTCGTGCTCGAGGGCTCATACGGCCGCCGGGCCTGCGCCGTGCGCGACGCGCGCGGCGACGTCGTGACTGAGGTCCAGCGCAAGGAGTCCGTGGGCGACGACGTGTTCAGGCTCGTGGTGAGCCCCCATTTTGGTGTGCCGCTCGCCATGGGGCTCGTCATCGCCCTCGACGAGATGTTCGGCAGCCGCGGCTCGGCGCGCTCGTGGCTGCGCAGCGCGTCCTAGGATAGGCAGTAGTCGTACAGGCAGTAGAACCCAAGGGAGCCCACCTGTCTGTTTCAGGGCAAGTCTATCAGTCTATGCACTACGCAGTGTATGCCCTCTATGAGAGGTCCCGGCCCCAGTTGTCAGCGTCGGCAGAGTTTTATAGTGCAGAGGCTGCAGCTGGGCCAACCCAAAAGTATGCCGTATCAGATTATCCGGCATATGTGCAAAAGAGTTATTCTCTGTCTATAACTCTATGCTACATGTATAGTAGTATTCGCGTGCTTACATGTAGAGCAATTATATCATGATCAGGAAGTTGACAAGTTATTTGGCGTTCAACTTCATGAAGTGTGGAAAGGTGAAAGATTATTGTGATGTAGTACTACATACATGTTGTCATGTTGATGATGGTACACTTAATTTGTACTTTCACAATTCAGGAGTCCTTTTGATGTGGTTCCTCGTTAATATCCTCAAAAATAAGGATGGGATTTATATTAACGCGGGCACGATCCAAGGTGTGCTTGGTTTGTGTTTCTTGTCGGGCTCACCATTAGAAAAATAAGCATGGCTAGTCCAAGCTTGCATAGGGCAATACAAGAGCTATGTGTGTTTGTTCTGCCTATCTTATCTAAGTCTGGCTACAATGATCTTATTCGGTTTTCGTAAAAAAAAAAGATCTTATTCGGTGGGCAAATAGTTTTTTTTAGGTTAAAGTCACCGCATCTTTGTTTCGGGGGATTTTTAGCCCCATCATCACCTCACCTTTCATCGCCTATATTCATGCTGATGCATTGCCCCTCTAACCGCTCTCTGCCTCCTCTCGCCTAGCTTCAAGTCCTCCAAACTTGTGAGCTTGACCAGATGCTAGTCGCCGGCTTTGAAAAGTCGAAGCAGCAGCCACATGGCAACCTAGGTCAATCCAGCACTAGAAAGTATACCAAGGGGAATGGCGTCGACAATAATAAACCATCGGGACACAGATCGAGTTAGGAGACTGCAGATCGGAGCTTACCTTCTACACAAAGGAGTCTGCAGCGAGACCATAGATGAGTCCATCTCCGGCGAGTCCACGGAGAATGCGGATCGCGGCTTAGCACTCCCATCCTCCTCCGTCTCTAGCCTCACGGTGTCCCCCGACGAACTCTCTGGCGCACGCCTCCACACCGCCTGCGTGGATTTGGCTGGACTGCCAGAGATGGACAACAACGAATCCATCTAAAATCCGGAGTCTTGATTTTCTTGGATTAAACACAAGCGGGATTAATACCATATGAATTGGAGAATCAGAGGAATGAGTTCTTATTGCTTCCCAAGGAAATGGCGGATGGCGTCGTCTCTTGCGTATTCGCCCAAAACGCCTCTCATGGCCCTTAGCGTGGCGCATCGAGGCATGTGACACTCATGGAGATTGACCTAGCTGGCGCTCACCAAGATCTCGGTGTGGTCGAGCTTGCGAAGGGCATCGGCAGGGTAGACACCGTTGCTGCGTGAATCTGGGCACTGGATGTTACGGCGGCGGTGGCAGAGCGAGGGGGAAGAGATTTGGGGAGGTGTTGGTCTGGCGAGTTGGGGAGGGAGAGAGGAAAATGTCTCCCGTAGAAAGGGTGGCGAGAGAGTGGGGGGAAGAAAGGTGACGACGGAGGCAAGTGGGGAGTTGATTGAGTAGAAATTTCGGGTTAGGATGCTTGCCGGCTCAACTGATACATTGATATTGATAGTAAATCACTGTCGAGTTTTTATACCAACCGACAGTGATGTGGGTCTTTACTGCCGGATGTTGGTCATCCTCACTTATTTTCTGAATTTGAAGTCTAGAAAGGGTCTTGAGTGGCGGTTCATTTAAATCCGGCACTAATAAGGCTGGTAGTGATAGTCGAATCTGTACTAATGTGCAGGTCTATAAACGTTTACAACCGAACGAGCCCTAAGGCATATCTGGTCGTCGTTGTTGTCGTCATCATGCTCTATATATATACAGTACAGTCCTAGGTTCTAAGGACGCATATGGCATGACACACATCTCAGGACTTTTGCATTGCTGCACCTATATATATGTATCAGTATTTGTGGTATGGCGGCATGGAAAACTACGTCTGCAGCAATATATGTTATCTCTTCACCTAGCAAAAGATCTTTCCACTGGAAATTTCCGACCCATTGGGTGACATGCATATCTATCTGGGCAACTCATACCAAGTATTGATGTATATTAGTACAAGTCTAGAACGAACAATCAAGGAAGCAGTACCTGTTACCAGATCATCATTAGTGTGCGAAAAATATATAGAACCTAACCTAAAAAAAGTGCACATGCAGAGAGAGAATTGAGTGAAATACACCACGGGCTCTGGACTTGCGATGCTATGTCAAATAGGTCCATAAACATAGAAACCGGACATCTGACCCCTAAACTTATAAACCGGTTTACCACAAGCCCAGACGTCAAAACCGCTATGGTTTTTGCCTGCCACGTGGACTGGGACACGTGTGATTTATCAAAAACAACCCCACCCCATCTCCCATCTTACCTCTATGCCCCCACCCCCTTCCCTGCGTCCTCGTTTCTCACTAATGCCGCCGCATCTGAACGAGCTCCACGGCGAGGAGCGGCCGGAGTTGGTGGTCCGCGGAGCAACACGACGCGGCCCCGGTACCCCAAGAGGAAAAGAAGATACGTTGCTGCCTGCCCTGCCCTGCTCTGCTGTGCCCACGGGGAATTCTAGCTGACGGCTGACGGCTGACGGCTCCCCTCCCGGCGGCTGTGCAGGAGGTCCATGCCTACTTCTGCGTGGAGGACCGCGCGCTGCTGTGCCGGGCATGCGACGTGGCCGTGCACACGGCCAACGCTTTCGTCTCCGCGCACCGCAGGTTCCTCCTCACCGGCGTGCAGGTCGGCCTGGCGCCCGACGCCGCTGGTGCCGCCACGCCGGACGCTGACCCGCACCCGCCCACCGCCGCCGCGGCAGCGGATCCCCTCCAAACACCCCCGCCACCCGACAGGAAGCCAACGGCCGCCGGCGGCGGCGGGAGCCTGGCGCCGCTCTACAGCGACGACGACATCGACTGGGCGGCGGGCGCGGACGCCGGCGTCGGTCTGCCGGACTGGGCGCTCGTCCACGAGCAGTTCGGCGCCCCGCCGGTGCCCAGGCCAGCGGACCCGCCGCTCGCCAGGACGCCCGCTTCGAAGCGCAGCCCACGGCGGTCGCTCGCCGCCGCGTTCACCGTCCAGGGTGGTGGCGGCCTTGCTGGGGGGCTGCACGACTGGCCGCTCGACGAGTTCTTTGGCTTCTCGGAGTATACCGCTGGTCTCGGCTTCGCTGAGAATGGCACGTCCAAGGTCAGTGCTCAGTTTTCAATTCTCAGCAATGGACACTGAATGTCTGAATGAGTGAATGGAAGCATGCTGGCAAATTTGTTTCACATTTATCTGCATAGTTTGCTTTCCACGTAATTTCCGAAGCAATTCAGTTATCTTATAGCATAGTTTAGTTCATTCATGATATGTCAGCAGCAGAAATTTAGGCAACTGCCTGCCTCATACATGTTTGTTTCTGAATTCTGATTACGAACAAAGCAAGTTCTGTTCATGGCCAAATTCTGAACATCTGACAGACGCATACACTCACCTGCTGTGTTGCTACTCCTCCAACCTGACAGTGCTCCTCCGTCTTGCTTTGGCAGGCTGATAGTGGGAAGTTCGGGAGCACCGACGGCTCGCCGGCCGGCCGGTCGTCGTCGGGCGCGTCCCAAGATTTCTTCGGAGAGGTGCCAGAGTTCCACTAGTGGCGCGAAGAAGAAGGGCTCAGGGTGAGATGTGAGATTGGGGAGGGTTGTTTTTAAAAAATGGCATGGTAAAACCGTAGTGGTTTTGACATCTGGGTCTGTGGTGAACCGGTTTGTAAGTTTAAGGGGTCAGATGTCCGGTTTGTAGGTCTTTAGGCCTATTTGACACAGCAGCGCAAGTCCAGGGGCATATGATGCATTTTACTCGAGATAATTATCGGGGCTTATGACGCAAGTCCAGGGGCCTATGATCCGGTTTGTAGGTCATGTCATTATCGAGGCTTGTTTGAGAACTTTAAATTTATAAAATCTCAATAACAGGAACACTAAAAATTTTTCAAATAGTAACTATTTTGTCAACTACAAAGTTGTATATATCCTCTGTGTGTTACTAGTATTCAGCATTAAGAGTAACAGTATAGTCGCTAGGTGCACGTAACGACAACATGCATGAAGTGGACACCGCATGCGCATGCAGAAGATGACAAGATCAGATCGAACGGGCAGTTAACTTTCGTTTGTAGCTGCAGTCTGTCAGTTGGGCAGGGGACACTGCACGTAAACACAACAGGTCCCATGCAACGCAGCAATCGTGGTGATCGATCTTCTCGGAACCTGATCTGTGATTAATTTAGTACCGATCGATCGGTCCGATCACTGCTTTTAAACAAGATATATAAAAAGGGCACGTACTACACCACACACACACACAAAAGGCGCGCGCGCACCATATAGTGGCGTAACTTTTCCCAACGCACGGATCCAATGCATGAACAAGGCCCTTGGCTCCTTGCTTGCACTTGCAGTTGTGTTGCTATTTGTTAATTAGCTAGGCACGTTAATTAACATGATTGACCGTGTCCGTTCATGCATGTACTATGCTTGCTACTGCTAGCTTGGACGAAGGGGAACAAGCCCAACAAACTAAGCTCGCGTGTGCCGCGCGCCGTGTGTACGTGTCGGCGTGTAGTTAGTAAGTGCGGACACGCGGATCGAAAGATATGGAGCATATCCAATCTCGGCAGCAACGTACTATATATACAGCTTGCAGCATGAATGTGTGTAGCCACCCAGCCCAATTTTCTATGCAAGCTTGGTGCATATGCATGATGGTTGGTTAAAAGAAAACCCAGGGAAATTGAAACAAGAGGAGGGGTATCTTAATTACCTTATATTAAGCCATTGCAACTTTGACCATCCATGTCATAAAAATTACTACATAGGTTCATGACATAAGATCTATATCTTTGATTCCCTATAACAAGTACTTTCATAATATATAATTCATGTGATGTGAAACCATAATTACTTTTGAAATAGATGGTCAAAGTTACTAATGTTTGTCTTAGGACAAAACTAATGTAACATGTAAGAAGGAAGAGAGAGAGAGAGAGAGAGAGAGTATGGTTTGAACTATGTGCACTTTAGCTGGTGTAGAATTTGTATATGTATCTGGATTTAATTCCACTACTTAGGATGAATAATCCTTAGTCTTAGTCTCAAAAAATATTGAAGTCCACCAGAAACCCACACTTTTGGGGCTTCAACTCTACAAAACCGCTTTGATTTCACTAGTTTTTGCTTAGTTTCGGCTTTAGATACAAATGTTGCTAATACTTTTTTTTATAAATAATCTAATTAAACTTAAAATTTGACGGGCACAAACTTTATAACAATCATTTTTTTGAGACGGAACGAGTATCACACCGAAATCCTTGTCCAACCTGAACAAGTCACGACCTATGAGAATAATGAGATGATGACAAAAAAAAAAAAAAACAAAAGTGCTGTGGCTGAATCAGAAGGCATAACTTCGCTCTCACGACATTTCCTCGCAAGCTTCTTCCTTTGTTGCTGACCATGATCAATCAACCTAGAATAAACTTTGCATATTACAGTGCATCAGGGGTGGTCCCAACACTAGGGCAGCCAGGCAGCTGCTCTAGTCGTGGCCCATGTAAGCAGGGACCAACTCTTCCATATTTGCGGCTCACCGCAGCCAGCGCTGTTCCCGTTGCGGAGTCGCCCATTCCCCTCGCAGCCTCACCTCGTGGAGTCACAGCCACTCACCCGCCGTCGTTGCCCATCAACCGTCGCCCCCTGCCCCTCTTCAGCTCTCCGGCCCTCCGCTCTACGCTTCCGCGCTCTGAATCGGAGGCCTTGCCCTCGCACCTCACGGCCTCGCCTCGTCTGGCCTCCGCTCTGCGCTTCTGCAGTCCGCGGCGGCGTCGGCCACTACGGCTGCCTGCCCGGAGGCCGGAGCGCCAGCCTTCGGCTCCTTCCTTTGATAGGTTTGATTTGAAGGACCGAAACGATTGCAAATTTCCATGATCCTTATTGTAACCCTCATTCTAATTTCTGCTTACCATGTTCAAGAACTTCTCTCGATTTTTTTTAAACGTCACTAGACAATAGGTATTTATTTTTCAATTTTTCCATGATATTTCATATCTATCGTATCGTGCTATTACTTATATACAAAGAGAACTTCTCTCGATTCGTAAACTTTCCTTTAGAATACATATCTATACGCTAATAATTAAAAGCCAAAATTTCAGTCTGCCCTCTGGATTTCTTTCGCCTCCTCTTTTCCTCTTTTCTGTCTGCATCAATACATTATAGAGTTGGGGACATACAAAAAACAAAAGAAGTTTCCAATACGGAAAGAAGGATTGTTAGTTCATCGATGGAGTTGGAGATGGACATGGACCAAAAGGACTTTTCCAAACACACGAGATGCAAGGAAATTGAACAAATTGAAAGACCGAATCAAGGAAGCAAGTATTTTTCGGAGACAAAATTACAGATCGCAAGGTTGCATATTAGGCGAGCGTGTATGCACCGAGACGCGAATCTCGGAGAGACCAAGCACGGCTGCATCCTTGAGAAAGAGCACAGGTGCGGAATGTGCTGGCGAGGAGCTTGACGACGATGCGGAGCTCCGATGCTGCACAAATACAACTGGATGCGACCCCGGAGAACCACAGCTCGCGTGCTAGGTGCCGTGCTCCGTCGTCGGACCCCGCTTCGGATGCGCCCCCCATGCAGATGCTGTTGGCCAGGTCTGCCTGCGCCGCCGTCTCTGCGCTTGCTGACCAGGTGTGCCTCCGCCACTGCCACCGCCGCGAGCACGGGCCACGACGGCGAGGCGGCGTCGACTCGCGGCCACGACATCCCTCGGCCCGTGCTCAGTGTGTGGGCACTAGGCGAGTTTGCCCCTCAGCGTGAGGACAGCTGCAATGTGAGCGCGGGGAAGACAGGGGGTTGTCGCCGGTGCTGCGGTCCAGCCACCGAGCATGGAGAAGGAGCCGCCGGGTCGGGCTGTGCGGGCGCAGCTATCTAGGGGTGCGACCATCTAGATGCACGCCGACGCCGACCAGGGTCTCCGCGTAGCTATGCAGGATGAGGACGGGCGCGAGTGTTCTCGGCGTGGCTGTGCAACACGAGGAGGAAGGGGCATCCGCAGAGACAAGCCGAGGAGCGGCAGCCTCGTGGCAGCGTTGGAGGGGGTGAATTAGTGTTTAAATTTAAATATAAAATGTTTTCATGGTCAGTTTCTTTTTTTTTTTCAGTGTCCACGTGACATCCACATCTGATGGTGTTTCGATCTAAGATGAATTGGACAAATGACATGACCATTGTCTTGGTCCCTAATTAACATATCCAAACATTTAGAGTGATTCCAAAATAAATTAGAACTTATGAATAAATATAGAATAAATCGTGCAGGGTAATTTATACCGGGCATATTTTGCTACTTATATACTTAATGTCCTATAAACTCGGATTTTGACCGCTAGGAAATCGCCTTAGTCTTCTGCCACTGCGGCGCATAACTTTTTACTCCCCGGTCTCCACACCGTTTCCGAATTCCGGCCCTCTATCTCAAGCTTCCTTTCCGGCCTGTGCATTGCTTCATTTTTTCCGACCATATGTTGTCAGCTGAGAATAACTTTGTACGTGTACATGCTGAGTGCATGAAGAATGAAGTGACGAAATCAAAGTGGACGGAGCATTGCAGTATATTCACAAGTCGGTATGCGGTGTGGGGTGGCCAGGAATCAATTCTTCTTCCACCAAAATGCCGAATGCCTACGAATTCTTCCACCGAATCCCGAATGCCTACGAATTACCAGCTACTTCTCAGGCTGTATATTCTCAGCTTCACAGTTCCGGCACCCAGGACCAGACCAGCAGAGGCGGCGAGGCCACATGCGGTCCGCCGTCTCCGCCGCGTCCGCGCATCGTTAGCCGGCTCCCACATGCCATTCGGCCGATATGAGTTCCCCCACATCTCCTCTCACCACCTCCAACCAATCAAATCAAAAGAGAACAAGCTCGAGTGCTCACCACACAAGGCTAGGACGACTAGGAGTAGAAGGTCCAAGTAGCAACAGAGGAGAGCAATAGTAGCAATGGCCAAGGTGCACCCCAACGCCGCCGCCGTCGCGGCTACCCCCACCACCATCCGAGCTACTGGCGGCCAAGAACCTGAACCGCCCACGGTGCTGACGGTGTGGCGCAAGTCGCTGCTCTTCAACTGCGACGGCTTCACCGTCTATGACGCAAGGGGCGATCTCGCCTTCCGCGTCGACTGCTACGCAGCCTCCCGCAGGCGCCACGCCGAAGTGGTGGTCATGGACACCGCGGGGGCGCCTCTCCTCACCGTCCGCCCCAAGAGGCTCAGCCTGGCGGAGCGCTGGGACATCTTCGACGGCGCCGACGGCGCCGCAACCAGCTCTCGGCCGCCTCTCCTCTCCGTCCGGCGCCACGTCGGCGGTCTCCACTCCTCTGGCGGCAAGAGCAAGACGCTGGCGCACGTCGTCACGCCCAACGCCACGTCTACAGAGGCGGTCGTGGTCGAGGGCTCCTACGGTGGGCGTGCCTGTGCCGTGCGCGACGCGCACGGCGACGTCGTGGCCGAGGTGCGGCGCAAGGAGGCCGTGGGCGACGACGTGTCCAGACTCGTGGTGAGCCCCCATTTTGGTGTGCCGCTCGCCATGGGGCTCGTCATCGCCCTCCACGAGATGTTCGGCGGCCGCGGCTCGGCGCGCTCGTGGCTGCGCAGCGCGTCCTAGGATAGGCAGTAGTAGTACAGGTAGTAGAACCCAAGGGAGCCCACATGTCAGTGTCAGGGCAAGTCTAAGAGGCCCTGGCCCCAGTTGTCAGCTTCAGCAGAGTTTTAAAGTGCAGGTTGCAGCTGAGCCAACCCAAAAGTATGCCGTATCAGATTCATCCAGCAAAATGTGCAAGAGTTATTCTCTATGTACTATAACTCTATGCTACATATATTCGAGTGTTACATGTAGAGCAATTACATCATGATCAGGAAGTTGACAAGGTATTAAGCGTGAACCTGGGCAAAGGTGAAAGATGTAGCAAGGATATGCATGGTTAGCACTATACACATCGCATAGTCCATTTTCGTATTTTTATTATTGTGATATAGGTAAATACTACATACATGTTAACGATGGTATACTTACTATGCACTTACAGTATTCAAGAGGTCTCTTGACGTGGTTTGTCGCATTACACAAAAATTATTACAAAAGGTCTTAAGTAGATCTACACATAACATCGCTAGATGTTATTATTTTATTATATAAATTTGGTTAAGTTTAAGGTTTTTAGAATAATTTATAATTTAAAATGGAGGGAGTATCTTTTTTATACGACCCTATTTATGAAGACGATTTATTATATAAAAATTATAACCCTCGTTTTGATATATAACTTTTTTGTATATGAGATAAGATGCTAAAAGATATTATAAAGTTTGAGCTACATATTAGTCGTCTACCGCATCTATGACCAGAAAAATCATATGTTTTTTTGATGTTAGATACAAATACTTGGTATATGAAATCTATAGATCTTGATGACATCTACAAGTTCAAAATTTTGAACTTTGTCATGTAAGCTTGATGATATAATTAAGAAGCTAAAAGATATTACAAAGTTTCAGCAACATGTTAGTCGTCAACCATAGTTATCACCATAGAAAAGTCAATATCTTTCTTGTATGATGTTAGATAAAAAAAACTTTGCATCTAAAAACTGTAGATGTTGATGAGATCTACATGTTTAAAATTTTGAATTTTGTCATTTAAGGTTGTTATAAGATGATAGAAAATAATATAAAATTAAAACAACATTCTAATCGTGTACCCGTGCTTGTCACTTTAGGAAATTATTATGTCTTTTTTGTATATGGTCGATGTCTTTATATGAAAGTTGCTACAAAATTTTTAATTTTGAGATTTTATTAAAAGTTTTGAGGAGGCAGATGGACATACTTCCTTCGTCCTAAAAATAAATCTGTACATTTCATATATTGAGGAGTTACACTTTGCTAATTTTAACAAAATATTTTGGAAAAGATTACTAATGTTTATGATTTGTAATAAGTATATGACTAGATTAGTTGTGAAACATACTTTCTAAATAATTATTTAAATAAATGTATAGTAAATATCAATAATATTTTCTATATAATTAGTTAGGTTTGATTGGCCTACCAAAATTTGCCATACCAGGATTTGGCAAATGATAATTTTGGCTAGTATTAGGCTGCTATCAAAAGTTGCAAGCTTCTCATATTTCGGCCTGTTCGCTTGGTCGTTTCTGGCTGGCTGATTCTGGCTGCTGCTGATTTTTTATGAGAGAAAAATACTGTTGAATGGCTGACTGGTTTGGCTGATAAGTTCAAACGAACAGGCTGTTTGACTTGCTAATTCTTTGGCATTTTTTGCCTTTGCTTTCTAAATTCTTGGCATGATAAAGCTTGGTAGCAGACCCATCATCAGTCAGTCCTTAAACTTGAAAAGATTTTGACTCCACAGTACTTATTGAGGTGTGTGTACTTGCTTTGGGACTTGCATCCATCCGGGGAGGGAGATGAACAGGCGGCCGCCATATGTACGTGGAGGAGAGATCGATGCAAATGCAAATTGATGCATGGACCCCTCGGCTTCCGCTTGGCTTTTCTCGGCTCTTCCCCTTCCACCACTCTTCTATACGTGCATATATATACTGCTAGCTCCTCGATCTATCTTCCACAGTTCCACTCCAAATCCCTTTCAAATCAACCTACCTCGCTCTTCTTTCTCTAATTAATAGCGCCAGGAGCTTAGCCATGGCGTTGCCGCCCCTCGCGGGCGGTAAGCTGCGCGTTCTATAAAAATAGAAAATCTCCCCTTTCTGCTTCCTTGCGGTAAGCTAACTAATTAACCTGTGCTTTCCCCTCGACAGGTCCCGGCGGCACGCTGCAGCGGCGGCTCCTCTTCCAGGCGGCGGCCGATGGCAACCTCCGAGTCTTCAAGAGTACGTCGTCGTCTTCGCGCGCGGCCGGCGGGCCCCGTGTCTTTTAGTTTTGGGCTGTTTTGTTCTAATATATCCATGCTTGCGGAGCGTGGTCTCTGCAGAGGTCGCAAGCGCGCTTGACGGCGGCAAGGGCCGGATCAGGGAGGCGGTGGAGGCCCTCAGGGACGTCGAGCTCGGCGGCGGAGCGCTACACGTCGCCGCTGCGCACGGGAGGACACGTCTGTGTGCCTACCTTGTCGAGGAGCTTCACATGGACGTGAACGCTGGTGACGTGTCAGGTGGCTACTCTACTCGATCTTAATGCCTTAGCTAGATAGCTAGTGTCATTTGATCTCGAGATGTATTGTGTTGTTTCAAAGTTTTAGATTTACATTTCATTTGTTTACAGCATTCTGATAGATAAACTCACTGCGAATATTTTTATTTTTTTTATGAGGGGATTTGATTTAATAAATTTTATTTCGTTCCCTTTCGTGTAGGTCACACACCTCTCAGTTGTGCAGTTAGTTCTGACGAAAATGTAGATGTTGTGAGGTATCTCCTTGACCATGATGCCGATGCGGATAAGCCTGTGGATCGTGGGTGTAACTCACTACATATGGCCGTTGCAAAAGGTATCTTGCATGTGTATATTGTCTCGTTTTTTCTAATGTATCATATGTGGTTAACTTTGTTTTAATTCTTTTTATAAGGTTTGCAAATATATATGTACCACGGGTTGGATATAAGTTCTGTCGTTTCCAATTTTTTTCCATTTACCAAAATGTGAATTGTTTATCTTCTCTAAATCAGTCTGATAATAATACCGGTGATCTTCTTATTATATCAAATCCAGCTATTTAGATTTTATATAGATTCACTACCTGAAACGGTTTCTTTGCCAAATGCTTCTGGCTTTGCCGACTGCCAAAGCATGGGCACTCGGCAAAGAAGTCCTTTGCTGACTGCCATAAGTAGCACGCAGCAAAGATTACTTTGCCGAGTGCCCGGCTCTCGGCAAAGCTAGCCACTCGGCAAAGTAAGACACTCGGTGAAGTTTTCCTTACACAAACGACGTCCGTCGCCGTTATCTTTGCCGACTGCCTTGATGTCAGGCACTCGGCAAAGATAACGTCTTTGCCGAGTGCCACGCCGCACACTCAACAAAGAGCCACGTGAGGGCCCAGGCCGGCCTTCTTTGCCGACTACCAGGCTGGGCACTCGACAAAGAGGCTTCTTTGCCGAGTGCCGGGCCGTAGACACTCGGCAAAGAGTCTGTTTGCCGAGTGTCAAATTTGGCACCTGACAAAGATTTGATTTTTTTGAGTTTTGAGCTCAAACTTTTTCTGTAGCCCAAATATATTGTATTCAAGCACATGTTCGAATTGTGGACCTTTTTATAATTTTTTTCTATATTTCATTCATTCATTTCATTTACTTGAATGTTTCACGATAATCCAAATTTGAATTGTAGATGCATGAAATAATGAAACGTAGCCATTCGAAAAATGATATTCATGTTGGAGAGAGGCCGTGTCCATAAACTCACCCAAAAGTTTAAACGCCTTGCCCACGAAACATGGCCATCCAGGTGCGATAGAAGTGTTTTTAAATTATATAAAATCCAAACGAAGTCCGAAAATTATGAAACTTATCGAGGTATCATGTTATCGCATGGAGACTATGATAAAAATTTGAGAATGTTTGGAGCAAGTTGCGACGTCGGATGTACAAAACCCAGACATCTCATAATCTAAAGATGGTACACCCATCGGATGGTGACGCATGGACGCTCGGAATGTACGTGTAGCGATGGCAACAGATGGGTTCAACCCATATGGAATGATGGCGGCCCCGTACATTTGTTGGCCCGTGTTCGTGATCCCCCACAATCTTCCCCCCGGCGTCATGTTTGAACCCAAGAACGTGTTCTTATCACTGATAATACCTGAACACCCGGGCAACAATATTGGCGTGTTCATGTAGACACTATGGGATAAATTGCAACATGCTTGGAAAAATAGGGTACTGACGTATGACCGAGCTATAAAGAAGAACTTCACAATGCATTTGTGGTATCAGTATTCAATGCATAACTTTCTAGCATATGGCATATTCAGTGGGTGGTGTGTTCAAAGAAGTTTCCTTGTCCAGTATGCAAGGCATCTGTGATGTTCACCTGGCTGAAGAAGGGTGGCAAGTTCTCTTCGTTTGACAAACATCATCAATTCCTAAATGACGACCATGAGTTCAGACAAGACATCAAGCACTTCACAAAAGGTGTTCAAGTCACCGATCCCATTCCTCAGATTATGAGCGGTGTCTAGGTCCTTGTCCAGTTAGAGCACTTCACAAAAGGTGTTCAAGACAATGGTGGTTTTAAGAAGTATGGTGTGGAACACATGTGGACCCATATATCAGGCTTGACTAGGCTCCCCTACTTTGAGGACCTTCGTTTTTCACACAACATCGATGTAAAGGACCTACTTCAACGACCCATATGTCACCAAAGCACTTTAGGGTACACTCATGGACATAAAGGAGAAGTCAAAGGACAACGTTAAGGCTAGACTGGATGTGGAGGAGATCTGTGATAGACCAAAGCTAGTGATGAAGACCCCTGCGCAAGGCAAAAGTTGGAAAAGGGGCTCGGTCGATTACATTCTGAAAAGGGACGATAGGAAGTAAGTGCTGCAGTGGATCACGACGTTAATGTTCCTTGATGGGTATGCGGCAAATCTGAGTAGGGGAGTGAACCCTAAGACTATGAAAGTCTTAGGGATGAAGAGTCATGACTTCCACATATGGATTGAGCGGCTCCTTCCTGCGATGACCTGTGGATACCTCCCAAGCCAGCGTGGCCCATTCTAGCAGAATTGAGCTATTTCTTCCATTAGCTTTGTGCCAGGGAGTTATCTCGGGAAGTGATTCGTGACCTGGAGCATGTTGCACCTCTGTTGATCTACAAGTTGGAGATGATCTTTCCACCCGGCTTCTTCCTGCTAATGCAGCATCTGATTTTGCACCTACCATGTGAGGCACGGCTGGGGGGTCCCGTGCAGGCCCATTGGTGCTATCCAATCGAGAGGTGTCTAAAGATTCTTCAAAAAAAGTGTAGAAATAAAGCCAAAATTGAGGCTTCCATGGCAGAGGCATTCAGAGTGGAGGAGGTGTCAAACTTCACAACAACGTACTATAATGAGAACCTTCCCAACATGAACCCACCCCCTCGTTACAACGACGATGAGATTGCATCGACCCTGAGCCTTTTCAAAGGGCAACTCGGAAGGGGAAGCGCAGGTACGCCCAAGACGTTGCAACAATATGAGTTTCGCACTATCATGCTCTACATGTTGTTAAACCTCGAAGAAGTGGCTCCTTATCGAATGTAAGTTCTTAATGAGCTAATTACATACACAGTCAATATCCTCCACCTGTCGGTCCTACCTCCTTTGTCTCTTGTTTTGTCAGAGAGTTTATTAAGGAACAATGGACAGGGAATAGGGCTCCTACCGACCAAGAAGACCATCTTCTCCAAAATGACTCGCCCAATTTTATTTTCTGGTTCGGTACGAAGGTACCATCCAACTTTGAGATTCCACTTTGCTCCTAGGAGCAAGTAATATAACGATCTACCTGGCCTCACCTTGCAGGCACGCACGGATAGGGCAATGAGTGGTGAATTAAAACATGTTGCACAGGGCTTCACCTGTAGGGTCAAGACATTCACCGTAGATGTCTATATTGTGGCTCAACAGGCCAGACAAGTTTATTATCTCCCATGGGCGTGCCAAAAAGATGATAATGTTAAGGGTTGGTGTCTTGTGCACTTGGTATCACCACGCGGTAAAGCATCTGTCCCAAACGATGATGATTACAACTTTGACCCGAAGGGAGATACCGAAGAGTTCTATCAACCCGAGGGGCTAGGAGGGCATTTGGAGATAGACATTCTTTCGCTGATGGGCATGGAAGTAGATAACGACATCGATGAGGACGAGGGTGAAGTTGTGCAATATCCTAAGGACATAATGATGCTTGAGCGATGGAGGGCTCAGCGCGATAGAGTTGTTGAGGACAATGGAGGTGGTGTGGACAAAGGAGATGATGAGGACTTAGGTTTCGACAATATTGATAGTGATGATGACAATAGTGATAGTGATGACGTGGAGCCAACCACTGCCGTTCGTGGAGATAATTTCTAATTCATGTAATACTATATAGTTCTTATTATTACTTTGTAATTATGTTTCATTCATTTTGCATCTCTTTACAAGTACTTATCAATTATTTGTGCTAATTGGTTTAATCTTTGTCTTTGTCATTGCAGGCATAGGACAAAATGTCAGGTGGAAGTAGACAACCGCGACGAACGAGGGTAAACTCGTGCTACCTGAGGGCCGGCCCCGACGAGGAGGAGGTGGAGGACCCACCGTTGGTGCAGTCAGCGACGAGGGCCTGCAGGACGAGGGCAGGATGTCGTCGAGGAGGAAGGGGGCGAGCAGGAAGAGCAGGACTGGGGCGAGCAGGAGGGGGGGCGAGGCAACACCAGGGGAGGTGGCTTCCTCAGGTTCGAGCAAGGTCTACCAGCGCGGGATCACGCGCCTCCCTTCAGCTCCGCTCGCGCCAGACCAGCATCCGATGATTCGACCCGACGGTGCGAAGTAAGTAACCATTCATGTTTTCATGACTTATTCATATGAGATGTTTAAAATTGAACTTCGGACTAACAATTCTTCTTAATGACTCATGCAGAAACTGGGAGCGTGTCAGCGGGGCTAGTTCACGCCATGATAATGGCATGCTGGACCTCCTGATTAAGAAGCACTACCCTGGCCTTGTCACCCATGACGGGACCAGAACGCCGCCCTAGAAGTGGCGAGGCTTCTTCCATGTCACGGACGCATACAAAGTCCCATTGCGACCAAGATCAAGAGGGAGTTCTGGGTGAGTCTTCATTGCATCTCTTTGTCAATACTACACATTCGTTGGATGGTCTTGAAATAATGAAAATGATACATGATATCTGTATGCAGGAGTGGTTCACGTGCGAGCCAGGGCACGAGGTCAAGACATCACGAGTACAGGACAAGGTCTGCATGGACCGACTCAAGGACATGTACTATGAGGCGCACCTCCAGGTCCTCATCACCTACCACGCCGACGTGCTTCGCCAGTTGCTGTCGAAGACGCAAGCTAGGGAGATGATCCTCTACCCCGAGACCAACCTTCCCAAGGAGATCTATCTCCAGGTAAGTAGGAAACATTAATTCTGATTCCTTCCATGAAAAATATGTAGAAAACATTAATTCTTATTCATCTTCTAACATGTCAAATGCACGTTGTCATGCAGTTTCCTGCTGATTGGTGCAAAATACACATGGACTGCTAGGAGGCCATTGTGAACGAGTGGAGAAAGCCAGAGTCATACGAGCGACACAGAGCCAAATGGGGGTACCTCCTGGCGATGCCAGGGCTGGCACACCACCAAGGGAGCCGCCCCTCTCAGGGTTCATGTACACATGGGTACGCTTCTGTTGATTTATTTATTTATTTATTCATTCTTGTTACGTGTAATCATCCTTGTGTTTTCCTTGCAGTCCCAGTCACATGGTGGACAGGTGATCAACGAGTTCACCGGCTACGCCCTATCTCACAAGGGCAAAGCGACAGATTCGAACAACGTCTACAACCCGGCAGAGGGGGTCGACGCGTACACCAACCCGAACGCCTACGAGAGGATGGTCCAGTGCACTGAGGCGGCTCGCAAGCACCATGGTGAGACCCTTGATCCTGCCATCGAGCCCTTGGATACAGACATCCTGATGAGGACGGGAGGAGGGAAGCAGCACGACCGGTACTTTATTGCCAACAGCGTAATCGACCCAGCCACCGTTCCCACCCTTTGTTAGGTTCGTCGATCAGACAACACATCCTCCACCGACGTCCCTATATGACCTTGACAGCCAAGCTTCAAACAGATGTTGGTGACCATTTAGGTAACTTTAGTTTTATTCACCATTCATTGGTTTTACATATGTACTTTTCCTTTTGCATTGTTTAAATATCACGGGTGTAATATTGCAGTCCGAGCTGGCTGAGTTGCGGGAGACGGTAGCGGCCCAACAAGATGCCCATCGGCAGGAGATGGCGTGCTAGATGGAGGTTGTCCGGCATGCGCAACGTCAGATGCAGGACTTTGCTGGCTTCTTTCAGAACCTTCACATCCCTGGTGTTGTCTTGCCTCTGTGCCTGCCTCGATGTTTGCTCCACCCCCTCCTCCTGGCCCTATAGGGAATCTGGTGAGTATATATGTTTGTCTAATGTTTTGGTTTATACAGCCATCCCGCTGGTACTAATGAGATCGCTTCTCCTATATGCAGGCACAGTCGGCGGGTTCAAACCCGACTCCTCCATATGGCGCTTCTCCAGGCCATGACTGGCAGGTTGTCCCAAGTGCACACCACATGTGGCCTGGTGACGCTCCTCCTCCGTCTCCATAGCACGGGTGGGATCCGTGGTCAGGTGCCCCAATTCCTGATCCTCAGCATCACGGGTGGTCAGGTGGCATCCTGAGCCTTGGCAGGATGTTGGGGCCTGGACGTACTCTTCGGCGCCGCAGGGGTGGCAAGGTGGGGGCTCTTCACACTCTCAGGGCCATCGGGATGGTGGATCGTCGTAGGTACCTCTCATTTAGCTTGTGATGGACTCTATGATGGATGTTGGACATGATGAACTTGTTATGTATGTTGGACTTGGATGTGGATGGATTTGTTATGGCATGCAGTCTCTCGGATTTATTATGGCATGTGATATATATGTGGATTTGTGTTATATATGTATTTTTTGCATGTGATATATACGAAAAAACAAAAAAAGGGAAAAAATTTTCCAGCTTTGCCGAGTGTCGGCGCAGGCACTCGGCAAAGATTATTGTAAAAAAAGAAAAAACTCTTTCCCGAGTGCCGTCCTCGGCACTCGGCAAAGACTTTATGAATTGAAAAAAATATCTTTGCCGAGTGCCATGTCAGCACTTGGCAAAGAAGCCGTCAGATGACAGTGGCCGCTTTCTTTGCCGAGTGTTGGTCTGGCACTCGGCAAAGGCTTCGCCGAGTGCTTTGGCTTGGCATTCGGCAAAGAGGTCTTTGCCGACACCTCTTTACCGACTGCCGACGTGTAAAGTAGTCGGCAAAGCCTTCATCGACTTCTTTGCTGCCTTTGCTGAGTGCTTTCGACACTTGGCAAAGATGGCAAATCCGATAGTGGATGGGTGAACGACACTGCACTAGCAGTGGCAACGGGCGCATGGCCAGGGGTAGCGGGCGGGCGATCATGTAGCCACATGCAAGGCGGTCACCGCGGTCGCGTGGTGGGTTGGAACAGCAAACGACAGTGATGGTGTTATATCACTAGTGAGTCAGTTGCCTATATCTAGTGAAACGACCTTGATTTTCGTAAAAGGAAATCCACAGTGTCGGAGTGTAATATGACCATTTAAATCACATTACCCGATAACAGTTGAATCCATAATCCATACATCGAACAAAAGAGTGCAAATAGAGGGAGTTACAATAACTTATTACATCGCCACAGGGCGGAATCAGAGTTCATGCAGCATAACAATAAAAGCTTGAGGTGCGGAAGCTATCTTCTTCTCTCCAACTTGAGCGTAGGCATGAAACCCTCAATCGCTGTACTCCCCAGAAGAGTACTCACTCCTTGAACCTGAAACCAAATTTTTAGTACAATTTGTACTGGCCACACTCCCACCCTATGCATTGCTTTGTGGAAGTGGATGCAAAAACAAGGGTATCTCAAAAGGAACCTATAAGGCTGGGGTTTTCCTATGCAATGTTCAAGTATATAACACAACAGTATAATAAACAAGTTTTAAACACAAACCCATTCCCATCATCTATCTCCATCCATATCTGTAGCACCATCTCATCTTCCTCCAACACCCTCTCAGACTCTGGTTGACAAGCCAACTCCCTCTTGGCTTGCCTCAATGGCCCGCAGCCCTCAAACTGGCTCATGGCCGAAAATCACACTCAGAGGAAGGTAGAACACTCCACTCACTAGTCCGGTGCATGCAAAACATAGGAAAGGTCCATAGCCGAGGATTCGGCATATGTATCGATCGATCAACCATACACTCTGCAGAGGTTTCACTAATCCACCAGATAACCATCATCGATGCACACGCGCATCTAGGCAAATTTCGGGTGCCTACTGCCATAGGCGATGCCACTCTACCATCCAGCACTGGATCACTGGAACTGTGAAGAGAGCATGTATCCACTCCCGAAGAGGATGCCATGCCATGTACCCACTCCCAAAGGGGGTGCAATGATCGTCTCGGTAGGGTGTTAGCTCCATCCCATGCATATACCTCCCTATCACTTCTCGCCTAGCAGTAGTGGCATCGACCTATCCAGCGGTTCGGCCGTCTCCCCCCATGGAGAGCGAGTGGAAAGCAAGAGATTCCTAGGTCCGGATACCAGCGCAACAGTTCCTAGGTTTGACCAAACCGGGATATCTTCATCAGGGTTTATCTTTAACGTGCTACTACGGCACCTTCATCCCGGGCTCCACCTCTCAGAGGATCACACCCAAGGACCACCATCACATCTCAGTTAGCCCGCCACAGGCTCCTCTCATGGGAATGTCCAGAACCATTCCCTGGCAAGACTTGCTCCAAAAGCTCGTCGTAGATCCCGGCTCGATCGACTCAACCCTCACCCTACTCCCTGTCGTAAGCTCCACCCCAAACCCAGATACAACATCATCAGCTCACATGCCATCTGAAACATCAACTCTCACATCCAGCCTGGCACCCTCCAGGCCTTCCCTGGGTTCATCACGTCGCATCAAAATGTAAGCGAGTGAAGTATAGAAATATAAGTATAGCAGATAAGCAGGTGGCTATCATAACAGCGAGTAAGCAGTTGATAGTTTACAACAAGGTAGGGCTCATCAAATAAATACTCTATCATGCAGTCCTAGCACAGGCATAGCATTATAGCAACATGAATGTAAAGCACTAGCCATACTATAGTTGTCATGCGTAATGGGATCTACGAGGTTGGATGGTGTGTGGCACCTTCACTGACGTAGCTGTCGGACTTCTCCTGGTAGTCACTGTCGTCAGACTTGTCCTCGCTCGAGCCTGTAACGAGATTTAACGGTCGCAGAAGCGACCCCTATAGATTAGCACAAAGAACGAATGCAAAATAGAAGATCCAAATACACTCAAACATAGCCTAGATAGATAGGGCTCGATTTATAGAAAATTTGGATATGTGGATCATAATTTTTCGAGCTCGTACGAATTAGATATGAATTTTCAAAGATTTAACCATTTTCTAAAAAGAAAAAGGGCTCGAGGGTAAGGTCTCGATGGTTACAGTCTCGAGGGGTTACGGTCTCGAGGGGTTACGGTCACGAGGGTTACGGTTTCGAGGGTTAGGTCTTGAGGGGTATGCTCTCGAGGGGTTACGGTCTCGAGGGTTACGGTTTCGAGGGTTAGGTCTCGAGGGGTATGCTCTCGAGGGGTTACGGTCTCGAGGATTACGGTTTCGAGGGTTAGGTCTCGAGGGGTATGCTCTTGAGGGGTTACGGTCTCAAGGATTACGGTCTCGAGGGGCATGGTCTCGAGGGTTACGGTCTCGAGGAGTATGCTCTCGAGGGGTTACGGTCTCGAGGATTACGGTCTCGAGGGGCATGGTCTCGAGGGTTACGGTCTCGAGGAGTATGCTCAAAGACGGAAAACTGCTCTGCTTCCACAGCGGTGCTCGGCCGGTGATGGCGAGGTTAAACATCCGGCGAGGGGCTGCTCCAAGACTACGCTAACCCGTGCATCATCCTCGGGTCGTCAAGGTGGACACGTAGGTGGTCATCAAGTCAGGAGCTTGGTTCCGGTGACGTGCTTTACGGCGGACAGCGCTCGAGGGTGACAGTGCTCGAGGTGTTAAACTCGAGGGTCGTCGCATCGAGGTGTCAAACTCGAGGGTCGGTGCATCGAGGTGTCAAACTCGAGGGTCGTTTTGTCGAAGGGTCAAGCTCGAGGGTCGGTTTGTCGAAGGGTCAAACTCGAGGGTCGGTTCGAGCGCGTGATCTGTCTCGGACGAGATCGGCTCGAACGCGGAGTTCCTCCTCGGCGATCGGCGGTGGGGAAACCCTCGATTCCTGGTGCCACAAAGGATCTCTGGCGCCATTAACCCGCCCATCGGTTTTGGGACTTCACGACGGTCACGTTGACGGGTTTTAGGGCGGCAGCTTTACTTCTGGTGACGAGCTCTACGGCGGACGGCGGCTCGAGGGCGACGGCGCTCGATGTACACTTCACACCGAGTCACTCCTGCTCCAATTGGTGGCGTAGATGGACGGTTGGAGTCACGCAACACCTGCTCGAGGTGCCGGCAGTGACCAAAACACACGGCGGAGTCCACGCGGGTAGCAACTCCCATGGCGGAGCTTCGACAGGTCCTCGGTGCACGGCAACGGCACTCCGAGAGGGTCCACGGTCTCCATCTTGCCCACTCGATGCAGCTCGTCACGACGGAGCTTCCCGGCTTCTTTCTGCTCCTTGAGGGTGGTCGATGGTGGTAGGAAACGACGGTGAACGGCGGCGTTCTGGAGCGGCAATGTACTGACACGTCGATGACAAGGTGGTTCGGGTCGGTGCTCTGGTGAGGCAAACACGGAGCTAGGGTGTGCACGGGGTCCGTCTCATCAAGGCGAGCGTGGATCCGGAAACAACGGAGGTCGAGGCTCAACGGAAGGGCGGCTGGGTGATCTCGCCACGACGGTGCTTGGCGCGCGGCGATGAACTAGGCGGCTTCTGTTCTGGCATCCTCCCAATGCCGTGGTCCAAGGAGGATCGGCTGGTCTCATGTGTGTGTGCGGGTGTGTCCAGTGAGGTCAGTAGTGACCTGGGCCTACGCGCTCACGGCGGAGCGCCATGGCCAACAGCACGGCGGAGGGTTCGAGAGAGCGGCGATGGCGGTGCTCACCGACGGGTCGAAGAGGATGGAGGTGCGGTACAAGTCCAAGCGGCTCCGGCTCGCGGTACTGCTCCTCCTTCCTACTCCCGACGCAGCAACGGCGGCTCCGAGTCGACGGTCTTCCTCCCCAACTCCGGCGGCGGCTTCTTCTTCTTCCCCGACTCCTTTCTTCCCCCTTCCTTCAGCTCTTCTCCAATCAAGGCTGGCAAGGTGGAATTGGGCTCCACCAGAGCGGTGGCGGCGGCCTGGGAACCCTAGGGTGCCGGGGTGCTTGCTTTATAGGGCAGACGCGGTGGTAGGTAGCCGACGGATGGTCAATCATGGCTTCTGCTTGATGGAGCGGCCAAGGGATGTCCATGTCAGCAGATGAGGCTCGATCTGGGTCCAGAGAATAGCGAGAGGGGGCTAGGTAGCGCTGGGTGTTGAAGTTCTATACGGCGGCAGTGTTCCACTGCGGCGACCGCGCAGGTGCGCGCGCATGCGGAGAATCTTGCCTGCGGTCGTGGGAACTTTACGCGGGCTGATCGGTCCAGGTGGCTTGCGGGCGCGCGTCGATGCGGGGCGACACTGGATCGAGCGGTCGAGGCAGGTTGCTTAGGAGCGACGCCGGGGAACAGTGCTGACGCGAGCACGCGCGGCCGATCGGGTGACCTCAGCGGGCGCGATGACACGTGGGTCCCACTTCCGGGCCCCATCGTCAGCGACTCATCGGTAACGGAGGCTCGGTGAGGCGCGCGGACGCGCGCGGCTCTTGCTGGGCCGTCAGCCTGGTTGGGCCGCGCAGCGCGGGGTCGAGCGGCGAGCGCAGGCGAGCGCGCGTGCGGGCCGGCTGGCTGCTCGGGCCGATCTCCTCGTCTTCTTTTCCTTTTCTTTTTCTTTTTCATTTTTAAATATATTTTTATATATACTTATATATATATGGTGTGCTAAATTTGTGCAACAAAATAGTGAGCATACATGGCCCAAATAATGCTAGGGTATTATTCCCTTAATATTTATTTGTCAAAATAAATATTATGTTGTCATTTTTTTAATAATCAACACATAAACCAAATAAGAATCCAAATCACTCTTTTTAATGCAACATGATGATTGAACAATTGAAACATTAAAATATAACATGTGAACATAGAGCATGGTTATGAGATGTTAATTAATTTGCAACATATGAATGCCATGCATGACATGCTAGGGTTGATGCATATGTAAGGGGTAGATGATGATACGTCACACCACATCACTCAGGGTTTTGTCGAAAAAATTTTGTAGTTCGAATTTTTGGGTTGTTACATCTAGTCATGAGCGAGGGACCTGCTAAGCCGGCTGTTAGTTACATGGTCATGCCTTTTCATTTCTAAACACTCAATTATGAATAAGGGCCTGTTTCGATCAACTAGAACTAGTGATAAGCCAACGAGTAAAATCACTAGTTCTAACAATTAGGTTTTATGAGAACTAGCGAACTAATAACTAGTTGAGTCTTGGTTTAGTTGTTAGTCTATTCACTAGTTCACCTATTTGGATTCTCATGACACTACTACATAATTTTTTCCGCAGTGGGCGAAAATGATTTTCGGCAGTGGGAAATCTCGTTCGCCACGAATGCAAGGTCATGGAAAATATTGATTTTCCGCAACGGACACCAGTTGCCCGCTTTCGTAAATAAAATAAAATAAAAAAAGATGAGCCCAACGTGAGCCCATCCAGGCCCGGCGTTCAGCCCATCCACCGCTACATTGCCACGCCAGATCGAGAGCGCTCGCTGGTAACTATTTCTGCTCGTCCCGCACCTACCGCTGCGGCGGCAGCTCCAGCGCTCGCGGCTGCAGGAGCTCCACCTGCTGGCAACCAGTACTCCACCGCTGGTGCTCCACCGCTGCCGCTGTTGCCTTCCCAGTCCTCGCGCACAGGCGGATCTAGCCACGGGAGGGTAAGGACCTGCAAAGAGACAGAGGGAGTGAGAGAGATGGAGAGGAAGAGGGAGATGGAGAGAGGAAGAGAGTGGTGAACTCATCGAGCGCCTCCGTGACCCTCGCCGAGCGCCGCCGTGACCCTTGCGTGCCTAGCACCGCCGTGACCCGTGCGTGCCGAGCGCCACTGAGCCTTCGACTCTCGCCCCCATGCCCGCTGCCGCACCCAAGTTGGCCGCAGCAGCCATGCCATCTGCAAGGAAGCTAGGGTTAGGGACGGATCTGAGAGAAGAGAAAGAGTACTAGGGGATTGCCTCCTCTTGATGACGGATCCATGCCGCCAGGCCTTCTACGCGCCACCACCGGCTGGCCAGCGAGCGAGCGTCCATCGCGCACGCCGCCTGGATGGTTTAGACTCATGCGCCGCACCACAGTCTCCCCCACGCGTCGCGCCGCTCGCCTGCCCCCACACTGGACCGCCACCGCTACGGGCTAGAGGGCCGCGACCCAAGCGCCGGATCCACCCTCGCGTGGGGAGGAGGGGAGTGGTGACGACCCTACGCTCGAGGTCCTTGCGCCATGTCACGTGGTGGGGAGAGGGAGAGAAGTGGGGGAGACAGAAGTGCAGAGAGAGAAGTGGGTTGAGTGCGGCAAGGGGTTGAGTGCGGCTGGGTTCAGTGAAACCCTAACTCCTTGTATTTATATTTGTGCTGGCTATCGGGCCTCATTTTGGTCCAGTTGGGCCTCAGCATTTTAGGTGTTTGGACTAACGCGCCGCACCGTAGTCGCCCCCACGCGTTGCGCCGCTCGCCTGCCCCCGCACCGGACCGCCACTGCTGCGGGCTAGAGGGCGCGACCCAAGCGCCGGATCCCTCGCGTTGGGAGGAGGGGAGTGGCGATGGCCCTGCTCTTGAGGTCCCTGCGCCATGTCGCGTGGTGGGGAGAGGGAGAGAAGTGGGGGAGACAGAAGTGTGGAGAGAGAAGTGGGTTGAGTGCAGCTGGGTTCAGTGAAAACCTAACTCGTATTTATATTTGAGCTGGCTACCGGGCCTCATTTTGGTCCAGTTGGGCCTTAGCATTTTAGGTGTCAGGCCTTATAATATGCCCGCTGTGGTAAATTTGTTTACCGCAGCGGGCATCTTAAGACGCTCGTCACCGTAAATAGGCATTTTTCGTGACAGACATTTTAAGATGTCCGCTGCGGTAAATTTATTTATCACAGCGGGATAAATTGCCCGCCAAGATAAATAAAAAGTGTCCGCTGCAGTAAATCGTGGGATTTACCGCAACGGACACAAATTGGTGCTCACCACGGAGGGCTTATTGGCAACATTGCGGAAGTTCTTTTTTTGTAGTAGTGAGCTAATCACTAGTCAACTAGTGGTTAGTCCATGGAACCAAATAGGCCCTAGTAATACACAACATAAAAAAAGACTGCATCCTTTGTAATGCCAAACACCTGTGTGTTCTAGTATTCTTGTAAGTGATAAACTACAAGCAGCAGACATTAAGAGGCTTTCAAGCATGTGATCCATTTTTATATACTATGCATGCTCATGTGTTTAATTTATCAAAGCACTACAAAATATATGGCAACATTTGTTATAATTTTTGACCCATAGCATGGTCAAAATATATGTCAACATTTGTTATATCAAAATTGTATACGATCGCTGTATGTTATACTTATTAGATCCTATTGATCTATCCAAGAAGTACAAGTTTCAAACAATTCAATTAATATTTCCTCAATATTCGCTGCCTAGTCATGTGGACCAAACAAGCATTGCAAAACGTAGGGAGTACTAGATTTGTCTGTTGAAACCCTGTAACAAAAGTATGTGTATTGATACAAAAGTATAGAAGTTAGTGGCCAAAGTTTAGTTCTAGAAAGACCTATAGATAGTCACAACATCAAATAGTCGTACCATTTTTACATAAAGTAAAGATAAAACATAATGTTTAGTCAAACCAAATGGGCATAGTCATATTCATGGTACCAGCAAATTGCTGACAAATTGTTAATTACTAACCTCTGTTTCATGAATAGGATTAAAACAATTTAATAGCTGATGGCATGGGACTTGCCTACTTGGTTAACTGCATCAGCATGTGAAAACAAGAAATTAATGTGCATGTCCTAAATCTTACATCTGCATCGTAGTCCAGTAAAATCTTCATAACAGCACCCTGATTTTTTGTTGCAGCAACATGCAGAGGTGTCCCGCAGTAGGACATAGAATTAACATCAGCTCCTTTTGAGAGCAAGAGTTCTACCATTACACATGATCCTGTATTAAATATTAAAAGAATTAGGTTTAAGCAGTTGAGTTCGTGTCAAATTCTTATATTACCAAACATGAATGTTAGAGCATCAATAATGTGTTTCAAATGCCACTGAATCCGAGATTAATAAGTTGCAGATAGATTAGAATATCCATATGTAGCACATCAACTTAGAAACAGCAACACCATACACTAACATTAAATAAAATATAAAATGCAACATGATTAGCAATTATTAAGAGAAACCAGCTATTGAACACTTGTTTGAGTAGATTTTTTTAATTATTAGACGTATTGCAACAAACTGTTATGACCTACAAATGTCATGTGGATTCATGGAGTATATGTAACTACGAATTGCATATTAAATTTAATAAAGAAGACAATAATGTCTGACCTTGACTCATGTCTATATGGACCCAAACATTCAAAGAATGCCTTATTAAGGAAATCGACCATGATAGTGTGCACATTCCAAATTTTCTTTTGAACCCAACTGTCGGTGTCACAACCAGCGTTTAATTATCTTGCCCTAAAAAGGATGCAAAATAGATCCTTTAAGAGTTTGAATTAGAGTTGAAATATTAATGAGTAAAGCCACAATTTCACGCATTCACCCAACAAGTTAATATTAGCTGAAACCAATAAGTCTTTCAATCTTTTGAACGATCACTACCGGATCCACCGGCTTTGCCGAGTGCCCGACGCACTCGGCAAAGGCCAAATGCAGTCGGCAAAGCCTTTGCCAACTGCTTTCTACGTGGCAGTCGGCAAAGGTTGGTTGGCAAAGAATGCCTCGACAAAGATGTCTTTGCCGACTACCATGTGCCGGGCAGTCGGCAAAGACATTGTCGACTGCAAAACCAGCACTTCGCAAAGGAAGCGGCCCCCTGTCGTCTGGCGGCTTCTTTGCCGACTGCTAAGATGGCAGTCGGCACAGATTTTTTATTCACTCGGCAAAGATGTTATTTATTTTTTTAAAAAACATCCTTTGCCGAGTCCCAGCACCGGCACTCGGCAAAGCTGGTGCTGAATGCAGTCAGTGCCCAGCTTTTGCCGAGTGCCGTGGCACTCGGTAAAGCTGGGAATTTTTTTTCTTTTTTTATTTTTCCATATGTATCACAACAGGCATATATATATAACAAAAATCCACATATAAAGCATAAATCCACATATATATCACATGCCATAACAAATCCATCCACATCCAAGTCCAACATACTTAACAAGTTCATCATGTCCAACATCCATCACAAAGTCTATTACAAGCTAAACAAGAGGTACCTACGACAACCCGGCATCCCAATGGCCCCGAGAGTGTGAAGAGCCCCCCACATTGCCACCTCGGCCACCCCTGCGGCGCCGAGGAGTACGTCCAGGCCCCAACCTACTACTGAGGCTCAGGAGCGCCACCTGACCACCCGTCCTGCTGAGGCTAACGAGTTGCCCCCACCTGACCACGAAGCCAACCCGTGCTGCGGAGGCGGAGGAGGAGCGCCACTTGGCCACGTGTGGTGTGGACTCGGGCCAACCTGCCACTCATGGCCTGGAGAAGCACCATATGGAGGAGTCGGGTTCGAACCCGCCGACTGTGCCTGCACAAAGGAGAAGCAATCTCACTAGTACCAGCGGAATGGCCGCACAGGCCAAAACAATAGACAGACATATATACTCACCAGAGTCCCTATAGGGCCAAGAGGAGGGGGTGGAGCGAACATCGAGGCAGGCAATGGAGGCCAGACAACACCAGGAATGTGAAGGTTTTGAAAGAAGCCGGTAAAGTCCTGCATCTGACACTGCAAGTGCTGCCGGACAACCTCCATCTGGCGCGCCATCTCCTGTCGATGGGACTCCTATTGGGCCGCCAGCTTCTGCCGATGGGCCTCCTGCGCGGCCTGCTACGTGGCCTACAACTCGGCCAGCTCAGACTGCAATATTACACCCACGATTTTTAAACAATGCAAAAGGAAAAGTACATATGTAAAACCAATGAACGGCGAATAAAACTAAAGTTACCTGAACAGCCACCAACATCTTTGTGGAGCTCGGCCGCCGCGGTCATATGGGGACGTCGGAGGAGGTCGTGTTTTCTGATCGATGAACCTGTCGAAGGGTGGGAATGGTGGCTGGGTCGATTGCGCTGTGGGCAATAAAGTACCGGTCGTGCTGCTTCCCTCCTCCCGTCCTCTTCAGAATGTCTGTATCCAGGGGCTTGGTGGCAGGATCGAAGGTCTCACCATGGCGCTTGTGAGCCGCCTCAGTGTACTAGACCATCTTCTCATAGGCATTCCGGTTGGTGTACGTGTCGAATCCCTCCGTTGGGTTGTAGATGTTGTCTGAATTTATCGCTTTGCCCTTCTGAGACAGGGCGTAGCTTGTGAACTCGTTGATCACCTGGCCATCATGCGACTAGGACTGCAAGGAAAACACAAGGATGATTACACGTAATGAGAATGAATAAATAAATAAATCAACAGAAGCATACCCTTGTGTCCATGAACCCTCCGAGGGGGCGGCTCCCTTGGTGGTGTGCCGGCCCTATCCTCGCCTTGGCATGTCCCCATTTGGCTCTACGCTGCATGTACGACTCTAGCTTTCTCCACTTGTCCACAATGGCCTCCCAGCAGTCCATGTGCATTTTGCACCAATCAGCAGAAAACTGCATGACAACGTGCATTTGACATGTCAGAAGATGAATTAGAATTAATATTTTCTACTTATTTTTCATGGAGGGAATCAAAATTAATGTTTCCAACTTACCTGGAGGTAGATCTTCTTGGGGAGGTTGGTGTCAAGATAGAGGATCATTTCCCTGGCTTGCGTCTTCGACAGCGACTGGTGAAGCACGTCGGCGTGGTAGATGATGAGGACCTGGAGGTGCGCCTCATAGTACATGTCCATGAGTTGCTCCATGCAGACCTTGTCCTACACTTGTGATGGCTCGACCTCTTTCCTCGGCTCGCACGTGAACCACTCCTACATACAGATATCATGTATCATTTCATTATTTCAAGAACGTCCAACGAATGCGTAGTATTGACAAAGCGGTGTGATGAAGACTCACCCAGAACTCCCTCTTGATCTTGGTCACAATGGGGACATCCTATGCGTTCCTCGTGTTGAAGAAGTCCTACCACTTCAAGGGTGGCATTGTGGTCCCGTCGTGGGTGACAGGGTAGGGTAGTGCTTCTTAATCAGGAGGGCCAGCATACCATTAGGATTGCATGAACTGGCCCCACTGACACGCTTCTAGTTTTTGCATGAGTCATTAAGAAGAATTGTTAGTCTGAAGTTCAAATTTAAACATGTCATATGAATAAGTCATGAAAACATGAATGGTTACTTACTTCTCACCGTCGGGGCGAATCGCCAGACACTGGTCTGGCGTGAGCGACGCTGAAGGGAGGCGCGTGATCCTGCGCTGGTAGACCTTGCTCGAACCTGAGGAAGTCGTCTCCCCTGGTGTCACCTACTTCCGCTCAGCATTTTGTCCTCTGCCTGTAATGAGAAAGACAAAGATTAAACCAATTAGCACAAATAATCGATAAATACTTGTAAAGAGATGCAAGATGAACGAAACATAATTACAATGTAATAATAAGAACAATATAGTATTACATGAATTAGAAATTATCTCCACGAACGGTAGTGGTTGGCTCCACATCATCACTATCACTATTGTCATCATCACTATCAATATTATCGAAACCTAAGTCCTCATCATCTCCATTGTCCTCACCACCTCCATCGTCCTCAACAACTCTATCGCGCTGAGCCCTCCATCACTCAAGCACCATTATGTCCTTAGGATCTTGCACCACTTCACCCTCGTCCTCATCAATGTCGTTGTCTACTTCCATGCCCATCAGCGAAAGAATGTCTATCTCCAAATGCTCTTCTAGCCCCTCGGGTTGATAGAACTCTTCGGTGTCTGCCTTTGGGTCAAAGTTATAATCAACATCGTTTGGGACAGGCGCTTTACCATGAGGCGATACCAAGTGCACAAGGTATCGACCCTTAAGATTCTCATCTTTTTGGCACGCCCATGGGAGATAATAAACTTGCGTGGCCTGTTGAGCCACAATATAGACATCTTCTCCAGTATAGACGGAATCTTATCGAATTTTGATGTGCCCAATGTCATCGACTCTTCTCGTGTCATTAGGATTGAACCACTGGCATTTGAATACCACTAGTTTAAGATCTTTGGGCCCTCAAAGTGGAGCTCGTATATTTCTTTGACTATACCATAATAGTAGCGATCATCGTTGTCGGGCGTACGAACTCCTGTGCACATGGTCTTTCGGGTGGGCTGACTCTCCTTGTAGCTTCTCGTGCGAAAGCGATAGCCATTCACATCATAAACGATGAATGTCTTGACCCTACGGGTGAAGCCCTATGCAACCTATTTCAATTCACCACTCATTACCCTATCCGTGCATGCCTGCAAGGTGAGGCCAGGTAGATAGTTACATTACTCGCTCCTAGGAGCAAAGTGGAATCTCAAAGTTGGAACAAGGTAAGTTGGATGGTACCTTCGTACAGAACTAGGAAATAAAATCGGGCGAGTCATTTTTGAGAAGATAGTCTTCTTCTTGGTCGGTAGGAGCCATATTCCCTGTCCAGCGTTCCTTAATAAACTCTCTAAAAAAATAAGAGACAAAGGGGGTCGGACCTATAGGTGGAGGATATTGACTGCGTATGTAACTAGCTCATTGAGAACTTACATTCGATAAGGAGCCACTTCTTCTAGGTTCAACAACATGTAGAGCATGATAGTGCGCAACTCATGTTGTTGCAACATCTTGGGGGTACATGCGCTTCCCCTTCTGAGTTGCCCTTTGAAAAGGCTTAGGGTCGATGCACTCTCGTTGTCATTGTAACGAGGGGGTGGGTTCACGTTGGGAAGGTTCTCATTATAGTACATTGTTGGGAAGTTCGACACCTCCTCCACTCTGAATGCCTCTGCCATGGAAGCCTCAATTTTGGCTTTATTTCTACATTTTTTTGAAGAATCTTTAGACACATCTCGATTGGATAGCACCAACAGGCCTGCACAGGACCCCCCAGCCGTGCCTCACGCGGTAGGTGCAGAATCAGATGCTGCATCGATAGGAAGAAGCCGGGTGGAAAGATCATCTCCAACTTGCAGATCAACAGAGGTGCAACATGCTCCAGGTCATAAATCACTTTCCAGGATAACTCCCTGGCACAATCCTGACAAAAGAAATAGCTGAACTTTGCTAGAACGCGCCACACTAACTCAGGAGGTATCCACAGGTCATCGCAGGAAGGTGCCATTCAATCCATATGTGGAAGTCATGACTCTTCATCCCTAAGACTTTCATAGTCTTAGGGTTCACTCCCCTACTCAGATTCGCTGCATACCCATCAGGGAGCATTAACGTCTTGATCCACTACAACACTTCCTTCCTATCACCCCTTTTCAGGATGTAATCGGCCAGGCCCCTTTTCCAACTCTTGCCTTGCGCAGGGGTCTTCATCACTAGCTTTGGTCTATCGCAGATCTCCTCCATGTCCATTCTAGCCTTAACATTGTCCTTTGACTTCTCCTTTATGTCCATGAGTGTACCCCAAAGTGCCTCGGCGACATTCTTTTCTATGTGCATTACATTAATGTTGTGTGGAAGAAAAAGGTCCTTGAAGTAGGGGAGCCTTGTCAAGCCTGATATATGGGTGCACATGTGTTCCACACCATACGTATTAAAACCACCATTGTCTTCATCAATTTTGAGAGCCTCTAACTGGGCAAGGACCTGGGCACCGCTCATAATCTGAGGAATGGGGTCGGTGACTTGAACTCTTGTCGTGAAGTGCTTGATGTCTCGTCTGAACTCATGGTCGTCATTAGGAATTGACGATGTTTGTCAAACAAAGAGAACTTGCCACCCTTTTTTAGCCAGGTGAACATGACAGATGCCTTGCATAGTGGGCAAGGAAACTTCCCGTGAACACACCACCCATTGAATATGCCATACGCTAGAAAGTCATGCATTGAATACTAATACCACACATGCATTGTGAAGTTCTTCTTTGTAGCTCGTTCGTACGTCAGTACCCCCTTTTCCCAAGCATGTTGTAATTCATCCCACAGTGGCTGCATGAACACATCCACTCACGGTTATCCATCCTCTATCATACACATGCGTAAGCGAATAATAAACCAACAATTGCATCTACACGGTGTTCCTACCATCTAATAGGTGAAGGATAGGTCCTAATCCTACCCGTGGATGCGTAGATGGGTTAGCTTCCGTGCTCTGCTCCCGTATGAGTCAAAATTTTGGCAGCACATCCCCGCTGTTCTCCCGATACACGTCCCCGTAGGGAGAGTGTGTATTCAGAGAACAATGGGGGAGGTGCTGCCGAAACTCTGACTCAGACGGGAGCAGAACATGGAAGCTAAACCATCTACACATCCACGGGCTGTCCAAAAACCATGGACAATTTGAAATAGATATGGTCGCCGATATGCAAAGACCTGCATACCTCCAACCATATCTCTTTCGAACGAGAGACGCCTAGCTAGGTTACGTGACCTAAGTACAACAACGGTAAGCAAGAGAGGTGATTTATACTTAGGGTGGCGGCGGAGACAGGCTAGCGGGGCAGTGGCGAGTCAGTGCAGTGGCGAGGCGACGCGGTGCCGACAGACCCATGGCGCCGACGAAGATGATCGGCGTCGCCGAGCTACTTCGGGTCCCCTCCGACACGACCTGCTCTGCAAAACAAGAAAAACAACACTATAAGTACAAAATTTCAGCAGAACCTCCCCTACACGGGGAGGTTTCCAAAACCTGCAAGAAAGAAGCCGGCTCGATGGCCGACAACACATATACGACACAAAATCCACACATCAACAAACTCGGCACGAAGGCCGTCAACTACACATACGGCACGATGGCTGAAAACCTGGGGCTTTACCTTCTTCTCCCTTGACGGGCGGGAACGACAGCATGGACGAACGTCGTCAAGGAACAACGTGGACGGTCATCGGACCAAGGTTCTTCTTCTTCTTCTTCTTCGTCGTCATCCTCCTCCTCCTCCTCCTTCCTTCCTCCTCCCCTTCTTCTTCCTCCTTCCTTCGTCCTCTTCCTCCTACTACACGCCGGCGAGGAGCGGGCAGGACGCGTTGGCGGCGCTGGCTGGGCCGGCCGCCTCCGCGGCGATGAGCAGGGTGGTGGGCCTCGCTCCCCTGCTCGACTGGGACGGGGATGGGAGGCGGGGCTCGGACTGAGCTCTGGCGGGCTGCAACGGTGGAGCGGGGCTGTGGGCTGTGGAGCGGGGCCACGACGACGCACGGCTCCGGCCGCGGCGGAGCAGAGGGGACGTAGCGGCGGAGTGGGGGAGCGGCGGTGGAGAAGGGCCGCGGAGGGGGTGGGGACGGCGGCGCTCCAGTCGTGGCGGTGGCGCTCCAGTCGGCTTGGCAGCGGCGGTGACGGCGATGGTGGCGGGGCGTGGGTGTGTGCGCGTGAGTGTGTGCGCGTGAGTGTGTGTGGTGTGTGTGCGTGTGTGGGCCGGTTGACCGGCCCGTTCGGGTTAGTGTAGGAGATTACTTTTTTAATGGAAAAACCCTTTGCCGAGTGCCAGCCTGGCACTCGGCAAAGCGGGCTTCTTTGCAGAGTGCCACGTCACAGGCACTCGGCAAAGAGCCTGTTTGCCGAGTGCCAGCCTTGGCACTCGGCAAAGATTTCATTTTTTTGAATTTTGAATTCAAACTTTTTCTGTAGCCCAAACATATTGTATTGAAGCACATGTTCGAATTTGGGACCTTTTGATAATATTTTACTATATTTCATTCATTTATTTTATTTACTTGAATTTTTCTGAATAATCTAAATTAGAACCGCAGGTGCATAAAATAATGAAACGTAGCCATTTCAAAAATGATATTCATGTTGGAGAGTGTATTTTGAGGCCATGTCCATAAACTCATCCAAAAGTTTGAAGGCCTTGTCCATAAAACATGACCATCTAGGTGCGATAGAAGTGTTTTTTAATTATATAAAATCCAAACAAAGTTCGAAAATCATAAAACTTGTCGAGGTGCATGTTATCGCATGTGGAGGCTATGATAAAAAATTGAGAATGTTTGGAGCAACTTAGATTATCGTGAAAAATTCAAGTAAATAAAACAAATGAACAGAATATAGCAAAATGCCATAAAAAGGTCCCAAATTCGAATATGTCCTTGAATAGAATATGTGTGGGCCACATAAAAAGTTTGAACTCAAAACCAAAAAAAATTAAATCTTTGCCGAGTGCCATATCTGACACTCGGCAAGGTGGCTCTTTGCCGAGTGCCCATGGTGGCAATCGGCAAAGAGGGCTGGCCTGGGCCCATGGTGGCTCTTTGCCGAGTGTGTGGCGCAGCACTCGACAAAGACAATATCTTTGCCGAGTGCCTGACTTTAAGACAATCGGCAAAGATAACGGCGACAGACGTCGTTAGCACGCGGGAAGCTTTGCCGAGTACACTACTTTGCCGAGTGCTCAGATTCGCCGAGAGCCAGGCACTCGGCAAAGATGTCTTTGCTGAGTGCTGGCTTTGGCAGTCGACAAAAGGTGTCTTTGCCGAGTACCCAGATTTGCCGAGAGCCAGGCACTCGGCAAAGATGTCTTTGCCGAGTGCTGGCTTTGGCAGTCGATAAAGGGTTTCTTTGCTGAGTGTCCCAGCTTTGGCAGTCGGCAAAGCCGGGCGCACTCGGCAAAGCCCCTGTTTCTCGTAGTGTATATCGAGACAGCCCATGTAGAGTGGTCAGGTTAAAGCCTGAGGCAATTGCTTGCCCAACAGTTTGCCTATTATACAGCTTCTTTTTTTTACATTTGACTGGCGTGTTTTGTGTGTTTGTTTAACTTCCTTTTGATTCTGGCTGCCAAGTATTTTGCTTGTGTGTACTTAATTAAGGTTAGAAAGTATCTTGCTCTTTGAACATTTATGGATTTGTGTAGTAGTGCAATAAGCCTCAAGGATTAATATATGATTTATGTATTATTATGTCAAGGTGTATCAACTTGATGTGTAATTAACAGAAACTTATTGTTTGTTTAACATGGATAGTTATTTGTTAAACATGCAGGTCCTCACATAGTTCATTTAATATTCCACCTAGTTGCATATATATGATCATTTTTCCCTATATATATAATAAGCATGTGTACAATTGTACTTCATAGCCCCTATTCAATAATGTACAGTTTTCTCGTGCAATTTCATTGCTTTCAAAGAAAACTATCAATCATGCATCTAATTACCTAATTAGGTGGTAAATTAAGTGGCGAAATAGTAACATTGACTGAACTGAGAATTGACGGATTCCAAGGAAATTGGCACTAGTTTTGGTTCTTTTTGTATATATTAGACTATCGAGACCAAAGTGTCAACTAAGACTAGTACTGTTCAGACAATGCAACGCACAGATTGTCTAGTTAATAGCATGAGAATCACAAATAGCAAGGTACGATAATAACATCAGAAATACAATAGTAGCAAATTAGGTCCAAGACATTATACTACTACTGCTTAGGATAGCTTGACCTTGGTCAAACTAAACGCAGGTTGCTTGTAATTAGTATTATTGAACCACCCCTTTGCTTCCTGTCGGCACTTCCTCCTCCTCCTCGTCTGTGACCTCCTTTTCGTCGTAGGCATAGCCAAAAGCACGGTATTGATCGATGTGGGCTTGCTGATAGACGCGGTTCTTAGCATTGATGACCTTGGTGATGGCATACGTTTGACGGAAACGTTTGGGACTTTGGGACACTTGGCCATCTCCTTGTCTGAGAGTTCTCTCATCATGCCTGGATCTTCCTTAATGTAATCGATCTAACTATTGGGCACAATTACCCTGGCCGCCTTCCTCTTCTTGCCGGCGATGGAGGGCACCTGCGTGGTCTTCTTCCTCTTCAACCAGCGGTCCAACGCCCCCGGCACAAGCTTCTCGCTCCACAGATCCTCTGCCTCCCAGAGCTCCTCCCTCAGCTTCAGCATCTCACCCTCCTTGAACAAGCTATCACCATCGTTCTTCTTCTTGAGGGCGGCAGCGTCGTCCTCCGATATGCTGGCTACTTTCTTGTTCGGGACATGCTCATGGTAGTCATCGTCACCAGCCTCCGACGACACACTGGCCTGCTTCCTCTTCATCCCATGGTCCTCCGCAGTTTGTTTGGTCTCCAGCAAACCGCCGGCCATGTCAACCATCGCCTCCTTCCTGTTGGAATCGAGAACGATCAGTAAAACATAAACAATAGACAAGAAAATTCCGGCGATGAATGCTTGCATCTTGGCTATTATTAATGTAATACAACACAACTCGAGACAAGGATACACTCTTGTCTATGGATGGCTTTATACACCATGTGGCGCTGCGCCCATGAGCTCCTGTCCACAGCCTCGCGCACGTAGGCATGTCCATTGATGATCCGCACTTCTCTCCTTTGCAAGCCACACTCGCATGAGACTTGATCTTCGATGGTGCTGCTTGGTTCATGGCTCCACGCTGCCCTCCCATGCATGATGTTCCCAACCATCTTGACTTGACTGGATCCTAACAAACCTACCTGGCATGCACATGACGTTGCACACACATACGTCAATGCCTGACCAGTCCTATACTTAGACAAAGGACTCCAACACGAGCACATGCAAGTGCGCCTCACACACACGCACAAAACTCACACGTTCTAGTCAATTTTATTCCAACACTTCCTCTTCGTCAGGATGTTGCCCCTCTCTCAGAGTCAGACTTCGATGCGGTCGTCTCCTTCATCTTCTTGAAACAGATTAATAATTATGGAAGTCAGGACGGAGTCAGAGGGAAATTGGATGTCACATCGCATGGCGTCGCACGTTGGCCTCGACACGGATACGGATGCGCTGTGTGCGGGAATCCGAAAGCTCCTGGGGCGTCCGTGTCAGTGTCACATCTCTCCTTCCCTTGCCAGCTTCCGTGTCGGTGTCGCGTCCCCTTCATGCAGTTATTAATCAAGAATCATCTCTTTAGAGAGGGAGATTGATCAATCCATCGATCGCTGGCGATGGGGTCCCGTCGTCGATGGCTGAAGAGGAAGGCGGCGGTGTGTGCATCTGCGACCTCAAAGGCCGCCGGCGACTCTGTCCGTGTCCTCAAGAGAAAAAAGAACCAGCCAATCGCGTCGGACTCGGACTCGGATGAGGCTAAGATCCTAAATCTGGAGAAGGCGTGCCCGTCGGAGGAAGGCAAGATCCTGAAGCTCAAGAAGGAGTTCGTCACGGCGAACGAGGCGTCAGTGGCGAGGATCCCCTTCTTCACGGCGCCAAAGCCGGAGGAGGAGATGGCAGCAGCGGTGGCCCTGGCCCTGGCACAGCCGGACGGCAAGACGACGACGAAGAGGAAGATGGTGCTGACCAAGAGGGTGGTTCCGACTCGTGTCATGGAAGTTTCAAGGCGAGGCTCTTCACGATTATCCCCGACGAGTGTATCCTCACCGAAGACGAGCTGGCCAAGCGCTCCCAGCAATTTCAGCAATGCTACGCAGAGAACATGGACCTCATGAACAAGATGCGGGCCTGGCAGAAGGCACTCCTGGAGCAGTACAATAAGTTTGGGTATGCCGTTGATGAATCGGAGACCGAGGTCACCGACGGCGAAGACGACGATGACGGCACAGAGGTGAAATAACTGTTAGCTTGACACAAATCGGAGGTCGAGGTTTATCTGCCAAGAAATTCATGGGTGAAATAACTTGCTACCATGTGGTGGTACCGTGCTGCTTTGCCTTTTGACTAATTACGAATAACTGGCTTTTGACCACGCGTTGCTATGGAAAGATCCATGTTATCACACTGCAATATACTCAATGTCCAATCTTATCTTACTATTACTAGTTATAGGCTTCAACGGAGACTTCTCGTTAGTTCTCACCATATGCACGGGAGAAAAAGATAAATGCTACAAATTCTCATATTAATTAGAAAAATCTAAGCGTTAAATCTATAGGCTTCGGTGTGTAACCATTAGATTTATTTTATTTTATTCTCTAGAAAATTACCCACACCGTCATTCTATTGTTTCTCTAGAAAAATTGTTATGATCATCTTACTAGATCCTATAAATATAATTTAATTTCACTTCTATGACGTACTAAATTTGGTCATTCTATAATTACAATTTAATTTGTCTTCTCCTATGTGTACTTAAGTTATATAGTAATGTTTCAAACTTTAGGTGAGAATGGTCTTTCAAAAAACTTTAGGTGAGAGTAGATAGGGGAAAGAATTGTGAAAAATTAAAGCAAGGGTCTTGGATTACTTTAGGAAAAATAAGTCTTGATATATATTTACCAAAACTTATAGTTTTTTCACTTTAATATAATTTCAATAGTTACTTCAAGTTTATATGTTAATGATGCTAAAAATTATTGGGGACCATGGTCCATGGAGTTATAAATAAAGCCTACATGGAAAAACACAAACCTCCACAATTATAAAAGATAACTAACTAATTTTGTAATATTTCTTTTAATAAATTATCATGACCCCTAAGTTTGTATTCAAATTACCATATGGGGTGTTATAAGAAAGTAATGTAATCTAATATATAGTATATATAATTTGTACCTAAATTATCCATCTCAACTATTACAACTAAAATCTCTCAAATCTGCATGTAAATGCTAAGAGAGAGCAAGAACCTAGTGAGGTTGAGAGAATTGCTAATTCAAGATTAAAGACCTCATTAGTGCATAGGGAGTAGCAAGTGTGCATCCACCCATCTCATTAGGCTTGTCATGGTCAAGTGAGAGTTGTTGTGTGTTACTCTTGGTGATCATCATCACCTAGATAGCTCGGTGGCGATTGGGAGCTTGTGGATGACCCAACTGATGATGTGAGCAATTGTAAGCGAGGACTAGTGGAGAGTGGCTACTCTTCGTTGCCTCAGAAAAACATTGACGTGTTCTTCCTCTCCGTACTTTGAGCTTTTACTTTTGAGCAATTCAATTCATGTCTTTACATTCCTAGAATTGTCATGCTATAGTAGGATTGGCACCTAGGGTGCAAAATTTTGTACAGTAGAACAATAGGAACACTTTTAGGCATAAGGGGTGAAACGGGTTAGTTTAGAGTTTAATTATTGCAATAAATTTTAGAGAAGCCCAATTCACACAACACACCAAGGACATCTTGATCCTTTCATCATCTGGATCCATAATGTTTATCTGTATCCATGAGAAACAAGGTATAATGAATCCATTTAAAAAGTTTTTCTATATGACTAGTGACTAATTATTTAATTTTAATACTACTAATGATGCATTGAAACTATTTAATAGTATATCTTAAAAAATTATAATATTATTAATGCTACATAAATATTAAATAAATTTTAGTTTTATTTTAATTTAGTGCAGAGGCAACCATATATTATAGGTGTGTATGGCTATACCAAGGACAAGGAAGAAGTACAGTAATTCACTTGCCAAGACGAAGGTTTCAGCTAGACGAGTAGATTTGAATTGTATATATTTATCATCAATTCATCCTTTTGAGCATCAGAATTCAAAACTGCAACCAAATTTATACATAATTATTCATTCATGAGGAGATTCATGAGGGGAAAAGACATGAAATCGCTGACCACTGGGACCTTGAGAACAGAGGCCAATTTGGTTTGATCTCAAACAACCCAGGAACATGCATGATACTGGCATAATTGTGTCTGAGTAACAGATCCTGATGTAGCACAATCTTCATAGTGGAAAATGAAGTGGAAGCATCATGATTGTTCCGCTTCAGTTTGAGATACCTGATCGAAGTTGCACATTGCTTCATAACTCTGGATGGAGCTGCGTGTCAATTCCGTAATTATATCGGCACCAAATGGAAACAAAAAAATGCAGATTGTCAATCTGAGCTGTTTGGAGCAACAACAAATCTCGAGTTTAATTTGTTTGTCAATCATGAAAAGGTTCATTGGGCCACTCCCTACGGGAGCATACAGTCAACCATCCCATTAAACTGAATTTGGCCCGAGAGATTGAGCAGTCTGATTCGATTCATCAGAGGCTTTAAGAAATGTGTAATCATGCTTTTTGAGATGCGCAAATGGATCAAGCACTAGTTCCTCCTAAACAGCACCCTATGTCTCTCATCTATATGTATGGCGATGCTGCATTTTTTTCATAGAATAAAGATACGCCAATTCGACTATTATATCGGACAATTTGACAACAAACAAAAATTGTACACTTGATTTTCCGATCCCAACTGACAGCGAATTTTAAAACGCCAACATCACCCCAACAGACAATGCATCCTTTGCTGTCAGTAGGCTAGTAGCTCAGAAACAAATAACTAAATTTATATCCAACTTTGCACACATTCAATTAGCATGCTGCACTACGTCTATAATGTTCTTTTTAAGATCCGGATTGAATAGCAGCTTTTGCATTGATAAGATACAAACAGAGTTTCGGTGAAAGGCCTCTTACACCCCCATCTGAGCAGACCGCCAGTAGGGGTAAAAACTCACAAGCTAATTACTCTCTGTGGTACATGGCAACCATAATTAAAAAACTTTTTTTAAACCAAAGACCATCGGCCCAGCTTTATAGAAAGCATAATATGTTTTGCTAGGGTTACTAGCTTACAAAATCAGAGCTTAAAAGGAAACGCCCACTTTGGGCAAGCTAAACAGCAGTTTACAAGTTCCTGGCATACAACCACATACCCCAAACAAACAAAAGGTCTTAGCTCTATATATCTAGCTCACCAAAGACAGCTAAACAAGAACTCCCTCCGGCGCCGTCAGCTTGATGTGTTTGGATCCAGCACTCTTGTAAGCTTCTTCGTCGTCTTCATGACCCACCCTCTTTCCTTTTCCCGAAGAAGAATACTCCATTTCTGCATGAAAATGATTGATCGGTGGATGACCCAGTCAGGACCTGTTATCACTCTATTGTGGAAAACATAATCGTTGTGAATGAGCCATAAGCTCCAACAAAGACAAGCTAGCAGGTAGATCATCATAGGTTTAGGGGTCTCTCCTCTACCACAGCTAAATGTAAGGAAATTGTTTAGGTTTGTAGGTGTTTGCTCCCATCCTAGTGCCTCTCTCATTGTCCACCAGCCATACTGCGCAAAGAAGCATTCGAAGAAGATGTGTTGTACAGTTTCTGTTTGGCTACATAGTTTGCACTCTTGTTCCCCCGGCCAATTCCTCTTTACAAGTTGTTATCCCATTGGTAGACATAATTTAAAAACTTCTGCTCCTGCTGGGTTCCACAGATAGACCTCATCATGGATTTCAAACAAAACTTCATCTGTGGTCTTCTCCTTTTGCCTGAAAATCAAATCATTCCAAATTGTCCAGATTACTAGGACTGCTAGGATGACCCACGTTTCCGTTTATTCCTCTTGCTATCTTCAGCAACCTGTTTCCGGGTTAAGAGTTAGACAATCGCTCCATTTACTAACATTGTTCCAAATTCTTAGAGAGAAAGGGCATTCCAGAACCAGATGTACAGTTGTTTCCAGATTCCTTTGGCAAAGGGGGCGAATAGTTATTTGGCCATTGCCTGAGAAGGAGTCAGTCCGCTGTCCCAAATATTCCAACTAGCTCTGGCACAAGGAATGGTGGTGCCCAGCAAATTGAATGTCGTATGCAGATCTTGCAGTGTACGTGGCTGAATGAGTCCAGATTATCTTATCTTTGACTTGGTCTTCCTCATGTAGTTACATCCTTCTATCATGTTCCAAATTTGTTAGATTTAGCTATTTTGTATGTTATTTTTGTAACAGTACTATTCAAATGGTCATAACAGTACTATTCAACAATATAGAAATATTGCTATCATACTTGATGAATTTGTTATGTTCTATGGACTTGTCTAGATGTGTGCTGTTGTCATTGCTTTAGTGGCTGTTAATAGTTATATTCTGTTGCCTTGCTCATTTCTTGTAGATTGTAGTAGCTCTTGTTGAATTGTAGATGTTTTTCTGAGGATGATTCATCCTTCTGATGTTGTTATATTATGTCAAATTCAATTATTTGAGAAAATTTGTCATAATCACCATGTCTGAAGTACTGTTTCATACCTGATCTCTTACTCTAATTAGATCATGCCTTGCTCTAATCAGTACCTTTTGGAATTGTTATATTGTTATATTCTGTTGTCATTGTTTTAATAGTTGATTGTTGTTATATTCTGGGCTCTTTTCTCATTCTGTGTTAAAACTTTGGATCTTGCAGTACAAGGTTCCTGAAAACTTCAACTGGGGCTCCGGCTTGGTGAAGAAACTTTAGCAGGATTTGGTTACTCAATATGAGACACTTCATGGTCACACCAACAGATACTTGATGCTCAGGCCCGTGCTGCTCACTATGGATATGATGCCTTCAGTGGAACCTCAGCCCAGTCTGAGAATTCTAAGCGAACTAAAAGGGCACTCAATTTAATCCTATATACTAAATATGTTTTTCTTTCAA
>CM041646.1:37823748-37875756 GCA_023333625.1 Bothriochloa decipiens
TTTAATCCTATATACTAAATATGTTTTTCTTTCAACTCTATGCTCCTATGTTTATCATTCTTTCATATGGTGTTATTGGGTGCTATTGTATGCGATGTTTTAGTTGAATCCTGAGCCTATGGTGTTTTCTTACAACCCTATGGCATATAGTTTTGTTCTATTATCTATATCCTATTAATAAAAGACCTAAATTTCAATCTGCCAAAAATCTGTCCGCCCTGCCCTCTCTTTTAACCAAGGTCCGTGTAGGTTAAAAAAAATCAGCGCAGCGTCCATGTAAACTTCTCCGTGAGATGGAAACGATTTCCGTGATAAAAAACATCCGTCCGTGAGAAGAAAAGCACGTCCTTTTCCGGTTCCTTGCGTTTTACGTGATTTTTGTTTTTCTCTTTTGTCTCATCTTTTATTTATATATATCTATATACCTAATGTAATTAATAAATTGACAAATGTGTTCATTTACGTTAAAAAGGACAGGGAAGAGAATAAAAAGTAATATAGGGTTCCAGACGTAGTGATGTAATAGATCTAGAAAAGGTGGAAGGGCTCTGATTATTTTAAAATGTATCGTGATTTTTTATGCAAATATTCAAATCAATATTTATAGAAAAAAGAGATCTTGCAAAATTCATCAAAAATCATAAAAATGCAAAACCAGTTTTTGTTAGTTTCGTAAAAATATGATCTATTCATAGATATTATAAATATAGTTAGATTATGTTTCATTTATAAGTGAATATATAACTATAATTGTTAGTTTCATAAAAATGCGATCTATTCATAGAAATTATAAATATACCAAGGTGCCATTTTTTTCTTTTACCTATTTTTTTTCTTTTGGCAAGCATGTCTATACGTTCAAGGCCAGCGATAAGGGTTGTGCTCATGGAGTGTCCTACACCGGCCCCAGTAACCTATCGTCATTGTGTCCACTAGAAGCGACTCGAGCAAGTCATGGACGCACAGGCCGCTGTTGTTGCCTGTTGGAATGCACCGAACCAGCAGCCTTTGCGGCAAGCGAAGACTACCCAAGATGCAGCTATCAAGACGCCACGTGCGTAGGCGAGTTGGGGCTCTCAGGATTCGGCAACCGGTTGCGACCATGACGAGATCATGCTCCATTCGGTAATCTCGTGGCGGTCATGATCTAGGAAGCTGGACGTGCGCCGACCTGCATCGCTGAATTGAGCCCCTTGCCGTCAGCCAAGAGGTTGTTTCGTCTCGAGCCTCATCCTTGCCCATGGATATGCTAGCCATGGAAAGCGAGCGAGGAGTCCATACTACGTACAGGTCCACGATCGCCCCTATGCCTCGTCCGTGGTTTAAGGAGGAGCTGCACCACCACAACACGAGTAGGTCGAAGACGAGCAGCTGTAGCATCTCTACCTATAATAGTAGTAGCTCTTTGCCACTGAAGCTAGCAGGCTCTCTTTTGACAAAAGTTGGGAGCCCGCAGGTTTTCAAGACTATAACCAAGAATCGCCCGAGGACGATATTGATGATTGAGTTACTTGTTTTATTAATAGTATACTAACAACTGGTAATATATTATTTTGTGATCAACAATAAAATAAGGAATCTTCTTCTACTACATCATATAAGTTAAAAATGGAATATTAATATTCAATTGGTATATATGGTTTATACTACGAAAATGGTTTGCCGACAATTTATGATAGTTTACACATTATATTGATTTCAATACGAATTAGAACAAATAACATGGCCATTATACACTTGTATAAATCTCCAAATCGCTGTCATGTAACCACTCAGCAAGTTGTCCGACCCTGTGTAACGCACTGGCATATTTTGCTAGTTTATACTTGTGATCTAATGTTCCTTTTAGATTTACTTGTACCCATGTGGCATCTTTCAATTCAATCATGTAGCGTAAATCTATCTTTTTTGCCTCTATGATGCAATATTAATCTTTTTTGACACATACAATAGCTGCACAAATTCTCAACACAGAAAAAAAGGAAGAAACAAGAAACACTAAAGACTCAGGTTTGAAGTGAGGCAGAGAAGCCCTTCGCTTTTTTGGATGCCTTTGCTATAGTTATTTGCCATGCAAACTACAAGGGCACTCAATTTAATCCTATATACTAAATATGTTTTTCTTTCAACTCTATGCTCCTGTGTTCATCATTCTTTCATATGGTGTTATTGGGTGCTATTGTATCCTGAGTTTTTATTACTTTTACATGTCATGTTTTAGTTGAATCCTGAGCCTATGGTGTTTTCTTACAACCCTATGGCATATAGTTTTGTTCTCTGTTATTTATACTTATGATCTGATGTTCCTTTTAGATTTACTTGTACCCATGTGGCATCTTTAAATTCAAGCATGTAGCGTAAATCTATCTTTTTTGACTCTCTGATGCAATATTAATCTTTTTTGACACATACAATAGATTCACAAATTCTCAACATAGAAAAAGGAAGAAACAAGAAACACTAAAGACTCAGGTTTGAAGTGAGGCAGAGAAGCCCTTTGCTTTTATGGATGCCTTTGCTTTAGTTATTTGCCATGTGGGCTCTATTTATAGGGAGGTGGGAGGAGGCAATCTTTTTCTCTGCCCCCTTTAGGTTACAAATTATATAGAAGTCCATGCACCTTATGGCTTGAGCCTTGAGCTTTTTTACAAGGAATGGAGGCATAACCTCTCTCACCACCAGCATAGCCCCTTAGCCATAAGGTTTTGGTGGTTACAACAAAGTCTACCTTGGTGTCACCTCCTCTAATGTGGGTATGAGGTCATGGGACCACTTGATCACATGAGATGATAGAGATGTGCACCATTTTAATTCGTGGGACTTCATCCTCCACCACCGAGAGAAAACACACATTATTCACCGAAGGTCTAGGAGTGGGTTGGGAGGATCCTAGATAGCTACTAGTGGCTTATTGGCTCCGTGGGAGCGTCGAGTGACGGCCATATGGAGCCAAATCAGTCCCATCTTTTGTAGGTAGCTTCTAGAAGCATTGCTCGTTGTGATTGCGGGGTTGGTTTGTCCATTTGCCATACTTGGGGGGGTCAAGAGTCATGTCAAGTTGGGCCCTTAGCTTGGTTTTTTTATCCATTTTGTACCAACACTAAAAAAAGAGGACATGTACATGTGGAACCATGTTTCTTGAACCAAAATGATTCATAGTTGGCTTATGTCCTTTCGTGTGTCACATATTTATGATGTTTTTGACCAACGAGTTGGTCCTTGAGACTTTGCCAGCTCTGTAGAATGTTGATGAAATCATGGTCAACAAGATCCCCACACTTAAATCACTGCTCATCCTTGAGTAAAGGTTAATGGTAAAAGTAAACATAAAAGTCATTCCGATACACTCCTTAAACATGTGGGATATGTGGCAATAGCTAGCATATATCCTTGAATGATTGAAGAGTGGAACAATTCTCTAAGCAATGTCATCTTCCCAAATTCACATCTTTAAAGTTTTCACAAGAAAATGCATAGTTCACTTATATATACTCCTCAAATGGTACTCTCATGTCACTCAATTGTGTATGATTCCTTACCATGGCGTAGCATTGTTTTGCTTTGTTTTATTTCATTGTATTTCTAAAAGGTTTATGTAGAGCTCTGGTACGGATAAACATGATAGCATATACTTGTATTGCACATATTGTAAAGTAAAAACAAGGATCCTAAAAAAGTGTCATAAACCTATATCAAGATGTGCATGTTTGTGGAACATGGTGATGAAGGTTATCAAACTCTTTAGCCAGCATGATATATGTCCCTAACTTATGATTATTTTCACACACGACTCTCCTTTCTTTTTCCTCAGTTTTTAATGTCTGAGCTTTCTTTTGCTCATTCATCTTTTTTTCTTTTTTTTTGCATAGCATGTCTCTTTTTGCAAGAACTTTAAAGAGAGATCACACCATAAAACCTTGTAGTTTTTATTTGGTGGAAATGGAAGGCAACCTTATAGTTTTTATTTGGTGGAAATGGAAGGCATGTTTTGCGTACTTCTAATGTCGAGGCAGCATGTATAAATGTCATGTATTTGATCTTGATCTCAGAAACATGAAAAGAAAATCTCGACAAGGGTCGACAAGGTTTGACCAAACTTAACATAAGTAAAGTAGCATATGTAGAAGGTTGTCAAACATGGTAGAATTTGTCACCATTGAGGAGTACGTGACGCGATGGTTTTATGGTTTTATGACATTTGGTTATCTATGTATACGTTGATATCAGTTCTTGCTGATTACGCCAACAAGCTCCCAAGGCTACGAACCTGGAGCAGCATGTGCAGTGGACGCAGTGCGTCATGTCAAAGAAGCTGCCCTATGTTCTTCGCAAAAAAAAAAGAAAAAAAAGAAGCTGCCCTATATGTACACGTTGCAGACTGGGGAAGGAACAGCCAGATCCCCCGCGAGGTGGAGAGCGATGAACAAGACCACTAATGACACACCACTTGTGCCTACCTGCATTGAGTAGGTGGAGGCAACTCTTCCTGCAGCTTATACTGCTCACTGCCGGAAAACCTCTCTTTGCCGAGTGTGTGGATCTTTGCCGAGTGGCAGAGCTTGGGCACTCGGCAAAGGCCCTCTTTGTCGAGTGCCTAAGTCTGGCACTCGGCAAAGGCCTCTTTGCCGACTGCCAGGCTGAGGCACTCGGCAAAGAGGGCCTTTGCTGACTGCCAGACCCAGGCACTCGGCAAAGACAGCCCCTTTGCCGAGTGTCATAGCCTGGCACTCGGCAAAGATTTGATTTTTTTGAATCTTGATTCCAAACTTTTTCTCTGGTCTTTCTAAATTGTATTGAATCATATTTTCGATTTTAAAACTTTTTTATAACTTTTTGCTATATTTTTTGAATTAATTTTGTTTACTTAAATTTTTCTCAAAAAAGTAAATTTGAACTACAGGTGCAGGAAATAATAAAATATAGTCATTCAAAAAATTATATTCATGTTAGAGAGTGTATTTTGAGGCCTTGTGCCAAAACTCACCCAAAATTTTTAATGCCTTGTTCATGAAACATGACCATCTAATTGCGTGAGAAGAGTTTTTTAATTATATAAAATGCAAACGAAGTCTAAAAATCACGAAACTTGGCGAGGTGTCATCTCATCATATGTGGAGGCTGTGATAAAAAAATGAGAATATTTTGAGTAAGTTATGACGTCAGATGGCTAAAACCTGGACATCTCCACATGTGATCACTCGTGGTCACATGTGGAGATGTCTGGGTTTTAGACATTCGACATCACAACTTGCTCGAAACATTCTAAATTTTTTTATCAGAGGCTCTTCATGCGATAACATGATACCTCGACAAGTTTCGTGATTTTCGGACTTCGTTTGCATTTTATATAATTAAAAAACACTTCTCCCGTAATTGGATGGTCATGTTTCGCGAACAAGGAGTTAAAAATTTTGGGTCAGTTCCTGGATACGGCCTCAAAATACACTCTCTAACATGAATATAATTTTTTGAATGGCTTTATTTTATTATTTCATGCACCCGTAGTTCAAATTTACTTTTTCAAGAAAATTCAAGTAAACAAAATTAATTTAAAAAAATAGCAAAAAGTTATAAAAAAAGTTTTAAATTCAAAAATATGATTCAATAAAATTTAGAAAGACCACAGAAAAAGTTTAGAATCAAGATTGAAAAAATCAAATCTTTGCCGAGTGTCTCATCAGGCACTCGGCAAAGGCCTCTCTTTGCCGAGTGCCAGTTGAAGCACTCGGCAAAGATATTAAAAAAAAACCTAAAAGGCCCAGCCCGGCCCAGCCAACACGCCACCCCGCCCCACTCGCCCCTGCCTTATCCACACGCCAGCACCCACCCCGCGCGTTGTGCCTTATCCACACACACACAACGCGGGCGGCTGCGGGATGCTGGCCAGCACCCTCCCCACGCGCCGCACACCCGCCCTCACCGCGCGCCGCCGCCACCCGTCAGTGCCGCCGGCGAGCGCCCGTCGACGAGGCCCGCGCGCTCCCGGCGAGGGCATGGCGGCCCCGCTCTCCCGGCGAGGGGCCGCGGGGCACGGCGGCTCGCGCACCTCCAGCGAGGGGCGGCGGGGGGCGGCGGCCCGCACGCTCCCGCGAGGCGCGGCGGGGCTCGGCGAGCCGCGCCCTCCCGGTGAGGGATGGCGGGGCTCGGCGAGCCACGCGCTCCCGGCGAGGGGTGGCCGGGCTCGGCGGCCCGCGCGCCTCCTGCGAGGGGCGGCGGGGAGCGGCGGCCCACGTGCTCCCGTGAGGCACGGCGAGGCTCGGCGAGCCACGCGCTCCCGCGAGGCGCGGTGGGGCTCGGCGAGCCACGCGCCTCCAACGAGGGGTGGCGGGGAGCGGCGGCCTGTGCGCTCCCGCGAGGCGGGGCGGGGCTTGGCGGCCCGCGCGCTTCCGGCGAGGGACAACGGGGCTCGACAGCCGGGAGCGGCGGCTAGCACGCGTCGCCGGGAGCGGCGGCGAGGGGCGACACGGTTGGCCCTGCGGCGCGGGTCGAGGCGGCGCAGGGACGGCGATGGGACGGCGGCGCGGCGTTGATGGGCTCGCCGGGCCCCGTGGATGGGCTTGGTGGGCCTCTGACTTTTTTTTATTTTTTCAGAATGTCTTTGCCGAGTGCTTACCTGGCACTTGACAAAGCCTTTGCCGAGTGCCTGCTAGGTGGCACTCGGCAAAGCCTCCTTTGCCGACCAATTCTTTGCCGTTTGGGCTTTGCCGAGAGCTGCACTCGGCAAAGCCTTTGCCGACGACAAAGACGACGGATCCAGTAGTGGCTCCACTTGTATGTAGCTCATCATGTTTTTAAGAAGTTACTAGTTAAGTGCCCGTGCGATTGCAACGGAAGCACAACATTAAGCCAAGACAATACAATAAAGTATCAAGATACTGCACAACAAAATTTTGATCAAAACCGTACGTTGCTATGAGCGTAAAACTTCCTCCAAATTGTTTTTTGGACTGCTTGAATCATGAATTCATGATATACATACCAGATAGTATTCCTGCGTTACACTTCACACATTATTATAACTGCATTGCTCCTTTTGTATGTTATATTGAGCTCAATTGAAAGTTTGAAATAAAATTTGCATCATACTGACATGTTCATGTATAAAAAGTTTACAACGGTTTCTTTCCTGCACATTTAAACAGTGCCCGGTGGCAGCTGACTCTGCTAATAACAACCATTGAAAACCCTTGAAAAAAAACATAGATCTGTGGACGCCGCTCCATTCTCTGGACCAATTGGTAGATAAATTCTTGTGCATAGACAAGGTGTTATAACAGATGCATTACACTGCAATCCAGCCTATATTACCGGCCATACAGAGTTACGAGCCATACAGAGCTAACAGTAATTGAGCAACCAATTGGAGTGGGTGGTGTTCACAACTTGATATTACCTGCTCCAAGACATTGCATCTTTGATTGATAGAACTAAACAACACATGTTAACTGTAAGACACTGCAAGAAACTGACATTATCACATGAAACCTAATATATATGTGTGTGAGTTTTCAGTAAGTACATAAAATAATTGATAGACTTTTCAGTAAGCATTTTTCTAATACTCTTTTACCATCTGAATTGATGAAAGCAAATTGACTAAAATACTACTGGCAAGCACTTCCTTTCATTATCGAAACAGAAAACGAGCAGCAGACATCAACTCAACTTCCATCAATTCTACCTTCTCTACTCTTTATTCATGATCACAGTAACTCGTCAGTAAGCCAGCACCTTTCGATACCTGGACAAACTCTGTCTTTCACTCTACTAATGGTGAAGGTTTATCAATTAGTCTGAAAGGTAATAAAGGAATAAATGAAGCATAAAGATAGTTGATATAAGGAAATTTTATATTCACCATTATCCTTAGCATCAGCTTTTGCAGCAACAATACATACTTTGGGAACAGCCCAATCAACAGACACAGGTCTCTTGCAACAACTTTTTCGTTAATATTTTTATAGCCTGATTCAGGAAAAAATTATGATCCATTAGCAATTTAAATGGATTTATGTAATCCAGCAAAAAAGAGCATTTTCAGCATTCCACTTCTATGTGAAATATGCAAAAGCAAAGCCTTTTGACATCCTGTTAAAGAGTGGATGTAATCAAACTATATTAATACTTGCAAGTTTTATTAATCCACTTTAGGCTATATTCGGTTGCATGGGGTTAAATACCCAAGATGATTTACTCCTTGCAGGGAACGAGTGAACACTCAATCCCTGTCGTGTTTAGTTCCCTTCCATTATCACAAATCCACTTCCTTCATTTTTGTTCGAATCAACCCACCGCGCGGCTGCCAACCGTCCTGTCTCCGTGCGGTGCGAATCGAGCCGCCGTCGTGCGAGACTCAGCGTGGAAAATTTCCACACCAACGTGGACGTGGCTTTCTTCCTGGGCCGGGGTGAAGGAAAATAATAGGGGGTACACCGGGTTACAAACCACAGCGGGCTTAATAGAACGCATAAAATAAGATGGGCCGGGATTACTACCAGGCCGGGGTGGCCCCCGTGGGTCAAGCCTCATTCCCGGCGGGTAAGGGCCTAAACGAACATAGCCTTAAGGAACACATGATTCAGTAGAATAGTAACATAGCCGTCGCCAGACTTATGTGGAATCGACACATCCCAAACAAACCCTGCTGTACTGAACACATACATGGTCTCCTATTCTGTAGGGGATAACATACAGTACGGGCCATATCATGCATGGATGCGATAGAGATAGCTAGCTAGGAATTTTGTAAACATCTAACAACTCGGAAACTAAAATATTGCTACTACTTCGAGAGCAGTATAAGAAGTACATCGCCATGGCTAAATGTGCAGATTCCACCAGGACCATGCAAGCAAGGGAGACAGGAGAGTACATGAACTGACCTGGGCTCGATGGCGTGAGAACTGAGAGGAATCAGTGGCAGTTCGCTTGGCAGCTTCCTGGTTGTCCAGCCGCAGCGATGCACATCCGTTGTTCTGCTCCTCTATCCAATCCAATGTGTACCTCTGAAACTGCAATTAGAAAGAGCAGCAACAATTCTATAGCTGCAAAAAGTTACGGAAGAAGACGACAGATCACTAATCTTTGTTGCAGGAAACAAAGAAATTTAAGAGAGAGAGAGAGAGAGCAGCGAATCGCATGCCAACCAGAGAAGCATCCAGAACATCTAGTAGATTGGGGCCGCTGTGGCCGAGGATGAGGCGGGCAAGCGGCTTAGAATTGCTAGTTGACAGCATTGCAAAAAAAAAAAAAAGGAAAAATCCGTCAGATGGCTCCAAAAATTAGCAGCGATGGCCAACGAATCCAAAATTGCTCACCAGTGGTCCACGCGGCGGAGGCGGAGATGGTTCTAACGCTTTGCAACCTGCGCTGATCTCTTTCTCCTGCTGTGTGGCGTAGCCGACTCGGATCAGGACCGGCACCAGACCAAATTGGGATGCACCGACGCCGGTGACATGCTCACCTCCTCTGTCGCCGCGGACGACGAGCAAGCGGGTTCTCGCAAGCAGGGAAGTAGATGGTAGATGGAGGCCATGGCCGGTGGATACTGGATGGCAGGGTTCTGGATCCGGGGGATGGAGATGGTGGAGTTTGCCATTCGTGAACGGTTGGGCGGCAGCTGCGTCCGCCGAGAGGGGGATCGGAGTGCATTGGGGAGACATGGGCAGGAGTCGGCTGTGTGGCGACGGTTTTGTGAGCGTCGTGCTGGAGCGGCGGTTTCACGTTGCTACAAAGACCGGGGAGGGAGGATTAGTGCGGGGCGGGGAGGATTAGCGCGGAGGCAGGCCGATTAGCCTTGGCGACGATATCATTTGCACCTTTTTAGGAGTAAAGATAACAGAATGACTTGGAAGTCTATTCGATACTAGTATGCATGTTTTTCCCCTTCACAGCATATTAGTGGACTTTCAGTTGACTGGGGTTTAGATCATGTATGAGCTTTGCACACTTTTTTGTAACCAAGAATTGATGGGGTAGTATTATCAACAAAACTAGTAAAAGATCCGTGCACCAAACACTAGAAACGGGTGCTGTTCTACGGTGGTGATGGAGCAGTGGATAACCATAGTATCCAAGACAACGACACCAAGACGATGATCACACTTACACCATAGTATTAAGCAGACACCAACAGGTTGAAAAGGTGGGTCAGACAAAGACATGATACTTCTACTACTTAGGGAGTTAGCATAGGGTATAGCTTGATTTTCAACAAATTAAACATAGGCTGCTTGTAAATTATTTATTGAAGCAGCCATTTGCTTCCTGCCTAGTTCTTCACCACGGCCACCTCCTCCTCCTCGTCTGTTACCTTTCCGTCATAGGCAAAGCCAAACGCACGGTAATGATCAAGGAGGGCTTGCTGATATGCGTGGTTCTTAGCATTGATGACCTTGGTAATGACATATGTTTGGCGGAAACGCTCAGGACACTTGGTCATCTCCTCGTTAGAGAGTTCTCTCATCATGCCGGGATCTTCCTTAATATAATCGATATAACTATCAGGCACGATTACCCTGACCATCTTCCTCTTCTTGCCGGCGGCGACGGCGGGCTCCTACGTTATTTTTTGTGTCGGTGTCGCGTCCCCTTCACGCGCAGTTATTTTCTTTAGAGTTCAAGGGTGGCCCCCGGCCTTTATATTGAAAAGACCAGACATTCAAGTTCATTACATCCCTCAGGATTTGAAACCTGGCAAAAAATCATCACTTTCATCTAAGCTGGAAGACAGAAGAGGCACACAAGATTAAGCAGCACCATCTAGACCTATTACATGCCCCAGGATTCATGCATCTCACAGAAGTCGATCCACTTCCCCTCTTGCTTAGCCTTTTCCAGATCATTCACCAACATCTCCCGGGCTTCAGCAGATAAGTTGGACTTTCCCCAGTCATTGCCTGTCAGGTAGAGCTCACGCTTCCACTTGCTGTCGACCTGATCGATCCAGGTAGCCTTGGACGACCTGAGGCTAGCTTCCACAACATGGCCGGCTTCTCCTCGAACATAGTTACTACCTGCAGTAGTAAACATAGATTTTTTCTTAGCTTCCATAAACCTCACAGGGCAGCAGCACAGAACATGTTATCTACACAAAAAATTTTATTGCTCAGCCACATGGTGCCTATGGACACAAAATCTGAACCAATTTGACGATTAAGCACTTCACCTACATGCCACCAAAGGAACTGAGCCACTACACATTCAAAGAACAAATGGTGAATCGACTCCATCTCTGAACAGAAAAGACAAGAGGGATCCTGAACATCTTTTCTAACAGCTAAGTTATCTCTCGTGAGGAGTTTGTTCTTAGACAGAAGCCATAAGAAAAAATGAACTCGTGGTGGAATCTTCAGGGACCAAACAGCTGGGACAAACACAGGTACAACACCTCTAAAATTGATTACCTTATACAGAGATTGTGAGGAATACACACCGTTAGAATTAAACTGCCAGACCAGAGCTAACTGGACTACCTCCTCTGTAAAACAGACAGTGGAAGCTAACTGGACTACCTCTAACCAAAGGTTGTAAAGCCTTTCATCAAAGCACCTTCTAAATGTACACTTAAGATTGACTCCATCCCACAAAGATTCCACTGTTTCAGCTTTTTCATTAACTAGAATATAGATTTTTTCTTCCCAGAATTTACATTTCCTACCATTGCCTATTAACCACCTGTAACCCATCTTTGTTGCAGAAGCAGCCCAAATCATTCCCTTAAAAAACCGAGAACCACCAATAGTGGGGCCCTTTCACACAGTTATTATTATTAATCAAGAATTGTCTCTCTCGAGAGGGAGATTGATCGATCCATCGATTGCTCGTGATGGGGTCCCGTCATCGATGGCTGAAGCGCGCGGTGGCGGCGTCGGAGGCCGCCGGCGACTCTATCCCTGTCCTCAAGAGGAAGAAGAACCAGCCGATCACGTCGCACTCGGACACTGATGAAGTTAAGATCCTGAAGCTGGAGGAGGCGTGCCCGTCGGAGGAAGGCAAGATCCTGAAGCTCAAGGAGTTCATCGCTGCAAACCAAGCGTCAGTGGCGAGCATTCCCTTTTTTACGGCGCCGATGTCGGAGGACACTGCGGCAGCCCCCTGGCCCTGGCGCAGCCAGACGGAAAGACGACGAAGAAGACGAAGATGAAGAAAGGTGCTGATCAAGAGGGTAGTGCCGACGCGGGTCATGGAAAGTTTCAAGGCGAGGCTCTTCACGATTATCCCCGACGAGTGTATCCTCAGCGAAGACGAGCTCGCTAAGCACTCCCAGCAATTTTAGAAATGCTATGCTGAGAACATGGACCTCATGAACAAGACGCGGGCCTGGCAGAAGGCACTCCTGGAGCAGTACGATAAGTTTGGGTATGCGGTTAATGAATCGGAGGCCGAGGTCACCGACGGCGAAGTCGATGATGACGACACAGTGGGGAAATAACTGTTAGCTCGACACAAATCGGAGGTCGAGGTTTATCTGACAAGAAATTGATGGGTGTATTATTTTGGTGTCCTCATGATGTAAGTGGCGGCGCTACCATGTGGTGGTACCGTGCTGCTTTGCCTTTTGACTAGTTATTAATAACTGCCTTTTGTCCATGTGTTGCTATGGAAAGATACTCAATGTCTAATTTTATTTTACTATTACTAATTGTAATGAAGGCTCCTCATTAATTCTCACCAGATGCACTAGGAAAAAGTAAATACTAAAAATTCTCACGTTAATCAGAAAAATCTAACCATTAAATATATAGGCAATAGGCTCCGGTGATGTGTAACCATTAAATTTATTTTATTCTCTAGAAAATTACCCACACCATCATTCCATTAGTTCTCTAGAAAAAGTTATGATCATCTTGCTAGATCCCACAAATATAATTTAATTTCTCTTCTATGATGTACTAAATTTGGTCATTCCATAATTACAATTTAATTTGTCTTCTCCTATGTGTACTTAATTTATATAGTATTGTTTAAAACTTTAGGTGAGAATGGTCTTTAAAAAAACTTTAGGTGAGAGTAGATAGGGGAAAGAATTGTGAAAAATGAAAGCAAGGGTCTTGGATTACTTTAGGAAAAATAAGTCTTGATATATATTTACCAAAACTTATAGTTTTTTCACTTTAATATAATTTCAATAGTTACTTCAAGTTTATATGTTAATGATGCTAAAAAATTATTGGGGACCATGATCCATGGAGTTATAAATAAAGCCTACATGGAAAAAACACAAACCTCCACAATTATAAAAGATAACTAACTAATGATGTAATATTTCTTTTAATAAATTATCATGACCCCTAAGTTTGTATTCAAATTACCATATGGGGTGTTATGAAAAATAATGTAAGCTAATATATAGCCTATATAATTTGTACCTAAATTATCCATCTCAATTGTTACAACTAAAGTCTCTCAAATCTACACGTAAATGCTAAGAGAGAGCAAGAGCCTAGTGAGGTTGAGAGAATTGCAAATTCAAGGTAAAAGACCTCATTAGTGTATAGGGAGTATCAAGTGTGCATCGACCCATCTCATTACGCTTGTCATGGTCAAGTGAGAGTCTTGTGCTCGTTACTCTTAGTGATCGCCATCACCTAGACGGCTCGGTGGCGATTGGGAGCTTGATGATCATCTGGTGGAGCTTGTGGATAACTCAAATCATGATGTGAGCGGTTGTGGGCGATTCACCGTGGCGGAGAGACAAATAATCAGCCCGTAGGGAGCATTTGGTCCTTGGGCCGATAAGAGGGAGCTACACCCTTGAGCGGGTGCTCCAACGAGGACTAGTGAAAAGTGATGACTCTCCGATACCTTAGAAAAACATTGACGCATTCTTCTTCCTCTCTTTACTTTGAGCATTTACTTTTGAGCAATTCAATTCATGTCTTTACATTTCTAATATTGTCATGCTAGAGTAGGATTTGCAAAACTTCTGTACGGTAGAACAATAGGAACACTTTTAAAGCACAATGGGTTTAGAGTTTAATTATTGCAAGAATTTTTAGAGAAGCCCAATTCAAACCCCCTGGACATCTTGATCCTTTCATCATCCAGATCCATAATGTATATCTGTATCCACGAGAAACAAGGTATAATGAATCTATTTAAAAGGTTTTTCTATATGACTAGTGACTAATTATTTAATTTAATACTATTAATTATGCATTGAAACTATTTAATAGTACATCTTAAAAACTTATAATATTATTAATGTTACATAAATATTAGATAAATTTTAGCATTTTTCTAATTTAGTGCAGAGGCAACCATATTATAGGTGTGTATGGCAATACCAAGGACAAGGAAGAAGTGCAGTAATTCACTTGCCAAGACGTAGGTTTCAGCTAGGATGTGACCAACGTATTCCTCTTGCTATCTTCAGCAACCAGTCTTGCAAACCAGAGGATGAGGACCATGTTTCCGGGTTAAGAGTTAGACAATTGCTCCATTTACTAATCTTCTTCCAAATTCTTAGAGAGAAAGGGGATTCCAGAACCAGATGTACAGTTGTTTCCAGATTCCTTCAGGGGGCGAATAGTTATTTGGCCATTCCCAAATATTCCAACTACCTTTGGCATCAAGGATTGGTGGTGCCAGCAAATTGGATGCCGTATGTGGATCTTATAGTGTACGTGGCTGAATGATCTCAGGTCCAGATTATCTTATCTTTGACTTGGTCTTCATGTAGTTACATCCTTCTATCATGTTCCAAGCCTAAAATAGTCTTGTAGCAGCTCTTTTGTAAGGTTATGGGCTATGCCTCTGATCCAAGTTACTCAGGCCAGCAACTACGGTGCGTTTTTTCCTCCTACTGTGGCTGTACAGCAACGGGGAGAGATGTGCCGGTGATTAACCATCTAACTAACTGGAATGCCAAAACAATGCTTCTTCTCCGTTGTGGATCTGCACGCGTGTTGCAGCTGCAGAGAGCATTCTGGCAATGTCATCAACCGTTAGCCCCATACCATTTCAGGCTTTTTCAGGGCAAAGTCCAGGCAAATCACAACCAGCCTAATCTTCGAGCCCTGCTGAATTTCTTTAGGTCTAGGATACCTAGTCCCCCTAAATCAACTGGTTTTGAAACTATCAGCCAGCTTACTTTACATTTGCCTCTAGTGAGTTCTTGGTCTCCTGTCCAAAGGACACGCCTCCTTGCTTTGTCTAGCTCTCTTGTAAATTGCTTTGGCTTCAGAGCAGTCCAGACTGGGAGGGCACTGAGAACAGACCTTACTAATTCTCTCCTTCATGCAGGGTTGAGAAAATGGCCCTGCCATCCAGCTAGCCTTGACTTGCTTTATTTAGGACAGGCTGCACATGTGCTACCTTCAGGCGTCCCAGCGTCAGCAGCAAACTGAGGTATGTTAGTGGAAAAAAAATTCTGACCACTGAAGCCTTCCAAAATTGAATTCAAAACAGTTCAGAGCATCTAATCGGTACCAAAGTGCATTTATTTAGGTTGAGCTGACCAGTAGCTTTTCCAAAGTGGTCAAGCAACTGAAACAAGTAGCAAACATCCTCTTTGCATGGGTTGGTGAAAATTATCGCGTCATCCGCATAAAGAGACAGACGTAATTTGATGACCACGAAGTGGGGAGAGGTAGTCTTCATCAGCTGCTAACTCCAAGATGGTAGTCTTCATCAGCTGCTAGCTCCAAGATGTGTTGTAGAGTGTCAATGACTAGAATGAAAAGGAAAGGGGAGAGGGGTCTCCCTGCCTTAAACCTCTTATGTGCTTTATTCTCCTTCCTGGTATACCATTAAGGATGAGGAGATAAGGATTAGTGACAGCCGATTTCTCCATCTGTCACTTGGGGATAGTAGCTCAAGCATGTATTCCCACGAGATTGAGTCAAAAGCCTTTGAGATGTCCAGTTTGAAAAGGAGGGCAGCTGTTTTCGTTATATTATATTGTATATTTGTATGCCTATAATAATAATAAACCATACAAGAACATCATCATCTCAAAGTTTAAAACCCATGTAAGCAAAAGGTGACATCATCACTTAATTTATCTAGGATCAATCTCAGTGCCTTTTGTAGTATCCTGCACTTCATTTCCATATATTCCTCTAATTTTTATGTGCAAAATTGCAAATGCACGCTTTGCTCTGTAAACTGCATTCAAACTGGACAGAGTACCTACCTAATAATCCAAATAAACCACTGCTATAAACAAACACCCGCAGAAGGCACGGTGATAGACAAATAAGTATTGTGTTCAAAAAAAAATAGACAATTAAGTATTAGATAGAGTGAAGAACCAACCTATAGAGACAAAATTAAAGCAAGCAAGCTAAGCAAAGAACCAAAAAGCAAAGTGATTTAGTACATAGGCCTACCAAACCATGGAACCACCGATAATAACATGCCTAAACAAGTACAGTTCATTATCTTGTAATAAAATTCATCTGTAAGATTGGATCATCCAACTTAGACGGCATTATCTAGGGAAATTCAAACTTTTGAGGATATTTCTGATGAAAAAATAATGCATTTCATCTCTCAAAAATTAATTACTAAATTGACTGATATAGTAACAGATGTATGCTACTTTACCCTTTTTTTTTGGAGTGCTCACATACCCATCCTACATAGCATGTAGGAAGAAAACATTGTATGAGTCCTCAAATAGATCAGGATAACTAAAGACATAACAGGGTCAATTTATAGAAGAAAGAAAAATTGATACTTGAATACTATAGATGAACTCGTGTATTCTGATTAATCATGGGCATTCTGTCAATCATTGCATTCTGAAAAACATGAAGCAACACTGGGAAGACTTTATCGACTGCTAGTATATATTCAGATATGAGAGTGCACAAATTCTCTATTATAACTTTCATTAAAAAAATTCAAAACTAAAAATAATTTATTCAAATATTCATACCTGTCCAACTGAATCTGCATTGAGCACTGAGTTGACGCATTCACTTTGAGTCACCGATGTTATACGTCACCCCAGAACTGACAGCAACAACTGTTGACGCTGTATCCTAGCGTCGTCGAGGCGAGCAGTACCTGCTCAACCCCCTCGAGATCCTCCCTGAACCAAGAAAAAAGATAAGCCGAGCTCTCTAAACACACACACAGCACATCCTCTGTTCTTCTGCGTTGGCTGAAGACAGAGCCTGAATACGGTGGCAAAGAAGCTGCCTTTTCCATTGCATTGCATACATTTATATATAAGCCTCCACCCACTACAGGGTACAAGAGGTAGGGCTGTCTACAGCCCTCATCTACTCCTAGTACTATGCTTATATTAGCCCAACGATCGACCGATGTACCTCTACCTACTCCTACCATGCTGCTACAGCACTAGTGATGGCCTAATGTCATGCTACTGTAGTGTGCAGGGCATGGGCAGCATGTGCTGTCCTTTTACTTGCCCCTCGACCGACCGCAGAGTAAAGAGAGTAGGGTGGCAGTAGATTATGTCGAACAATCTTCCCCTAATCCTGCTGCTAACCCTTGACCTCCACCATGCCAATCATCTTCCTCAGCTCCTGGAACCGAGAACGTCCGAGTGACTTGGTAAGGATGTCAGCGAGCTGCTGACCGGTGTCGACGAACTCGATGACCAGCTGCCCTCCATCGACGCAATCGCAAAAGAAGTGAAACTTCGCATCGATGTGCTTGCTTCTGTCATGGAGGACGGGGTTCTTCGCCAGCGCGATCGCTGGCTTGTTGTCCACCTCGAGCTCCGGCGACCGAGCCTCAACTCCGGTGTGCTCGCTTAGCAACCGTTGCATCCAGACCACCTGGCATGCCGCCATGGCTGCCGCCATGTACTCCGCCTCGCATGTAGATAAGGCCACCATCTTCTGTTTCAGCGACTGCAGGCGACCGACACTCCGCCGAGGAAGACGAGCACGCCCGAGGTGCTCCGCCGACCATCCACATCGCCCGCCATGTCCACGTCGCTGAACGCCGTGAGCCCCTGCGCACCCTCCTTGGTCTCCGATGGCGTTTCGCTGAACACCGATAGCTGAAGCCCGCCGCGCTTGGGGAAGACGATTCCCCACTCCGCCGTGCCCTGGACATAGCGCAACAAGCGCTTTACCGCCGTCCAGTGGTCCTCCCGTGGATCCTCAATGAACCTGCTCACATAGCCCACCGCAAACGCGATGTCCGGCCGTGTGTGAGTCAGCCAGCGCAATCCCCCGACGATGCTCCGGTAGAGCATGGCGTCCACCTTCGCTGCGGTGCTCTACCTCAAGAGCCTGATGCATTCCTCCATTGGCGTGGCCATAGCCTTGCAGCCTGCCATTCCCGCCCTCTCGAGCAGCTTCTGTGTGTAGGTGCGCTGCCCCAGCCTGATGGCGTCCTCCCCCTGCTTCACCTCGATCCCGAGGTAGTAGGACAGGGCACCCAGATCGCTCATACGGAACCGCGTGGCCATTTCTTCCTTGAAGTTGGTGATGTCCTAAGCCTGCACGCCAGTGACAATGAGGTCGTCCACATACACCCCGACGATGAGACGCTCCTTCCCCCGTCGTTGGGTGTACGGTGCGTGCTCCGTGGTGCATCTCCCGAACCAGAGCTCAGCCATGGTGGCATCGAGCTTGGCGTTCCATGCCTGTGGTGCCTAACATAGGCCGTAGAGAGCCTTACACAGGCGCAACACCTTTTTCTCCGTGCCCTTGATGACGAACCCCGATGCCTGCTTGACGTAAACCGTCTTGGCCAGGTCCCCATTGAGGAACGCTGACTTGATGTCGAGGTGGTGAACCTGCCACTCCTTGGCAGCGGCGAGGGCGAGCAAGAGTCGCACCGACTCCATGCGCGACGGGGGCAAAGACCTCCTCGAAGTCGACCCCTTCGCGCTGCATGAACCCTCGAGCGACGAGGTGCGTCTTGTGCTTCACCACTGCCCTGTGCTCGTCCCGCGTCACCTTGAAGACCCACTTGAGTCCAATCGGCCGGCAACCCGCCGGCAGATCGACCAGCTCCCAGGTCTTGGTCTCCTTGATGGCCTTCATCTCCTCCAGCATCGCCTTCTGCCACGCCGTGTCGCACTCTGCAATGGCGAACATGGTCGACTCCTCCGCACTCATCAGAAGCAGAGTGTGGTCCTCATCTAGGGTTCGCACCACCAGCCCGGGTACCGTCATATCTGCCATGACGTCATCCAAACGATGGAACCGGACCTCCTCCCCTTCGTGGTATGCATCCACGAACTCTGAGACATCTGACGGCGAGGTCACATACTCGATGGTTGCCACCACTGTTGTTGCTTGAGGTGGGGTCATTCGTAGTGGAGAATCTCTGTTAGTCGAGGCCCCCAGAGCACGGCTCGAGGCACCCTAACCTTTGCTCGAGCCATCCTGCCTCATGGTCGAGGCCTCCTGCCTCGTGGTCAAGGCCTCCTGCGCCTGGGTCGAGGCCCCTTGGCCCTCTGTTGAGGCCTCCCGACCCATGGTTGGGGCCCCCGTACCTTACTCGAGGCGGGGTCATTTGCACTCGGAGCACTTCCGTCAGGCAAGGCCCCCTCGAGGGAATGTTCGGCGAATTAGAGTGCAGTCGAGGCCAGGGGACCCTACTTCGGGCAGACTGGGTGGCTCCTCCACCCCTGCCACCATAGGCCCCTCTGCTTCCCCCGCTGTGGACTCCACCGCTCCGGCTTCCCCGGTCCCCGGCACCCCCATAGCCTCGCCATGGCCATGGATAACCATTTGCTCTATGACAAATGAGTCACCGACACTGCCTCATCGAAGACCACATCCCGGGACGCTACCACCTTCCTCCCGACTGGGTCGTATAGCCGATAGGCCTTTGACCCCTCCTCATAGCCGAGGAGCACCATGCGTGTGCTCCTGTCCTCCAGCTTGCTGAGCCTGGCTTGGTGGCCTTCACGTGGCCGATGTAGCTGAAGGTACGCAGGTACAAGACGTTAGGCTTGCGCTCGTGCCACGCCACGTACTGTATTTCCCCTCGAGGGCTTTGGTCGATGACCGGTTGAGGAGGTACACGGCCGTGGTGACTGCCTCTCCCAGAACACTGCCAGCATCCCCTTGGCCTTCATCATCGACCGCGCCATGCCGATGATGGTCTAATTCTGGCACTCCACGATGTCGTTCTGCTGTGGTGAGTAGGGTGCTGTGAGATGTCGACCCACCCCCTCCTTGACGTAGTACTCGGTGAACTCGAGAGCCGTGAACTCGTCGCCATGGTCGGTTCGGAGCACCCGCAGCCGCTTGCCGCACTCCGCCTCCTCCCATGCCTTGAAGTGCTTGATGGCGTCCGCTGTGTCACTTTTGCTCATCAGGAGCTACAGCCACATGTAGCGGCTGCAGTCATCCACGAGCAGGAGGAAATACCTCCATCCGTCGTGCGTTACTGGCGTGTTGCAGAGGTCCCCATGGAACAGCTCGAGGGGATCCGCCACGCAGTACCTCGCTGTCTTCGGGAACGGCAGCCGCCTCTGCTTCGCCGCCAGGCAGCTGTCACAAAGCTCCCTGGCATGCTCGATTCGTGGCAACCCGGTCACCATCTTCCTGAGCCGGCCCAGAGCGTCGAAGCTCAGGTGGCCGAATCGGCATGCCATAGCAACGGCTCCTGCGTGCACGCCGCCGCCAAGCACACAGGATGCTCCACCTTCAAATCAAGAAGATAGAGATGATTCTTGGAGCGCATTACCTTCTCCCCATGCTCGTCAAGCTGACCTAGACTGACGATGCTCATGCGGAGCTGGGGGATGAAGTACATGTCCGTCAATGCGTGCTGCTCCCTGTTCCGGCACCAAAAGACGACGGTGCCTTGGCCGCGGATGTCCACCCACGAGCCATCTCTGAAACTTGACTGTGCCGGTCTTGTTCGCATCGAGGTCAGTGAAGGCGGTGCGACACCCAGTCATGTGGTTGCTCGTGCCAGAGTTGAGGTACCATCGCTGCTCCTTCTTGTCGCCGACTACACCCTGATGTGCCCACGCTCGCGTTCTCGTCAAGTTCGATGGCCTGTGGGGCAGTCCTCTGCTCCGCTTCCGCCTCCCCTGCTTCACCTTCCTACAGAGCATAGTAGTCACCCATCAAGAGCGCTTGCTCGTCATCGCTGTCATCCTGAGCCAGGTGCGCCTCCTCCTTCTTCTTCTCCTTCCTCTCCGGGCACTCGCGCGCCCAGTGCCCCCACCTTGCTGCACTTTCGACAGGCGTTAGGGGCAGTGAACTTCTTCTTGCCCTTCTTCTTGTCCATCGGAGCTTTTCCTTGCTTCTTGCCACTGTTGCCACCGCGGTCACCTCCGCAGCGGCTAGAGCCTTCCCCGAACCGACGCTTCTCCTTCATCCGCGCTGTCCACTCCTCCTCGGTCAGCATCAACTTAGGCTTCTCCTTCTCCGATGTCGCAAGACCGTGGCTCTCCACCATCCGCAGCCGCCCTGCCACATCCTCAAGGGACAAAGTGGAGATGTCCAGCATTGTCTCGATGGACATGGCGAGATGCAAGTACTTGGGAGGCACCATGCAGAGCAACTTGCTGACGAGTTCCTCGTCTTCCATCGGCTTGCCGTAGGTGGCCAGCTGGCTGGCCAATGATTGGAGACGCAACCTGAAGTCCTCCACCATCTTCCTGGCCTTGAACCAGATGTCGTTGAACTTCCAGTGTAGCTGCTGGACCTTTTCCTGCTTGGCTCGATCCGAGCCGATGCGGAACAAGGCTAACATCTCCCAGGCCTCCTTCGTCGTGTCCTTCTGGCCGAGCACCTCATGGTACTCACCGGGCGTGGAAGCCAGAGCGCCTCCATGACGCCCACCTCTGCCTCCTGCCGGCGTTCCCAGTCTCGACTGCCACCCACCACTTCTACGCACGGAGCTTCCACTTCATCTGGATAGCCCACTCGCCGTAGTTGGTGTGGGTGAGCATCGGCCAGGAGTTTCTCCCATCGCCCTCCATCACCACGCGCACCTCTACCGGCTGTGGCTACACCACCGGCTAGAGCTGCCTCTCAGCATCTCCTCCATTGCCCTGTAACGCACCAGTGGCCTCCGCCATCGCTGGGTGCTAAGCCTAACGATGTGTACGGCTCCGATACCACGTGTTGACGTTGTATCCTAGCGTCATCGAGGTGAGCAGTACCTCCTCGACCCCCCTCAAGATCCTCCCTGAACCAAGGAAGAAGACAAGCCGAGATCTCTAAACACACACACAGCACACCCTCTATTCTTCTGCGTTGGCTGAAGACAGAGCTTGAATATGGTGACAAAGAAGCTGCCTGTTGGGTAATGAGTTTACACGAGTAAGATGAACATAATATGTTGCTCGTAATTATCTTCCATCATCTTCAAATTTACATCCCGGGGGGTATTTATAGACCCCCTGGCTTCGTCATTTAAAGTAGCTTACAAACATGGTCGCAGCATTTCTCACACATTTAGCTATAAAGTGCATCGGAGAAGTGGTAAAACATACTTTGCCCCTTCTCTTTTGTCTCCTCGAACCACTTTAGGCTTGATCCTGATTTCTTGGCTTGGCTAATGACCTCGTTGTTTCTCCATGCGAAGTCATCATGACTACTTTGCTGATCATCGGGAATATAGCGAAGTCTTTCAAATCATCTTCGAAATGTGTCCTGAAACATGCATATACGCGAAGTTCAAAATTTACAGCGAAATACCCATGTGGTCTTCACTGAGCATTCGAGGTGTAGCGAAGTCTTCTTCGCCAATCAGCTTGAAATATGCAGAAATTCATGAGCGAAGTCAAAAATATGTGCGACGAAGTATTTACGCTATCTTCGCTGCATTCATTAGCATCTCAGATTTTTGTAATGAAATGTTTGTTTCCAAAGTTTAGAAAGGATGTTTGTATGTCAAAGTTGTTTCCCAACAGCAGCCCCTCGCGGGCGAAGGCCTACTCCAAAGGTCTGAATCCCGTGAAGTTTATAAAACTTTGCCCGACAAACACTTTCCAAACTTTGGAGTTGGCCTATTTGAAATTTGAATCCAACGGCTAGTTTTGACCAGTTGACTGGACATTGCCTATAAATAGTGAGGCCTCCCCCCTGAGGCTATCATTTTCAGAAGACGGGAAACTCTGCCAAAATTTTTCTTGAATCCTAAAGTTTGAGATAGCTTATTTTGATGCTTTTGCCATTGTGTTCACCTGGTCTTGGATCTTTGATCAAAGTTAGTGAGACAGCTTCGACGAGGTTTGTTCCTTTGACTTTTATATATTCTTGATTTTGACAAAAAAGTGTCTGATTTTCATTTTTGTAGATGTCTTCACGTGATTTGCAAGATCAACTTCATTCTCAAGAGAGTTCGAAAACTAAGGAAGATAGGTCTCGGTTGGATTCTGACGAAGAAGGCCTTGAAGGTGTTGATGCGTCAGTTGAGGATTTGGTTAAAGATGATGAGGGTTTTACTTTAACTTTTGGAAAGACTTTTTTGAAAAGAGTGATCTTGATGAGATGGTACGATTGAGGCTTGTTGATCATGACCAAGTGAGGATGCCTGATCCTTTGGAGACTAATCTGAAGCCCCATCCTAATGAGTGCATTGTTTATCGAGATCTATTCACTGCTGATCTTTGCTTCCCCTAACAGGACTTTGTTGAGGATGTGTTGAAGGCTTTCAACATTCAGATGCACCATTTGACTCCGAATGGTGTAGTCAGACTGGCTCAGTTCGTTTGGGCCGTCAAATCTCAGGAGGCCAATGCTGACGTTGTGGCTTTTTGTGAGCTTTTTGAGAGGCATACTCAGTTCAAAGAGTTCATGCTTGAGGGGCGAGTGATTACTAAGTATTTTGTTTGCTCAAGTTTTAAAGCTGCCCGCAATGCTATCCACATTTCTCCGGCAACAAGGAATAAGTGGGGAGTTGGAGATTGGTCGAGGTATTGGTTCTACCACAAAGTGCCCATGGTTGAGGAAAGAGATTCTGTGACTAAGAGGATGGTGAAAAGATATCCAATGTCTGCTAGGATGGAGATTGAAAGGTTTGAGTTGTCTCCGTCTCTTCCTTCTTCTATGATTTCAAAAACTGCAGTTAAGGCATACAAGTGTGCTGCTTTGTTGCAATGTGCAAGAGATCTTGTAGAAGAATATGCTGCTGCTAGGATTTGGCCACTAAAGAAAGGATGGTCGTTTCAACGTTTTCATCCCAAGAATGTTCGAGGTATAAGTTATAAGTTTCCAGATAATGATTTTCATTGTCCACGGACTTTTGCTAGTGATGAAGATTTTGTGAAGTCTATCGAGAGTCAGGCCAAAGATCTACTTGGAAACTATATGCAGAGTGACAAAAACAATATTGATAAAATTCTTGGAAATGAATACAAGCGTTTGAATAGAGTTTTTGAAGTCGCGCATGTTGAGTATGGTGAATGGCCTCCTCCTGCTTATCGCCGTGAGAAGAAGCAAGGCCAGAAGAAGGAGGCTGCTAAAGGTGTGAAGCGCAAGGCTGGTCCTAGCAAAACTATTGCTAAAAAATTGAAGAAGAATCAAAGTCCTTCTGTTCTACTTGATAGCGAAGAACTTGACGCTATCCTTGATCAGACTCTGGATATGGAAGGGAATATTGTTCCTGGTGTTGGTGTTGGTGGCGAAGGTGATGTTGAGGTTGTAGGAGGTGGTGGTGATGATGATGATGTCGGTTTTCCTGTTTCTCAAGATGTTGAGGGAGAGGTGAGAAAAATTTGTATGACTTTCTCTTCTTGTGGTTTGGCTCCACTATTACTTACTCCACTTAACAAAAATTTATAGAATTTGCAAGCTCGTGGAACTTATGCCAGCAGTTTTGGCGAAGTTGATGTGGGGGTTAACGTGGTCTCTGATAGAGAGACTCAAGTTAGGGACTTTCAGAAAGTTGTTGGATCGACTTCGTCGAGGACTGATGCTGAGGCCCCTACTGTCGGGCCTCACAAGGAAATTGTTGATGCTGGGAAAACAACTTCGGTTGAGAACCCAGCTGTTGCTGAGGCCAGCGAAGTTGATACTAAAAATGTGTTAAAGAAAGCTAGAGGTTCTAAGGTTTACTCTCTGAACCTTGAAGATAGCGATGATGAAGTTTTTGATGATGTAGAAAACGATGATCGTTTGGCACGCTTGTCGAGCTCTACCATCCATGTTGAGAGCGGAAAGAAAGTTGAGTGTAACTTGGGTGAGCGCGTCTCTACTAGTGAGTACTGTGACTTATTGTTTCTTTTTTATTTTGAACTGCCTTGTTTTGTTAACTTTTGATTTTTCTTGCAGAAACTATTTTTTCTCATGCACCATCTTCTCCTTAGAAGATTGTTGACTTAAGCAAGTTTACCAGTCAAGAACCTGTTACTCCTATTATCCCTTCTGCTGGCGAAGGAGAAGTTTCTAATGCCCTTAAGCGTGGGTTGGCGTTTTGTCAGAAGGAAGGGCTAAGTCTAGAAAGTTTTAAGTTCATTGGTATTGGGGCTGATAAGCTTCGGATGATGCCTCGTACTTCTAAAATTCAATTGTCGAAGTGTATAGACGAAGCCTTCACTGTCCCTGATGCGGAACTTGAAATATCCAAGAAACCCCTACTCGAAGTGGCTGATGCGGGATTATCGATGATGTACAAAGGTTCTATCCTAATGAGAGGATTGCGAATGGGTTTAGAGGAGAAAGAGAAAAATTTTTCTCTTCGCAAACGTCATTAACAAGTTGAGATTGAAAATCTAACGAAGCAACTTGCCGAGAAGGAAAAGGAGAGAGCTGATGCTGTAGATGCCCATAATGTTTTGGAAGGTAAGCTTATCAGCGCTCTTGCTCGTGTTGAAGAAAAAGAGGATGACATCAAGAAGATTATGGAAGATAAGGAAAAGTTAGCAGAAGACATGAGGTGCATTGAGAAAAGGTTGCAGGAATAGGACAATTCCTTCTTCGACAATTGCAATCGGATTTGGGAGCTTTGCTTTGAATGTTATGACAAGTTTGGAGCCCGCCTCGAGGAAAAATGTTGGGAGCTCGGTGATCGTGATAGCTTCTTCAGTTGGCTTTGTCGTCAATATGAAGATTTATCTTGAGTTACTAAAACCACGGTTGACATTGGAGTATACTACTCTGCTCGTGCTTTGTTTCATCTGATGAAGCAAAGTCAAGATCCTTTGTTTGCATGACTTTGTGATGCCAACTACAAGTTTTCTTCTGTTGGTGAACTTACCAATGTGACGAGGGCTACGCAAATGTTGTGCAACAAGTATCTGGAGGAGTATTGGAGATCAGGTGGTCGAGCTCATTGCTTTGACAAAGCTAGAGAGAAATTGCAGAAGGTAGATTTTGTGCTTTAGTTGTTTTTGTTTTCTATTGTGTTTTTGTATCTAACTTCTCTTTTTTATGTCAGCAAATTGCAAAGGAGGCGGAAGCTGCTCGGAGGGAGGCGGAGGAAACCGTGAAGATGGAGGCTAGCGCTAGAGGTTGAAGCGGTACCGGACCCAGCAATGTTAGTGGCAGCCATCTTTAGGCTGAGATGAGGGATTTTGAGATACAATGACTCTAAGTTGTGGTCTTTGTAAGATATATGTTTGGAGAATGCTTGACTAACTACCCGTCCTGCTCAAGTTCCTCATGATGAGGCTACGTAGGATGTCGAAGACATTGTTCCACTGTTAATGTGTAAAGATGACTTTGTTTTTGAGCCTGCCGAGTTTTATGGTTTTAACGCGAAGTGCAAAGGCTGTGATGTTGATGAGTTTCTTGCTCGTAAGTTTTGCTGTCGTTGTTTTGAACTTGAACTTTTTGGTGATTTTGACTTACAAATCTTTTATAGACGTGAACAAGCGTCGCTGCAGCGTCCGGCCTCCTAATTGCCGAGTTTTTGACTTTACGGGCTTTGCGCAGGTAGAAGTTCGATGTGTGGGGTTTGTTTTTCTCCTGTTATTACTCTTATTTTCTAACTTCTTCTTCTTATAGTCATCTGATTCAAGTACTTCGCCGACGAGTGTTTGTGGGGACTATTTACGTCGTAAAGCGAACGAAATTATAGGCGAAGTTGTGAGCGATATACTTGATGACGCTGCTGAAGTAGTTAGTTCTCAAGATGATTATTTCTGTAAATATATTTTTATAATTGGATTGATTGTATTGTAAGCATTCTTTATTGTGCTGCGAAGTTTGTGAGTTTTCCTTCGCTTGTATGACTAGGTATGGAATAAGTACTTTGAGTTAAATTGTGTAAGTACTTTGTTGAGAAACATGTAATTGAGAACTTTTACCTTAGTAAATTTTGAGATGTTGCCCCTTCTTTTTTGTTCGGAGTGGATGCGTGCACTTCGCTTGGGAGCTTGAGACGTTTTCGCCTTAGTGAAGCAAAGTTAAAAAATTTATCTTTGCCAATTTTTGAAACGTCGTCCCTTCCTTTTCGAGCGAAGTGGACATGTACGCTTCCTTAGGAGCTGAAAACATTTCAACTTGATGAAACAGAGTCAAAAAATTTGCCTTAGAAAATTTTAAAACGCCGTCCCTTTCTTTTCGAGCGAAGTGGACGTGTATGCTTCCTTAGAAGCTGAAAACATTTCAACTTAATGAAACAAAGTCGAAAAATTTGTCTTAGCAAATTTTGAAACGCCGTCCCTTCCTTTTTAAGCAAAGTGGACATGTACGCTTCCTTAGAAGCTAAAGATATTTCAACTTAATGAAACAAAGTCAAAAAATTTATCTTAGCAAATTTTGAAACGTCATCCCTTCCTTTTCAAGCGAAGTGGACGCGTACGCTTCCTTAGAAGCTGAAAACATTTCAACTTAATAAAACAAAGTCAAAAAATTTGTCTTAGCAAATTTTAAAATGCCGTCCCTTCCTTTTCAAGCGAAGTGGACGCGTACGCTTCTTTAGAAGCTGAAAACATTTCAACTTAATGAAACAAAGTCAAAAAATTTGCCTTAGCAAATTTTGAAATGTCGTCCCTTCCTTTTCGAGCGAAGTGGAAGCATATGCTTCCTTAGAAGTAAAGACATTTCATCTTAGTATAATAAGGTCAAAAAATCTGCTGTAGCAGGCCATCCCTTCCTTTTTGAGCGAAGTGGATGCATATGCTTCCTTAGAAGCAGAAACATTTCACCTTAGTGAAATAAAGTCAAAAAATCTGCCGTAGGAGGCCGTCCCTTCCTTTTTGAGCGAAGTGGACGCATATGCTTCCTTATAAGCAGAAATATTTCATCTTAGTGAAATAAAATCAAAAAATCTGCCGTAGCAGACCGTCTCTTCCTTTTTGAGTGAAGTGAATGCATATGCTTCCTTACAAGCAGAAACATTTCACCTTAGTGAAATAAAGTCAAAAAATCTACCGTAGCAGGCCGTCCCTTCCTTTTTGAGCGAAGTGGACGCATATGCTTCCTTAGAAGCAGAAACATTTGACCTTAGTGAAATAAAGTCAAAAAATCTATCGTAGCAGGTCGTCCCTTCCTTTTTGAGTGAAGTGGACGCATATGCTTCCTTAGAAGCAGAAACATTTCACCTTAGTAAAATAAAGTCAAAAAATCTGCCGTAGCAGGCCATCCCTTCCTTTTTGAGCGAAGTGGACGCATATGCTTCCTTAGAAGCAGAAACATTTTACCTTAGTAAAATAAAGTTGAAAAATTTGCCTTAGCAAATTTTGAATTGGATAAATTAGCATTTTTTAGATTTAATAAAATGTTGATGCTAACTTAGTTTTGCAAAAATTTGTGCCGATATTAGAGTATATGTTGGATATACTCTTTGGCATTTGTACTTTTGGTTGCGCAATATAGAGACATATTTCTGGGGAAACTGGTTTCTCATTTTATGTTTCATGAGACTTACAAAGAGACTGCCTCGTTAAAAAACCACTCACCCTGCGAAGGGTTTTTCCCTAAGTGAAAAAAGAGTACAGCTCGGTTATTGTTGCAGGAACATAAATTTACTTAAAAGGGAAAATCTACTTCTACTTCTGCTGAAAAGTAGACTAATCCTGTAGTCTTGCTTATGGATAGTACTTGCAGAGTGCTTCTATGTTCCAGGTGTGACTGAATTCCTCACCTTTAAAGTTTGCCAGATCATACGCACCTTCTTTGTTTGTTCTTGTGACGATGAAAGGGTCTTCCCATTTTTGCTGGAATTTTCCCATTGTGTCTTCGTCTCTTTTTCTTTTTAGGACGAGATCTCCTGGTGCTAACTCTGTTGGCTTAACTTTTTTGTTGTACCACTTCTGTGTTTTAAGTTGGTACTTCTTGATGTTCTCGAGTGCCTCATTTGTTACTTCTTTGAGCAAGTCCTTGCTTGTTATTTGGTCTTATTCTATGATCATTTGAACATTTATTCTTGGACCTTCGTATTTTATCTCTTCGGGGGTCATTGCTTCATCTCCGTAAAGTAACTTGAATGGAGAGAAATCTATTGGCCTTGATTTTGAAGTGTTGTGTGACTAGATTACTTTTGGTAATTCATCGACCTATTTTCCCTTTTTGAGGTCTGTTAGGCACTTTGAAATTTTAGTGCAAATTATCTCGTTTGCTCTTTCGACTACTCCGTTAGACTGTGGGTGTTTCACTGATGCGAAGCAAAGTTTGATCCCATTAACTGGCAGTATTCTCTGAAATCTTCGCTGTCAAACTGGGTTCCATTATCTACAGTGATGTGTCTTGGGACTCCGAATCTGCATATGATGTTTTGCCATAGGAATTTTTTCATTGTATGAGACGACATGTTTGTGATTGGCTTCGCTTCAATCCACTTGGTGAAATATTCGACTGCAACTATTGCGTATTGATAGTTTCCTTGAGCTGGAGGTAACTTTCCAACTATGTCGATTCCCCATCTTGCCAGTGGCCAGGTTGGTTCAATTGGTTGTAAGTTTGTTCCTGGTGCTTTAACTTTGCTTGCTGCCATTTGGCAATTGTGACAGGTCTGAATGATTTCTTTGCTGTCATTTTGGACAGTTGGCCAGAAGAACCCTTGTCTAAAGGATTTTCCAACTATTGATCTAGCCCCGGCGTGACATCCACAGATTCCACCGTGTATTTCTTTCAACAGGTTTTTTCCATCTTCTCTCGAGATGCACTTTAGTAGTGGTTGGCAAACTCCTTCCTTGTATAGTTCTTCGTTGATGATTTTGTAGCTTCTGGTATTTTACTTCATTCTTGCTTCATCAACTTTGTTTTCTGGCTCGTAGAATCCTTTGAGGAATGCGATAATTGGAGCCCTCCAATCTTCGCTTTCTATGATGTGTACTTCTTTTAGTTGTTCAACTTTCATTTTTATTGAGGCTTCGGTGATAGTTTGGAAGAATACTTCTGGTGGTAACTCTAACTTTTGGGTGGCAGCTTTTGCAATTTTGTCTGTGTCTGTGTTATCATTTCTTGAAATGCTTCTCACTGTGAATCCAGCGAAGTATTTTTCTTGATCTCTCAGCAGTTGGAGATACTTTGCTAGCTCTAGATCTCTTGCTTTGTAATTTTTCTCTATATGCCCAGCCACAACTTGAGAATCTATCTTGATTATTAGTTTTTGAATCCCCATTGCTCTTGCTTTGCAGAGCCCTAGTAATACTGCCTCGTATTCTGTGATGTTGTTGGTGCATTAAAAGTCTAATCTTGCTGCGTATTTGAGTTTAATTCCAGAAGGTGAAGTTATGACTGCTGCTGCTCCTGCGCCGGCGAAGCCCCAAGCACCATCGTAATAGATTACCTACTCTGGTTGCTCCATTCTTTCTTGGTTGTACTTCGAAGGAGTCCAATCTGCCACAAAGTCAGCCAACACTTGAGATTTGATTGTTGTTCTTTTCTCGAATTTGATGAAGTATTGGGACAGCTCTGCGACCCATTTTCCTAATCTCCCTGAGAATTTGCAGCCTTGTAGAACTTCTTTGAGGGGTTGATTTGTTGGCACTCTTATTTTGTGTGCTTGGAAGTAGTGTTTCAACTTTCTAGATGCCATAAGTACTGCATATGCAATTTTCTCAATTTCTGAGTAAAAAACTTTTGATCCAGACAGAGCTTTGGATGTGAAGTAGACTAGAACTTGTTTTGTTGAGTGCTCATTTTCTTCTTCTTGGATCAGTACTGCACTAACTGTGCTTTCGTTTGCTGATATGTATAGTAGTAAGTCTGCTATTGGATCAGGTGTTGCTAAAGTTGAAGGATTAGATAGGTGCTTTTTTATATCTTCAAAAGCTTCTTGTTGTGCTTGACCCCAGTTGAATTTTTCCTTTTCTCTTTTAGTGCTTGGAATATTGGGAGGCTTCGCTCAGCTGATTTGGATATAAATCTGTTCAGCGAAGCTAATCTTCCCGTCAACTTTTGGATGTCCTTGATGTTTCTTGGCACCTGCATGTTCAATATTGCCTTTACCTTCTCTGGATTCGGGTCGATTCCTTTTGCGGATACGATGCATCCCAAAATTTTTCCTGTTTGAACTCCGAATGTGCATTTTTCTAGGTTTAGCTTTAAATTTGCTTTTCTGATATTTGGGAAAGTTTCTTGCAAGTCTTTGACATGGTCTTCTCTTTTCTTGCTTTTGACTACCAGGTCGTCAACATACGCAAGAAGATTTATTGGTATTTGGTCTTTGAGAACTGTGGATGTCATTCTGATGAAAGTTGTTCCTGCATTGCGAAGCCCCTCGGCCATTCTTTGGAAGCAGTAAGTTCCGAATGGTGTGATGAAGCTTGTGAATTCTTCATCTTCTTTTTTCATCCAGATCTGATGGTAGCCTGAATAGCAGTCAAGAAAACTGAGCATTTCACTTCCTGCTGCCTGATCTACCAAAGTGTCTATTCTTGGTAGTGAAAAGTTATCTTTTGGGCACGCCTTGTTGAGATCTATAAAGTCTATGCACATTCTTCACTTTTTGTTTTTCTTCTGCACCATGACTATGTTTGCGAGCGAAGTTGTGAATTGGACTTCTCTTATGACTTCTGCACCTAACAATCTTTGGACTTCGGCTTTTGTAGCTTGTGTTCTGTCTTCCGACAATTTTCTAAGTTTTTGCCTTTTTGGCCTGAAGTTTGGGTCGATGTTTAACTTGTGTTCTATGATATCCCTGCTTACTCCTCCTAAGTCTTGTGCAGACCAGGCGAAGATATCCTTCTTACTTTGCAAGACTTGTATTATCTTTTCTTCTTCTTCTTTTGATAGATTTGTGCCGATGATAACTTGTCTTTCTGGCACCATTGGGTCGATTGATACTTTCTTTGTGTCTTCGCAAGGCTTCGCTTTTTCTTGTGTCTTCGCGTTTTTAGTTTCAAGCTCATCATCCTCTTCTTCTTGTATCACGTGGGTCGATTGATACTTTCTTTGTGTCTTCGCAAGGCTTCGCTTTTTCTTGTGTCTTCGCGTTTTCAGTTTCAAGCTCATCATCCTCTTCTTCTTGTATCACGTGGATATTTTTGAAAGCCGGGCTTGCATCTCTTTCTATGTTTCTTGCCTCTGTTTGATCGCCGAAGACGGTTATGATGCCATTGACTGCTGGCATCTTCATGCATAGTTATGGGTAGCTTACTATGGCTTCGAAGGCATTTAAGCTTCCCCTTCCAAAGATTGCATTGTACTGGCTATGCATTTCGACAACATCAAATGCTATTTGTTCTGTTCTTGCATTATTCACTGTTTCGAATAAAACTGGCAAGACAATTCTGCCAATGGAGTTTATTTTCTTTCCGCCGAAGCCTACTAATGGGTGCTCGGCTCTTCCCAAAGTTTTTCTATCAATTTGCATTGCGTCTAAGGTTCTTGTGAATATGATATCGGCTGAGTTACTGCCATCTATAAGAATTTTGTTACTGCCCAACCTTCGATGTTTGCCTCTATGACCATTGCGTCCATATGGGGGTAATCTTTAAGTTTGAGATCTTATTCTGAGAATATGATTAGCATGTGAGACCACCTTGTTTTCTTGAATAGACCTTCAACTTCTATGGAGTTTACTCTTCTGAAATAATTTCTTCTTTTATTTCTTGTATCTAGCTCCATGCTGTTTCCTCCGAAGATTGTCATGATTCTGTCTTTACTTGGGATGACTGCATTCTTGTTGTTTGCTAAAGCTTCGAGTGTGTTGTTGTTATACTGGGTTTGGTGATTGCTATTTGCCATTGAACTTTCAGGGTAGAAACTTTGCTGCTGACTTGGGCCCCATTGACTTTGCGGGCACATTGCTAACGGTTGACAGTTGTAGATTGGCGGAGGTGGTGGCAACATGTGCTGGGGGTAAGTTATTGGCATGTAACTTGTTGTTTGGGGAGTTAGATGGTTGATAATTTTCAGCTGCGAAGTTGTTCTGTTCTCTTCTTGCACTTCTTCAATGTTTTTTTACTTTTGGGCACATCTTTGATGTGTGGCCAGTCCCTTTGCCATGTATAATGCAATACAATTCTTCGGGCCTCAAAATTTTTCTTTCGAAGTTTCTGCTTTGGTTGTTATAATTTGGTCTTTGTTGAAAATTTTCCTTGAAATTTCTGCCATTTTGAAAATTTCTTTGATTGCTCGAGCTTGGTCCTTGGCTGTTGACTTCAGTTGTGTTGTTGATATGGTTTATTCTCTGAAGTGGTCTTCGTTCTGTGTTTGTCATTCTTGAGTGTTGGAACTTGTTGTTTGCTCTCGACATGTTTCTTTCTCCATTTTCTTCTTCTGTTCTTTTTCTTCTATTCTTTTTCTATTCTCTCGACAGTACTTTCTCATTTCTTCGTATAGTTTTTCGACTGTGGTCGGTCTTCCCCTTTTGAAGTGCGAGGAAAGTTGGCATGCTCGTAGTCCTTTGATTGCTGCTATGATGATGACTTCGTCTAGTATGTTTGGTATTTGAGCTTTCGCTTGCACAAATCTTTTGTAGTACTGGCTCAGCGGTTCTTTTGGTTGCTGCTTGATGTTGAAAAGATCATCGCTTGTGAGCTCAACTCTTTGTAGGCCTTGGAAATCTAAGAGCAAGGTCGTGCGAAGTTGATCCCAAGATTTGATTGACCTTGGTTTTAGTGAAGAGTACCACTGCTGCGCTGGTCCTCTTACTGCCATGATGAGTGACTTCGCTAAGGTGTTTGCATCTCCCCCACTTGATGCAACTGCTGCCTCAAAACTCATAAGGAATTGTCTTGGGTCGGACATGCCATTGTAAGTTGGGATGATATTGAATTTGAAACTTGTTGGCCACTTCGCTAGCTGGATGTCGATTGATAAGGACGACTCTGTGTCTATTGTTGCTATTTGGCTTTGGTTTTCTTTGTTGTTGGTGTTTTTGCTTGCTGAGTTTGGTTCTTGAATCATGACTTTGCTCTCGTTTTCTAATTCATCGTTGAGCTTTCTTAACTCGGCTCTGCTTCTGTGATTCTTTATTTTAAAGAGTTTTCTCTTGTCTTTTTTCTTGCTTCCTCCAGCTGTTTTTTCTTGATGATGAGTTGGTCTTCGAGTTCTTTGAGTCTTCTTTCTTCATTCTGAGTTTCTTCTGCTTCTTGAACACGTCTGTTTTCTGTTTTTGTCTCATCTTCCAGCAGTGGGTCTCTGTCTTGATTTGGATTGTCTTCAGCCGAAGCTGTTTTTCTGCTAGGTCTTGCCATTTTGTGTCCACGTAGTGGTCGTGGGTGTCTTTGATCACACAAATAGACGATGCCAGATGTTGGGTAATGAGTTTACACGAGTAAGATGAACACAATATGTTGCTCATAATTATCTTCCATCGTCTCCAAATTTACATCCCGAGGGGGTATTTATAGACCCCCTGGCTTCGTCATTTAAAGTAGCTTACAAACATGGTCGCAGCATTTCTCACACATTTAGCTATAAAGTGCATCGGCGAAGTGGTGAAACATATTTCGCCCCTTCTCTTTTGTCTCCTCGAACCACTTTAGGCCTAATCCTGATTTCTTGGCTTGGCTAATGACCTTGTTATTTCTCCATGCGAAGTCATCATGACCGCTTTGCTGATCATCGGGAATATAGAGAAGTCTTTCAAATCATCTTTAAAATGTGTCCTGAAACATGTAAAAGCATATACGCGAAGTTCGAAATTTACAGCGAAGTATCCACGTGGTCTTCGTTGAGCATCCGAGGTGTAGTGAAGTCTTCTTCGCCAATCAGCTTGAAATATGCGGAAATTCATGAGCGAAGTCGAAAATACGTGCGACGAAGTATTTACGTTATCTTCGCTGCATTTGTTAGCATCTCAGATGTTTGTAATAAAATGTTTGTCTCCAAAGTTTGGAAAGGATGTTTGTATGTCAAAGTTGTTCCCCAACACTGCCTTTTTCATTGTATTGCATACATTTATATACAAGCCTCCACCCACTACCGGGTACAAGAGGTATGGCTGTCTACAGCCCTCACCTACTCCTAGTACTATGCTTATATCAGCCCAACGATCAATCTATGTACCTCTACCTACTCCTACCATGCTGCTACAGCATTAGTGATGGCCTAATGCCATGCTGCTACAGTGCACAGGGCATGTGCAGCATATGCTGTCCTTTTACGTGCCCCTTAACCGACTGCAGAGTAAAGAGAATGAGGTGGCAGCAGATTATGTTCAACAACAGCTGCATGCTCGTTGCCACAGGCAACCTTAATAATGGTGCGTTGAAGGAAATCCCACATGGATAAGAAAGGTGAACAGGCAACCTTATAGTTTGGGCACTATCGAAAGCGATGATATGCTCATGTTTAAAGAAAAGTCAGATCACATGTGCTCTGAGGTTGATCACCTAGTATTTCAGGAGAAGATCTTGAAATTGCTCAACTAAACAAAGAAAAAAGGAATTTTGATCCCCATAGCCAAGCTGGACATCTGTTAGACAGTCAAGGAACTGGCGTACCTGACAATGGCAGCATATCAATTGAGAAAATACAATAGCCATACTTCTTACTTCAGACAAAGCACTTCATCTATTAATTTTGAATCCTGCATCATATAACTTCATCATACTTCTTACTTCAGACAAAGCATTTGCTATCCTATCATCTATGTTTTCACTTTTGAGTCACTAAATAGAAGAACTAGACCAGCTAATATTCATCAGATAGCTAAGAGCAAAATAAGTGGTCTTTTTAACCCATGATTTTGTTCTAAAAGCATGTAACATTTCCAAAAGGGCATACAGATAATCATCACACAGAAGCTGGTAGCAATGGTTCAAGACTTGAACATGGGGCCCATGGGTGGTGCCACTGAACCATGCAACTGCTAATGGACTGGAGGGGCAGGACAACAACGAACTTGTACTGGCTTGCAACGGAGACAAACAAATGCTGTCTCAGAAAAAAAATAAAAAAAAAAAGACGGATACAAATGCAAATCTTATATGAACTGGAACCGCAGGCTCGCAGCTTTCGGTATAGAGAGAATGCCCATCATTCTTTCCTTCCAAATATATGAACATGCAGTTAATTTCTAATGTCAGCAGGCAAACAAAAGTAAAGTTCAAATGAGGCTCAGAAAGATTGTGTTCAAATAAATAATATAACCTTAAAACTCCCAACAAGTACGCAGTGATGGAATAAAACAGGCACTCTGATCTGATGGTCATCAGACAAGACACTGAAAAAGTTCACTTTATTCATTACTAGCTGCATCCAAGTTCATTGGGAACATCTGATGAATCCTTACAGTATACTTGAAGAAATTAATACACTTTCAGTGCCTTAGACTAGCTACATTCAGACTAAAGGAAGGACTAGAAAATCACACAGAAGAGATCAGATTATCTTAAACTCGTTCATTAAAAATGTAGACGCGTGAATTTATCAGCTTTTACTACGTTTTAGAACATATAACATTTTAGACAGACATGGTCCCCATCCCCAATAATCAACTTTGAAAATATGTTCTTGTAATAACAAAATATATTTCAGTACAAAAAAATAATCTTAAATAATCAGCACGATATTCACAAATCTGAAGCAAATGATATATTCATGCATATGATACTGTTAATGGTATATATCTGCCTAGATGTAGGACGCAAATGAGATACTCTAGTTCCACTTCCAGATCCACTATCATCATTCACCAACTTTCTGACCATGTTCACTACTGAGCTGTCTCTGTAGCAAAAGAGTTTGGCATCACCACATCAGATGATCAGAAGATGATCCATCTCTAACACAGAGAAGCATGCTTCATATCATGAAGTGACACTTGATTAACATGAGAATAAAACCTTTTTCACCCCCAAAAAAAATTCAGTCAATAGAAATGACTGATTCACTGGTCCTCGGAAAAGTTTAATAAATTGGAGCTCCACACCGTTCTGAACCAGAAATGGTTATAAAAGAAGATTTATGATGCTCATAGTAATGGGAACAAGAACAATCTGAACTCATCCGTCAGACATTTGTCAACATCATGCTAGGTTCACATGCTTTCCTAAAGGATAAACCAGCTGATAATAGATATCTTTTGAAGCAATATGAAGGGTAAATCTAAAGCAACAAGTCAATACTTAGAACCACATACAAAATTTCCTAATTAGTTGGAAATTGTGTATGATGTAGAATGAAGGACATTATCAGAAAACAGATAATCCATACTGTCACTACCAAATACTACACTTTATTGTGTACTTAAAATTGACAAGTGCCAAAGAAAACAGGGAAGGTTCCAATTCGGTTTAATGGGTTCAGCTGATCCCATTGAACTTTTAGTAAATTCCATAGAATAGAAGATCATTGTTGAGCTTACCCCAATCCCCTGATTCCCAGCACCCTACCTGAAAATATTAAGCAGGATTGTAATCACAGATGGACATCTTCAATTTAGCTGATTATATTCTTATTATTCTACACAACATCCTGCCAAAATGTCCACATCTAGGATAGACTGACAGATTTTGACCTCAAGAGCTTCTTCCTCACCTATTTTTTTCCAATTTGAGGAATTTCTAATCTTATGTAGTTTTCTTTCAGTATTCAGATTCAGAAAAAATACATTGAATATAGAAACCGACACGTTTACATGACAGCATTCAAGTGAAGATGGAGGTTTGTTTCATGACCATGGTGTTTTCAACATAATATAAGGTTCAGTTTCCTATCCTAAAACTTTTTTGTGGATGAAGAACATTTCCGTAAATTTCAAATGCCACTAACTAGTAGAATATTCCAAACAGAAGTACTCTTAAACCTGACATATTATTACTGAAGGAACACAAGCACAGAAAGAGTTGAAGATCAAGACATAGGGAAGACAAACAAAGAATTAGGCATGTAGCTGATCCAATTTTGGGTATGGCAGGGCCAGGGGGCTTCCTTTAACTTTCTCTTGGCCTTTGGCTCGTCTTTGCTGATTCTCACTCTCACCAAGTTGTAGACAATGTCCTATGACTTGTCTGATCATGAAAAAGAAGAGAACCAATTCCAGTTATGCCACCATATCCTAAGATACATGCTCCATGTTTGACAGTTTGCCTACTTGTTAGATCTTTTTGTTCAAGGTGTTAGTTTTGAAAATAACTTCTTGAGGACAAAATAAAATCTGTTGATTTACAGGTATATAGCATCAACACTATCAAGTCATTTTTCATCAAAAGGAAAAATATTGATGCTGGTTCAAGCCATGAAAACATGCATCTGCTTAAAAATAAATGGATTAAATAACACGAGAACCAGTACCTCAGTTGAAGAGGTTATAAGACAATAACAGAATAACAACAGTGTGGCAATCAGCAGAAATAAACCATAGGACAATGTGTAGGACTGGCATTCTGGCAATCAGCAGAATCAAACCAGTACTAACAAATAAAGTTATGTGTTATTACACCAGGAAGGATGATGACTCCAACTCTGCTACTCAGGTTACTGGAGTCATCTTCTCATCTAGCTCTCTCGCACACACAGAGAGAGATGATGGCAAAGCAGACACAGACAGACTTTTGGTTGCTTGCTTCCTTCACTAGTTGTCCACGGCATCCTCCTCCTCGGACTCGCTGTCAGTGACCTCAATTTCTTCCTCCGCATAGCCTTAGGCATGTACTGACCGATGAGGGCCTGCTCGAAGTCACGGAGCTTGCCATCGACAAAGGTTGTGAGCGGATAAATCTCACGGAATCCACTGGAACGCTTTGCGAGCTGAGCAGGAGTGAGGTCTTCGACGCTCCTGAAGGGCCTAACCACCATGAGATCGATGAGCGCCTTGGGCAGCCTCTTCTTGAGCACCCTCTTCCTCTTCTTCGCGGGCCTGGCCTCCTCCGCCGCCGCCTTCGCCTTCATCTTCCTGGCGCCCATCGCAGCAGCCGTGAGCGCAATGGATCTCTTTCCCTCTCCCTCTCCCTCTCCCTCTCCCTCTCGAAACAAAAGAGAGCGGAGAGGCTAGACCTGGACGAGGATGGCGGCAAGAGCGAAACCTAACAGAGGGTTGCAAGCGGCCGGTTTTATTGCCCGGCGCCGCCTGGGTGGGGAGATGAAGCCGGGAAGGAGGAGACGGGAAAGGGAGAGCAGTCGGATTTTGACCCCCAATTCTGTTCGTCCACTTCTGACACGTGGGCCCAACGGTGAACTTTTAGTCATCCAATTACTTATTATTATTATTATTGCCAAGAAACCTTTTGTTTGAGTTTTTATAATAGAGAGGCCTAAGTATCTTTTTGTTTTTCAAAAACATTTGGTAGCATGAAAGTTTTGCAAAACTAACCATATAGCCGCAACTAAATTAACGTTGTCAATAAAAAAACCAATTGACGTAGTTATTAGCACTGGATAGTACCATCAGAATGAGAAACTATCCGGGCAAATTTAAGGGAACTGGACAATCCCATTTTAAATCTCTTTATTCTAAATTATAAGTGGCTTTGACTTTTTTAATACATCTATTTTGAAAAGCTATATTTCATTTTGGTGTTAAGTAACAACAACACTAGTGGACTAACGCTTTCTATGTGAGATGACTAAGCTGGATTAGTCCCCTGGAGCCGAGATGGCATGCACATGAGGTGATTGGCGAAAAGCTCAACAAGTTAACAAGTTATGAAGATGATACGAGTTGGTATGCAAAGATGGAGAAGGATGGAGTTAGCTAATTTGAAAAGGTTTGAGAGAGACGATTAGTGGGTTGTTCGATTGCAGGAGAGTTCAAATGAGGGCATTAGAGCACTCTAGTAATGCACCCTAATTAGGTTTAGAGATTGACAAAAAAAAATGGAGATGGCCAGCGATGTCATCACTAGTAAGTAGTACCGTAGATTTAAACTAAAAAAACAAAAAAGGCCCCATTGAGCCATAGCCAATGGAGTCCGGTAGTGATCACGTCACTGCCGTAGCTTCGTGTCGCGTCATCATAGACTTATTTAAAGATACAAATGTCACGGTTACCCATGTCAGTGCTGCTCGCCGTGGTGCAGTCCCAAGCTCCCGGCGATGCCAGAAGCAGACGCGGTGGTCTGCGGCGCGGCGCATACGTGTTCCTGCAGGGCCTGATGGCAGCAGAGGTGGAGGGTGGGGCGCCAAGATCAGGATCACTGAGGGCCTCGACATGTCGCTGCTTTGGTAGATTATGGGAAGGAGGAGCAGTGGGTTCGGGAAGGATGTTGGTGCGCTGAACTACCACTGTGCGACCCGGGCGCAATCACTATTCCACGTTCCCGCTGCCGTTGCCGTCCGTGCCACGCCGTGACGCCCGTGCCTATGGAAGTCCCCGTGGCGCCGCTACGACGAGCGCCTCGTGGTCGAGACCGTAGTGGTGATCGAGGCCGCGCTGGTACATTCGCGCAAGGCGCCAGGACGGACGCCTCTGCTCTCTCCGTCCGGTGGTGCACCTCTCGATGCCAGTTGACCACCCTGTCGTCGCCGTAGACGGCCACGGCGGCCAATGTGCACCACGCGACGCTCGTTATCAACAAGTTCGTCGGCAGCACGTGCGCCAGCTCTCCGTGGACACGAAACCGTGCCGACACGACACGGACCGAGATGAAAAACCCCCCTGTGTGCGCCTTGCTGAGGCTGATCCCGACGCGGCCCTCGGCGTCCTCGCGCTGCAGCGCGCACGCGTGCGCGTTGTCGGGGTGCGCCGGGTCAATGGTGGCCAGCACTGCGGACAGAGCCGCCGCAGCGAACGGGCAGTTGGCCAGCGTCATGGACTTGTTGGTGCCGGAGTACCAGTTGGGCGAGATGGATTCGGACGGCACCACGAGCGCCGGCCAGCGCGCGGTTGCCGCTTACGTCCTGAGCGCGTTCCTGGGCAGGTCCAGCGCGATCAGCCCCCCGCTGCACACCATCCCCGTGAAGCTGTACGCCACCACGTACGTACGGTCCTCGCGCAGGCCTTAGCGGCGCACGATCCGGGACGACAGCGACGGGGACACTGGGAGTGGGAGAGCATGGAGGCGTAGGTCTCGCCGCCGATGCCGGACTGCAGGACGTTGACACGTCGCGGTCGCCGGCCGTCTACGTCGACATATATCTTCCGCTCGTCTCGGGGCTTGTGGCACACCTAGTCCAGGAGGCAGCACCGCGACTGCCGGCGGCGCGCGCCGCGGCCGTCCAGGCCAGGTACGCCATGGCGTGCGCAAGGAGGAGCCACGTGAGAAGAGGAAGCAGCTCCATCCATCAGTGGATCTTGCTCGATCGGTTTTCTTCTCATGGTGCTTTAGCTAGCGGGCTAGCGGATACGGACGCCCACGCGTCGCCATCTCATTGGAAGTCCACACACGACAGAGTACGGACCCAATTTTTTTCAACGGTGTCATGAGGAGAAGAGGAGCGGCGCGATGGGAATATGAAAACAGGTGAAACTCTCGGGGGTGGGTCCAAGTTTATATTTTCATGCTAGTGGTAAAGTAACTTAAAGTAAAGATATACTCCTATGGTATGCCATTATGCATATAAACGATATTGTAACCACTAAATGTATTCTTGTACATACCTCTGCCGTTATAAAAACTAGAAGAAAGCCCCGCGCGTTGCTGCGGGAATCATCGGTAAAATTATACTCATAATGCATGTTAATGGATGATTTTTAGAATTCTAGCTTGAATGCGGGATAATGATCGACATGTGTTAGTTGGATTTGTTAATGGATGTTGATGCCGACATTGCATGGCACGATAATGTGTTAGTGGGATGTTTTAGTGGATGTTGATGTGGACACTTTGCATGGCAAGAGAAATAGCCAGTGGAATGCTCTAGTGGATGATGATGTGGACGCTTTACATGTCAAAAGAATTAGATAGTGGGGTTTATCTATATAAGAGATATAGGGCGTATTTGGTTTTCGCACTATTTCAGCCTGGCCAGCCCAAGGTAGTCTGGCCTGCTTTAGCCTGCTTAATTGTGGCCCAAGCCTATTGTTTGGTTCTCTGGCTATCCTTGACCTGGCCTAGCTCGTTTCGTGTTTGGTTTGCTGCACAACATCATGGCCAGCTCCAGTCAGCCAAGTTGGGCCTTGTTTGGTTTGCTGGCTAGAGTGGCTTCCAACACCCCTGGCCAGGTTCCGGTGGACTTACCCTACCTCTCCCGTACGTGCCTTTAAAAGGAGTCGCGGCCGTCGCCCTCTCCCACCCACTTGCTCACCGCTCTCCTCCAGTCTCACTCCCCCTCCAATCCGTCGCATCGTCTTCTTCTTCCCCCTCGTGTCCGTCGCCGTCGACCCCCTGCCGCCCTAGCCATGAGCGATGAGGCCTCGACGCAGGGCGCCATGCGCTGCGAGCTGCATCGCTGCACCGAAGGCCCAAGATGCTCGTGTGTCAGCGAGCCATCTGTGCGTTCGTCGCCCTCTTCCTCGCCGTCCAGGAGCCGCTCGACTACTCATGGCGGCCCCGTGTCCGGCAACTTCTCCCACCACACCGGCAGCTCATCGGATTCTGAGGTTTCTGCTCCGTTCCATGCCCCTTCGTCATTAGGGTTTCGATTGGGCATAGAAGTCTGTCGATTAGGTTCTTGAGTTAGTTTCTTTAATCGATTTGTTTGTCAAATCTGTGGATTCTCCATTCTTAGGTATCGGATTATTATTGCCTTTGCGTCGTAGCCATTCGTAATCCACGTCTAGGGTTTAGTCCATTGTGAAATCGGTCGTTGCTGCTGTGATTGCCCCTATTTCCCTGCTTTAGCCTCATCCTCAAAGGGGTTAAACTCACCCAACCCATCCATGTATACTATGTTAATGTCAGTAGGATAAAATTCAGACAAAATAAGAGTGTGAAACATGAGTCACCAACAGGTACATCAACAAGAATGAAACAGCAATAGGTACTTGAATAGAACAGCAATAGCTACTTGAATAAAACAGCAACATCAACAAGAATATGACATGATAGTTGCATAAGAACAGACTAAATTATTACAGACCAAATTCATAACATAACATCAGATGTCCAAATAAAAAAGGCATCATTGCCTTAGGGAAAGGTCTCAGTGAAACATAAAGGGAAAGGTACATCAGGTCTACAACTCATACTGCTGAATACTACATCAACTAATTGGGACCATTCCTAGTCTGCCACATTTTTCTCTGCCATTTCATCCCTCTTGGCAGCCCAAGCCTGGTTGTCCATAGCATTGTCACCAGGGCCATGAGGGTTAGGCTCATTTGCCTCCTAATCTTCCTCAGAGGGGATGATGGGGTTAGCACCAAACCTAAGGATCTAGTTATGCAAGATGCAACAAGCTAAAACTAGCTTGACTTGGGTCTTGTATGGATGTTGTGGCTTGTTTTCCAGGATCCTGAACCTTCCCTTAAAAGACCCAAAACCCCATTCAATGGTGGTCCTCAAAGAAGAATGCCTCAGGTTGAAGAGTTCTCTATCATTCTGTGGGCTCCTGACTCCATACTCTCTAAGGTGGTACCTTATGCCTCGGTATGGTGGTAGGAAACTGGGCCTGACAGCATAACCAGCATCCACCAGACAAAAATTTCCTAAAAACAAAGAGATGATGCCAGGAATTACAACATGGAGGAAGGACCTAAAGGCTGGGATAAACAGTGCAGCTAAAATGGTATACCTTGTGGAATCCTAAGGCCATCTTCCCTAGCAATAGCATCATCTAGAATTCTTGCATCATGAGTTGATCCTTCCCAGCCAGCCAGGACATAAGTGAATTTGAGGTCCCAATCCACAGCTGCAAGCACATTCTATGTGGTTGTGTGCTTTCTCCCCATGAAATCTCCCCTCTCACTAGATGAAAACCTTGCTAACACATGAGTCCCATCTATTGTAGCCACATAATCCTAGATAAACAACACAATCAGGAGAAGACACACTAAACAAAGATTATAGAAATGAACAGATTATGACTCCAACCTTAAACCAAGGGTTCCATCTTCTAGACCTGTTGATCTTTGGGTGTACTACAATGGAGGGTGGTACTATCATCTCTGACCTCAATTCACCAACAGCATATTATACCTCATGAAAGTACCTGCTGATAGTCTCAAGCGAACGCCTAAAGATAGGTGGGAGGACTCTGAATCTCTGGTTGTGGCCTACAATCAACAAGAACATTGTAACTTGCTCTTCTATCTTGGTGTGGAAGCTGTCCCTCAGCAGATCCCTACTATGAAACAGGTCACACAGCTGAAAGAAGGGTTGTCTCCTCATCCTAAGAACCGCTAGACAGCGGAGGTCTGTGGAGTGATAAATGAACCTGAGGTTCCGGGCCCTTTCTCGGTCTCTGGTAGTCAAAGGACCATAGCAAATGCCTTCCCTGGAGTTGGAGAGCCTCCTGAACCTGACAGTCATCCATGCCGAGATGACAGCAACCAAAGTTGCGGCCCTACGGATCAAGTAACGACGCCTAGCAACCGGATCCATGGCGCTAAACATGCAATGTAACAACAAAGTTCAGATAGGGAGCACAAACATATGAATCGGCTGCGTCACACATGATGCGCCACCCAGATCCAGATCAAATGGAATGAATCGGACCAGCAAACATGAACAAGGTGAGCCCAACAACTAGGACGTAGTTCACAGCAGTATGAATCAAAACCCTAACCATTTTCTAGATCGGCCCACACACCATACGGTGTGCCACCCAGATCCATGACATCATCAACCATTCCCTAAAGCTCAGCTATGAATCACAGGTAAATCGATGCAAATCGAACAAAGAAACATACAACAGGATGAGCATAACTCCATGACGGCGAGTGAGAAGAAGAGAACAGACGGCGGGCGCTGCCTTACCACCGCGTGACAGCCGGCCACCGGAACACTAAGGAGGGAGGGAGGAGGGATGGCGGCGGTCGCGAGGGAGAGGCAGAGCGAGAGCAGCTACTCGAGGGGAGGAGTGAACAGTAGCCAGGCTAGGGTTGGGGGCGGTGAGAGCACGGCTTATATACCTTGGCCAGCTCGGGCCAACTAGGCCCACGACCACGGGCTAGCGTAAGCCTGGCCCGGGTGAACGGCCCATTTGGCCGTTCGCCCCTAGCCAGGCCTCGGGCTTACGGCTGGCCCGATGAAGCCAGGCCCGGAGAACTGGCCAAGCAACCAAACACAGCCTTTTAGGCTCCAAACCAGCTGGTTGGGCCAAGCGCAGCAACCAAACACGCCCATAGATACTCAATTACAACCACCCTAAATCTCAACTAAACTATACGACCATGAACCGGTGACTATATATAAATTATTCTTAAGTAATACTTTAATCTCCATCTAAATTATCCATATCTGGAATCATGAAAAAATATAAAAAAGGCTACTATGAGCCGTGTGTAGGTCTCTGTTTTTGAAGATGTACTCTTCATATAAAGCATGGATGGATCTACTATTCTAAAAGGCTATTGATGTCACGTTTGCTAGATCGTTGCTCACCTTTTGTTACCTATAAACACTAATTTGCAATGGAGATCACCAAAACTGTTGCTGCCATGTGATGTTTCGGAAGCTAGCTAGTTCTGGTCCTATGTATATAAGCGTTTCCTCAGCATAAGATTGGACCAGCATGTTTTTGAATATACAAATTTTATGGTGACTACTAGAATGTCATTTGGCCGTTATAGGTTTCATAGTTACAATATCTATGTTGTGTTGTGCACGTAGACCGTTTTTCAAGCAACACTACTGTAGCAGATAGGATGATGATTCCGAAATTGTGCGGGCTACTCAACACGATGCGCATGCTTCCAGGGAGAAATCTGTCGCTAGGTTATATGTGTTTTTCCCTTGAAGCATGCTACAAGGTCCACACGAAATGTCCGAAAAACGGCAAAAAAAAAACACACAAGCCTACACGTCAAGACGAACGAGGGGCGTCCTCTCGTGCTCTGCTCCTCTCTGCCCTCACCAACCCCGTCCACCCGCGCGGTACTCACCCATCACAGCCACGCTGCTTGCTTCGACGGCCAGTTGCCGCAAAGTCGCCATGGCGCAGCTCTTCTGCGTAGCCGGCAGCCACCTTATGGTCAGCACCAGTACGCTCGTCCTCTCTCAGACTGAGTTTTGCATTGGTTTTAGGTTAGGCCCAAATAGGACCCGTGGGTAATTTATTTTAAGAAAATACTCAATTAGTTTATTAAGATTTGTGCACAAAACTTGTGAAAGATTCATCGGAGCTGAACACTTATCTTTATCTCTTTCTTTATCTTTATTGTTATTTTCCAATCCATCTTTTCTAAAACTATCCCTATTTTCGTATACTTTCATTCAGGGGTGGATCCAACGCCCCCCCCCCCCCCAGCCATAAATTATGTGCTAACTATTGTCTATTAGCCTCCAAATTACCATTACTTCCTTAATTTAGCCCCAACTTTCATTGTTTAGCCCCCCCTAATGAGCTCATCTTAGATCTGTCCCTGCTTTCATTTTCCGTCATTTTTCTCTTTCCATTTTGGTCATGGTATGTCGTTTACACCCATACAACCTAGCAACTAATTTCCTTCCATCAACCTAGCAACTAATTTGTTAGGCAAATTAGTTATCCTCAATCATTACTTCGCTCATGTTGCAATCCATCTGATGTTCAGTTTTTGTTGTTAGTAGAAGAATTGAAATGACCATTGTAGATTGTAGTAGATCTTGTTGCATTGTATATGTTTTGCTGAAGATGATTCATCCTTCTAATGTTGTTATATTCTGTTAAATTCGATTACCTGATGTCTTGCTCTAATTAGATCATGCCTAGCTCTAAATAGATCATGCCTTGCTCGAATTAGTACCTGATGGAATTGTTATTGTATAAGAATACAGATAGGTACAAGTAACCGAATAACATGTCACTGGATTAAAGGAGTAAAGAAGAATGTTACAACATTGTAGAGCAGAATTGTAACAAAAGAAGAAAGATGAATGCTAGTTCTGCCACGTGCTGCGTTTTCAAAATTGTAACCCTCCAATGGCATATAAGATACTAAAACATTTTTTCTAACCCCACCATCCTCTGCTAAAATTTATCCTTTTTAATGGATTTACCCTGCGAAACCCGAGGTTTTTGGTGCATACAAGTATTTTTGTTAGAGCGCCAGTGGGCAACTAAAGGAATACCCGAACAAGAGCGAGTGGAGAGAGAAGTGAGAAGAGAACCCAGTAATAGGTCCAACAGTCCCCCTCTCCCCCTTTTATTAGGAAAGTGTGAGGGGTGGGCTTTCACTATTTTCCCTAGTGGGGCTTCTATTTACAGAAAAGGCTTCATGGGCTACAAATGGTTCCTAAATATTATATTACAAAACAATTTGCTATCTAATTAGGCCCTAAACACACCAATAGAGGTCCTTAAAGTATAATACACCCTTAAACAGTAGTCGATTAGCTATTCACGGTCTTGTTTGGGAGTGCAAGATCCAATAGTTGGATACAACTAAGTGTGCCCCAATTACAAGAGACTCAACTATTGTTGGATATGACATTTGTTTAAGCTTATACTAGACTCTTGAAGACTGCTCTCGACTTTAGAAAGAATTCCTCTTCACTCTAACTCCCACTCCAACACTAAGACTACATCTTGAAAGTAGAGAGAGTTTCTCTTCTGGTGTGTTTTACAAATGAGAGATGAGGGCCCTACTTATAGTGGGAGGTAGAGTAGGGGCTACTCCAACGCCACATCAGTGATCTGTGTGACCTCCCTTGGCCACCGTTGGATGAAACAGACCTAGCTCAAACCACCATAAGATCGATGGATGAGGCAACTTTGGCACGTGTCTTGCATGTGGAACATGAAGGAAGTCGGTTTGGGGGCGGGAGCCCCCACACTGACGGGTGGACCACTCCCCCTTTGGTGTGCCGCCTCCTGGGCTGTAGTAGAGTGTGGGTATAACACACACTTGTCGATTTCAGCACTGACAAAGTCGGTTTGGTGCCTGCATATGTATAACAATGGGCCCGTGGATCCATGCCACTTGTGTTGAGCACCATCTGATGCAACCGACCTTGTTGGGCGATGTAGATGTCGCGGGAATTCGATCGACTCCACGGATCGTTGACGTGGCAGCCTGAGGCCCCAGGGGTGGGCGCCCCCAAGGTGAAGATCGGCGCCCCGATACTTGGCCCAAATGGGTAGCCCTCGTCGTTAGCTTCGCGTAGATGTGTGGATCACCCAAAACGGAGTTCGGATGAGCCCGTTATGCTCATTTTACTCCGGACTGCTCCTAGAACCCGTTGCACCCCTGGTCCGGTTGCTACTCTGTCACGTCCCACACTTCTCCTTTGTTCCATCTTAGTCCATTTTTAGTGTTTTCCTGCATACAAATACAGTCTCCAAGTATAAGTGAAATTAGGTGAGTTATAAATATAAATCATTACTTATATTGTTGTTTGTTCTCATTTTGATGCAACATTGATGGTCAAAATTGGTAATTAAGGACCGTCAACAGACCTCATCATCAGCACAGGCATGGCACTATGGGCCGTTTTCCATGCCGTGCTGACCCAAGGAGCCCGGAAAATGTAACAGGCCGTGTCAGCCCATGGCCCACTACCGCGAGAAGAGGAGAAGGGGAGACCGCCAGGGCAAGAGGCAGGGAGGTGTCGGCGCCGGCTTGTGTGCTCGCCGCCGAGGAGGTAGACGTCGGCGTGCTCGTTGGCGATGAGATCGACGCAGATGCGCTCGTTGGCGATGAGATCTAGGTGAAAAAAGCAGATGTCCATGATGTCGTGCAACAAAAGAGGAGCTGAGGAGGTGGCCACGGCGAGGAGGTTGATGCGGCGGCGGCGCTCGCATGGCCAACTATACTGGCACGGCGGTGCTCGCATGGCCACAGCGAGGAGGTTGAGGTGGCTCTTTCTCGCAAGCGAGAGTGGGGGAGACGAGGGCGACTACGAGTAGAGTGAGGGAGATCCAGAGTGCGACGACATGGGGGGAACTCAGGAGGTGGAGGGGGTAGGGTTAGGAAGATGACCTGCTAGGTTGTTTTCGAAGTGTGCCAGAGTGTGGGAAAGGGTAGGGCATAGTGGGCCGGTGGCCTTTTTGCGCGAGCAGGCCGTAGTGACTTTGATCATCGGGCCATGTCGTGCTGGCTCATGGGCCTAGGGTGCGGCCTAGGCACAGCCTGCTCTACGAGTCGTGCTAGCCCAGGCCCGCCGACCACCAGGCCGGGCCAAAAAACACAGGCCTCATGCGGGGCCAACGGACTTGGGCTGCATGCCCAAATATAGTCGTTGGTGACCAGCTCTGCGGAGCCGCCGCAGCGGAACAGGAAGTTGGCCAGCATCATGGACTTATCGGTGCGGGAGTACCAAGCCAGTTGGGCGCGATGGACTCGGACGGCACCACGACCGCCAAGCGTGGGGCCTCGTCCGCAGGGCGTTCCTGGGCAGGTCCAGCGCGATCGGCCGCACGCTACACACCATCTCCGTGAAGTTGTACGCCGCCACGGTCCTCGCGCTGGCCGTAGCGGCGCACGATACAGGACGACAGCAACGGGGATACGGGGAGAGCATGGAGACATAGGTCTCCTCGCTGATGCCGGGCTGCAGGACGATGACGCGGAAAAGGAAGAGGGCGGTCGGCAAGGCCCGGCCGCGCGTTGCGCTCGTCGGCCGTTTACGTCAACATCTTCCGCTAGCTCGTCGCGGTGCTCGTGGCACACATAGTCCAGGAGGTAGCACCGCGACTGCCGGCGGCGCGCCGCGGCCGTCTAGGCCAGGTAGGCCATGGCGTGCGCAAGGAGGAGCCACGTACGTGAGAAGACGAAGCAGCTCCATCGATCATCTATGGATCAGTGGATCTTGCTCGATCGGTTCTCTTCTCTTGGTGCTTTTTTTTACAGACTTCTCTTGGTGCTTTAGCTAGCGGATAGACGCCCAGGAAGCCAAGTGAGCCGGTGTCGTCTCTTCCACGCGTCGCCATCTCATTGGAAGTTCACACACGACAGAGTACAGACCCATTTTTTTTTCCAACAGGGTCAGTAGGAGAAGAGGAGCGATGGAAATATGAAGACGGGTGAAACTCTTGGGGGTGGGTCCTAAGTTTATATTTTCAGGCCAGTGATAAAGTCACTTAAAATAAAGATATATGGTATGTCATTATGCATATAAACAATACTGTGACCATTAAATGTATTCTTGTTAAAGAAAATACATACCTCTACCGTTATAAAAATACTCGACTATATAACCACCCTAAATCTCAATCTAAACTATACGACCATGAGCCTATGACTATATATAAAATTATTCTTAAGTAATCCTTTAATCTCCATTTAAATTATCCATATCTGGAATCATGAAAAAAATATAAAAAAAAGGCTACTATGACGCGTGTAGGTCTATGTTTTTGAAGATATACACTTCATATAAGCATGGATGGATTGTTCTATTCTAAAAGGCTATTGATGTCACTTTTGCTAGATCGTGGCTCACCTTTTTTTACCTATAAACACTAATTTTACCAACAAAACTTGTAAAAGATTCATCAGAGCTGAACTCTTATCTTTATCTCTTTCTTTATCTTTTTATTGTTATCTTCTGGTCCACCTTTTTCTCAAAACTATCCCTATTTTCGTATAGTTTCATTGTCCGTCATTTTTCTTTTTCCTTTTTGGTCCTCGTATGTCATTTACACCCATACAACCTAGCAACTGATTTCCTTCCTTTCACACCATTGTCATCTTGTAGCCCCATGTGTCCATTGGAAATAAAAATTCCCGTACACTCAATCCCATGAAACCCCAACCCTTTGAAATGGGGAGTTGGCGGAAGAGTACTCACCTATTCTCCATGGTTAGCCCTGAAATCCAATCTTTAATAAAAAACGAAAAGAAAAAGGAATTCATATATAGCTCCATTTCAGCCAGCATATGGTCGCGGGCCGAACAACAAAATTTAGTTGACATTGGAAATAACAAACAAAAATACAAAACTAGAAAGTCCACAAATTAAGAACTTCGACATTCAAAGTGAGACCAACTTCTTTCTCGAAGCTGAAGGGAAGTCATGTCGCTTTGGAGCGGATGCATTTAAAGAGATTCTAGTTGAAACAAGGAAAGGCATTAGATCAATAAGAGATGAAACTATCCAAATTATGGCTGCTATCTATAACCTCGGTGGGGAACCTCTCCCACCAAATGAAGACCTGGATTTGAAAGTTGCGAAGATTTTAGCTGATTGTTGTCTTGGCTGTGCTGCCCGAGCTGCAACTAAAGCTATGGGAAATGCTAACTTGAGGTAATTTAATTTGTGGTAAATGCCGAGGAGGAAATATGCCATATAACAGCTATTTTTATTCTGATGTCAATCTTTTGTCTGCAGGCAGTCAAAATCAGTCGTCAATTGGATCTGCGGCCTCCAAGTCTGAATGTAGCAATGCATCTAAGGACTGGTAATAAAATTATTGGTGTCGAAATTTTTGACTTGTTTTATTCATTTCTGACAGACAATGTTGACATCCTTTGTAGTTGTGTTTTGGTCGGGATGAGTCTGATGCCAATGTTAGGTGCTCTTAGGATAAAGCTCAAGATAAGTACAAATACAACCACAAGGTAATTATAAATTAAGTCCTTTTAGTCTCTAAGGATCAAGCTAACATTAAGTGCCAAGCTCACATTAAGGGTCAAGCGCACATTAATACCCCTGCATCTAGAATCAGGACATTTCTCACAGACAGTATGCTTTAGCATATGAAAACTAATAAGATGCATACTTACATTAACAAGTTTACCAGCATAATTAAAATATTTATGGTAAGGCTACACTTGAAAGAAATGTGCTTATGTGCGGCTGTGCCTTTGTTTGTTTGTTGGATATGACATTTGTTTAAGCTTATACCACACTCT
>CM041646.1:37875766-37903527 GCA_023333625.1 Bothriochloa decipiens
ACTAAGACTACATCTTGAAAGTAAAGAGAGTTTCTCTTGTGGTGTGTTCTGGTGTGTTTTACAAATGAGAGATGAGGGCCCTATTTTATAGTGGCAGGTGGAGTAGGGGCTACTCCAACGCCACATCAGTGATCCACGTGACATCCCTTGGCCACCGTTGCATGAAACCGACCTCAAACTATTGTAAGATTGATGGATAAGGCAACTCTGGCACGTGTCTTGTGTGTGGAACATGCAGGAAGTCGGTTTGGGGGTGAGAGCCATGGAGGTGGGGGCGGTCGCCCCACACTAACGGGTGGACCACTCCCCCTTTAGTGTGCCACCTCCTGAGGTGTAGTAGAGTGTGGGTATAACACACACTTGTTGATTTGGGCACTGACAAAGTCGGTTTAGTGCCTCCATATGTATGACAGTGGGCCCATGGATCCATTCCACTTGTGTTGAGCACCATCCGATGCAACCGACCTTGTGAAAGATTCATCGGAGATGAACTGTTATCTTTATCTCTTTCTTTATCTTTATTGTTATCTTGCAATCCACTTTTTTTTCAAAACTATCCCTATTTTCGTATACTTTCATTGTCTATCATTTTTCTCTTTCCTTTTTGTCTTGGCATGTCGTTTGCATCCATACAACCTAGCGACCGATTTCCTTCCTTCCACACCATTGTCATCATGTAGCCCCATGTGTCAATTGGAAATCAAAATTCCCATAAACTCAATCCCATGAAACCCCAACCCTTTGAAATGCGAGTTGGCAGCACTCAACTATTCTCCATGGTTAGCCCTCAAATCCAATCTTTAATAAAAATACGAAAAGAAAAATAAATTCATAGCTCCGTTTTAACCAGCATATGAATGTATATCGTGGGCCTAACAACAAAATTTAGTTGACACTGGTAATAACAAACAAAAGTACAAGACTAGAAAGTCCACAAAGAACTTTGACATTTAAATTGAGTTGGGTAATTCTAAATCAGCAACTCATAAATCACAACTAAATTCAGCCACACCCAAAGAACCGAACAAGCAAAAGCAATCCAAGATGGTATATGAAAAAAACAAATGGAGGAGGAGAGAAATTTTGAACTTGGCAGGGGTGTTGGATCCAAAAGCTACAACTCCAGTGGCAACGTGTGCTTTTGAAATATATTTAAGATTTGTGCACAAACTTTTGAAAGATTCTGTAGCTGAACTCTTATCTTTATCTATCGTTGTCTTTTGGATTTTTTTAATATTAAAGAGTGAATCATTTATTCCAATCCGCATTTTTTGTTCTAAAACTGCTCCTATAATTGTAAGCCCTTTTTGTTTGTTCTCTAACCCCGCAAAAGTATCTTCGTCCGTCATTTTCTCATCTTCTTTTTTGGTCCTAGTCAGCCATCAACACCTATGCGACCCCCGCGTACTCGATTTTTGTCCACCATGATCCTTTATACTCACATGTCAATTCACAAATGAAATCAAATCGATTGAAATAGACCGAGATGCATTGCTAATGTTCGAATCCAAAGAAATCCCCAAATCACATAAGCATAGAATGAAATCCCACACACCTCAAAAATTCCCCTCGACTCAATCTTATGAAACCCTGACCCTTTGAAATCAGGAATTGGTGGAAAAGTACTCACCCAAATCACATAAGCCTAGAATAAAATCCCACACACCCCAAAAGTTCCCCTCGGACTCAATCTTATGAAACCTTGACCCTTTAAAATCAAGAATTGATGGAAAAGTACTCACCTGATCTCCATGATTAGCCCTCAAATCCCATCTTTTGAAAAAAAAAAGACAAAAAGGAAAAGAAATTCATAGCTCTGCTACAACAAGTGTATGGTCGCAGGCAAAACAACATCAGAATTCAGTTGACACAAGTAACTACAGAGTACAAAACTAGGAAGATTTTTACGAAGTAAGAACCTACTCACTCTGTCTCGATGAGAGTCTTTTTAGCACAGGGAGCGAGTACCAAGGAAGGGGAATATTGACCCGCATGTCCGTACTGGTAACACCTTTATCGTGTACAGTACAGAGGACATTAAAAGCTTGTGCTTTCTGCCAACCAAGTGAGGCGCAACGCCATCGATCTTTTGCTATTGGACGAGGGGGTAAGGATGACTTGAGGTAAGTCATGTGACTAGCTGTGCTTCAGCGACACTTTCTATGGGACAAGGATGAAGAATGTCAGCGGCTTGAGGGCAAGTCAGTCCGCTTTGCAGCCGCTCATCTACATTCCCCCCTCCTTGAATTACGGCTTGCCCTCAAGCCGCTGCAGCCATCTTCGATGCTCTTGTAGACGAGTGGACTTCTCCTGGCGGAAGGCAACTCGGCGTAGCAGACCGCCACCCCCTTTGGTGAGCTTCTAGACCGAGTTCCACGCCAGCCTGAATGCACCCAGCAGCCATGGGCAGGACGCCGGAATGGAGAGCACCGCTTCCTAAGGCTGCACCAGGCTCCTGGTGGGAAGTCAGCGCTGCCACCACGCATCCGATGCACTTGTAGGAATCGACGAGAAGGATCTTGGCGGAGCCGAGACGTAGAAGCAGACACGGTTCGTGGAAGCAGATGACGAGTTGCCTCTGTTCATGAACACGAAGCCCTCCACACTGTTGATCGCTGCGTCGGGGAACCGCATCACCAGCCACATGCATGGTGTCAGCCGTGTAGTCCACGGAGCTTGGGTACACCACGAGCAACCAGCACACTGCCTTGAGCTCCATCGGGAAGGGAAGGTTGGTACGGTGCACGTGAAGACACCAAACTTGACACATTGTCCTCCATAGCCATCGATGTCGGCACTAGCAACAGAACGGCCACCGGTGCCTTGAAGCAGAAGAAGTACGTGGAGTCCATCTTCTCCTCGGACGACAGCAAGATTCCCGGCAGCTTGGTCTCGAGCACGCGTCCGAGGACGGAGGGACTCGGCTGCGTCGAGCTTGATGGAGATGTTGGCGACAGCGCCGCTGGGAAGCTGGGTGTAGAGGAATCGTACGCACAACACGTAGGTGCCGTCGAGCGCCGTGATGTGGAGCGACACGCCCGGATCGGAATTGCTGCCACCGGTGCCGACCTTCATCTCCTCCGAGGTGCGCTGGACATGGTCGCCACCGCCCAGGTGTCGAACACCTTGAGGGCAACGTTGGAGGTGGGTCGCAGTGATCGGCCGGAGTAGCCGCTTGGTCGACGTGGGAGAGAACAAGCGCCTTGAGGTCGCGGTGCCGAGAATGTCAGGATCCACCGCTATGGGCCCAAGCCAGCCAGCACAGCCTGGCAACCTGAGTACAAAACGGATCCGTGGAGGCCAAGGAGCGGCAACCAATTACTGAATATTGTGTGGAACTTGTATCCGGTAAGCAGACGGCTACCGTGGTTATCGTGAGAGTAGTAGGAGTAGGAGTAGATCGCCGGTGATCCGGCCGTATTCGTGTGTGTGTGAAAGAAGTGACCTCGCCGCCGGCGGAGGGTGTTTGCTCCGCACTCCACGGCCACCAAGGATGCAGGCTACATCTCGAGTGGCAACGTGCGCTTGCGCAAGAGAGTCCGCATGCCCAGGACGGGACCTGTACTGCACGCCTGCATGCTCACTCATTCACTCTACATTTCGAAATAATTAAAAAAAAACACACACACACACACACTACACTTGTGGGTCGTCACAGACATCTCCCCTTCTTCCTTGGCCCACTGCATGCCACACACATCTCCCTTGTTCATGAGCCCACTGCATAGGGGCCTCTCGAGTCTCCAATGTCGATACAGCACAATCCAATTTGGTCCAAAAGTTGTGACGTCCGCAAATCCAGTTTGACTACCCGTGTTAGATAGAGGGGCAGGACGACGTGTTAGCTAGTAAGCTACTTGAAGCAAAAAATTTCAGTGACAACGTACACACGTGTTTGCTATACAAAGGAGCGAAATGTTTCTTCTAAACGTGTTTGCTTCTTTCTATTTCCAAAATAAGTTCACGTGCAGATTTATAATGAGTCCTTTTTAAGCCAAAGTCATAGAGTCCTAAATTTCCATTTCTTAATAATTTTGAATTTGTTTGACTTTGAAACTACACGATATATACCACAAACTTTGAAAAAGAATAAATTTTAAATTTTTAAAATATAAAATTATAAAACTTAGGATTCTAAATTTAAAATTATACTCTAAATAATTCTCAATCAAAAATTTGTACATCTCATTAAGCACTACAATTCTGATTTTCATCTGACTTTATATGTAAATGTTATGATTTTTTTTTAGATAAAAGGTTGCACTGTAATAGTCACCGACATTTTAGTTACTGCTAACTTCTTTCTTCTATTCACTTGTAGATAACATCGTTTTAATAACTATAGCGTCTAGACGCCAATTACCACAATTAAAAAGTGTCTTCTAGCAAAGGCGATATTGGGTAAGCCAAATAACACCATTGAAGGGTATCCGACAAATTTACTCTTTCTGATTCTCTAGAAAAAATGCACTAGAGATTCAAAAAAAAAAAATATGTACTAGACCCTTGTGACTTTCGCCTTTTTCATTTCCACACATCCATGCCTCCTTTCCACGAGTGGGCGTCTCCGCGTCAGCGCCCTTGGACGCCGTGCACTAGTTCTGACGCCGGATTCCGGTGCCGTGGTGACGGGCAAGTCGCAACGACGAAACGAGACGCGACCACGGGCCACCGCGCTTGCAAAACGAGAAGTTGGGGGTTCGCTGGCTCGCTGCATGCGGCAATGGGTCAGGCCCAAAACAGGACCCTTGGGTAATTTAACTTAAGAAAATTTCAATTGATTTTAAATTAATTTAAGATTTGTCCACAAACTTTTAAGAGATTCTCCATGGCTGAACTCTTATCTTTATCTTTATTGTTATCTTTATCTTTACTCTTTTTTTTGTTATATTAAAGTGGGAATTGGTGGAAGAGTACTCACCTAATCTCCATGGCTAGCTCCTCAAATCCCATCTTTGACAAAAGACAAAAAGAAAAAGAAATACATACTAGCTTCAACAGGCATCTGGCCATGGGCCAAACCACCAAACAACATCAAAATTCAGTTGACACAAGTAAGGTAACAACAAAGTACTAAACTAAGATGATTTTCACAAATTAAGGGTGTGTTTGGATGGATAAATGCCGCGCGCCGTGTCCTTGGCATGACGAAGTTGTGGCAGCCGCAACTAGGCCAGCCCATGAAGCAAGCACATGACAGAACTGCGGCATGGTATGTGTGGCGTCCTTTGGTCGCCATCCAAACACCGCCTAAGGACCTCGACATTTAAATTGAGTCAAATCGAACAAGCAAAAGCAATTAAGAGACGATACATTAAGGAAAAAAGGCAAAGGTGGAGAGAAATTTTGCACTTGGCCAGGGGGTGGCAGCAAGGGCACCCGCAATGGCCAATGGGTAGATCACAAGTTAGCTGTAAGGATTGTTTTCATATTTAATAGGAGAGAGAGAAATGCTAATTTTTTATTAAGAGCTAGGTTTATACACATATTTCTTTTTTTTTTAAAAGATCCGGAGCAATTCCGGCTTATATTAATAAGGACAATAGAGAATTACATGCGCACGCAGCGCAAACAACCTCACAAGTTTGACAGATTGTCAAGCTGGGCGTGGAGGACTACAACAGACTACTCATATTCTAAAAATAACTGATGTGCATCTTCTCGCTGCACTATCATGAGACCTCCATCATGTCTTTCCCTAACTCCGCTGCAATTGCAGCTAGGGTCTTGCAAAGCTCCATGTCGTCAAGCCTCGCCACAGTCCATAGTGCCTTGATCGCTTTCTCAGGAAGGTCCTATCCAAAGCTGTCAATGTACTCTGTGACTGCTACTGTAATACCCCTGGTGTTAACCACATCTTTGCACTGTATATCATGAGCATAATCATAGCATTTTGCATGATGATCACATAATTAGGCCATGATGTTTGATGCTTGCTTATTTATATTTCAAATAGAATATTTGAGTGCTAGGTTGTGGTTTGCTATGTAATTGATGCTTGGATTGATTTGAAACATGTTTATAATGTTGCTAGGATCAATTCATGTGTTGGTCATTTGACCCAAAAAGATTTAGTTTGAAATCTAAATTAATTCTTCCTAAAGTGTGATTTCAATCCCTCTTCAAAAGTGCTATTTACATTGCTTATCTCAAGTTGGACCTTTAATATGGTTTGTAGAGAAAAATATTTATAACAAATTCTCTACTTTCACCAAACCATGAAAATGCTTTTAAGGCCTTTAAAAAGGTCAAAAACAGTGGGTAGAATATTAGAAATTAATATTTTTATAATTCAAATTTGACTCAAACTCACATTTGCAAATCTAGGCTGAACTAGCAAAAACTTCCTATGTATGAAATGTTCTAATCGTCAAATGGAGCAACTTCCGTATTCAAAATTTTTTGAAATTTGACTTCGTTTGAAAACTACCGCGAGTCAAAGTTTTCAGTTCATTAACTAAAGGGGGTGGGACCCACCTGGCCCACCTGTCATCCTCCTCTTTCCCTCCTCTATCTCCTCCCCTATTCCCGTCGCTAAGCTGGCCGCAGCGATGGCAGCCGCTGCTCCGCTGCCCCTCGCCACGCCGAGCTCGGCCAAGTGCTAGACGCCACGCCGCGCGCTCGATTGCCTGCACACACGCGCGCCCACGCACTCAAGTGCCCACGCCGTTACCTGCCGCCCGCCATCATCGCGCTTCACGGGCACGCCCGCGCCGACGCCGGCCACGTACCTTGCCCGGCCAGACGCCTTAAAGGCGTGATGGACTTCTCCTCCACCCTCCCACTCGCCCACTCCTTTCCTCTCCACTCCCCTCGCATGCCTGCCTTCTTCTAGCGCAAGGAGAGCCGCATGCAGCCGCCATTGCCGCCGCCACGAGCTCGTGCGACTGCCGCACGCCTCACCGCCGCCATTTTTCTCACAGCTCGCGCAAAAAGCTTCGCCTCGCCCCGCGCTGCGTTTTGAGCTTCCTGGCAAATCGCTAGCTGGCCAAATCGGGCTGTCACGCGGCAACGCCGCGTGTACTTTCTAGTATACAACTAGAAACCCAGGGGCCTAGCCTGAATCAGTCCATGAGTTGAACCATTTGCAAACCGTGAATGAACTTACACGATAGAGAGCATACTTTTGCTAATTGGAAGTGCTGTGAAGTCCAAACAATTCACCGGAGGGAATTTGACACTGTCCTACAGCTCATCTCTCTTGTAGTACAAGACATATAATTGTCTACAATGTACACCTGAAGGTTGTTAAACTGAACATATACACATATAGAAATGGATATAGAACCGTTAGATTAACCAGTAAATTTGAATTCCTGAATATAATAACACATGTTCTTTACATGATTCACTCAAGCCAGAATTAGTAATTTGTGTACCATCATCTGCACACAGTCACTGCGATTTCCTACGCTATTCTCCTGTGGCGTCCCTTCATTCTTAGGTTTGAAACCGTCAGACATTCTTTGTCTAGCTAGACTAGAAATATCTAGGTGATCTATCTTATTCCTACTACGTCGTGTATGTATGTATCGTATATCTCATTATTATGCAGACAAATACGTACGTGTGAAAAAGTGTTATGATAAATATTTTCTCCGTCTTAAATTATAAGTCACTCTAAGAATCTTAGAAAGTCAAAACATTTTAAATTTGACCAAGATTATAAAAGATTTATAATATCAAATAAGTATATTATAAAAATATAATTAACAAAGAATTCAATAATACTTAGTTGACATTCTAAATATTAGTATTATCTTATTTTATAAATTTGTTCAAAGTTGAGATGCTTTGACTCTCGAAGATTACTGGAGTGGCTTACAATTTGAGACGGAGGGAGCAGTGTACATGACTCGGATAAAGTCTTAGAAAAGAATACGACATGCCAGGCTTGGATAAGTAGTGTATATATAGTAATATAGACGAGGATACAATACATAATTTGACTAAATGTGTTAGATAAGACGGGGCATTGGACGTGGTTTACTAGGCTTATTGAAGCAAAAATTTTCCGTGACAACGTACACTCGCTTCTTTTACCTCCAAAATAAGTCCATGGCCTTTCTCCACCTTTTTTAACATTGATTTCATTTTTATTTTTTCCTTTGCCTGTCCACAAAACACCCTATTTTTCGAGAAGATGTTATTTTTATTTTTATTGCCCTTTTACCAGTTTCTTTTCTGCTTTTTTGCCCGTCTGCCTTACGTCAATTTTCTCCATCATTTTTCTTCCGCATAGTAAGGGATAATGGAAGATCACACATACAAGCTCAAACAGTTGTGAAGTTTTTTCTGCATGCAACTATTGGTGCGTAGGAGCTACTGTAAAAATTTCACAGAGTTTGGATTTATAATGAGTCATCTAAAATAAAACAACCAAAAAAGAGAATTGCTTGCAGCTGTTAAATCACGAAACCTTGCAGGACTAGTTCTAACATGTGTAACATACTTTAATTTTCCTATGTTATCGATGATAAGAACTTCATACAAAAATATAGCATATTTTTCATATACAAATAGTTACTAATGAGATTGGACTTGGAATTTTCTGCTTGTAGCATATTTTTCATCTTTACGAACAGCACCGAACCTTCTGCCCCGGCTTTTATTTATGACCTTGGGGCTTGTGGTGGGTGTCCACTGGCGCACGGCCGTGGGACGAGGCGAGGGAACAGCCACCCACCCACGCCGCCCCCGCCCCCTCCCCCGCGCATCAATGGCCGCCGGCATCGGGACGAGGCGAGGGCGTGCTGCGCGAGGGTTGACGCGACCCGACGGGCACCGGCGTGGCAGCGCGGTGGTTCGTCGTCGTCGTTCTGACGGTCCACGGTGTTGCATCTGCAGATTTTGGACGGATTCGTTGGATCGTTTCTGTTTGGAACAGGATCGAATGTGCTAAATGTTGTTCACCGCGGTAAAATCTACTTACGATTCTCGTTTAATGATAGAAGAGGTTAAACGCTCGGTTTTTGGTGTCAAAACCGTCACTTATTATCATTCATAAGAAGTACTCTTACACCTGACATATTAGTATTGACGGAACACAAGCATAGCAAGAGTCAAGATCAAGACATAGGGAATACAAACAAAGAATTAGGTATGTGGCTGATCCAGTTTTGGGTATGGCAGAGGGGGGCTTCCTTCATCTTGCTCTCGGTCTTTAGTCGTCCTAGCTGATTCTCGCTCTCACCAATTTGCAGATAATGTCCAATGACTTGTCTGATCATGAAAAGGAAAAGAACCAATTCCATTTTTTTATCAAAGAAAAAAATAAAATTTGTTGATACAGGTAAAGAACACCAATGCTATCAGGTTATTGTAAATCAAAGGGAAAAAATATTGATGCTGGTTCAAGCCATAAAAACATGCATCTTATTTACAAGACAACAAATATGCAGTCATGGCATCAAACAAGCATTGTGATGGTCTTTGAGACACAACAATCAATTACATGCTTCAAAATAAGGCCTTGTTTAGATACCTAATTTTGGGTCCAAAATTTATTATGCAGAATTCCTATTCCCCGTCACATCAAAATGCCGGCATATATATAGAGTGCTAAATATAGATGAAATAAAAAACTAATTACACAGTTTTATTGTACTTTGCGAGACGAACATTTTAAGCCTAATTAATCAATATTTAGACAATTATTACTAAATAAAAACAAAATCGCTACGGTGTGACGGAACATTTACTGTGCAGATTTTGGACCCAAAATTGGGTATCTAAACAAGACCTAAATGGATAAAAAAAAAGATGACTCCAACTCTGGCATTCTGGCAAGAAGTGACAGTACATAAGACGATAACTGAATAAAAACAGTGTGTAGCACTGACATTCTGGCAATCAGCAGAATCAAACCAGTACTAGCAAATAAAGTTATGTGTTATTACACCAGCAAGGATGATGACTCCAACTCTGCTACTCAGGTTACTGGTAACATCTTCTCAGCTAGCGCTCTCACACACAGAGATGAAGGCAAAGCAGACACATAAAGACTTTTGGTTGCTTGCTTCCTTCACTGGTCCTCCACCGCCGTGGCATCCTCCTCCTCAGACTCACTGTCAGTGACCTCAATTTCGTCCTCCGCATAGCCTTGGGCATTGTACTGGCGGATGAGGGCCTGCTCGTAGTCACGGAGCTTGCCATCGACAAAGGCTGTGAGCAGATACCACTGACGGAATTCGCTGGGACGCTTTGCGAGCGAGCAGGAGTGAGGCCTTCGACGCTCCTGAAGGGCCTAGCCACCAAGAAATCGATGGGCGCCTTGGTCAACCTGTGCTTGGCCACCCTCTTCCTCTTCTTCACGGGCCTGGCCTCCTCCGCCTCATCTGCCGCCAGTGATCCATCCACATCTCACCGCCCCCCGGGATCGTTTCGAAACGCAGGAGACTTACAGCAGCCAACGCCTCCTTCTTGGCCTTGAGGATCTCGGAACCCTGCGACGACGAGGACGCCTGCTTCTTCGTCTTGAGCATCCCGTGCCTCTCCGACGAGCTCCCCGGCAACGGCAACTTCCTGGCGCCCATTGCAGCAGCCGTGAGCGCAATGGATCTCTCTCTACCTCTCGTCTCGAACCAAAAGAGAGCAGAGAGGCTAGATCTGATGAGGATAGCGGCAAGAGCGAAATCTAAACAAGGGTGGCAATGGGCAGCGGCGCGCCGGTTTTATCGCCCCGCGCCGCGTCAGGAGGCCACCTGGGTGGGGAGACGAAGCCGGGAAGGAGAAGAAGGGGAAAGGGAGCACAGTCGGATTTGGATTTACGGTCGCCCCAATCCTGTTCGTCCACTTCTTACAAGTGGGCCCAACGGTGGCCTTTTTAGTCATCTATAATAATAATAATTATTATTATTAGTGTTATTATTATTGTTGTTGTTGTTGTTATTATTATTATTATTAGAAAAATATGCCCTTTCGTTGCATCGGGTTGAACAACTTGCTGAGTGGTTACATGGATAGCGATTTAGAGATTTATACAATTATATAATGGTCACGTTCTTTGTTCCGATATGTCTAAACTATCGTAAATTGTCGGCAAACTATTTTCGTAGTATAAACCATATATACCGATTGAATATTAATATCCATTTTTAACTTATACGATGTAGCAGATAAAGATTCCTTATTTTATTGTTGATGACAAAATAATATATTACCAGTGGTTAGTATACTATTAATAAAACAGGTAACTCGATCATCAATATCATCCTCAGGCAATTCTTTGTTCTAGTCTTGAAAACCTGCAGGCTCCTAACTTTTGTAAAAAGAGAGCCTGTTAGTTTCACTGGCAAAGAGCTACTACTATTATAGGCAGAGATGCTACACCTGCTCGTCTTCGGCCTACTCGTGTTGTGGTGGTGTAGCTCCTCCGTAAACCATGGACAAGGGACAGGGGCGATCGTGGATCTGTACGTAGTATGGACTCCTCGCTCGCTTTCCATGGCCAGCATATCTGTGGACAAGGATGAGGCTAGAGATCAAAACAACCTCTTGGCTGACGGCAAGGGGCTCGGTTCAGCGATGCGGGTCGGTGCACGTCCACCTTCCTAGATCACGACCACCACGAGATCAGCGAATGGGGCATGATCTCGTCATGGTCACAACCGGTTGCCGAATCCTGAGAACCCCGACTCGCCTACGCACGTGGCGTCTTGATAGCTGCATCTTGGCGGTCTTCGCTTGGCGCGAAGGCTGCTAGTTCGGTGAGTTCCGACAGGCAACAACAACGCATGTGCATCCACGACTTGCCCGAGTCGTTTCTAGTGGACACAATGACGATAGGCTCCTAGGGCCGGTGTAGGGCACTCCATGAGCACAACCCTTGCCGCTGGCCATGAACGTATAGACACGCTTAGCAAAAGAAAAAAATAGGTAAAAGAAAAAGTGCCACCTTGGTATATTTATAATTTCTATAAATAGATCATATTTTTATGAAACTAATAATTATAATTATATATTAACTTATAAATGAAACATAATCTAACAATTATAATATCTATGGATAGATCGTATTTTTATGGAACTAACAAAAACTGGTTTTGCATTTTTATGATTTTTGATGAATTTTGCAAGATCTCTTTTTTATAAATATTGATTTGAATATTTTGCATCAAAAACCCTGATATATTTTAAAAATAACCAGAGCCCTTCCACCTTTCTCGATCTATTACATCACTACATCTGGAACCCTATATTACTTTTTGTTCTCTTCCCTATCCTTTTTAACTTGAATGAAGACATTTGTTAATTTATTAATTATATTATATATATAGATATAGATAAATATATAGATAAAATATGAGAAAAAAGAGAAAAACAAAAAATCACCTAAGCGCAAGGAACCCAAAAAGGACGTGCTTTTCTTCTCACGGACGGATTTTTTTTGTCACGGAAATCGTTTCCATCTCACGGAGAAGTTTACATGGACGCTGATTTTTTTTTTAGCCTACACGGACCTTGGTTAAAAGAGAGGGCAGGGCGGACAAATTTTTGGCAGATTGAAATTTTGGTCTTTTATTAATAGGTTATATATTATTATTATTATTATTATTATTATTATTGTTATTATTATTATTATTATTTTGCCAATAACCTTTTTTGAGCTTATATTATAGAGAAGCGTAAGTACCTTTTTATTTTTCAAAAACATTTGGTGGCATTATAGTTTTGCAAAACTTAATATATACCCCCAACTAAATTGACGCTGTCACTAGAAATATCAATTGACGACAGAATTATTAACACTGGATCAGACCCATGATCAGATCGTAAAAGATCAGAATGGGAGACCACATCGATCTAGTTCACTACAAAGACTCATGTCGACTTTTACGGAACCGGTCAGTTCTATTTTGAATCAAGTTGTTCGAAAAGCTGATTTTTGTTTTGGTAATTGAGCACCTACAACATTAGTGGACTTGGTAGCAGAATATTAGCTCAGGGTAGACACTAGTGCTGGTCGCACCTGAAATGCAAAAAAAAAAGCAAGAGAATGAAAGTACTCCATCCATCCATTTATCGGAGTCATATTATCCAAAAAAATTATCCCAGGCGACCACGGTTTCTTTAGGGTCAACCGGGGGAGGGGGGGGGGGGGGTGGGGGGTGTTCCCCTGTTGGCCCAAAACAGCCTGGTTTAAAGTTTAGACATTTTTACAATGGCACGCCCAAGCATGAGGGAGAAAAGTGACAAACACTAAAGAGGAGGAGAAAGAGCAACCACAACAACAACACCACTACCACCAAAAACACATAAACCCTTCAACGATGCCTCCAGGGACGTGAACGATGCCGTAACGTAGTCATCGTCGGCCAAGCACGAAGAGTAGCTCCACAGGTGCTTGGCAAGGCTTTCGCCCGGAACATGTGCCAAGGAGTTAAGCGGGTCGAATCAGGGGACTGCAGCAAGAGCTGAGGTTCTTCAATGACGCCTTCAAGAAGGAGATCTCATCACTGGCCTAGAATAAACCAAGCTAGACTTTCGCCCAAAACCTTTGTTAGGTCTCTCGTTGACTCACCCAAAACGGCGGTGGGACGAACACCAACAAGCATCCACGCTCAGACGCCAAAAGGGAGGGTGGGACCGGCCGCCGCCACACCGCACGGAGCCGAACATGGACTTGCCCGCGACAGTGAGAGGCGCGCACCGGCTAACGTCCACACCTGGACTGGAAGAAGGGGGTTTGTCAGCCGCCGCCACACCGCGCGGAGCCGTTATCGGACTCACCCGCGACAATGGGAGGCGCGCACCGGCAGGCAAACACACCAAGACAGAGGAGGTTGCCAGTCGCCGCCACACCACGCGGAGTCGTTCCTGGACTCACCCACGAGGATGGGCGGTGCGCACCAGCCAGCATGTACCGGCCGCCGACACATCGTGCGGAGCCGTTCACGGACTCACCCGCCACAGTGGAAGGCCCGCACCGGCAAGACGGTCGCAGGCACGCAGCCCCACCGCCGGCAAGACTGCGGCCAAACCACGCTCACTACGCCGCTGCTGAGCCCTGCAAGAAGAGTGGACACGCTGCCCCACCGTCGGCTCGCCCGCAACCAAACTGCGCGCCCCGCTCCACTGCATGACCATCCCTAGATTTGGCTGCCGGTTTCGGACCGGCACACCAGAGCTATATGGGCACCCTGGCCACATGGTCCGGCCAGCCACGCGCCCGGCCTCGACCCGCCACCTGCAGGCCAAGACGTGCATCGGGCCATCCAGAGCCGTCGGCCTCCAGCCGAGGTGGGGAGACGTACGTCGAGGAAGAAGAGGAAGGGAGCGTGTCACCGTCGGTGTCTTCATCATCTCGCCGGAGGTGGGGACGCGGATCTGCTACTGGGGGCCGGATCCTAGACGTCTGAGCCAACCGAAGCTAGGGAAGACGCGGGGCGGCTGCCGGAGCTGTCGTTGGAGGGGGCCGAAACTGGCGGGGAGGCACAGGCCGGCGAGGGAGACCGCGCCGCTGCACACCTTCCCCCCAGCTTCAGCGCGAGGACGCTGCCACGCAGCGCCATGGCGCCATGGCGCTGCGCCGCCCTGACCGTCGAAGTCATCCCCGCATAGATGGGGCCGCGATCTGCCTAAGAGAGAAGGCCTCGCCGCCACCATCCTTGAGCGCCGCGCAAGCTTCCCGGCAGCCCTCTCCGGCAGCGGCGAGGGGAAGGGGAGGGAGCCGGAGAGGTTGCGGCGGCGGCTAGGGTTTGCCGCCGCCCGGGTCGCCTGTGCGGGGCGACGGGGTGAGAGCTATTTGGTGAGAGATCATTGCGAGAAGTGGGCTTCGTCGATATGCCACTCCGCAACGGGGTTTCGTTAGAATGCCATTATGAAGTGCGACGCAAGCGCTAGAATGCCATCCGATGACTTTGGGAACCTTTTATTCCCCTTCTACCCCTGTCATTTCCCTCTTTTCTTTCATCGAATAATCTCGTGCAGGCTGGCACGGAACGGAGCGACGCAGGATCGAGCGGGTTGCGGCGCTTCTTCTCCGACGCCGAGTGAGTGGGCAAGGTCGCACTCACGGCACGGCCAGTTCCCCACGCCCACCGGCGCCACCACGGCCGCTTGCCTCCCCAATGCTCGGCCTTCGGCGCCACCGCGGAAGAGAAGGACAACGACGCCGCAACGACGACGCCAGGAGGTGTTTGGTTGAGCTAGGAACTTCTAAATTTTGTCACATTTAGTCTATTTTATTAGCTTTTTATCCAAACACCCCCATTAATGGGACTAAAAAGCTTTTAGTCCTCTCTAGTTGCTTGAGAGTTGCTAAAAGGGACTAAAAGTGGCTAAACTGTAGGAGGGGTGACTAAATGAACCAACTTCCTATTCGCGGACATGGAATTCCTCGGCCAAGACTTCGCTGGCAGGTTCCCGCTCGCTGATAAGGTTCCCGTGCGGTCCCGCTCGCTGATAAGGTTCCCGTGCGGTGGAGGGATGTAAGGATGAGGATCGAAAAGGTATGGTGTGCCTCACCAGTGATGCAGAGTTGTACCAAACTAGTGGTCCGACGCGCCAGAGAGAAAAAGCCTGTCGAGCCGACAGTAGACCATTATTAACATTAATGAGGGTAAGAAAGTTACATGGTATTTCCTGATATGGGTATAAATTTAAAAACACAGTCATATGTGTTTAACATTGTTTACCATACATAACGTGGTTTGATGGAGTAGTAGATTCAGGCATAATTATAATTATACAGGTACAGTTCATTGTGCTATTTATATAGCACTTGGTAGGGGCCCTAACTTAGTTCGTTTCTTGGTCTACATATATACAAACAAAGACCTGGCTTCATAAGCTTTGGGGCAAAATATGTTTGATATATAGATCCAAGATATATATATTACATCTGTTTGATATATACAAACAAAGACCTGGCTTCATAAGCTTTGGGGCAAAATGTGTTTGATATATAGATCCTGGCTTCTTATATATATCTTGGTAGGGGCCCTAACTTAGTTCGTTTCTTGGTCTACATATATACAAACAAAGACCTGGCTTCATAAGCTTTGGGGCAAAATGTGTTTGATATATAGATCCAAGATATATATATTACATCTGTTTTTTTACACGATAAAGTAACTTGCAGTTTCTTTGCCTTCCTTGGTAACTGAAGGATAATGATAGCATCACTGCAACATCAGTGCCCGTTGGAAGCAAAAGTACTTCATCAAAGTTTGAGAAATCATCTGAATCTTGTTGGTATCTTCCAGAAATAGTAACCTCTGCATGTGACAATAACAATTATTTAGGAATGATTAATGGCATTTTGGATTCTTGCATCAGAAAAATTCTAGGGAAGGTAGCCAATGATCTGGCTGAATTACCTACAAATTCTAATAAAATATAATAGAATCAATGTTTAACTTGCTTGTTCGTGAGAGAAAATAAACACGTTTCATGCCATCTACAACTACAAATATGCAACAAGAGTGGAAACAGTAACTCCAAGTCCAATTGGTACAAATGAAATAGAGTAGTTGAGAAAATAACATGTTTATATCTGAACAAAGTTATATCTATGGAAAAAAAAGCATTCAAATATGCCATGTAAAAAGGCTATAAAGGAAATTGCACTTTGCATTTACCTCCTTGATATACATGTCGACCAAATTGGTAAGGTCAGTCCACGGTTTGTAGTGACTGCACAAGTTTCCCTTCAGGGTCGTATCGTTCAGGAAGTTCATTGGGTGAATCTTGAATTCATGATCCTTCAGTGCCACACCCACCAGCATAGCACCCATTAGTCCCCAACCCCTGGTTTTACAACAGAGCTACTTAAATTTAAATAGCAAACTACAAATGAAAGGAACAAATCACAGGATTATTCAGGTTTACGTCAGGATCACATTCAAATGCTTGGATCATAGGGCGTTGATGTTACATAGACAACCATGATCTGATAGTAATTTGCTCTGAATAGTGGGTATAAATCCTTCCTGTAAAACCAAGTACAGTTTGGTTAACTATCTAAATCGCCAAACAAAACAAATATTAGAAGGCCTAAAATAGATGGCACATGTATAATGTCAAGGGCTGCCTCTATTGGTTTACAGACAACTCAGTATGGCACAGCACATACAGATTCAGTCCACACATGGAACAGATAAAATTGTACACCAAAGGCAGTTAGATAGTGGAGCCTTTGTAAATCTACCTTTATTAATAGCTTTGATCATGCACTTGTTTCATACTGTGTACAAAGATCCATTCGTGCATCCACCTTATCGCTAAGAAATCAAATTCAGAAACGAATCCATCAGTAAGCATACTTTTACATAGCATAACATCCCATAAAGAATAAGCAATGGGATTCCTCACATGTGTAATCAGCTTTTTGTATGAGTCCTGCTGCTAAATTTGGAGATAAGACCAGAACCCTACAGAGATAATGATCTGCCAGGCAAGGAAGCTGGTCTATCAAGATTAACATTAATGAACTCTAAACTGTGGGCAATACATTGTCCTGCTAGGTCCAGCGATGACCAAAGTAAATAGTAAACGAAAGCAAGTAGCAAAAACAGTGTAGGTTTTTAGGCAGCACCTTTTTTTTTTTGTTTTGAGAAGACTAAATAAAACTTTGTGTCTAGAATTTTGTCAATATGACAAACTTACTGAAACCAGAATCTTTGAATAAGAAATTTGGACACAGTGTTCATACTATTTGGAATTGCACCTACAACTGCACTTGCCTCATTATATGATATGTCCAATAGCACTTGATGCACCCACGTGGAAACAGGTAGGAACTAATTCAGAAATAACAAAAATATTTCTTAACATGGTTTCTAAGGCAATAGTACATTTTGAGCTAACTATATTGTGGGACTCAAATCAATGGCAAGGTTAACAAAAATGTGATAACAAACAAGCAAAGACTGTAGATTAACCGAGATGAAGCTTATCGAATTCATAGCCACCATGTTAAGATCCGCTGCTACTTTCGCTGACCTGATCAAAGAAGAAGACATCATCATCTTGCTCGGTGGACCAGCTGTGCTATTCCTGAGATCTGTCCACAACCGCAATATCATGATCTCTGCACACAGAACCAATTTGTAAGATAGAAGGCAACTCGTCCATAGAAAATAAGAGTACAGCAAAGTACAGCAAAAAGGCAGTTAAATTATGAATAACTCATTTTTTGTACAGCTAGTTTGTTTCAATTAACCTGTTAATAGAAATTAAGTTTCCAGAAAAAAAATGCAGTCAAACTACTAACAGCTCACTATAGAAAGTTTCATTCATATATAAGGGTATGTTCATAGCCATGTTCTGTCGGCCTGTTCCAGTTCACCAATCAATAGGTCAGTTAATCATGGTATCACAGTATATGTGCAACATTTGAAACAACCGAAGCATGTTAGAACTTAGATGGCAAGTCCAGCATGTCTGAAACTGTTAGTTTGGGCATGACAATGTGCACTTCAAGATTAGCAGAAGGTGTTGATTTACAAAATCTTACATAAGGAGCGTCTATCCAACGCCATCTAAACATGGCTCACCAAAAGATGCCTGTATGCACATCTTAACCGAAGAATTTAAGAATCACATTCCAATGGTGACTAAGCAGGAATCTAACTCTTCCCAACACCTTGGTAGATTAACTCGAGAAGAAAACAACTTAAAAAATAGCATAACATTTTTCCCTGAGTCATAACGATGTCATCTAAAACTGAATATATGCTTATGCAGACCACCATTTGGTATACCCCATGGCTACTTGGCTGCCACTTCCACCAGACCTAACTCATTTTAGTGCACCTAATTTTGATATTATTATATTTGAAAATAGGTATATACTTAGACATGAACAAAAGGAGGTAACAAAATCATGAGCAGCATAAGTGAGTGGATGTACCATTATCTAAGGAGCACAGGAACCAGCATGACGCCAATCCTAACAAACTATTGCTGCAAAGGATGGTGACAAGGTTAATAGAACTTTAATAAACACAAAAGAATTACCAAGAACGAAGATCCAAGAATATGCAGCCTTGGAACCTAGGAACCCAAGCAGAACAGTACCTCAAACTGAAGAAAGACAGCTGAACCCAGTCACAGTATAGCAACACGAAGGGCAATTTCGATGCATGAAAGTACCTGTTCCAGGCAAGCAAAGGAGGCAAAATTAACATGTAGTCACTGGAGGAATTTTTTTAGGAAATCAACCCACCTAGAATAGATAGAGGATTAATAGAACCCTAACAACACAACGATTGACACGGACATAAAAAGTGAAAAACAGTACCGGAGCAGCGGTCAATCACCTGTGCAAGGCGAAGATGCAGGAAGAGATGATCTCGAAGAGGAGCCACGAGACGGAGCAGGAGGAGGAGAAGAGGCTGAAGCACCTGCAGATCCGCCTGTGGAGCTTCGCCGCCGCCGCGTCCGGCAAGGAAGGACGAAACCCTAGGTCGGGTTGTCGCTGCCCTGCGGTCTGGCGGTCGCCGCCCTGCCCGGCACGAGAGGGAAGGCTGGGGGCTGGTGGCCACCAACGGCGCCCGCCACCGCCGCGCCGTTTCCGTGGACGGCGACGAACAGGACCGAATCAGGGCCGGCGGCCGCCACGCCGGGTAGGGCGGGGCCCCACCGTTGGCGCACCCCGGCCCCGGACGCCCGGCGAGTGCTCCCACCGGCGGCGCGCGGCCGATGAGAGTGGGCGAGCACGCCAACCGGCTCCCGCGCAGGCTCCATGGGCGGGGACGGCCGTCGGCAGGGCGCACTGGCCGGCGCGCCACTCGCTGCCACCGTCGCCGCCGTGCGCCGCGTCGTCACATCGCGAGGGGAGGAGTGAGAGGGAGAGGAGGAGGAGGAGGGCCGCCGCAGCGCGCCGTGCGTCACCGCCCCCGCCCGTGTCCGTGTCGGGGAGGCCGCGGGAGAAGAGACCGGAGAGGAAGAGATAAGTCGGTTTTTTTTTCTTTCTAGAATGAGATGGGAAGAGAATCGGAACCGGTGTATATAAGTGAGTGGGCTTCAAAGCGGAAGCTGCACAACTGCTAGAAGCGGAGGGAAGGTAACGAAGGTGAGCCCTGTTTGGTTGGTTTTCAAATTTTGCTAAATCAAAACTATAGCATGTCAAATTAATGGTTATTAATTGGTTCACTGTTATAGAATTGACACCATCAATTTTTAGCTAAAGTTTTGGCAAGTTCTAGACAGTTCTTTTAAGTTATATAGAAGAGAAAATTGGCAAATTTTTATTTTGGTAGCCAACCAAGTATTATCCTAAATTGTTATCAAAGTTTTAGCAACCAAAATTGGCATGCTCTTGTTTTAATTTGCCCTAATATTGGTAGTGTAAATTTTAGATCCAACCAAGCAGGCCCTGAAATCTAACCATGATAAAAAGCAGGCCCTGAAATCTAATCACGGATAGGATTATAGGGGTTAAAATAAAATTAAAATTAAAATGTAGCTCATAAAAATCATAGTAAATCATGCTACTATACACCAAGCTGATAGGAAGAATCGATTTGAAGTCCGAAGAGCTGAGATCTTATAGCTTCACCGGATATTCAAGCATATACGTTCATTTCAAAGCTTATGCGCCAACAATCTCTTTTTTTTCTCGCGAGCATACGTATATGTCCGTATTTTATTAACATGAATAGAATGGTCGTACGACCTACAACATAGGCTTAGAATGATAATGACGAGAAGCCATCAACAATCCAAACAGCAAACCTAACTACTGAATCCTTATCATTTATATTATATGGATAACTAATTGTCACTGGTACAAAAAGTTAGTGTAAAGACGGTTAAATTCAATTTACGGAAACGGTGGTTCGGACCGACGCTATGCGATCGACTGTAAAAATAGTTTTTTCTAGCAACAGATAAACAACCGACTCAAAAAAGAATTTTCAGCAACGGTTGTTTTAAGTGTTTTAAGTAGCCCGATACTAAAAAATCATATTCACACACCGTAAAGTCGTGCCAAACGATACCGAAGCAGAACGAACAGAGTCGGACCACTTTAAACAACCGACCGTAAAAATGATTTTTTTTGCTTTAAAAAAACAGAATCGTCGTTGTGCAGCTACACGCCCGTTCCTTTCTGCATAACTGTACTACGACCATTCTGTTGCCGTAGATGAAAACAGCTCGCCGGCACCATCGCTGGGAGCGAGCGGAGGAGGAGGAGGCCAAGAAGCCCAAGCCCGGCGTGGCGGAGGTCGGCGACGACGGCGACGCTGACGGAGCCAGCACGGAGGCCTCGACCTGCTACCGTTGAACCACAACGGCGGCTCTCTGGCGGCAGGCGTGGGACCGGACGATGCGGGCGAGGCCGCAGCAGCGCTGGCGGGCGCGGCCCCAGGCCCAGCCCCAGCCATCGAAGCTGGCGTGGCCATGGCCCATGGCAGAACAACGAGGGAGGGCACACGACCACGGCAGAGACGAGTGTGGGGCCAGTCGACGCGAGCAAGGGTGCAGCAGCGCCAGGCGTGTCCAGCCGCAACCCTAACCACCGAAGCTCGCGCATCCATGATTGGCGGCGGCCCCAGCCACCGGAGCTCGCGCAGCCATGGTGGATCGACGGTGAAGGCAGGCATCGAGGCAGCGATTCGGTGGCGAGGTCCGTGGGGGGCGGGCCACACGTGGCCAGCTCGTCGGTGTCGGTTCCCTGGATGACTGCCATGGCAAGCACACACCATCACTATGGCTGCCGCACCTGCATCCCAGGAACGAACAACAAAGAGACAGAGGATAGAAAATGGAGAGAGTTCGAGAGATGAGAGTAATAAATAAAGAGATAAGTTGTTGTTGCTCCCGTGAGAAGATAAAGATGGAGTGGGGGAAGAGATCGAGGTGCGTGTATCCCATGCACATGGATATTTACATGAGCCCAGTTTGAACGACAGGAGTGCACAGTAAATCTAAAGCGAAAATTTTAAATTACATGTACGCGGAGTTGCTTTTAGAGCCGGTGTTTTTAAAAAACCGTCTCTAAAAATTGATTATTAGAGTCGGCTCTCCTAAGAGGTGGTTGTCTTAGGAGAGCCACCTCTGAAAATCGATTTTTAGAGATGGTTATCTTAATAGAACCGGCTCTGAAAATTATAAATTTTTAGAGATGGATTTCTTAATGGAACTGCCTCTAAAAAATTAATTTCTAGCAACGGTTGTATATCTACAGTGCCTCCACGAAGGTTAATGACGGCGTGCTATGTGAGCTGCCTCAGTTGAAAATGGGGGACTGTGGGGGTATAGACCTGATATACCCTTACGGCTAGACTTTGGGTTGCTCGGTACAAGACGGCCCAGACCAGAAGACGAAGGCTGGTCCATCATCATCCTGATCGGTGGGCCAGATGACAAGACGAACCCCGTGGTCCGCTACCGACCAGGTCGGTGGGCCACGCGGGCACGGAAGGCTGCTTATCACGCAATGAGTCTTATTCGGTTAGATCTAATCGTGTACTCTAAGGATACGGCTCAATGTAACCGACCATAGGGAAATCCTAGATATGTAACCTTGCCCCCCCGCTGTATAAGGCGGACAAGGACCGCCCTAGAACATACCTGAATTCATTTCATCAATACAGCAACAGAGACGCAGGATGTAGGGTATTACGCTTTCGAGCGGCCTGAACCTGGATAAATCCTGGTTGTCCTGTGTGTTCGTCTTGTGTCTCACATCTAGATCGTAGGTCTTAGCGCGCTCCTCACCGTAATCTACTACCTCGGGTATCTCGTGGTAGACTGTCGACGAGGTTTCATCGACAGTGGCGCGCTAGGTAGGGGGTGCGCGTTCTGATCATCAGGCGATCCAGATGGTTTTGTTCCCGGCTTCCATGGACTTCGAGGCGGGCGTCTCCCTCACTGTCGGTTCATTCACGTGGACCACCGGCATGGCGACGTCCCTCACGTTCACGGGAGCAGTGCAGCCGGTCCCAGCTCCGGCTGCGACGCAGTCGGCCCCAGCACCGACCACTTTGTCCACTTCTGCAACAACCCAGATCTCGGGGCCGCCCCGAGGTCATTCGCGCCACCCATGATGAGGGCGGAGATGATGGCCACGCCAGCGGTGAACTGGCGGCTTCCTCGCTACCAGAGGAGGCACATCGACAACTCCGACCTCATCGACATGATCAACTGGCACGGGGCAGGTTTGGCTAAGCTCCTTGAGTACGTGGAGTCCGCTCCTGCACGGCTCCGTGAAGAGTACTTGGACTGCACCCCTATCCGACCACACCGGCGCAACCGCACCAACCAGCCACGTCGCGCAGATCTAAATCTGCCCGTGGTCCGTGGGCCGCCACCTGACCGTCAGGATGGCAACGCTCGGCACCAGCAAGGACGTACGGGCCAAGCTGGTGGCCCACGCCGACTAGATCCAAATCTGGCTCCGGCCCGAGCACCGCCTGCCGACCACAAAGGAGAGCCATCGGCCGCGCGCCGAGGCAGGCCTCCTACTATGGCCCAGCGCCATCAACAACAGCCCGCGCCTGACCAGGGGCGCCGTGAGCAGTGCCTTGCATGCAGTCAGCCTCGCCGCCCGCGCCGACTAGATCCGACTCTGGCTGCCGCCCGGGCTCTGCCCTCGGTTAGACTGGATGAATTCATCGACCGTGCACCTGCGCCAGCGTGCGCGCAGCCGCGCCGCTCGCCAGGCCCTAGCAGAGCACAGACAACAGCACCAGGCACAACAGATGCAACCCACACCGGGACTGGCACATCCAATCGCCCCCAGCTTGAACAACGCACCTATCTTCCCGCATGGGTTGAGCAACGCAGCCGTGTCCTACGCGAGGAACCTACAAGGTGCTCCCCGGCGACGTGATGACCATTTGCTGGACCTAGATCCCAATCTGGTTCTGGTTCGGAAGATCCAAGACCATGGTCGGCATGGTGGCTTTGCAGCAGATTCCTTTCGGGTCAGGCACAACGATCCCTGAAGACGCCGACATGTCAGATCCAATGTCGTGGCTTGACCGGACGCCCTCCGTCTCATTCGACCTTACCGAGTACCTCCTCTCTGATGAAGAGAGTCCTGAGATCTAGAGTCAGGAGAATGTCGAGGAGCAGAACCCCACCACGACCGACCACCAGATCCGTTCAACCGACGCGGCACCGAGTACCCCAGGACCCCCCTGGTTTCAACGGTGCGGTGTTCACTGTCAGCATGGATGAGCCTCCCGTTCCAAATGAAGCGGATCAGGAGAGGCAAGCAAGAGAAGGACGCAACAATGATCGGGAGCACCGACGCCTCCAGGAAGCGCAAGACGTGAACATCGCCAACAACGGTGGCAACAACGGTGCAGGTCCACAGCCGCGTTGCCTCCAACACAACCTCAACGGCGAGTTCAACATGGTTAGGAATCAAATTGTCCACGAGACTCCCACGGCCAACATCGCGGTGGCCATGGATCCGCTCAACAACCTTTCCTCGAACACACCCAGGGTCAAAGCTATCCGTGACATTCTGATTGCCGCCGAAGCACAGGTGGTTCAGCTCCGCTCCAACGGGTCGCTGTCCACTTCGCATCGGTTGCGACGGTCCCGGTGAAGTCGACGACGCCAACCCACAGAAAGTGGCGCTGACAACGCATCTGATCACGGAGGCCATTCGCTCGAACAACCTCGGCAGGACAACGCTGATGACGCTCTATGAGAGGTGTCGTGCGACGATCAGCGCCAACGCGGCAATCGCCAGGGCGCCAACAGGCAGCAGGCCAACCACCGTGTCGAGCGCAACCAGGAAGTCGAGCAGCCCCGAGATTGCGATCTACGTGACCATCTTGAAGAACGATACTATGCTCGGCGACACACGAGCGGGTCGGCCCTGTTCTCGGAGGGACTCAAGGCCGTTCTCTGGCCAAAGAACTTCTAGATTGGGGACATCAAGATGTATGACGGGCAGGACGATCGTGAGCACTGGATCATGCTATACGAAGTGGCTGTCCGAGTAGCAGGAGGCGATTAGTATGTCATGGCCAACTACCTCTTGGTGGTATGAGCAATGCTGCTACCTCCTGGTTGCTCTGCCAGCATCCCGATAGCATCCACAATTGGTCTCAGCTCAGGCAGATGTTCATCGACAACTTCAAGCCCACCTGTGTATAGCCGAACACCAAGTACACTCTAGCACAAGTACGCCTCCATCCGAGGGAATCGCTGTGACAGTACATCTGGCGCTTCTCCGATGCGTGGAATCATGTGATCGACGTCACCTCGGCAGAAGGGATCGACCTCTTCATCGCCGGCCTAGTCCAACCATGCGGCCTCGACCTCAAGAAGCAGCTGCTCCTCGAGCGGCTGAAAACTATGGAAGATCTCCTTGCCATCGCCCATAGATTCGCTCATCTCAACGACGGGCTGAACGAGGCGGATCCCGTTCCCCCCCACCGAGGCTACCGTCACGATGATGACCAAGACCGCGACAGCAATCAAGTTCACCGGCCAGATCAGCGGAATGATCACCGCAACCGTCATGGCAATCACGAGCCCGACCACCACGAGGATGATCGTTCTTTCAAGCGACATGGTCGGGACATCTACAACGGTGGTCGGCGTAACCGTAATGACTCCTCTATCAATGCGGGAGGGCCAGAAGAGGGCGAACGATGAAGAACTTGATAGGGTCATCAGCCAAGATTGCCCTCGTCATCCCCGCAAGGGTCACACGCTGGGCGAGTGCAGGGTCCTGAAGGAGGCGCTCGACAGGATGGCTAACAAGAAGTCACGCCCCGCTCCCAAGTCTAAGGCTAAGGACCCCATCCAACAAGAAGACACCGAAGAAGAAGAAGCTCAAGACACCAACCCACGACACGCCTACAGGATCCCGTGAAGAACGTGACTGCCGTCATCTTTGGCGGCAAAGTTGGGCTGGAGAATGCCCACGACAAAAAGCTGTTGACGTGAGCCATCGTGGCTATCCAGGAGGCTGATGACTTCGTTGTAGATGTGAAGGTGCCCACCTGGTCCGAGCAGCCCATATCATTCAGCCGCAGCGATATGTGGGCCAAAATCCCCGATGCTGGTCGATTCCCGCTGGTCCTTGACCCGGTGATAGACGGTGTCCGGTTCAAGAAAGTGCTCGTTGACGGTGGCAGCTCCCTGAACATCCTATTCTACCTAGCCTTCAAGGAGCTAGGGCTGAAATATGAAGACCTCAAGCCATACAATGCTCTGTTCTGGGGCATCATGCCGGGCAAACCTTTGTACCCCCTCGGGCAAGTCACACTACCCGTCCAGTTTGGGACAAAGCAGCACTTCCGCGTCGACTACATCACCTTCATCATGGCTAACTTCAAGGGCATATACCACGCCATCCTTGGCCGGCCTAGGATCGCCAAGTTCATGGTGGTTCCTCACTACGGGTACCTCGTGTTGAAGCTCCCAACTGAGCAGGGTGTCTTGTCCCTGCGTGGTAACGTCTTCATGGTGCGTGCGTGCGAGTCTGACGCCTATGCAGCCACGGAGGTCGAGGAGTTGAAGCACGCCATGGAGCACACCAGCGTGGGAGTCGAGGAGGCGCCACCTGCGGAGCTTGAGGCCCCAGTCAGGTCTGCGCGACGGCCGTCCAACAAGGCCAAGAAGCACAAGCTGATCCAGCTCGACCCCAACAACCCCTCAAAGATGATGAAGATCAGGGCTACCTTTCCCCCAGATAGGAAGACGTGCTCGTCCAATTCCTTCGAGAGCACATCAACGTGTTCGCGTGGAAAACCACCGACATGCATGTGCCACCAACTCAGCCTTGGCTACCCGGAGGATTTTGCATTCCTCCCAGGTCACCGCGAACGGGTCTATGGTCCTGCCCCGCTGAGCGTTGGTGTCCTACAGCGACTGTATACACCATGGGTTGATTAACGACTTTGTGGTTACATACCGAGCTCCAAAATAGGCAAGCAAATTGTGGTCGGGTTTTACCTTGATCCTATCGTACAGCACTTCCAATGCATCCTGGATACTCGTGTCGATGTCGTCGTCCGTAAGCTCTTCATACGACACGAAGTTATCCTCCCCTAGCTTGCGCAAATTAAAGACGCGCTGCTTGGGCAAGTTGGTGCACGGCATCTTCGGCTCCTGCGGCACCTCTTCGACCTCCTCAGGTGGCGCCGGCGTGCTCGGCCCTGCCTAGGCTGGTGTGCACCTCGACGGATGATCCGACGCGTCGGTGACCCGCCGGCGCGGCACCACCTGCCTCTCCGGATGAGGAGTCAGTATCGGGGTCGACCGGGCAGGTGCTGCCGTGCCGCGCCGCTGCCTAGCACCTGTTCGGTGGCCGGTGCTGTGGTCCAGCTGGGGGTGGAGATGGTGTTGCCAATGGCGGAGCACAACTATAAGTCACTTTACAGTCATATTCTCTTCACAACAAGCACGGAATCAAGAAAACACAAGACATGCAGACTCAGCGATACTTACCCGGCTGACTGCCAGAACCCTCCTCTGAACTATGGTGCTGCTCCCCCGCTTGGAGCCCCTGGGGCCCCGCTTGTCGCCCCACTGCCGCGCCCGAGGACTCGGTCCGACGTCCCACCCGACTGGCTCATTCCGGCAGGACACACCAGAGAAGTTGGCTCCCTTGCCTCCTCTCAGTGCCTGACGGACGAAGCCGTTCTGGTCGGCGACGCGGCCACCCTGTGCGGCGCAGGTGGTGGCGATGGTGGCGGTGGTGTTGTTGCCCCGGCCTGCTCCGGCCGAGTGGTTGAAGTAGCAACTTCCTGCTGAGGAGGAGGAGTTGGTAGAGGCGTGGCCTACACGGTCCCTGATGAGGACATCGCTTCTTCTTGTGCACCTGCTGATCCTCTCCA